>CM077209.1:16240812-17440812 GCA_039654625.1 Rhinogobio ventralis | reverse complement strand
TATATATTCAAGTAATGTAGTTGATATAGTTAATTTAGTTTAGTAATTAAATTTATTTGGATATTTATTTGAAAATTTAGTGTCCCCAACTGAGCAAGCCAAGCCAAAGGCGACAGTGGCAAGGAACCAAAACTCCATCAGGTGGCATAATGGAGAAAAATAAACCTTGGGAGAAACCAGGCTCAGTCGGGGTGCCAGTTCTCCTCTGGCCAATTAACAAACAGTGTATGATTATTATTTTGGCAGCCTTATAGGTCAGAAGTAATATTAGATCGGAATATTCGAAATATCGGAGTCATCACGCCGGAGATGGATCCATTGAGGATGCCATGTCGATGAGCAATTTCAGAGGGTAGACTAATTGACACGGTCTCTGCAGACACTTCAGGGATGCATTGGTAATGTCTGGGCGCTGGTCCACCATCTGATCTGGATACGGCCCGGATCCAGCTGACTGCAGTAAACCTCGGTATAAACAGAGTCTAACATTAGCGTAGATGGCATTCTTCTTATGATGTAACGAGTACATCAGGTGTTATGGGAAATGCAGCCTAACAATTTGAATAAAATATAAATTAAATTTTTTTTATTTGTTTGCCATAGTAAAGAGATGTGTTTTTAGTCTAGATTTAAACTGACAGAGTGTGTCTGCTTCCCGAACAATGCTAGGAAGGCTGTTCCAGAGTTTAGGTGCTAAATAGGAAAAGGATCGACCGCCTGCAGTTGATTTTGATATTCTAGGTATTATCAACTGGCCAGAGTTTTGAGACCGCAATAGACGTGATAGAGTATAATGCGTTAAGAGCTCGCTCAAGTACTGGGGAGCTAAACCATTTAGTGATTTGTTAGTAAGTAGCAAGATTTTAAAATGTATGTGATGTTTAATAGGGAGCCAGTGCAGTGTTGAAAGAACCGGGCTAATATGGTCATACTTCCTGGTTCTAGTAAGAACTCGAGCTGCTGCGTTTTGGACCAGCTGCAGTTTATTTATTAAGCGAGCAGGGCAACCACCCAGTAGAGCATTACAATAATCTAGCCTTGAGGTCATGAACGTGTAGGTTTGAAAATAATCAAAGATATTTGATATTTGCAATTGAACAAAGACATACTGCTTTACTGTTTTCAACCCCCATCTTTCTTATCAGAAGGGCCATTTGGAATTCCTAAAGACAAAGAGATTCTGAAGGACTGTAGGCCAAAGGTGTGTCACCCCTGTAGTTCAGTGGGGGAAGTTTGGTCTGATTGGTCAGTTTGAATGACTCACAATAGGGTTTGAGTTACATGGTCAAGGAAGTATAAAAGAAGGTTGTAACGGTTGCTCTCGCTCTTCTTTTATTCTCTGCTCTCTTCTTTTTTTTTCTCTGGCTCTCTCTCTTCTTGGGGGCCTTCTTTTTGGCTCTTCTCTTCTTTGCTCTCCCTCTCTCTCTTTCTATCCCTCAGGTAACATTCTATTCATGCTGGGTACGATTAATGGTATAAGTTTTTATCATCTCATACATCTATTTTGTAACTATTTTAAGTGTAACCATAACCAGATTTTGTCATTAAATTCTTTTTATTACAAATTATGTGCTAACTAGTTTTGATTTGGTATTGACTTTGAAGTGCTACCTCTATTGCAATACAATATAGTCACACTATAACAATGCTCTCCCACATATTTAGCTATTGTAACTTAGCTTATTTCCGTCGTTGGTATAAGTACAGTGGGTGGATATAGACGAGAAATGTACAGTTTTCTACCATCTTGCTCATAACGTTTCTTTAGTCTTTCGGCAACCCTGCAGCCTGAACCACTGTAGGCGACCCACCCTTACAAACGCATGAACTAACTGTTCAGCATTTTGCATTGAAAGCATATGCCATAATTTAGATATATTTTTAAGATGGTAGAATGCAGTTTTACAGATGCTAAAAACGTGGCTTTCAAATGAGAGATTGGTATCAAAGAGCACACCCAGGTTCCTAACTGACGACGAGGACTTGACAGAGCAGCCATCAAGTGTTAGACAGTATTCTAGGTTACTACATGTGGAGTTTTTTTGTCCAATAATTAAAAATTCATTTTTTTCTGAATTAAGTTGCAGGAAATTACTAGTCACCCATTTTTTTATATCAGCTTTGCATTCCGTTAATCTTGTGAATTGGTAAGTTTCGTCAGGGCGTGAAGAAATATAGAGCTGAGTATCGTCAGCATAACAATGAAAACTAACGCCATGCTTCCTAATGATATCTCCCAGTGGTAGCATGTACAGGGTGAAAAGCAACGGTCCTAGCACTGAGCCCTGCGGTACTCCATATTGAATTTGTGATCGGTGTGATATCTCTTCATTTACTGCTACAAACTGATAACAGTCAGATAAGTATGATTTAAACCATGCCAATGCAATTCCACTAATGCCAACATAATTTTCGAGTCTATTCAAAAGAATGTTGTGGTCGATGGTATCGAATGCAGCGCTAAGATCGAGTAACACTAACAGAGAGATACAACCACGATCGGATGATAAGAGTAAATAATTTGTAACCCTAATGAGAGCAGTCTTAGTACTATGATACGGTCTAAATCCTGACTGGAAATCCTCACAGATACCATTTCTTTCTAAAAAGGAGGATAATTGTGAGGACACTGCCTTTTCTAGTATTTTTGACAGAAAGGGTAGATTTGAGATTGGCCTGTAATTGACTAATTCTGTAGGATCAAGTTGCGTTTTTTTAATAAGTGGTTTAATAATAGCCAGCTTAAAAGTTTTCGGTACATATCCTAATGTCAAGGATGAATTAATGATATTAAGAAGAGGATCTATGACCTCTGGAAGCATCTCTTTTAGTAGTTTAGTTGGTATAGGGTCGAGCATACATGTTGTTGATTTAGATGATTTAACGAGTTTAGCCAATTCTTCTTCTCCTGTAGCAGTGAATGAATGTAATTTTTCCTCAGTGACACTACAATGCACTGTCTGATGTGATACAGTAGTAGACGGCTGCATGGTTATAATTTTTTTCCTAATATTATCAATCTTACAAGTAAAGAAGCTCATAAAGTCATTACTGCTGTGCTGTTGGCAGACATCAGAAGTTGAAGTTTTGGTTAATTTAGCCACTGTATCGAATAAATACCTAGGGTTGTGTTTGTTTTCTTCTAAGAGAGTCGAGAAATAAGCAGATATAGCAGTTTTTACGGCCTTTCTGTATGAAATCATGCTCTCTTTCCACAAATGCAAAAAACTTCCAGTTTTGCTTTCTTCCAGCTGCGCTCCATTTTTCTGGCTGCTGTTTTAAGGGCCCGGGTGTGCTCGTTGTACCACAGCGTTGGACTATTTTTTTAAATCTTCTTTAAGCGCAGAGGAGCAACTGTGTCTAAAGTGCTGGAAAAAAGAGAGTAAATGGTTTCTGTTGCAACCTCGAGTTCCTCTAGGCTATCTGGGATGCTGAGGAGATAAAACTGATGAGGAAGTTTATTTACTAAGAAATCTTTAGTCGCAGCAGTGATAGTCCTGCCATATTTGAAGCGAGGGGATGGCTTTGCAGCCTTTGCTAAATTAAGTATACATGATACTAGGTAATGATCTGAGACGTCATCGCTCTGCTGCAGAATTTCAACGGTATCAACATTTATTCCATGTGACAATATTAGGTCTAAAGTATGATTACGGCGATGAGTGGGTCCTGATACGTGTTGCCTAACTCCAATAGAGTTTAGAATGTCTCTAAATGCCAATCCCAATGCGTCTTTTTCATTGTCTACATGGATATTAAAATCACCAACAATTAGGACTTTATCTGTAGCCAGTACTAACTCTGATAGAAAATCAGCAAATTATCTGGTAAAGTGTGTATTGTGCCCTGGTGGCCTGTATACAGTAGCCAACACAAATGTTAAACGGGATTTATCAATTTCACTACATAGCTTTACATAAAGCACCAAAATAATTATATTTGAAACTAGACTTCTGAGTAATACTGAAGATATTATTATAAATTACAGCAACACCTCCCCCTTTACCTTTCAGACGCGGCTCGTGTGTATAACAATAATCGTGTGGTGTGGACTCCTTTAAAGTAAAGTTTTTGAGGAAAGGGATCGAATATTCAGCAGCCTAAGCTTTATCATTTGTTCATCTGTATTATATCTGTTGTTTATTTGTTGGACATCAATTACATTTTTACCGTTGAATAGTTTTGCTGGTTTTTAATTTGTGGAACAGACACAGTCTCTATGTGATAATATCTAGGTGAAAGAGTCTCTATGTGCTGGGATTTATCTGACTTCTGTGACGTGAGACAGCTAGCAGACGGTCGGGTGAGCCAGTCCGTCTGTTTCCTGACCTAGGCCCTAGTTAGTCAAGGTTTAGCTTTAAGACTATGTGCCAAATTGCTAGAGAGAAGAGCGGCACCTCCCCAGGAGGGATGGATACCATCTCTTTTCAACAGGTCAGTTCTGCCCCAAAAGCTTTTCCAATGGTCTATGAACCCTATGTTATTTTGCGTACACCACTTAGACAACCAGCCATTGAGTGATGATAGTCTGCTAAGTATCTCATCACTCCTTTTAACAGGGAGGGGACCAGAGCAAAAAATCCTATCAGCCATCGTACTTGCGAGTTCACACACCTCTTTAATGTTAATTTTGGTGATCTCCGACTGGCGAAGTCGAACATCATTAGTGCCGACGTGAATAATAATCTTAGAGAATTTACGATTAGCATTATCCAGCACTTTTAAATTTGCTTTGATGTCAGGTGCTCTGGCTCCCGGTAAACATGTGACTATGGTGGCTGGTGTCTCTATTTTCACGTTCCGTGTAATAGAATCGCCAATAACTAGGGCACTTTCAACAGGATTCTCAGTGGGTGCATCACTGAGTGGGGAGAGCCTGTTTGATGTTCTAATCGGAACGGAAGAGTGGTTTTTTGATCTGCGACTATGCCGTCTCACCGTCACCCAGTTGCCCTGCTGCACGGGCTCTACAGCCGGAACCGAACAATGTATAGATTTCACTAAGCTAGTCGCATCCAAAGCAGTGTCTAAAGCTGTTACGTTCTCACTACTCTCAAAAAAAGTCTGGATGCGTGTCTCTAATTCTGAAATCTTCTCCGTCAGCCTGACTATCTCCTTACATTTATCACATGTGAAGCCCTGTTCACCAATGGAGACAGATATACTAAACATGAAACATGTAGTGCAGGTGACAATAAAAGGAGAAGACGACATGGTTTACCGTATTTGTTGATTAATCCAATTTACCACAGTTGTTTGATGGAGTCTACTTGCTAATCCAATTAATTCAGTCGTGTTTGTTGACTAATCCAACTCACCACAGTTGTTTGATGGACTAGTAAAGGCACGAGAGACAAAACAGGAAACCCGGATGCACGTATGGCAGGCAATGCTAACGCGTTGTGAAATGCTAACACGTTGTGATAGTGATTTAGATTAAAATCTAGCAATGTCAATTTTAACGTGATAGGCAATATTAAACAATATATGGTGATGAGTAAGTTATATTTAGCAGTATAAACAACAAAGAAAAGATATCAAATAGAGATTCAAAAGCAAAGCTGTACAGAGCTCTTTTAAATGTCAAAAAATAACGAGAATGAGATTGTTATTCCCCCAATGCTGATGCACAGTGATATAAAAAGACCAAACAGATTTCTAAAGTCTTGACAGCTTTCTTATTCAGAGAGTCTCTTATATTGTTTATACAGCCAGGGTTTGAAATTAACACCCACCAACCCGCCAAATGCAGGTAAAAATCAACTATGGCGTTTAACGCTGTTTGTGTAAAAGTTTGTGTAAACCAAATCTGCGCATATTTAGCACGAATAGGCTACTCAACTTGTGAGTCAACATGATATATTAAATATAGCATATTGCGCAGAATCTGGCCATATCTGTCTTACTTGAACATACACGTTACTACGCAAAAAATAACGGTGCTTGTTCATTTGCATTGAAGCAATAGCGGAGATTAAAAAAACAATAATGTGGCAATACTTGAAAAACAGAATTTTCTCACTGATACAGAAGACTCTGAAGATGAGAGCTCTGGGGACATTTGAGCATTTGGTTAACAGAAAAGACATTGTTATTTTCCAACATCCTACAATTTTAGCAGATCCTGGCTTATCCTGAGAAAACAGGGTTTTCTTTCTGCATGGTTTTCTGTTTGTTGTACTGTATTGATCTGTCCACCTAAAATACATTTTTGGTGATGAGGATGAAAGAGGAAAGGAGATGGCTGGATGACAGGATTTTGTTTGAATAAGAAATTAATGTTAGAGATCCAAATAATATTATATAAACTGTGATGTACTTAATCTGGTTTACTTATTTCTTCTTCTTCTTCTTCTTCTTCTTCTTCTTCTTGGCTAGTAGAAGTTCTGAATGGCCGGTAACTTAAAAATTTTGTGAAATGAAAAAGTTAATTTAAACTCTGCATACAATCTTACTTCAGTCAACAAAATCCTAAATTTGGGTTTTTGATTAGTAAACTTACTGTCAAGGATATTCCCACAAAGGATGAAGACAAGGAAGATTAAGTTTAAATAAAGATATTTACTAAAGTAAAACAAAACAAATTCAGTATTCCAACCAGACCAAACAAAACTGTGGGAACCATACACAAACACCACTAGACAATTAGTGGAGATAACTGAAGGACTTAAATACTCAGGTAAACGAACTCAATACAAAACAGGTGTGCTCTAATCAGTAACCATGACTAATGATGACAGGAAAATAGGAACAAAGACAAGCAAACTAAACATTCATAATAAAAGTGAAACAAAGGCAAAACGTGACAGTACTCCTCCCCTCTGGAAGACGGCTTCTGATGCCGAAGTCCTGCATAAGTGGAGGATAGTGTCATGATTGGTAGTCAAAGAGACTACCAGGGTGGTGCAGATGGTGTTTGGCCAAGAGATCTGGAGACCCGAGGCGAAGCTGAGGCGATGACAGGACCGGATGACACCGTAGGATCCAGAGGCTTAGGCGTAGCGGCAGCGATGAGCACTTGAGGTGGAGCCAGGGTACCCGAGGACTGAGGCGACTCCGGTGCGACCAAGGCATATGCATAGGTGGAGTTATGGGAATGGCGGATCGAAGTGAACCCAGCAGATCCGAGGTGGAGACAAATTACAGTACTAATCCCACAACCAGTGAAGATAGGGCCGAAGAACCGAGCAATCTGGGCAGAGGAGGTGGGAGAGGGAGGGAGGTAGGGAGGGTGTATTTTCCAAAACATTGAAAACTGATCCTGACCAGCGGTAGTGAAATCTTTTGGTTTGCCAGAACCGGTGGTGATACAGTCTTTTCTCTTGGCAGGATCAGTGGTGACAAAGTCTTTGAGCTGGGTAGGGCCAGAAGTGAAAATGTCTTTGAGCAGGGTAGTACCAGCGATGATGAATAAACGCATTTTCATCTTCTTCAGGATAATCAGTGATGTATATTGTAGTATTTAAATTACCCAGAGACCTTTTCTAGCCTAGTAAAGTAAGGAGTATTCTGTTCCCCTTCTTCCAACCATCTTTTCCTTGATCTTACAAAGGTTCCTTTAGCTTTCCTTTTATAGATGTTATCTAATTTAATTTGTAAAGCTGCCATACAGAATTGGTCTCTTTCTTAAAAAGTAAAGTAATTTCAAATATAACTTTATCTTCCTGTTCTTTATGAAGGTAAATGACTGCCAAAATGTCTTAAATATTTTGAAGAGTTCCCATTTAGCACAGCCTTTAGCCTTCTTAAAAATATATATTTATCATGTGAGTAATCTTCATATTTAATTCCTCATATTTCAAAAGAAAGTTATTCAGTTTCCAGTAAGATGATTTTGGTGTATAGTGATAAGTAGAAATTTGCATACAAAGGTAAATTGCTTTACAGTCAGTACAAGGGATTGGAAAAATGTTAACAGAAAAATTGTCTAAATTACCATTTCTAGATACAATCCAAAAGTATATTATTGACTGTCTGTAAAAATCATTATTACACTTTAAGTTCTATTGTTTGGATTTTTAAGGCTCCAGATGTCTAGATCATATTTGTCCATAAATGTCTTCAACAACATGTTAGACTGGGCTTTTTTTGGTGGCAATCATATTATTAGAAGGTAAAATCTCCACTCATAAAGAAAAAAGCAGAAAGATATTTAACCAGCCAATTTTTCTTTCAATTCCATCAAATTTATCATTTCAAGTATTGTATCCTTAAATGTTAATTAGAAAAATTAAAACATTATTGATTGAAAGAATCTGAAAATAAGGTGGACATATGGGTCACAATAGCAGTGTAAAACTTCACCAGCAAATTTGTTCTTAAGTACTAAAACACCCGATGAGCATTCAGGTCCATGAGAAAACTAAGCATCATTTCCCCATTGTGATTTCGAAAAAATACAGTCATTCACAGTTGAGTGAAAGAAACAAAAATCAGTATTATACTTTTTTCCAAAAAGAAAAAGAGCTTTATGCTTCACAGAATCTCTCATTCCCCTGGCATTTAGAGAGATAGCAGAAACAAATATAGTCTAATGAACAAGAAAAGGAACAAGTATAGCAAGTGCAAAAAAGCACAAAGAGTAACATAACCTGAGAACGGTAGCTCAGCTAAACACATATATAAAAGATAACCGTCAAAACAATTGACAATTTGATTCAAATAAAGTAACATAAAATAAAACCATTGTGTAAAGTGGTATGCGTCATACCATGCAATGCACTGGAAATTTGAATGTAAACGGATGCTTAATGCATTCAAATGCATTGCAATATCTCCATTAGTATAAAAAAACAAAACAAAAACAAAACATCAATAAACTGGAGTTTTGTCCACTGTCAGAAACAATATGCGTATGCAAGAATACTCGGGGGAAACTCTGTCGATTTTTTTGACCGTAGGTTTTCCTCCCTTCTTCATCTTTCATTAGACGCAGGCAGCTAAATCTCCACACCATTGATGTAAGCACAATCACCAACATAGTATGCAGCTTTTCCTCCTACCTGGGTATCTTCCACTTTAGACCACAGTTTCTTTCTTCTTTCTCTACCCAGTGGTGTGAGATCTTCTATAAACCACAAACTATTTTCCTTCAAAAAAGCAGAGGATTTCGCTGCCTTCCATACTGCATCCCTGACTATCAGTCAGTCAAGATCAGTCAGTAGCAAATCTGCCGCATGGGCTGTCATAAAGACTGTAATATGACAGCCCATGTGGCATATTTGCTACTGACTGATCTTGTTTTTTTCCCAATCTGTGAACCGAGTCTATGGCGAAGGAGAATTTTCCCTTTCCTTTGGGATATGTTCACATATGCAGATGACTTCGTCCCTGATGTTCTTTTTCAGGCACCCCTCACAAAAGAAGATTCCACCATCTCGAGTACCTCTCCAAATCAGAGAGACAAGTTTCACAGTTCTCTATTCGCTGCTCCCCAAGTTGTAGCTTAGACAGGTAGTCAACTTTCCCTTTCACATCTTTAACTTCAGCGGAGACAAAGTCCACTGTCTTTTTCAGACCCTCGGTTTTCATAGCATTAGCATTCACCAATTTCTCCAGAGAATCAGAGGGATGAAATTGATGATAATATCACGACCGTCCAAAGATTTAATCTTCCCTTTCTTAGAAAGAGGCTTAATTGGTGTGTCAGGGATAGCAGATGAATATTTCTAAAGATTTTCTTTAAATTTTTCTTTATTTTCAATAAATATTTTTATATTCAATAAAAATAATTCACAACACTTGGTTTTGGCGGCATGGTTCTGTATGGGCGTTCAGTTCCCTTTCAAGGGAACTCGCGCTGCGTCACTGCTTTGGGAACGCCTCTGCGTGAATGCGCCGTGAAGCGCGTATGTAATGAGCCCAATAGAGAGACGGAACGTCATAGGCGGGTGACGTCATAGACCCGGAAACTATAAAGCATACCGGCAAACACACGCCTCTAGCTTCAGCAAGCACACTATGTACATTGTCTCTGTCAGCTCTGTGTTTGTGTCTGAGTTCAGACTTTCTTATTTTGTTCAAAAAGCATACACACTGACATTTGCGGCCGCAGCGCTGCAGTTGTCCAGTTCTGAGGAAGTGGATATCTGTAGCGTCGATGCAGGGGTTGAAGACTCGCCACTTCAAACCCCTGCTAGTGATGAGCTCATAGAGGTTTTGAGCAGAGCAGTGGCCAGATTAAACATTGACTGGCCACATGAACATTCCGAGTGCCCCTCAGTTAAAAGCAGGCTTGATGAGTGCTTTCTGCCAGCTCGCTCTGTTCAACCTCCATGTAGGGCTTTGCCGTTCTTCGAGGTGTCGAGATCGTGGAGGCGGCCCATGTCTTCCCGTGTTTCCGAGGTGGTGGAGCTCCTCTGGGAGAATTTTGGCAGGGCCCAAGTGGACCTGTTTGCTACACAATAAAACACACATTGTCGTCTGTGGTTCTCCTTAGTACATCCAGCTCCTCTCGGACTGGACGCTATGGTACAGGAGTGGCCGAGGCTGCCCCTATACGCCTTTCCCCCGATCGCTCTGCTTCCGGGAGTTCTAGAGAGAGTGCGCCGGGACGGGGCCTGGCTGCTGCTAGTAGCCCCGTTCTGGCCGGCCCGGGCTTGGTTCTCGGACATCGTGTCTCTCCTCGACGGCTCTCCTCTGGAGATTCCACTCAGGGGGGACCTTCTCTCTCAGGCAGGCGGTGCCTTCCTGCACCCTTGCCCAGAGCTCTGGAAACTGTGGGCTTGGCCTCTGAGGGGGCCCAGCTCATAAGTTCTGGTCTCTCAGCCGAGGTTGTTGAGACCATTCTACACTCTAGAGCTCCCTCCATGAGGAAACTGTACACTTTGAAATGGAGACTCTTCACCCTATGGTGCAGAGATCACCTGTGGGATCCAATTAACTGCCCTGCTAGCGCGGTGCTGGAATTCTTGCAGAAAAGGTTCTCCTCTGGGTTTGCTCCCTCCACATTGAAGGTGTATGTGGTGGCCTTAGCAGCTTACCACTCTCCTTTGGGTGGTGTTTCTTTGGGGCGACACCCTTTAGTTACTCGATTCCTCCGTGGCACTTTGAGGTTAAGACCTGCAGTACTCCCCAGGGTGCCGGCCTGGGACTTGGCCATTGTCCTTCAAGGCCTTTCTGAGGCTCCCTTTGAGCCGCTCAAAGAAGTTCCTGAGAAGTTTCTCACTCTTAAGACTATCTTTCTTCTTGCTATTTCTTCCCTGAAGAGAATAGGGGATTTACAAGCTCTCTTTGTGGCACCCTTGTGCTTGGAATTTGCGCCCGGTATGGCTAAGGCATTCCTTCATCCTAGGCCGGGCTATGTTCCTAAGGTTCCTACTAATCCTGTGAGACCTATAGTACTTCAGGCCTTCTGTCCTCCTCCGTTTCTGACGTCAGACCAGGAAAAACTCAATCTGTTTTGCCCTGCTCGTGCGCTAGATGCATATGTCCACAGAGCTGCCCTGTGGAGGAAATCAGAACAGTTGTTTGTCTGTTACGGGCCTCCCTCGAGGGGGAAAGTCCGGCTTCAAAGCAGAGGATGAGCAAGTGGGTGGTCGAGGCTATCTCACTTGCTTATGGGACGGCCGGACAGCCTTCTCCCTTGGCTGTTCGGGCCCACTCGACTAGGAGTATGGCTGCCTCCCAGGCTCTCCTGGCAGGGGCCTCACTGCAGGACGTTTGTGATGCGGTAGGGTGGTCCTCACCAAAACTTTTGTCAGGTTTTATGAGCTTGACATCAATGCTACTCCTTGGGCTCGAGACGCTGCGTCACCCTGCCATACTCCCCACATGCCCACAAGCGTCTTGTTTCATCCATATTTCAGAAGCTAGAGGCGTGTTTGTCGGTATGCTTTATAGTTTCCGGGTCTATGACGTCACCCGCCTATGATGTTCCGTCTCTCTATTGGGCTGATTACATACGTGCTTCACGACGCATTCACGCAGAGGCGTTCCCAAAGCGGTGACGCAGCGTCTCGTTCCCTATTCAGGGAACTAAGGTTACAGTCATAACCAAGACGTTTTACAATAAATTAAGATTAGCTGGCATGTGATGACCCCCTGAAACCATCGGCATGACATTGAAACACTGATGTACAAAATATTCGTGAATATTGTATGGAGTTGATGAATAAGGCGATTTTCAATGACTGCATGGAAGGCTTGTTTTGATACAGCAATCTGGAACAGAGAGAGAAAATAAATACAATGACAGCAAAGGTGCAGATCATGCAGCTATGGAATAAGTATACTGATGTCGAATGTGCAATATAGCGCGATGCAATAAGATTCCAGCAACAAGCAGTCACCAGACATGGCGCGACAGCGAGACATGACAAAATCGATCAAATATCACAGCCAATCAGAAGGGCATGTGGGCAGGCTTTCTGTGAAAGCACACTACTGTTCTGCACTCACATTGAAAATGTTTAATTACATAATCAAATAAATAAATAACATTATTAAAAAAATACATACTCAGTGACTGATACACAGACTTTGTTATGGAATACAGTTGTTTGTTTGCATAGAATTCACAGTTTGAACTCTATATTTGTTTTCAAAATCTGAGGTAAATTATCCATTATCACTTTCATTGTGGCTCTTAATGCGCAATGATATTTTAACTAAAAATGTATAATTTATACGCATAATCAGTGTCAATTTTCCCATTCTTGTTCAAATTCAGATCCATCTCGCCTCTTTTATTATGGAAGGAAAATGGATATTCAAAAAATGTTAATACTGTAAAAAAAAAAAAAAATCAGCCCCTGAGATTATTAATGACCAAAAGATTACTAATTAGATTAGTGAATATGAAATATTGCATTTATTTCCCCATTAAGGTCTGAGGTTCAGATGGGAGCTCTGGAGGAGGAAGAGAGTAGCGGTCTTTCTTTTAGTACAGGGGAGGAAGAAAAGAATGTGGGTGCATCCAATAAATCAAAGAAGAGCAGAGCAAGGGGCCTACCAACTTAGTGCAAGAACTTGTTTTCATTTTTTAAATTATTTTCAGATGGCCTCCACTGATATGGACAATGTGCTGTCCCGTAATGGCGAGACCACATAATACCGTGTTCCAATTAAGCCCCAAAAACGTCTTGCTGTAACACTAAGGTAAGTAAAATTATTCACAGGTATTTGGCACCAGGAGACTCGATGCACAGTCTGCCGTACTGCTCCGTCTCGGAGTCCAGACAGTGTCCGACTGTATCAAGGAGACATTGACGAGCGAATTTTGCCAATATATCTCCCAAAGAAGAGGGAATGTGGAAGGACATAGCTCTGTCCTTTGAAATTTCGGTGGAATTTTCCTAACTGCATTGGGGAACTAGATGGTAAACACGTCTGCATCTCTGCTCCACCAAAATCTGGAAGCCTTTTTACAACTACAAAGACTACTTCTCCATCATTCTACTTGCCCTTGTTGATGCCAACTGCAAATTCATTGCAATCTAGGTTGTTGATTTTGGAGAAAGCAGTGATGGAGGAGTCTACAGCAACTCCGCACTAGACAGAGAAATGAAGTAGGAGTGCTTCTGAGGATAAGTGTTTGCCTTGTGCTGAGGACCTGGGAAGCCCCACTTAATGAGACCCTACCCAGGGAAGAATCTAGAGAGAAGAAAGGCGAATTTCAATTACAGCAAAGCCCGAATGACAGTGGAAAAAGCATTCGGCATACCATCCTTCCACTGGCTAATTTTCCACAGAGACATTAACTTGGTGCCCGAGACTACACACACCATGATTGTTGTGACATGCATTCTGCACCACATGCTGACACACCCAGGTGAATCAGAACACTGGCTCAGAGAGGCACCTGAAGGGGGCTGACTGAAAACCCCAACAGAGCAAGCCTGCAGGATCAAATGTGCGAGGGAAGTTCTCTGATTACTTCAGCTCTCAGGCAGGAATGATTGTTCCTGACCAATACGTTTGAAAACATCCACATTTTGTTATCAAAGGCATTCTACAAATTTGTTTAAATCAAACATTTGGAATGAATTGATGCAATCAGATTTTTGTAAACTTAAATAAAATGTATTAATTTCTGTTGAACTGTTTTGTATACTGTCTTTAATCCACTGACATTTTGGATGTGTTTCTGTCACTATAATCTGCCACTAGCTTATGATTTGAATCAGTATGGGAAAACATCCAAAATGTGCAAAGCCATGGTCCACAATATCTGTCCATTGGCAGAGGGTGGTTACTTATAATAGTCTATGATACCAATTATACACTATTTAATAAAATGTGTTAATGTAAAGACATAGCAATGTGATTATACATAATAAAAATATTGACCTACATGCCATGGTAAACTACCATATTTTAGTCCATATCATTAATAACTATTACATAAAACAAAACAAAAAGATAGGTCGGTACAGAGAGTGTGGGCTCTTGGTGTGTCTCCAGGAATAGGGTTGGATAACAATTGCTAATTAAAGCTGCAAGCAGCGATGAAAGGGCCCTCGCACCTGCACCGCCACCCGGTGGCCTCAGGAAAACAGCGAATAGTGGGCGACATGCATTTAAGTGGGTAAATATAGGAGAAATATGGCAAAGTCACTTCAATGTGCCACACTTCCTGCCAGCAGATGGTGCTTTGACTATAACTGAATATTGGCATGTAGATGAGTTCAGGTCAGGACTCTAACAAAACATGTGAAGCTTGGGGCAGATTGGACATTGTATGCCTGAGTTACAACAACTTCCGGTTTCATGGCGAAACATCGAACATTGTCAGGCCACCACAGGAACGCCCTTCAGGGAAAACTCAAGATCTTCACAATTTAACGTCACAAAGGCCTTTAGATTAGACTGACCAAATATGATGATGATCTGATTAAATCTCTAGGCAGAGTTGATTAAAGTACAACGTCTGGAAATGAGCAAAATTTCATGCCTGTATGTAAAACGTCGTTGAAATTTTGTAGGTGGCGCTATAGAGCCAATTTGTCATGCTTAATTGTGAAACCCATAACAGACGTAAATTTTCGCCACTTCTGACACGTGCAAAGTTTTGTGAGTTTTCGAGCATGTTTAAGCCCTCAAAAAAGCGATTCATTTGGGAGAATAAACTGCATTTAGACATTTTTTTTGCAACAGGATGTTTTCTATGCTATAATATATTTCTATAAAAAATCTATATATATATATATATATATATATATATATATATATATATATATATATATATATATATATATATATATGATATATCTTTCAAGCAATGTGGAAGCAAAATGACTAAACAAAAAATAAACGTTTACAGCCATGTTATTTTTGCAAGCACATACTATAATTTAGTTTAATCAGTCTTATTAACAGTATATAATTAGCATCAAACAAACAATATAGCCACAGGATAGCCACTTTCTATGGCTTCCAGATTTCAGCAATTAAATCACAATTACATTTGTGACTAGTATCACTGCTATGTATGCCCAATAAAGTTGTTTTTAAATGAACAGATTCAAATCTACTCTTAATTGTGGTTTTATGTGCACTGTAGTGACCAGTAATCTGCAGCTAACAGAGCAATTTGTGCTCTTTCTACCGCTCTGTAAAGCACATTGCAGAAACAATGCAGTCCTGCTGTAGAAGCACACGTCTAGCAACTCTCCGTTGGCTTGCGAGCTTGAAAAACCAAACTCTAGTCAGGCCAATCACATCGTGTATAGAGTCGGTGGGTGGGCTTAACATAATGACGGCAGAGTTGCAACAGTTCCGCGTGCTACTTGAAAACAAAGAAGCTGGCGAACAGCGGTCTTTCGAATCGGCTTTGGCCGTGACTCTGGAAGACTTGGAGTTAAGCTTTTCTTTGAGAAAAAAACAAAGAACGGCACTGAAGTCATTCTTAAAAAAGGAAGATGTGTTCGGAGTTTTGCTGACCGGATACGGCAAAAGTTTAATCTATCAACTAGCTCTGCTTGACCTTATTCGTTGCTCTGGTTGGTTGTAGCGCTATCCTATTGTGTGCAGAGGGAATTTGAAAAACAACCGTTTATCCCGCCCCTCGGATTGAGCCCTGCCAATGGTGTGTTCCCAGACCCAACATTTTGATGTAGGTTTGGCTTGTCAGGCTAAGTGTTAGCTGTTACCTTTGTATTTATATATATATATATATATATATATATTCACCATTAGGGGGGGGCGCTTGAGTGCTAAAACCCCTTGTATTTAAACTGGGAGTAGAGTAGAAGTCGTCAGTTTGTTTGGAAGAGGGAAACATGGTATTATGCTGCGTTCCACTCCACTTTTAGACACGCACTTGCGAACTTCCCTAAGCACTTCCCCTTGGGGGAATCCCTGCCGCCATTTTGAAGTGTGTTCCACTTCGTGAAGTGGACGAGGGAAGTTGGACAGACCCTCGCTCCCTTGATTTTGATCTACTTCATATGTACACTTCAGGCAGCTTCATATACCACAATGCAACACGAATGTGACGTCACCGCATATCGCGTTTAATTTACCCCACCACAAACAACTCTATGATATTTTAAAACAACTCAAACACACCTATATACACATAGAATGCTGCATTAAACAATTTCGTAAAAAAAAAAAAAAAAAAAAATCAACTCCATATTTGATTCCAAGTGATCAAGGGCTTAGGAGGTTCCGCCAGTAGTGGGCACTCATGCAACGTAAGCAATGACGCACATCCGAGTGAACGAGATGGAAGTTAGCAATTGAAGGACATAATAAAAACAAACTGGAATGCAGCATCAGCCTAGCACCTCCAGCAACACTCATTGGAGTCCTGATTGAGAAACTTTGTTTCCTGTTCAATCATGTAAGTTTTGTTTCTCCTTATGTTGTGTATTTGTTTTCACTTGATGTATATCATTTATATAATTATAATTGATGTGTGGCCTCTCTAGCTAATGTTAGATATCTTTTCTTTTTGTAGATGGACTCTTTAAATATACCATATACCATATATATATATTGTTGTGTTAAATCTGTATGAGTTGCCAAGGCTCTACATATATCAAGTGAATTCTAACCAATGGATGGTTCTCACTGCATTTCTTTGTGGAATATCAAATATCCTGACTCTGTGGACTTGTTCACATCTTGTTTTTAGTGGATTATTTAAAGAACACTTGAAGAGATATATTGTTCTTTTGTGAGTGGGGTTTTTCCATCAACAACAGGATTTTGACATTGTCCTAAAATTTGACTATTTCAACTTCTATAGTAGTGATTCCATACTTACCCAAATAATCACTCATCTACAACCCTGAACTGATTAGAGAAACTTTTCTTATTTTTCATTCTCATTTGCATTCTTTTTCTCTATTGATTTGTATTACTTTACAGACCATCTGGGTGTTTATATTTCTTTGACTTACTGTGTATTATTTCAATTTATTTTCATTTTCATGTAAATGCATTTGCTCTGGTTATTTTCCTGGTTTACCTTAAACATATACTTTATATAAAGGTATAAAAATTGCATTTGGTCTCTATTGTTTGTGATAATAAACTGGGAAACATACTAAGATATGTTTTAGCAGCATTAAGTTAATAGTTGGTGGGGCCCCTCCTATTATTCAGATATATGTAACTACGTGCTGTTACAGTGGTCCGTGGTTATAATGTAATAACAATTTACTCAGGAATCCAAAATATTATTAAAGTTAAAAAAATAAATAATAATAATTAATGTATATATATGCATACGTGTTTGCAAGCAGATGCGCTCAGAATATATGGAGCTAGTGATCTGCTGTCTTGTATAGGCCTATAGTATCATCATCAATAAGGTGTACAGGCTGCCTACTGAATTCGATCACTGTCTTAATGCAGTTAGCCACGTTAACAGTGTTCAACAATCAGTGTTTTAAAAGAGATTGAAATAATGGCAGTACTACCACATATAAACAACCTCATATACACTTGAACGAGCTTTATGAATTACAAATCTTTCTTGGTTTTAAACAGATGAAAGACGCCTACTGCAGTTTTCAGTGTTTTGCTCTCAGTGCCAGTTATGTGACTGGATACTGTTTAGAAATGCTAACATTAGCTTCGAAACTATCAATTTAACTGTCAATGGCAAACTGTCAATGGCAACGAAATGAGGCAGGCATTCGTATTGACACAATGCCATGGCCATAGCTGTGATAGCTTAATTCATCTTGAATCTTCGGAAGGCCGAAGACCAGATTGGATCTGACTGTATTACAAATGTTTTTAAATTACTTTTGAGTAAAGTATTACAAAAACACTTATAATGAAATCTCATGTCACTACAAATTCCAAGAACATCCAAGTAGAGCTAAGAAAGATGATCTGGAAATGTAAGTTATGTAAGAAATGTAATGTAGGCTACTGTGAATTTGTTTGTGACAAGATAGGACACTTGATAAAACATCGAAGACTTAAACATGTTGTTTATTTATGGTTAATGCTATGGATTATAGGTAATGTGTTAAGTAATGTTCAGTGTCTTGCTTAAACTGATTGTTTTGCTTCATAAAATCTCAATATATTGTCAGGAGCCACAAGTATTAATTTTGTGTTTCCTGTGCCTGCTTTGGACCATTGTTTCAGCTAAAATCTTATTTACTGTTCTACTGAGTAAATAAAGCCTTCCTCCAGGAAATCAGCTTTTTAAACTCTGGACAAGACTAGAATTATTTAAAACCATGACAAAGAAAGACGGTTTCTGTTAATCTGGTTTAAAGGGCCATTTTAGTCTAGGACTAGGCACTAAACAACTCATGAAACTATGTAACATACCGACAGAAACTGCAATTAATTAATAAGCGGTAACCTTCCTGAATTTGACATGTATGAAAAGTACCTTATCCTGTTCACACTTTCAGTTAAAATCTACCTTTATTTTTGTATCTACCTTTATACTTGACAAATAGTATGATATATATACTGTAAGCCCATACAAGTTGATTAAACTTAAAAAAACCTGTTACCCTAAAAAAGTTAATTTTGTCTTAACTTGTCAAACAAGACATATCAATTCAAGTTTTTTACATTGGTAAGTGTTAGTTCACTGAACTAAAATATTCTGTTACAATAACTAAAATTTACCAGTTTAGATAACTCGAAATGTTAAAGTTCACTAAACTACACTTTGAGTAGACAAAACTGCTATTTTAATATATCTAGTTAAATTATTTAAATGTATTTAATTTAATTGTTAAATTTAATAATTTGGTTATCTTTTCAGAATATATTATTCTTTCATTTACAGCTGTACAGTAAACAAGGACAAAAAAAATATTTCCCACAGAAGATGGATGGAGGTGGAAAGACAGGGGATGCTGACTGTGCCACATCTTCGCTTTCTAGGCAGATGATTCCAACTATAACATTTTAGTATGATTCCTCATCATCAGGACCCTAGACATGAATGAGATTAATAAACAGATTTTAGCTAAAAAAGACATTACTAGCAGTAAATTAAGGTGTCATATCGATCACAAAATCAGTATGGAGTACCACAAGGCTCAGTGGTAGGACCGTTGCTTTTCACCCTGTAGATGGATGGAGGTGTAAAGACAGGGGATGCTGACTGTGCCACATCTTCGCTTTCTAGGCAGATGATTCCAACTATAACATTTTAGTATGATTCCTCATCATCAGGACCCTAAACATGAATGAGATTAATAAACAAATTTTAGCTAAAAAAGTACATGTTATGACCCCTTTAATTTACACCATCTATGACAGAAAAAATATAATAACAATACTTAAAAAGCATGTTTTGAAGAACTCAGTAAAGTCATCAAGTATTACAGGAAGCCCTCTTATGGCAACACACACCTCATGTCAGCTAGGTCTGAGGTGCAGTGGCAAAGACAACATTGCATAATTTCTTTAAATCTAAAGAAAATTTCCATTGATCATTGTTCTGTCTGTATTAAAGACATTACTAGAAGTAAATGAAGAGGTGTCATATCGATCACAAAATCAGTATGGAGTACCACAAGGCTCAGTGCTAGGACTGTTGCTTTTCACCCTGTACATGCTACAGTTGGGAGATCTCATTAGAAAGCATGGCATTAGTTTTCATTGCTATGCTGACGATACTCAGCTCTATATTTTCTTCACGCCCTGACGAAACTTACCAATTCACAAGATTAACACTTGGCTATGGGAACCCAATTTAAAACGCTGTGCGTGCTTATAAATGAGAGCCTGAGGCCCATAGAAGAGTAAAAGTTGTGAGTCAACGAAAAGGTGAGCCTCATGTAAGGGTATATAGCAGGAAATTAATATTCCTGTGTCATATAATTTAGATAAAATTAGACCGGACAGCGTCGGGCCTTATAGTTGTTGTAAATGTGTTGTACATTTGTCTATATGGAAAGGACCCTAGCTTGCAAAGTGGGAACCTCCAAGTTATACAATTTTATAAATGTGGACGGAGAGGCCCAGCCTGCCGCCGCAAAGATATCTTCCAGCGGTATTCCACTGGACCAAGCCCACGACGAGGCCATGCCTCTAGTGGAATGAGCTCTGACGTCTATGGGGCAGCAGAGACCTCTTGACTTGTAAGCCATCGAGATAGCATCTACTATCCATAGCGACAATCTTTGCTTTGCTTTCGTTTTCATTTTAGAGCGTAAAGCCAACTGGTTGAAGCGGCTCTCGCTTCAGAAATAGTATTTAGCACCCCTTTTGGGAGGTTCCAGTATCCGTTGATGGGCCATACATGAAGGGTCCCCTTCGACTGCGTGAAGAGGTCTCTCCTCAGCAGTATCGGCCATGGGGCTGTTTCTAGCAGCTGAGTCAACTCTGAGAACCATAATTGGTTCTTCCAGAGAGGGGCTATTAAAAGCACTGCACACTTTTTCTCCCTGATCCGTTTGATGACCTGAGGTAACACTGCGACCGGAGGAAATGCATACAGCGGGCATCCCTGCTCTTGGAGAAAAATGTTGGGCAATGAGGATTGTCTTCTGAGGCGAAGGGATCGACCTCTGCCTTGCTGAAGATGCTCCAAATTAACTGAACCATTTGTGGGTGAAGAGACCAGTCCCCTGGGGGAATTTTGTCTCTGGATAGCATATCCGGGCCCTGGTTCAGAATGCCTGGCACATGCGCTGCCCTTAGCGAGCGCAGGTTGTGCTGAGTCCATAAAAGGAGGCGTTCAGCCATGGCGTTCAGCCAGAGTCCACCCTGGCGGTTTATATAGGATACCACCGACATGCTGTCCATTCGGACTAGAACGTGTTGACCATTTTTATATGGGAGGAAAGCTTTTAGCGACTTTCCAAGGAGCCAGGGCTTTGATACAGCCATGGTTTATTTTAATGCGTAAGTGGCCTGACCGCCACTCGTGAGCCGGGGCGCGGGGTTTTAACCAGCGCTGAGGGGACGCATATATAGTAGGCCCAGTTTGAGTACTGCTGATGCTGAGGCCATAAGGCCTAACATCCTCTGAAAACGTTTGAGAGGAGTGTAAGTGCCAGCTTTGAACGATGCCACTAGGCGCTGGATGACAAGCGCGCGCTCTACACCAACCATGTCTCGACCACGGCGTGAAAGCCGCGAAAGTACGGGGGTCTGCGATCAAACTGTAGCGAGTAACCTCGTTTTATTATGTTCAACACCCACTCTGATATACCGGGGATGGGCTCCCAGGCCTCGGCCCGCATAGCAAGGGGTTGAATTAAGTCTGGGGACGGGCTGCTTTGTAATAGGGACCCGGTCACCGGCGAGCGAGCCAACAGGGATAATCTGTGTGTGTGCATTTGTGTGCAGGCATGCGTGCTTTATAACAGGCTCGTTGACTGCAATATTGACATCTCCAGCCGCCTGAATAGAGGGGACTGGGATGTGTAAACAGAGTTTGTGGTGGTAATCCGGCCGCGGCGGGACTTAACCACTGTCTCTTTCTTCCTGTGGTCAGGAAGGCTTTGGAGACTCGAGGTTCAGCACAATCTTAGGTCGAGGTCCCCTTCGCTCTGACTGTCCATGGAGGCTCGCAGAACATGAACGGTGGCGAGTCTTTGTCACTGGAAGGTCGGCGGCGCTGTCTTTGAAGGCTGAGGGGGCGGCGCTCTTGTGTGGCGGAGCAGAGCTGCAGAGGGGCCTGACGGCGGCCTTGCAGAAACCACTCGTCCAGCCTGCTTTGTGTGGGTTCCTCGGGATGAGACCAATCAAGCCCGAGGTCTGACGCCCCTGGTGCTGGCTTCAACAGAAGGTGCAGGGTCAGCGATAGAGCCCAACCATTCGTCACTTCGGGATGCAGCGAGCGAAAGGCTGTCAGGCCTGCAACATTAAAGTTCCAGCAGTATATTTAATTGTACAGTACACATGGGGTTATTTTTTTTTTATCCCTGTGTGCACCAAACCTATATTGAGTGTTTGCCAGTTTATCTGACCATTGAACCCAAGATGTAGTAGTGTCTGGCAACTGAATATACTGGAGTTTGTTTGTGAATGAGAGCAGAGGTTCACCTTGCATTAAAACGATAGACGCACATCCTTCCAGGCAGATTCGTAACATTTCATGTTGTTTGGAACTTCTTAATTATTGCCCTGATGGTTGAAATGGAAATGTTCATGTTATTTTCGTAATTTTTTTGACTGTCTATTTTGTGCTATTTTCTTGACTTTCTTATTTGTAAAGCTCAACAGTCTTTTGCTGCACATCAGAACTATGCTCTTTGGTTTTACTCTTTGTGGTGGATGATTACGTGAATTTGACCTTTTTTTCCCTCATTTTAATAGTACTGTGAAACAGGAAGCCAGGGCAGGACAATTTCACCCTGATGTTCTAAAAATTGAATGGGAAATATGAATGGGAATATACTTCCGAGATCTTCAGAGATTTTACTCATACTAATTTGTAGGAGTACCAATAATAGTTGCCAATGTGTATTATATATAAATATATAATCTTAAAATTCTTTAAAAATCTTTTGAACAAAGCAAAATAAACTGCACACATCAGCTGTAGAATAAAATAAAACTAATGCCTGGAAATCTGTTTGTAATCAGCAGATGTTTGCAGTTTATTTTGCTTGGTGTAAAATAATGTTCTCTTGTTTGTTTTGTTTGTTTTTTTTGGGGGGGGGGTTGTTGCAGGATTATGATTTAGTTCAATTGGGACATTTAAACAGCTTTTATAAACATGCCTTAGAAAAAAAAAGAAAAGAAAAAAAAACATTACTTGTGTGCATCTAGAGACAAAACAATGATGCTGACATATTCTATATTTTAAGACATATCAGTACAAGTTGCTTTCAGTTAAAACAGCTCAAACATGCATTTTAGTCTAGGACTAGGCTTAAGCCTTGTCTTTGAAAACGGGAGATTACCTGTATATTTTTGCTAAATTGAAACAATTAGCCGTTGTTATAGCAGGTTCAAACTACCCCATATGATATGATAATTGAATATGTTTTTTCCAAGATCCTAATGGTGGAAATGTTAGTTCCCTTTCAGTCGGTCACGTTCGACGTACGTCGGAACTGACTGACGAATTGGGATCTATTTTCAGAGACCAATCTACTTCGAGTGTTTAAAAACGAGCCAATGAGGATTGGCATGCGGTAGACGCGTCCCACGCTCCGCCCCGCAGCGCGGGTATAAATACGGAAGTGGAAGTACCGCATATCGCTTTCAACTTCGGAGCCGAACATTCATGTGTTTGTTCCTACGAAGAGTGTTTTCCTGCGACAAAGAGAGTTGGAGCTCTGCCAGTGTCGGTGTGACGGTGCCTGCAGCTAAGACTAAATCCTCCTCGGCCAACCTCGGTACCCTCTTGGGACCTAGCCCTGGTGCTCAGAGCGCTCCAGGGCCCTCCCTTCGAGCCTTTACAGTCAGTCGAGCTAAACATCCTGTCCATGAAGACAGTGCTCCTGACTGCATTGGCCTCAATCAAGAGGGTAGGGGACCTGCATGCACTTTCGGTCAACGAATCGTGCCTAGAATTCGGGCCGGCCAACTCTCACGTTGTCCTGAGACCCCGGCCTGGATACGTGCCCAAGGTTCCCACCACTCGCTTCCGGGACCAGGTGGTGAACCTGCAAGCGCTGCCTTCGGAGGAGGCAGACCCAGCCCTAGCTTGGCTCTGTCCCGTCCGCGCTCTTCGCGCCTACGTGGACCGAACTCAAAGCTTTAGAACCTCAGAACAGCTCTTCGTCTGTTACGGAGGCCAGCAGAAGGGAAAGGCTGTCTCCAAGCAGAGGTTAGCCCACTGGATAGTGGATGCTATCGTCTTGGCTTACCAGTCCCAAGACGTGCCTTGCCCGCTCGGGGTGCGAGCTCACTCCACTAGGAGTGTAGCCTCCTCCTGGGCGCTGGCTCAAGGCGCCTCGCTGACAGACATATGTAGAGCTGCGGGCTGGGCGACACCTAACACGTTCGCTAGATTTTATAGCCTCCGTGTAGAGCCGGTATCTTCCCGCATCCTCGCCCCCAGTGGCCAGTAGCGCTAAGTACCCGTTCTAGTGTCGGCTTGCATACGCCACTCCCGCCTCCGGGCCGGATACGTGCGTCTATTTGTCTCCAGTTGTGTTCCCCGGAAACGGCTAACCCTGTCGAGCTCCTCCGTCACCCCTTCGGTGTCAGACGTTGCGGCCGTCTGACACCAGGCCTACACCCGTATGCTTGTGGAACGTGTGTGTTAGGCTGGGTTCCATATGTAGCGGTTCCCTAACGGCAACCCCATATGTGTATTCTCCACGGTACCAGCTACCCTACTCGGCTAGCCCCGTGTCTTCCCTTGACAGAGCCCGCTCTGTCGTCTCTGGTGGTGTTCTTTCCCCCCTGGGACCAGGTTGGATCCACCCCAGAGACTGCCATAGGTAGCACTACCCTGCTAGGTTAGTCCTTATGAGTAATTCCACCTCTCCTTCCACTGAAGGACGTGGCTCCGCAGCGTAGCATCTCCTGAGACGGGCACGCTTTCCCAGCGTTATCCAATAGTCACGCTGAGTGGGTCTTGCAGGAACAGCAGTGACTGGCCTCCCTGACTGGAGCCCTGACTTCCGCACCAACCTAGGTGTGGTCCAGTGAGCTCGGTCAGGGCGCTGGAAGGGCCAGCATCTCTGGCGTGTTAGTAGGGATCCCAATTCGTCGGTCAGTTCCGACGTACGTCGAACGTGACCGACTGAAAGGGAACGTCTCGGTTACGTATGTAACCCTCGTTCCCTGAAGGAGGGAACGGAGACGTACGTCCCGTCGCCAGGTGCTGTGCTTCAGCTGTAGGCCGAGCCACTTAGCCGGCTCCTCAGTTGTAAAGCGATATGCGGTACTTCCACTTCCGTATTTATACCCGCGCTGCGGGGCGGAGCGTGGGACGCGTCTACCGCATGCCAATCCTCATTGGCTCGTTTTTAAACACTCGAAGTAGATTGGTCTCTGAAAATAGATCCCAATTCGTCGGTCAGTTCCGACGTACGTCTCCGTTCCCTCCTTCAGGGAACGAGGGTTACATACGTAACCGAGACGTTTTTTTGTACTTAAGATAAACTGATTTAAAATGAAACAAAATGAAAAAATAAACAAACAAACAAACATTCACTGGAGTATTTCCTACATTATTTTATTTGTAAATAAAACATATAAAGTATGTTTAGGGTCAAACGTGTAAGAAAAGGCATGTCCAAACAGCATACTTTTTTAAGGACTTAAAAGGGTTTTTTTAATGTAAATTTACGATTTAAGAAGATCATGAAAAAGTAGTTTAACACAAGCTGTTTGTAATTCTCCTCTGGCCCTGTTATTGAGGTTGCTGTTTGTTAAAGGCACAAAGCCCAGTTTTATCTATTTCTAACAAGCTTTGGACAAATTAGAATGTGATTCCCATTCATCAAGTATTGAAACTCATTCTGATGCTATAAACAAGAAGAATTGCGAATCACAGGAAAATAAATTGCCTTTTGAGGGTCCCATTCAGGTAGCTAAATCTTTCAAACATGTCTCATCAACTACAAAGTGATCCAGAGATGAGACAGGCACCTTTTAAATCAGTTTGGAAAAAAACGCTGGTTGCTCTTTAGCTCCGAACAAAAGATCAAAAATGAGTTTTCTTTTGTCAAGGGGCTTAAAAATCCAAAAGGCTCACCTTGTTTGCATTTTCTGGAGATTTCGGGAAGGCTTTTGAGGAATTAAAAAGAGAGGAAATGCATCCGAGCTGTGGGTGTTTTTTTTCTTTTTGTTGTTTGTAAATGTTAAAAGGATTTTTAGGGTCAGTCATGATAAGCTACATATTCACTCACATTTTGCAGGGAAGACATTCTGAAATTACATTCATCCTTGTTCACAATTGAGGGATTCTGTTTATTTTGATGGCAAGCAATATTGCATAATTTCTTTTCTAGTTAGAGTGCCATAATTAGAAGAAACAAAAATCAGTTCAAAGACTGAAACGTTGTCATTGAAGATAATACCATTCTACCATCTAAGGCCTTTGCTTTTAATAAAAAATTATTTGTGATTTTACAAAGTTTCACCTTAACTGAGGGACTCTGAGGTCTACAAAATGAAACCTTTTCAACCTTTTCAAATCTTGCCTATGATTCAGTCAGTGCAAACTAATTTTGTCTTTCCCAATTCTCTCACAACAAGCTTCTTAACGACCCATACCACATGTCAATACTTATTGGGTGAAGTACAAAATTCTAAGCACATTAAGCTCTTTTTCCTCTTTTTTTTTTTTTTTTTTTTCTTTTTTTAAACTCAGGGCAATATTGACTTATTCTTTTTTTTTTCTTAATCAATCACAAGAGCCCTTCATCAGACCCAGAAAGATCACCAATCTTCACCACAACGGTTTAAAGAGGCTAATGAAACAGGATGACAACACTGAAGTGTGTTTATATGAGAATCTCACAACTGTGAGGATGTCAATAAATTGCTGGTGCATTGTCTGATTTATTTGTTAACATCATTAATGTGATTAACATTATATGGCATGAATTTTTTTTTTTTTTTTTTTTTTTGGAGGAAAAAAAAATATTTCACACCATTTTTTGGGAGCTTTCCCTGATAATATATCCATCATAACATGTGTGGCCCCCACCCCTGAACCAGATATTGATTTGTTGCCTCAGGGCAATAATGTGCTATGAGGGTACTAAAACTCCAAGGTTTTCTACATAGGTGCATTAGGAGAAACAAGCAATATGTGCATTAGAAAAAGTTTTATTTTGACAAACATCAATCACAAATGGTTCCAACTAATCACAAACATCAAAAATAAAAAAACAATAAAAATACTAATTACAACTAACACGTTATGTATTATATTCATATAATATTCGTATAAACATATAAACCAAACAAACAAACACACACACGTTACTTTGCTGACTGACCCCTAACTGACCCATGACCTCCTATGTCTCTCAAACCAGATTCAGGGATCCAGTCTTTCTGGCTCTCCTCAAGCTCACTGTCCTCACTCTCAGAAGGAATGACTCTAACTGCTCGATCATGTTTCTTCCACTCATAAAATATTCTTGTGTCCATTTCATGCAAGTATCAATAGATAGGAAAAACGTTGACTATTGGTGCATTCAAGTCATGTCAAAAAGATTGTATTTAGGAGTTGAATGCACATGAACGCCACAAAGTCGTAATTACGAGTGGGAAGAAATGTCGGAAGCAAATTGGTTTCAATCATGATTAATGTATTTCTGAATGCTGACAGTACAATGTAGTTTGTACACATTATGTGTCCTGTTAATGAAGAAGAGAGATAAAATTAGCCAGAAAACACTACTCATTTATACTGTTTATGAGCTGATAGGCATGAGCGTCCAAACTACATTTCATATCATTCTCCATGGCATAATAATAATAATAATAATAATAATAATAATAATAATAATAAAAATTATAATAATAATAGGCTAATAAAACATAAATGACACACATAATGCACATTCTTTGAGTTTTCTGAACTTGTAAAAACAAACTTCCCAGGATGACTTGAATGCATCATATGGTCCTAACCCTATGATATTGCCTGAACAACAGTAGCCTAACCGCACAGTGTTGCCCTGAGGCAGCAAACAAACAAAAAAAACCCCACTGTTTTAGTATATAAATAAAAACAAAAAAAATCAAACATACTTCTTTCCATACTGATGCATATGCAGACTTTTTTTTAATATAAAGTTAAACATGTTAAAAAGTGATATTTATCTAACCAATTGCTGGCACTGTGTCCCATGTGGCTTTGTTTCATGAAAGGACTGCAATCAATAATTTATTTCTAATGTGATTTCGGTCCCACGTTATATTAAGTGGCTTTAACTACTATGTAATCAAATTTAAATGAATCATTTTATACAATGCACTTATTGTGTACATACGTGTTTTTGCATTGTACTTATACTTTAAAAAATCCCAGCATATAATTACAACTGTAATTAATTTCTGTAAGTACATCTATAATTACACTGTTGACCCTTCCCTTACCCCTTTCCCCACCTTTAAACATACCCATACAACCAAAACCCCTAACCTTACCCGTATCCCACTTCATTAGCAGCAAAAGTGTTTACAAACAATGTACTTGTACTTATTTTTTTATGTGAATACATAGTAGTTAAGGACTCCTAATATAAAGTGTGACTGTGATTTATTTTGTTATTGTTGTGCCGGGTTTGAAATCAATGCAAAATTGTCATTTTATTATACAAATGCCCACAAATTCAAGATATAATAGCAAAAAAGTAATTGTATTTTTCTTTTATAAGATAGGATATAATTGAAATTTAATTTCTGTCATTAATTACTCACCCCATGCCGTTTTCCAAACCCGTAAGATCTTTTTTCATCTCCGGAACACAAATGAAAATATTTTTGATGATGTACGAGAGCTTGCTGTTCATAATTGTGCTCTTGCAATGCAAACTAACTCATTTTTTTTAGGGAAAGCAGCTTTGTGGTGGTTACATTGCTGTGTGACCAAGTTGTGTGAACATTGTGTGGTAAGTTTATAGCTTTTGAAACTTACAAAACGTTTTGAAATAACAATTGTATTTAGGCTTCAAAATTACAGTTGTGTTCATTTGTGAAGATTATCATGATGCATAACAATCATAAACTTTTGTTGGTCACAGAGCTTATTTTCTGCAAAAATCCAAAAGCCAAAGGAAAAATCCTACTGGGTTTTTGTAGAAGGAGCCAGGGTAGGGATGCACGATATTATCTGAAGGAACCAGAGTGATGCTAAATTCCAGGCTGGCCTACACAAATACATTATCACTGTAGTGCTCACTTGTTGTCACTATTATGCAATTATGTGTGTGCATCAAACAATACAGTGTGAATCACAATTATAGCAGACATTTTATTAATATAAAGTAGTATAATGAATATGCCATGTCTTTTTATTTATTTTTTAATTTTTTTGGTAAGGTGCAATAAAACGCATCTCATTACAACTCAGTATTACAGTAAATGAAGAAACTTAATACCATGCCAACATATCAGATGAGTTAAAGTCCGTCGCCCAGTCATATGCAATTATGTGTGAATTACAAAAACCTGGCAAGTCTGATAAGTAGACTCAGGTCTTCTGAGACCTGAAAACCACCACTTTTGTCTTTTATCGATTACAGATTTGTATCTGGCTAAAGGGTTGGAAATGGCAAGATAGTAATAAGCTTGTCTGCCTTTGTCAAGCTCCTACAAGAATTTTGCGTTTGAATGATTCTGTCACCAATTAGTCATGACACCAGATAGCATCAGCATCCCCGTGCTCTGGCATTACCTCTAATAGAGTTAATGCATTCATGTTTGAATGTCTAGATATCTGATTAAAAGTGTTACACACTGCAATATAATGAATCCGCCTGCCTTTATGAAGATACATTTTTGTAAGTAAAACATCAAGAATTCATAAAGAGGCTATATGTAGAATTCAGAACCCCTTGTTATTACCGACACCGGTGGCAGTTAGTGTTGGTGTTGTTCGGTCATTGTAGACCTGAATTTCTTTCTTTCTTTCTTTTTTTTTTTTTTTTTAAGGCTAAATAGCCAGCACATTTGTTATCTCCGATTGTATTCGTCTGAAAGAAGAATGTCATATGCACCTAGGATGGCTTGAGGGTGAGTAAATTATGGGACAATTAACATTTTTGGGTGAAATATCCCTTTAATGTCTACTTGTGTTGGTTGTTTGGATTTATCTGCTTTCGTTTATGTTTGCCGTCTGGATATCTATTAAAGACTTAAAAAAATATTTGATCTTTGTCATCATTGTGTGTTCTCTACAACAACCGGAAGGTGACAACTATAAACTAGACTATCTTTTGAATTAATCCTTTTTCTTTGCATGACACATTGACATTACAGTACAGAATAGCTCTTTCGGCATTATCCTGAACATTGTATAAGCATTCATTTCATGTGTCATTGAACGGGAGAGAGGCTCTCGGCAGTGTGCGTCCTTTGGATTTTTCCAGGCAAAACCAGCCCAAGTCATAAAAATACAAATTTCACATAAAAACCAGTCTACAGGCTTTCATAGACAACCTAAGAAGTGGGGGAAGGTCTCATTTTTTAAGTTTAGCTACAAGCTGTTCACATATTGGCAATACAAAAATCGATTAATATGAAAATTATTTCATATAACCCCTTTAAGTTCAGCTTATATTTATGTACTGTATTTAATTACAGAAAAACACTATCTTAGTCACAGTAAATGCATTTTAAAGCTAAGCACAGAGTTTTGAATCTGACAAAATTTGGCCTCAAAATGTTATGTACTGGCAGGTGCTACACTAATACTGCAAATACTTGGTCATTTTACCTCAGTGACAAATCATTAAAATATACTCTTCGTATTCTGGATTCCTCTGTATTTGAATAACTTTTATCATTTTCAAGAAAAGTTTTAATTTAAAGACTAAAAAAATATATATATAATGTGGTGTAACCATCAAGACAAAAATGAAAAAGTGATAACATTCCTGACATCTTGAATGTGAGTTATTATATTTTCCATTGTTTTTCTCAAATATTGTTAAATATTAATCAAAATTATAAATACATATTTTTGAGAGACGTATTGACCATTGATTTTATTTTTTCTTCCTGGATGTTAGCTGCACCTCCTGATTTTGTTAGACAGACCACAGATGTATTAATTCATAACTAATTAATATTTAAAAGGGTGAAAAGGTGGGTAAAAAATGGTTCAACTGTATATGATGAACCCCACAGCCACAGTACAAGGTCCAAAAAATTGTGTTAGCATCACATCCATCTTTCTCTGGCAGCAGTTGGCAGTCATTGTCATCTAGTCCATCTTGAAAGCAGTTGATATGGACACGATCATCTCACGCTGACTTCAGGAATTCCTCCACGTATTCCTCCTGCCATCTTGAAATATTGTGCAGAGGAAAGCCTCAGGTTGAAAAAAATCTTTTGTTAAGTCCATTTTGAATTGGTCTGGTCTTCTGTCATGATCAGAAGAGAAGACAGCAGACTGAAAGATAAAGGTTCTTTATTGAAATTTGCAAACACAAGGAATGAATCAGGCAAGCCAACAGTATCAGAGAAAGTCACCACTTTAGCTAGTAACTGAAAGTCTCTTTGTCCTTTGCAGGTGTGGCTGAATAAAGATTGTCAGTGCAAGGAAGGGTAACTACCCACAAGGCAGGTAAGCAGTCAGGTAAGTCCATATGCGGGGTAGAGGGTGATGAGAACAGACAACGTGAGCGTGTGGATGGCATGCTTAAATATGTGTCTTGATGATGTGAATCAGTGACAGATGTGGATGACTGGTGCAATCGCAACATTAATCTTTGATTCTTTAATATGATTCACTTGAACATAATGACTTCAAGAAATCAACAAATTTAATAATCTTTATCTTCAAAGTTCTAGGCCAACTTGACCAACAAATGCCTTCATTTTTTCATCACAATCAAGATATCATGTTTTTACTATGGTAGCTATTGACCTATGCTGTATTATGATGAAATGAGCCAAGCCTCATTAACATACATGTGGTTAAAATAAATGCTTTGAATATACTTTAAATCCTTCATTATCTAGTGTTTTTCTTCTACTATGGAATATTTAGTTATACCTAAAGTCATATTGTCTTAGAGAGTTATAAGTGGTCATTAAAAAGTAGAATATTTAGTTATAATCATGCTATATCCATATAATTTTATATTTATGGGTCCATATAATATTATACAGTATGCATGTATGTCTAATTAAATGAAACAGTATTTGAGGATAAAAAAAAATACTTCTCTAAATGTCATCCTTTGTTTCATACAGGCTCATAGAAAGATACATCTTGGTGATGGGTTTACCACACCCATATGGAATTATTATTTTGGTAATATTTTCTTTACAACTCAGTTTATGAGCACATCCATCTTTCTGTTTACTTTTTTTTTTTTCCTCCCCATTGAGCAGGGGGCTTGTTTATCATGAGAGATTCACACAGAGTGCCAACAGCATGAGTCAGCCTATAATGGTTGCAGAGAGACACTTTGTACACCCATAACACATGCAGTAAATATTACAAATAAAAAATACCTGCTTGCTTTATTAAATGCAACTGATACAGGATTTAATATGATTTATACGTCTTCATAAGCATGATGTATTTCATCTTGCAGTGTTTCATTCTTATAAATAATCTTTTTTTTTTTTTTGAATGGATAGTAAAATATTCACATATTCACACTAGTGAGAGTGAATACTTGCAAAAATTCATTTGAGAGTCAATCCTTAAAATGAATAACGAAGCATGAATATCTGGAAACTCTGATCAGTCATAAATTTGCTCAGATTTGATTAGTTACCTAGAAATGTGTAAAATGTTGAACATTCATTACCAGTTTAAATCACAATTTTTTCCCACCTTTAATGTGCCCCTATTATGCCATTTTAAAGCTATTTTAATGCTATCTATTTTAACATCTCCTAATTTTGTTTTGGAGGACTCCAACAACAGGTTTACATGCATCAAAGGTCAAAAAACACTTTTATTTTCTCATAATATACATTGCACATCACCACAGTGTTCAATGATTCCCAAATGATTCATGGATAAATCAATCTCTCTAAATCCCTCCTTTCCACGAGCCTACTCTGCTTTGATAGGTCAGATGGCCCAGTCTGTTGTGATTGGTCTACCGTTTACAGTGCACGCCCATTACCATAACAAACTGTTCTTCAGCTCCATGCGGAGGCTTACTAAAGCTCAGTGATTGTACACACTGTTAAGACAATAACGATGTTAATGATGACAATAATGATGTTGATTTAACATCAATCCCAGAGTCCCAATCGATGATGAAACATTGGAAGAACTAGTTATTCAACCCAAACCCAAACAAAAAAGAGCAGGACGTTTCTCAGTGATACGCTACTCAGTTTACTCAGAGGTACATTATGAGATGTTGCAACTGCAATTCCTCACCATCAGCATTAACAAAAACAAACAACAAACCTATGTGTGTGTGTGTGTGTGTGTGTGTGTGTGTGTGTGTGTGTGTAATTTATTGTGGTGCATATGCAGGAACTGTATTAACTGTATCAATAACTGCGCATATGTTAGTCGAGCACTAACGTGAATGACTGATGTAACACTGAAGTTTGCAAAACAAATCTTGCTCCATCCTTTATCTTTACTCAAAGTAGTAAAAACGACAGACAATCAGCATTTAAAGGTTAATAAATAAGAACAAGAAAATAATGCGTACTAGTCTATTCACATATGATGAGATAACACTTTAGATTACAGCCCGGAAAGTACTGCGTAAGTAAAGCAAATTTACAACGTAACTTTCGGTAATTATAGTGTAACTATAAAGTAAGTACGTGTAGGTATAAGGGAACAATATGTAAAAATTTGGGGAATAAAGAGTTAACTATCAGGAAAATTAACAAATTATTTATACTGTAAGTATTTTTTAATTAAGGGCTAATTATCCATGTAGTTACAGAGTAAGTATGAATCTGCGGGCTGTACATGTGGTGTTTGTTCCCCTCTTGTTTCATATAGTTACAGGGTAATTACAATAAAAAACACAAACTTAATTCAAAACAGATTTACGCCACTTCTTATGAATTTTTTTAAATAAACTTTTCATTTCAAATACTAACGTCCTGACAGAAAGAGGCACGTTTTGTCCATTTTTTGTTTCTCTTGCTTGGCTTCTCTTCCTCTTGTTCCTCTTTTTCTTTTTCGTTATTTCCACTGATGGATCTTAAGAGGAATCCCATGTCTTTTGATATTCTGTATTATTATTTATTAAAAGAAAAGTACCCCCAGAAATGGTCTCATAATTTACTAATCTTTTCGCATCTGACCAACTGTTACCAGCGCATGCGTGAATAAAAAGCTTTTATGGCGCTCTGGCGAGAACTGGCGTCTCTGTCTTCTAATCTTGTTTGTTTCTCATTGCTATTATAATATATTATGTTATTGTTTGTATACTGTTGTGAGCATTAATTAATAAAATAAAATAAAAACGGACGGCATCCAACATTCGCGTGACCAGAGTTTATCTGCATGCTTACGTCACGCTTCAAGTTACGTCAAGCGCAAACTCAACCCTCTCATTCATGCACAGATGACTGCTGGTCGTAAGCGATAGTCTACAGCAGTGGTTCCCAACCTTTTTTACTCCAAGGACCCCCTCCTCTCCGAAACAATACCGTTCACAAAAAGGACTGCCAAAGGACTGCACATAGCTACTATACGGATCCATTTAGAATGATTAAACACACCAAAATACAAATTAAAATAAAATAATTCTGAATGTGTGGAAACTCAGCGAACAGTTCCTCTGTCAGAGCAAGCAATCGTGTATGGAGCGTCTGATGCCCATGTGTACATAGACACCATTGATCCTCACAAACTTCTCCAAAATACGCTTCTTCAGCGAGCATCTGTTATAAAACACTCACAGTACATTCATTTTGAAAACTACGCGAATATATTGAACTGTGTTCATGCAGAAATATGATGTTATATCCGTGAGCCGAGAGCACACATACACGGTTTGTTTGCGCATCAATAATAACGGACTCGCGTGTGTCTAATGTACGACTCATGCATGTCACTGTAATCGTCTTTACCTTCATTACATTAGTCTTCATCCATCAACTTTTTAGCGACACTGGTTCTCTTTATCCAACTAAGAGATGTAGTTTGCGTAGCCTATGTTAATGAAGTGGTTGGGTGTTTTGAGCCGCCGTTCAGTCTGTATTTCACACAGTGTGATGAGAAACGGCTTGGGCTCTTCCAAAATAATCACAGAATAGGATAAGAGAGAGGTGGTCCTTTGTTTTATTTTATTTTTTTAATTAATTAAATATATATATTTTTTATTTAACGTATTAATAATAAAATTAATGAATTATAATAATATATTCACTATAGTGGTTGAAAAAAAGTTAAACATTTAAATATTGGTATTTTTCTTACAATAAATGGGGTCGTATGGATTACTGTAGTTATTGTTGTATGTGCTGTTTGATGCTTCAACTTTTAGAAACCGAAATGGGTTTTTTATTAGCAGAGATTATTTATTTTTCTGTGTTCATGTGAAGAAAGAAAGTCGTATACATCTCGGATGGCATGAGGTAAAAGACGAGTAAACGGTTTCTGCGTGTACTGTATTTTCTTTTAATACATAATAGAGAATAGCTAGAGACATGGGATTCCTTCTTAAGATTCATCTGTGGCAAGAACGAAAAACAAGAGGAGGATGAAACCAAGAAAGAGAAATGAATAAGTGTTGTAAATCTGTTTTATTTGTTTTTCAAATAAAGATTTCCGAGTGATATCAGATTGTGTATGTGTTTTTATTGTACTTACCCTGTAACTACATGAAACAAGAGGGGAACAAACACCACTTTAATTTTCAGCCCGTAGATTTATACTTACCCTGTAACTACATGAAACAAGGGGGAACAACACCACTTTAATTTACAGCCTGCAGATCCATACTTACCCTGTAACTACATGAAACAAGAGGGGAACAAACACCACTTTAATTTACAGCCCGCAGATTCATATTTACCCTGTAACTATATGCATAATTACCCCCTTAATTAAAAAATACTTACAGTATAAATAATTTGTTAATTTTCCTGATAGTTACCCCTTTATTCCCCAAATATTACATATTATTCACGTACGTACTTTATAGTAACACTATAATTACCAAAAGTTACGCTGTAAATTCGCTTTACTTACGCAATACTTTCCGGGCTGTGATTTAAAGCATTACCAAAATATTCAAAGAAAAACATATTTTTCTGTTTTGGTAATGCTTTAGATTACAGCCTGAAAAGAACTGTGTAAGTAAAACTAATTTACAGCATAACTTTCGGTAATTATAGTGTACCTATAAAGTATGTATGAGTCAGTATAAGGGAACAATATGTAAAGTTTGGGGAATAAAGGGGTAACTAAAGGAAAATTAACAAATTATTTATACTGTAAGTATAGGCAACAATCTTATGTTCGGAGCCATTTAGCGAGAACATACACTATAGCATTTTGTAATAATAATCTACCAATGCATAAAGGCTTTTTTTTAAATTACGGGGTACATTTAAGTGCATTTATACAGTAATTTGTTTTGATAGCAAAAGAGCAACTGTTTTAGTTTGGGCTTTTGTGTTTTAAGTCAAGTAAAACTAAAACTATTGCAAAACTACTAAAACTATTTTTTCAAATACTGGGGAAATATACTCTTGTTCCATATTGTCAGGAGTTTGGTTTGATTCCTTGTTTTCCTTCTCTCTGAACTGCATGTACACTCTCGCACAGCTGTCCGCTATCTTAATCAGCAGCCATGCTCTGCGCCCATCTCACACCTGTTGCGCTTTTGCCCTGATCACCTTGCTATTTAGTTCTCATGTTCTTCTCACCTCTTTGTCGGGTTATTGTTTGTTCATTCATGTCTGCAACTTACGCCTTGTTATCTACCCTTTGCTCGTCTAGTCCTGTTCTGTCCTGTGTGTGTGGCAGACAAGGATTTTATCCTGTTTTCATCTGCCTACAAGCCTGCTCTTCTGCGCTGCCGTGTCCGCCAAGTGATGTGAGTGCTCGGCGTTTCCAGTGTGCTGTCTCTGACAGCAGCTCCCTGCACCAGGCACCCCGACTGTTTGAAGTCTGGTCCCTTTAAGTTTCCTTCACCTGTTCTGCGTCCGCCTAGACGGCCGGTGACCGGCAAACAGCCTATTTTGTCCTTTTCCCCTGCTGTTCAATAAACAACTGAGACCAGTTTTCGTGTTTGGGACGCCCAGAGCCTGAGCCCATGCAGCTGGGTAGAATACATCTTTCCTCCGCTGAACGCCAACGCCGCATTCGGGAGAGTTTTTTCCTTTACTGTGATGGCACTGGACATTTTGCTGCCACATGTTCAGCTGGGTGGGAGCAGCCCCAGCTGAGTGTGTCCTCCTCGTACAGAGCGCAGCAGAAAGCGAGTGTTGCATCCCGAGCCCCCCCACAGAAAGACTGAGGGTCGGGGCAGCACTCGTTGCCAAGGTCCTTCCAGAATAAACCGGATTTGAGAACGGTCATTATTTCTAGGAAGGCCTCAGCGAAGAAGTCCTGACGCCAGAAGGGTCAGTCTTCCGATGGCAGTCCCCTCCGGAGTAAGACGGTGTTCACCGCATTACACGGTGCCCGTCTCCATTTGGTGCCATCAGGGGGCCGTTCTGCCAACCCTGCCACCTCGTGTGCTTCAGGGCACATCGGTCCTCAGCGAACACATGTCTCCGTGTCTGGCCGGAAACGTAACGGTGCAGGGAAGTTCGCTCCCTCCAAGGAGGCCTCTAGAGAGGTCAGGTTGGTTGCTTCCTGCCGGTTCGCCTTTTCAGGGCACCAAGGTGATTGCTCGACAAATACCAGAGGCCAGTCTCGAGAGGTTGGTTCCCTTAGTAGATTTTCTGGCAGCGTGGAAACTTCTGCCAAACATATCTCGTTGTGTCCTGCAGACAGTAGAAAAGGGGTACAGAATTAAATTCGGGTCACACCCGCCCAGGTTCAACGGGGTGGTGCCCACAGTGGTCAACCCCGAGCAGGTCATGGAACAAGAGGTACAGAATCTCTTATGAAAAGAGGCTATAGAAAGGGTCCCTCCCCACAGCAGAGTCTGGGTTTTACAGCCGGTACTTCATAGTTCCAAATAAGGATGGAGGTCCTATTCTAGATCTGCGCCAACTAAATCGCACTGTCAAAAGGCTGAAGTTTAAAATGCTCACCCTAAAACAGATTGTGTGGAGAAAATGCAGAGAAACAGAGAAAATGCTCACCCTTCACCTCTAAGGGTCCGAGTCCATTCAACTAGGAGTATGGCTGCTTCTACAGCTTTGCTTTCCTCTTTGTGAGATTCTATAATCTGGATGTGGCTTTGACTCCAGGGTCTCGAGTGCTTATGGTTTAATGTGCACTACGATTTCACACAGACAGGCATTTGGTATTATGGCAGTGTGGATATTCCTGCAGTGCCTTGACGCAGCATGAGTTCCCTTGAAAGGGAACATCTCAGGTTACATATATGTAACCATGGTTCCCTTAGAGGGAAAGAGACGCTGCGTCGCTTTGCCATACTCCCGGCATACCTGTGACTGACTTGCTTCGACATATTAGAAGCTGTCACCATTTGGTTCAGGGGAGCTTTATAGCTTCCTGGTCAATGACGTCACCCGCCTATGACGTCCCGTCACGCCATTGGAATGATTTCACTAGTGCTTCACGACGCAATCACGCAGAGGCATTCCCGCAGCACTTTGACACTGTGTTTCGTTCCCTCTCAGGGAACCATGGTTAACCTGTGATGTTTTTCTGGGGTAGGTTGCCAGGTCTTTCCTCAACCCTCCCCATTACATAACCGGACATACACACGCACGCATTCACACCTACAGACAATTTAGCATCTTCAATTCACCTATACTGAATGTTTTTGAATTGTGAGGGAAACCGGAGCACACAGAGGAAACTCCACACAGAAAGGACTCCTGGCTACCCACTGAACCACTGTGTCCCCACACAATTTAGATAGCAGGAAATAGATTTTCCACAATTAACATTAAACAGAAACATTAAATGTATTATTCTACGTCTTATCAGTCCAATGACTTTTGTTTAATAGTTTTTTTATTACAGCAATATCTTGAAGATTGAAGGATTTCGCCATGAGTACATTGCCAAGTACAATGATTTCATTATTTCAGTTGTAACATACCCTGTTGTACTTTGTTTCACACATAATGAGCACAATAAAATGACGCAATTTTTTTGTAGTATCATTTGAAAAAAAAATTTGATTTTGATTTAGCATGTTTTCTTTTATGTATTATATTTATTCTTTCCAAACTAAGTTCCCTGACTGTCTTTAAATGAATAGCATAACATATCTGCATCAATAATGCACAATATTGTCTTTTAGAATTAGATGTGGATGTCATGTTTGACCTTTCAGACTGCACCAGTCTTCTAGACCTTGCAGTAACAACATCTCATATAAACAATATATATAAAGAAATGGAATACAAACAGTCATTACAGAGTTTAAATGAAATCAACCCTCTCAGACATACAGGAAATCCCATTGGCCACAACACTGAACTAGAAGGTTAATCTAAACTCAAACACAGCAAACAAGGAACATTTAGAGGTTACTGAGAATTTCTGAGACTTCTCTAAAGTCTGATGTATCAGTGACATCCAGATCCTTTTCAAATCTTCTAAAAAAAAGAGTTTTGCCAACTTATGACCTGTGGAGAGTTATGATTGAGTTACATCTTTCATTACTACTTGGCTATAGTTGGTATTCATCAGTAGTTTTAGGACCTGTGCACACCAAAAACAAAATAAAAAAGCAAAACAAATTTCAGCCTAAAGGTCTATTGACACTAAGGGTGCAACTAAAATGAACTCTGAAGATACAATGAAGATACAACACAATTATAAAATAACTTTTACATCTAAAATGTAAAATAACTTTACATCTAAAAACAGCCTACAACTCACCAAAAAATAAAGATTTCACCCCCTTTAATGATTCTAATGATTCAATTCTATCAAGTCTGTATTCGATGCATCCTCAATATCAAGAACATTTAAGTTGCACAAAGCTAGTTGATCAAACTCTTTGACTCAAAAGTTTCAGAGTAGGTTTAGAGTTGACAAATCCATATAAATCCAACCTGGTTTAGATCAGGTTCAATGGGATCAGTATAAACATTCTCTGTCAACTCAGATTTAATTCAGAGTTTGCGATTAACTCTGAAGCGTGTGAACCTGAAAGTGTGATACATGTCTCTTTTGAAGATTAAGAAATCATAATGAAAAAAATATCATGAAATTAAATGCATTTACAAGGCAAGAATAAACACTGCTGCTGCAGCGAAAGTTTGAGAAGGCAGCTAAAAGAAAATATCTGACTACATCAATGCAAGTGAATTATACAAATAGGCCTTATAATTTATATAGTTTCTCAAAAGAATACACTTAATCTGTTTAAAAGTTTATATATTAGAGCTTGCATTTATATATACAGGTGCTGGTCATATAATTAGAATATCATCAAAAAGTTGATTTATTTCACCAATTCCATTCAAAAAGTGAAACTTGTATATTATATTCATTCATTACACACATACTGATATATTTCAAATGTTTATTTCTTTTAATTTCGATGATTATAACTGACAACTAAGGAAAATCCCAAATTCAGTATCTTAGAAAATTAGAATATTACTTAAGACCAATACACAGAAAGGATTTTTAGAAATCTTGGCCAACTGAAAAGTATGAACATGAAAAGTATGAGCATGTACAGCACTCAATACTTAGTTGGGGCTCCTTTTGCCTGAATTACTGCAGCAATGCGGCGTGGCATGGAGTCGATCAGTCTGTGGCACTGCTCAGGTGTTATGAGAGCCCAGGTTGCTCTGATAGTGGCCTTCAGCTCTTCTGCATTGTTGGGTCTGGCATATCGCATCTTCCTCTTCACAATACCCCATAGATTTTCAGGCGAGTTTGCTGGCCAATTAAGAACAGGGATACCATGGCCCTTAAACCAGGTACTGGTTGCTTTGGCACTGTGTGCAGGTGCCAAGTCCTGTTGAAAAATGAAATCTACATCTCCATAAAGTTGGTCAGCGGAAGGAAGCATGAAGTGCTCTAAAACTTCCTGGTATACGGCCGCGTTGACCTTGGACCTCAGAAAACACAGTGGACCAACACCAGCAGATGACATGGCACCCCAAACCATCACCGACTGTGGAAACTTTACACTGGACCTCAAGCAACGTGGATTGTGTGCCTCTCCTCTCTTCCTCCAGACACTGGGACCCTGATTTCCAAAGGAAATGCAAAATTTACTTTCATCAGAGAACATAACTTTGGACCACTCAGCAGCAGTCCAGTCCTTTTTGTCTTTAGCCCAGGCGAGACGCATCTGACGCTGTCTGTTGTTCAAGAGTGGCTTGACACAAGGAATGCGACAGCTGAAACCCATGTCTTGCATACGTCTGTGCGTAGTGGTTCTTGAAGCACTGACTCCAGCTGCAGTCCACTCTTTGTGAATCTCCCCCACATTTTTGAATGGGTTTTGTTTCACAATCCTCTCCAGGGTGCGGTTATCCCTATTGTTTGTACACTTTTTTCTACCATATATTTTCCTTCCCTTCGCCTCTCTATTAATGTGCTTGGACACAGAGCTCTGTGAACAGCCAGCCTCTTTTGCAATGACCTTTTGTGTCTTGCCCTTCTTGTGCAAGGTGTCAATGGTCGTCTTTTGGACAACTGTCAAGTCAGCAGTCTTCCCCATGATTGTGTAGCATTTAAAGGCCTTTGCAGGTGTTTTGAGTTAATTAGCTGATTAGAGTGTGGCACCAGGTGTCTTCAATATTGAACCTTTTCACAATATTCAAATTTTCTGAGATACTGAATTTGGGATATTGTTCCTTAGTTGTCAGTTATAATCATCAAAATTAAAAGAAATAAACATTTGAAATATATCAGTCTTTGTGTAATGAATGAATATAATATATAAGTTTCACTTTTTGAATGGAATTAGTGAAATAAATCAACTTTTTGATGATATTCTAATTATATGACCAGCACCTGTATATGTATATATATATATATATATTTAAAAGCAACGTTTCATATTATTTGTAAATAAATATAATAAGTATATGACTATATTATATGAATTATACATAGTTACAATTCACATAATATAGATATAATAAATAATTAGCGGTAAAAGATGGGCACTTTTGTTTCTTGTCTTTATGGCTTCAGATACATGTCTGCAATCTGTAACCCAGAATAAGGTTTCGAGGCAGGTTAGCCATGTAGCGTAAGTTACCATGACAATGAAACCCACTAAAATCTACCTTCTTGAGATTGAGCCCGAAAAAAAACAGGCCACGCTGCGCCAAGATGCTGTGGGAACGCATCTGCGTGATTGTGCCATGAAGCATTTGTGAAATCAGTCCAATGGTGTGACATAACGTCATAGGTGGGTGACGTCACGATCGGAAAGCGATAAAGCACACCCAGACCAAACAGCGTCAGCTTCTGTGTCTTCAGGTAGTGGGGTTCGCAGATGGATCTGATAGAGGGGTTTGAGATGGGCTCAGACGTTTTTCTGCCCTCACCTGCCAGATCCAGTGCTTTATCTCAGAGTTTGGAGTTTGGAGTATCAAGACAGGAGATGTTGGTCCAGCCACTAAGAGCCACATCAGTGCTGGTGGGTAAAGCATATTCAGCGGCAGCTCAGGCTGCGGCATGTCTGCACACAATGCACACCTCTGTCGTCGAGAGGTTTAAGGAGACTAAGAAACAGGAGGTGGCATTCCAGAAGTTCCTTCCGCGCCACTCTCAGGTCTCTGAGGCTGCCGGGCAGGAGTAGCCTCAGCCGTCTTCGAGCTCCTCACATCGGGCGCAGGGCGATACCCGTACTGCCCTGCAGAAAGACTGGGGATTGGGGCGGCGCTCACAGCCGACGCCTTTTAAAGGGTAAAAGGAAAGCCCTGATGCTAGTGGTGTCAGGCTTCTGAGGGCAGTCCTTGCCGGGGGGAAGTGGTTAGCACCTCATCACACAGTGCCCATTTTCCCTCTGTGCCCTCAGGGGGCTGTTCTGCCGCCCTGTTCAGTTCCTCACTTTTAAATCTGTGTTCCTCTTTGCATCTTGTCTCTCAAAAGAATCAGAGACTTACAAGCCCTGTCGGTAGCTCCTTTGTGCCTGGAATTTGCACCTGGCATGGTGAAAGCCTTTCTCCACCCTAGACCGGGTTATATCCCTAAGGTCCCCACTTAGTTTGTGTTTGTAGTTTGTAGTCACATGTTTGTGAGGTTTTATAACCTGGATTTTGGCTCCACACCCAGGTCTTGGGTGCTCTCGTTCTAGTGTGCACTACAATTTCACACTGACAGGCACTTGCTAGTACGGCAGCGTGGGTATAAGTTACCTACAGTGTCTCGACAAGGCGCAAGTTCCCTTGAAAGGAAAGGTCTCAGGCTACACCTGTAATCATGGTTCCCTGAAAAGGGAATGAGATGCTTCGTCACCCTGCCATACTCCCTGCATGACTGTGAACGACTTGCTTCAGCCTATCAGAAGCTAACACTGTTTTGTCTGGGTGTGATTTACAGCTTCACGATCATATGTCACCTACCTATGATGTTCCGTCACGCAATTGGACTGATTTCACGAAGCAATCCCACAGCGTCTCAACGCAGAGTCTCTTTCCCTTTTCAGGCGGGGTGAAGAAAGGCTTTCACCATGCCCGGCGCAAATTCCTGCGAGTGCCGCCCCGACCGCCAGTGTCTTTGCGGTGGGGTGCAGGCAGTGATGCTCTGTTTCTGTTGCACTCGATGTTAGGAGCCCGTAGAGGGCCGAGACTGCTCCCACCCAGCAGTCTCAGGGACATGAGAACGGCAGGGAAGAAACTTCTGGAACACCGCCACCTGTTTCTTAGCCTCCTGAAACCTCTCAACGACCAATGTGACAGAGTCACCGAAGAGGCCATGAGGAGAGAGCAGGGAAACTCTTGTCTTTTTCTATGATGTCTGACAAGTTCAACCAGAGATGCTTCTCTGTGGCCACCAGGGCTGCCATAGAGCGGCCGACTGACTTGGCCGTCTTCTTGGTGGCCTGGAGAGACAAATCTGTAGCTTGACGCAGTTCTCTGATTATGTCAAAGCTAGCTTCCCCACTATCATCAATGTCCCCTAGCTGGTCAGCCTGGTATGCCTGAAGAATTGACATGGTATGAAGGCATGCCGCAGCCTGACCTGCTGCAGAGTACACTTTACCCACCAGCACTGAAGTCATTCTTAACGGCTTGGTGGGTAACGTCAGGGATTTAAGGGACGATGCAGACTCAGGGAAGAGATAGCTTACAAGCATCTCTTCAGCCCTGGGCATTGCCCTTGGGGGATTACAAATTTAAGAATCTGTTTTAAACTAAGGGAAGTACATTGTGTTTTACATTTTGAGGTAAACTTGATGACATTCTAAGGAGATCAAGTCAGGCAGCTTAGGTGTTTGAGACATTAGTCTTTTGTCTTTATGCACTTCCTGACCAATTGGCATGACCATCTCAAGGCAAAGTTGGCCTTTGTCCGTATGATAATGTGAATGTATGGGCAATACTGTCAGAGTGATTGGATTAGCATCTATGCATTTGAATGACACTGTTATACTGATTGGATTTGAACTGGTGACTGGTCATTGCTTTGTTTAGATTGTCTCCGCTTCTACTGTGTGTAATCCCTCCCCCTAAAAATGTATGTAACCTACAGTCTTACTGTTTTGAGTCAGACTTGTTGGATGACTACAGTGACCAAACAGTGTGTGTCTCAATAAAGAGGAAAAGGTTTCCTATACTCTATAGCCATGGTGTTTCAGCCCCATAACGTTGGAATAAATGGAGGTCTGGGGACTGAAAACACGATACTGGATTGGTCTATTCCACGACCTCGACACCTCAGTGTGGAGGTTCAGGAAAGAATGGCAACCCCCGACGTACACTCACCTAAAGGATTATTAGGAACACCTGTTCAATTTCTCATTAATGCAATTATCTAATCAACCAATCACATGGCAGTTGCTTCAATGCATTTAGGGGTGTGGTCCTGGTCAAGACAATCTCCTGAACTCCAAACTGAATGTCAGAAAGAAAGGTAATTTAAGCAATTTTGAGCGTGGCATGGTTGTTGGTGCCAGACGGGCCGGTCTGAGTATTTCACAATCTGCTCAGTTACTGGGATTTTCACACACAACCATTTCTAGAGTTTACAAAGAATGGTGTGAAAAGGGAAAAACATCCAGTATGCGGCAGTCCTGTGGGCGAAAATGCCTTGTTGATGCTAGAGGTCAGAGGAGAATGGGCCGACTGATTCAAGCTGATAGAAGAGCAACTTTGACTGAAATAACCACTCGTTACAACCGAGGTATGCAGCAAAGCATTTGTGAAGCCACAACACGCACAACCTTGAGGCGGATGGGCTACAACAGCAGAAGACCCCACCGGGTACCACTCATCTCCACTACAAACAGGAAAAAGAGGCTACAATTTGCACGAGCTCACCAAAATTGGACAGTTGAAGACTGGAAAAATGTTGCCTGGTCTGATGAGTCTCGATTTCTGTTGAGACATTCAGATGGTAGAGTCAGAATTTGGCGTAAACAGAATGAGAATATGGATCCATCATGCCTTGTTACCACTGTGCAGGCTGGTGGTGGTGGTGTAATGGTGTGGGGGATGTTTTCTTGGCACACTTTAGGCCCCTTAGTGCCAATTGGGCATCGTTTAAATGCCACGGCCTACCTGAGCATTGTTTCTGACCATGTCCATCCCTTTATGACCACCATGTACCCATCCTCTGATGGCTACTTCCAGCAGGATAATGCACCATGTCACAAAGCTCGAATCATTTAAAATTGGTTTCTTGAACATGACAATGAGTTCACTGTACTAAAATGTCCCCCACAGTCACCAGATCTCAACCCAATAGAGCATCTTTGGGATGTGGTGGAACGGGAGCTTCGTGCCCTGGATGTGCATCCCACAAATCTCCATCAACTGCAAGATGCTATCCTATCAATATGGGCCAACATTTCTAAAGAATGCTTTCAGCACCTTGTTGAATCAATGCCACGTAGAATTAAGGCAGTTCTGAAGGCGAAAGGGGGTCAAACACAGTATTAGTATGGTGTTCCTAATAATCCTTTAGGTGAGTGTATAGGTTGTGATCTAGATGGTAAGAAACATTCATCTAGCTTAATTTTCTTTTGAACCTCCTGTTTCTCGAACATTCATTATTCAGTTTAGATACAGCACGAGTCACAACCGCTGATAGCTTCTCATAAGCTGGAGTATGAGGTGGCGAGTCCTCATTATCTCCAGCATCGACACTAACAACATCCAACTCCTCGAAGCTAGATGGTTGCCGTGGCGGTGCCACACTCTGGGCGGAAGAAACCGCAGCATGTGCAACAGCAAGACCCGAACCAAGGGGAGCACGTGGCGAAGCGGAGCGTGTTCAATAACAGTTTCTCACAATGCACACAATCAGCCCCCTCAAGGGCTGACTGGGCATGCTCCACTCCCAAACAAACAACGCATAGCTCGTATGTATCCCCACCCGTGATAAAACGAGGGCAGGGAGAAGCACACTAAACAAATTGCTGTTTGCTCACCATAATTCTTATCTGTCACTTTTTTACAAAGGTAAAAACTCCTGCCTAACAGACAATACTGCTTTTACAAAGACACAGAGATTCACTTGGACAAAAAATCACATAGAGCGCTTGCTGAAGATACAGAAGCTAGCGCTGTTTGTTCCCGATGTTCTTTATAGTTTCCTGGTCAATGTCGTCACCCGCCTATGATGTTGTCATGCAACTGGACTGATTGCATACATGCTTCATGACGTAATCACGCAGGGGCGTTTCCACAGCGTCTCGACGCAGCTCGAGTTCCCCCTGGCCGAGCTGTGATATAAACGAAACGCTATTGGCTATTTTAAAAAAAGGGGAGGGGCTGTTTGATATGTACTGCTCTATCTTCCTGTTTCAGTGGAAATTACATCAACACATTGAATAATGCTGCGCGTTTCAAGGCATTGACAAGCATCCTATGTCAGAAATGGCAGCCACATCGGCAGCAGAAAGACTGTTTTACATGCAGATATGTTGACTCAGAAACAAGGGCACAATATGATATGAGACAAAATAAAAAATATTAAATTGAAGGTAATGTCTCCTTTCAAACCATTTACAGTCTTCACACTATTCTCAAGTATTCATTGGGAAAAAAATAGGGAAAAAGATTAAAAAGGAAGGTATCTTGCTGATTACCACCTCACATGTTAAGGACTAACACAACAAAAAAAAAAATATTGTAGTTAAACATCTAAATTGAAAAATGTATTTACAAATATGTAATTACAAAAATTAAGAGACCACAATTTTTCTATTTTTAACTTCATTCCCATAAAAATGTAAAAAATGATCATAAATGTTACATTTGTAGTTATTAAATTGTTATGAGGGACACATGAACAGTAGGTAGATTTTTTTTTTAATAGCAAGTTTTGTGTAAAATCTTTTTTTAACCAATTCCATTTTGTCTGTTACTGTAACGGGTGCGTGCAGATAGGAAGACGTAGACACAGAAGATGAAGATTCAAACAGGTAACTTTACTTATAACAATCCAATAGGTAGCGATCCATAGAATAAAGGCAAACACACACCATAATGCTAACATGATCGGCAGAGAATTTATTGATTTATGGTCCTAAATATTAATATCACCTAAGGTGAGTGTAACAGTGTCAGATGATTCCTTCCTATATTATGGGGCACCAGCCGAGGAATTTCACCTTGACAATAAAGAACAGTCATGGAAGATTGTTGACTGAATTGTAATTATATAAATTATAGGAATTTCATCATCTGACCAATCTGAAGGATTTGGTGAGATTCTGGCAAGCTTGTAGAGCCTCTGATTATCAACACAAGAATAACACAGTGTGCAATAAAATTTATTTATTTACAAAAAGATATACAAGAGTAAAATATCACACTCACTAAATACTACTAAGGAAAATGACTAAACTAAGAAAGAATGACTAAACTACTAAGAAAATTTAATGAATAATCAAATAGAAACTACAAACTACTACACAAATGGATGTTAACAAAGTAAATGGCAAGTACATGAGCAACGGATTGGACGAAGCAATGAATGGGTAATTAGCAGTCTTTGGGGGAGTCAATTGTGGTCTTTCTGGATGCTGGTATGAAATAGTAAATAAGCATTTACTATGAATACAGATAACGTATCTAATTTATCTATCTGTATACACTGACCCTAGATAAACAGTCTCTACACAAATAGCAATCTCATATAGCAACAACCTAATGCCAATGCCTTTAAACGAGGTTTGTTTAGCTTATATTTACGCTCCACGTGGTCGGGTGATCAGTCCGGCGATGGGGTAGGTCTTCCACTGGTATCTTTCTGCTTGCAGTGGGAGTAGACTGGATCACTTTCCAGCAGTTGCAGAGCTGCACCGAGTGCTGCGGGTTTACTGCTGGTCCTTGTGTAACCTGGAGAACTGTAGGTCAGGCGGTGGTCGATCCACAGGATCCTTTGTAGACTAAAGGTTAGCAAGCAAGCGTTGATTTCTGGAGCCAAAGTACTCAGCAGGAGCAATTGGGCTGCTTGAAGGTCCTTGCGGGTGAAGGTTTACTCGCAAGAGTATAACCTTGGTCGTGCTGTTGTTCCTTCCCTCGTCAGGTCAGAAACTCAGAACAAGGGTGTGTTCGCTTGCGAAAACTTTTATTCCTTCCAGTTGGGGAGGGAATTACTAATTCCTGCCTTCCTGCTGTAGTGTTGTGATTGGGTAGTAGCCTTTCAAGTGTCCGCCCATCACGTCACACCTTTCCATCCTGTGGGGCTTGCTGCATTGTGCCAAAATACACAGCTAAATAAAACTTTAGAACTTTGAAAATACTTTATTTCCTTTCCAAACCTTTCTCAAGGTCCTTGTGGCAGTGTTCTGAACTCGTAGTGTCCAAACTTGATGTACATTGGTTGAGGTATCATCCAGATGTCTATTTACATGTCAGTGGGTGAGATTACATTGGCTCTTATTCCAGGTGCACTTTCCACTGTGTGTGCACAGTTTCCCGGATGAATAAGAATAGGATAAGGATGTATAGGACATGTTCCTTACAGTTTCCTGTCCAATTTGTGGTTTCAAGCCAATGTGTCTATAGAGATTGTCTTTCTCTTGGAGCATTTCTTTGTTCTTGCTGTTTAGCCATAACAGGTTTGGTGGCCCTCGGCAGTCCATGGCCACCTTGGTCTCAGGCATGGAGGGCAGAGTTGAACAATGGGCAACTGGTGATGAGATAAGCCCATGATCATTGGGACGTTGATGTCCTCATTCTGGCAGTCCTGATTACCATAGTCTTTTTAGTTAGCGTTGAGGGTCTTCTTAATCACAGTGGGACAAAGGAACTCCAGTTGTGAAGTGGACACCTCTGATGCCATCATGTCTGCTGTTCACTACAGAATGAATGTAAGGGTACAACTTAAATAGGAACTGTAGCGTCTGGAGTCTCTCTGGACAGGATCAAAGATGAGTCGATTCCACTATAAATGTCAGAAAGCTTTTAGCCGCATATAAATTAGGTTCTGGTACTGAGGAGTCTGAGGAAGATGGCATCGTGGACAGTTTTGTGGCTTGGCCGAGGTAGAATAGACAACACCGTTAGAATCCTGTGAGAACTTCAATCAGGACACAATCTCTCCCCCTATCAACACATGCCCCCCCCCCACTTTCACTCAAAAAGATAGACACACAGGCTCCTTCCAATACACAGACACAAAAATGTTCTTTATGTAACTTTAATTAAACTATCCCAGAATGTATATGATGATCCCTGTGTGTACGCATGCTCCCTATGTCATTGCCAACATAGTCATGATGTACGAACAATGTAAAGTCATTTAAAATGCTTGTATTCATGCGTAAGAATGTATCTCTGCTCTAATATCTCCCAGCCATACTGTGTTTGATATCTAAATATTCCTCTCTCCAAGTATGACACCATCATAAATTAGGCAAATGAAGTCATAAATGGAGACAAAGAAAGTGTTCTCCCGCCTAAAACTCCCACATTTGATTGGTCATTTCAGAAAAGATGGGCGGATGTTAATGTTTCTTTAAAGGACAGTAACACCAGCATATCTTTGCTCAGTCGGTGCAGTCGATAAACAACCCTCTTATCATCTTGGCTCGTCCCCTGGCCAGGCGGCTTCGGCCCTGGCTTGGCGGCTCAGTCACGTAGGTTGGTTCCTTTGAAGTCGGCGCGCTCCACAGCCAGGCGGACAGGCAACGCGCGCCATCTCAGCGCGCTCCATCTCAGCGCTCAGTCATCTTCCAAAAACTCAGACGAGACAATCTCCTTTTCCTCCCCTTTTCAGCATTCGCTCCAACCACCTTCAAACTTCCCGCGGATCGAGAACGCTCCGGAAGGACCAAAAGAGAACACGCTCCAGCTCAAGGAACGCTCTGAGAAGACTCACGCGCATTCTTTATACTCAGCACAAAACAACCCATGCAAGTATAAATTCCATCAAAATTTAGATGCGTTTTAAGATGTGTACCCCTGTTAAGGTGATATTATTCGTTGCTGGCTCTCGGTGGTTATGTTTGTGAAATTGCCATTCCTGAACCTGTCCTTCCTCTCTTTCGTTCTCTTCTTCTCATTCTCTTTCGTTACTATTCGTTGTTCTGTATATACATGTATTCTTTGTTTAGTCGTATGTATTCGTAGTATCAATTATTAAAACCATTGTATCCACGTTCAATTGTCATTGTTGCCGCTCACAAGGCATGGTCACTTTAATGTTCAGATCTAGCTACGAGCTCTCATAAGTATCTTTTGAATACTTTAATTAATATCCTGATAACCTTCCCGAAGATTTGATAAGAAAGAATACAACTTTGTGAGAATTGATAAAAGATTGTAGTACTGTTCGTTCGTTAAATGAACGGATCAGATGAATTTTGAATTAATTCTAATTCAAAGGTTATTCTGTAATGATTTAATATATATTCGTAGTTAATTGCAACCCATTGTTTTTAACCATATATATATTGAATAAATACCTAGGTTAGGTATTTCCAATTTTGGGTGATTTGGGCGATTAGTTATAAATAATTAAATATTAATAACCATAATTCCCTATTGAATTTAATTTAATCTATTATTATTATATGTAGCCGAGTCGCTACAGAACTCAAACAAGATGATTAATAGTACACAGCTGAACCAATATATATACCCATATAAACTCATAATGATGGTGACCATGGTAACAAAGTAGTGGCGGGAAAATCAAACAAAGGAGCACATGAGAATGAATGAAAACAAACTAAAAGTCCATGATAACTAAGACAAACTGAAAATAACTGTGACAGAACGCCCTCTCCCGGAAAGGCGCGTCCTTGCGCCATAGCAGAGTGATGGCAGATGGAGGGATGGAGGAGGACGAAGATGTGGCGAAGGGCTGGTGACAGGGTGAGGCGAAGGGATGATGATGGTGGGACGACGAGACCCAGATGGTGCATAAGAAAGTCCATTAGAGCTTGACAGAGCCGACAGTCCACGATGGAGACAAAGGTAGAAGGAGCCAAGATGTGGTAGGTGTGGCTGCTGACATCTGGGGGGCGACCAGCGGAGACGAGTGCCCAGGATCTGCAGATGCAGACGGAGGAGGGCGGGAGCTGAGAGATGTCGCTGGTGAAGGAGACCCAGGCAAAGTCTCAGCGACGAGTATCGCAGGTGGAGCCAGAGAATCCGAGGACTGGGGCGACGCTGGTGAGACCAAGGACAGAGGCGAACCAGAAGGGAGGAAGGAGCCTGCTGCCGACATAGGGGAGAAGGGACAGAGCAACAACAAATGACAAAAAGCATGGAGCATTAGCATCCCTCCACTAAACTGATACCGGACCAGACAGGAATTTAAGGATACAGACAGCATGCCACAAACACATCACATGGACAGAGGAGAACAACTTGAAGCTGCACACTTACACAAAGACAAGACAATACACCACATGAGTGCCAGAGTCCTATCACCAAACTAACAAGACCGACCAATGTGATAAGGACCCTGATACTATATTGTTCAGGGTTCAACTAGATTGTTAATTATGTTTAAGAACTAAAATATTGTGGGACAGTGGACCAGAACAGTGGTTCTCAAACCTGTCCTGGGGACCCCCCATTTAACCTTTTGTGTGTCTCCCTCACCAGACACACCAAATTAAATTCTTGCAGGCTCTACTAATAAGCTGATAAGTTGAATCAGGTGTGTTAGGTGAGGGAGACATGCAAAACGTGCAGTGGTGAGGGGTCTCCAGGACAGGTTTGAGAACCACTGTTCTAGAACACTGGTTCCCAACCCTGGTCCTGGAATACCCCCAACTTTTGTTCCTAATTAAACACACCTGATTCAACTCATCAGCTCATTAGTAAAGGCTTCAAGACCTGAAATGGTTGTGTCAAATTATGGCATACGGCCATAATGATGCCCAAATCCAATTTTATTTTTTTGACAACCTGGTTGCATCTTCTTGTAAAAGTGACCCATATTCGACATTTGCATTTACACTTTACTTGGTGAAACAACCCAAGGTAGATGTACTATCAGTAAAAATTACGCGAGTTGCAATGGACACAGACGAAATGACGATAGTTACATTACAAGTTTTTGCTTTCTGCACCATATTTAAAGGTTAGCAAACACTGGTCTCTTAAAAGAGGAGAGTCCTTGTTGCTGTCACAGGTCAGGGTGTGTCACCGGTTCATCTCTGTTGTTTGTTTTGTCCATTCATTTCCTGCAGCCCGTGATTTGCGCAATCAGTGCTACCTTGTAGCGCTGGGTGCATAATCACGAGCTGATCACCCTCACCTGCCGCTCGTTCCCTCTACCCTTTATATTCCCAGCTGTGTCTACCCCTTGTCGTCAGTTTATCATTTCATGTTGCGTGAATGTTTCTTGTCTGTGCTGTGTTTTGCTCTGTGTCTTACCAGTTTGTTATTGTTATCTCAGGACCCAAGGACGAGGAGTTTGTAGCAAGCCGTACTCTCTTGCTGGACTTGGGCTCATCATCTGTTTGGTCGTCCTGTTTTCTATTTCTTCTGTGGTCTCTCCAGCCTGTGTGACTGCTGAAGTGTGTGCAGAGAACACGGCAGCCAACAGACAGTTTTCTAAACTGTCACCTTGCCACTTTTACTGTTCTAGTTTGTGTCTCAAGTTTTCCTTAATAAACTTGTTCACTTTTTTCATTGCAAATTGAGTCCTCCATTTATCCACATCCTGACAGTTGCAGCCTATACTAATGTAGCAATGATTGCTGATGTAATTGCTGTGGATGGTGCATTGACAGGGAAATATCCGATCTGCCCACTTACATGGCAGATGCAAATGCACGTATTCGATTCATATCAGGTTTATTTCGACATATGAACAAGGCCTGCAACCGATCTGAGAATATTGTGCTTTTTTTCCTGCTTACGTGTTCATGGGTCATATCTGATCTGTGCCACATGGGTGGAAAAAATCTAAATTGGGTCACTTGATCCATGTAATGTAAATGTGTCCTATGAGACATCCAAAATGTGTACTGTTGGGGTACATAGGGTTGGGAACCATTGTTCTAGAAGATCTAGTGCCTGACAAATAAACTAAGGTTATTAGTTTGTCTCTATGAGTGCTGCACAGTACCCGATGTGAGGTCCTTTAGGATTGTATTTTGTTTCAACATACTCTACAGTGTCCTCATATTTCTGGACAGTGGAAAGACTATTGATCATATGATCATGCCACTGAAATAGACATCTGTTTACTCTAAACTGATGGTTGTCAGAATGTGTGCATAAGACTGATATATACAGCAGCTAGCCAACAAAACAGGTTTCCTGTCCGCTGTGATTAAACTTTGCTGTGCAAATTTAACAGTAATTACGTGAGACATGACACAAAGCAGTTATGGAAATAAGGGAGACACATAAGCTGAGCCATGCATACATAATTTTTTTTTTTAATACAGGCTATCGATAACTGTACTCTCAGCTATGCTTAACAAAACCAGATCTCACACTTATGAATCAAATCAAATGAATTCATACGAAAGCACCAAATTGTAAGATAGTTATATTTTCTCAAGAATGTTACTCCAAGTACCTTAAAGGCACTTCCCAAACTCCCAATAGTTTTTAAACATGTTGGTATTTTTTTTTTTTAATTTGGCTCCCCTATTCCCAAATCATACACAACCACATCACATGGGCTACTAGGCAACTCTATAGCATGTGCATACACTGACTCAGCCAACTTTTCCATGTGGGCCCCATGTGGGTTTTTGATGAGCTGTCACATGGGCCCTGCATGGGCATCCCAAATGGGGCTCAGAGAAATTTGTCCATCAGTTCCACATGCGCCCCATGAATGTTAGCTCATAGAGGCACATGAGTCCATTGTGGGCTCACAGTGGGTGAAAATTTGGCCCCATTTATTAATTTCTTTAACAATTCCAGGGGTCAAATATAAGCAACTATGCAAAATCGAATGTTGAATATATTTTAAAATGCATTTTATTCCTATGTTGGCAAAGCTGAAAATTCAGCATAAAAGGGTACGTGAAATGTGTCATCCTATTTCTTGTCTTCAGGAGACCGTCTGTTTGAGCGTGTTTTTAAATAGACAAACTATGGCCAGCAGTAGCACTATGAATTTTAGGAAGTGTGTTCATCCGTGTCAGCGTTTCCTGACACCCGATAACACATGATATGTGCGTTATGTGCCTGAGTGAGGAGCATGCACGCTCAGTCCTTAAGGGGGCTGTATGTGTGCATTGCAAACGCATTCCAATGAGGAAGCTTCGCTCTCGTTTAGAAATGTGCCGGTATACGGTAATACTATATATCGTTGGCACTTAAAAATACAGTGAATAATTATTTATTACGAATGATTCCGATTTTTAGAATGCATTTTAAGAATACTTTACCTATCAACCGTTTAAAATGCACAACACCGCTGTATGCTGCATCAAAGAGGCACACACACTCTGATGTAAACAAGCCCAACACGCACGAGCAGCACATGGCTGAACGAGTGAAGGAGACGCACTGAATGAAAATGCACATTCACTCTTTGACAGCAGATGGCACTGATGGAACAACAGATTTACAGCCGTTTTCCCGGTAACCTCGTAAACAAAGCAGCTGTGGTGTTCATCAAAGCGTCAAATACGTAAAGACTTAAGCTATTTATTTTCAAACTAAAGCCTATGTTTTCTCATTCAGGGAACGGGGGTTACATTAGTAACCTAGACATTCCCTATCAGTCAGAAGTGAACTGATAAATTGGGATCTCTACCAAAGCGCCACAATTGCTGTGCCTTCCAGCGCCGAGCTTAAGCTACCTAATCCCCCTGCACCTGCTGGGGCGGAGAAAGGACAGGGATTTAATGCAAAGAGAGTTCAAAATGCTTACGTAAGCATTTTGAACTGCGAGTCGTAACCGAGGCATTCAAGGGAACTCACGCTGTGTCGATTGACGCTGAGGGAACATCTATACCAACGCCACCATAGCGAGAAGTGTCTGTCCAGTGTGAAATCGAGAAGAGCAGCACTAAGACGAGAGCACCTGGGAGCCTGGTGTAGAGTCCAAGTCCAAAGAGTAAAATCTTACAAATGTGTGCGGTGAGGACCACCCTGCCGTATCACAAATTTCTTGAAGAGCAACTCCTGACATAAGGGCCTTAGAGGCCGCCATACTCCTAGTAGAATAGGAACGGACAGCCATATGTGAAGGCTGTCCGACCGACTGATAAGCAAGTGAGATCACTCGACCACTCACTTGCTCATTCTTTGTTTAGATGCAGGGGACCCTTTGTTAGGGGGCCCAAAACACACAAACAGCTGGTCAGATTTACGCCACAGGGCAGCTCTGTAGGCATAGGCATCTAGCACCCTAACAGGGCATAGCAAATTATTATTTTCCTGGTCGGAGTTTTGGAAAGGAGGAGGACAGAAGGCCTGCAGCACAATATATCTAGCTAAATCAGTAGGAACTTTAGGAACATAACCTGGTCTAGGATGAAGGAAGGCTTTAACCATGCCAGGTGTAATTTAGTCGACTGTGCTTGCAGATCTCCTATTCTTTTTAGAGATGAGATAGCGAGGAGGAAAAAAGCTTTTAAGGTTAAAAACTTGGCTGGAACCTCCTCCAATCTCTCAAAGGCAGCAAAAGAAAGGCCCTGAAGGACAGTGGCCAGATCGGCACCCTAGTGCGAACTGCAGGCCTCAACCTCAGAGTACCACGGATGAAACAAGATACCAACGGATCTTTACCCAAAGACATACCACCCAAAGGAATATGGTAAGCACCTATCGCCGCCACATAAACTTTTAAGGTGGACGGGGATAGACCTGCAGTGAACCGCTCCTGCAGGAACTCCAGCACTGTACCGACCGGGCAGTTAACTGGGTCCCACTGATGGTCACTACACCACGAAGTGAAGACTTTCCACTTTAAAGCATAACGTTTCTTTGTGGAGGGAGCTCTGGATTGTAGAATGGTCTCCACAACCTCAATTGAGAGACCTGACCCTATGAGCTGGGCCCCCAGGTTCCACAGTTCTGGACTGGGGTGAACAATTGAGCCCCCTGCTTGGAATAAAAGATCCCTTCTGATGGGTAATTCTAGTGGAGGCCCGTCGAAGAGAGACACTAGATCGTGGAACCATACTCGGCCTGACCATGAGAATTAGGCACACCTGGTCCCTGCAAACTATCTCCAGGGAGCAGAGCGATTGGGGGAAAAGCATACAAACGCAGCCTCAGCCACGTTTGTACCATAGCATCCAACCCCAGGGGAGCTGGATGCGAGAGGGAGAACCAGAGTGGACAGTGAGACGCAAACAGATCCACTTGAGCCTGGCCAAACACCCTCCATATCTCCTCGGGGTGGAGCCTCCATTCTCCCTGTCTTCTCCTATATTCTGGGCCCCAGTGATGTAAGCTGCCGTGAGTGAAAGTAGCTTTCCCTGAGACCACAGGATGATCTGGTGCACTAGTTTGCAAAGTGGACGTGAGCGCAAAACCCCCTGGTGATTTATATAGGCGACCACCGATGTGTTGTCTGTGCGGACGAGCACATGATGGCCCCTGAGGTCTGTGAGGAAGTTACGGCCAACATCTCCAGGCAGTTGATGTGCCATGAGAGAAGATGGTCCCTCCACAGACCCTGAGTTGAGCGTCCTTCAAGGATCGCTCCCCAGTCCGTGAGAGAGGCATCTGTCGTTAGCGTTTTGCAATGACCAGAAGCCCCCAACACAGGACCCTGGGATAGGAACTAAGGTTTCTTCCACATAACTAGGGCACGTAAGCATCCCTTGTCATGCGAAAGGGGTTGCCCCTCGGGGAAAACCCTTTGGTTCTGAGCCACCACTGCAGGGGTCTCGTACAACAGTCCAAAAGGTATCACGTTGGATGCTGCTGCCATCAGACCGAGCAGTCTCTGAAACTGTTTTACAGTGAGTGACTGGCCTATCTTTATTCTTTTTACTGTTGAAAGGATGAACTCTATGCGTGCCGGTGAAAGGTGTGCCTGCATCGACATTAAGTCCCAATCCATGCCTAGAAAAGTGGTCCACTGAAGTGGAGAAAGCACACTCTTTTTGGCATTTAGCCGTAACCCCACTTTTTCATGTGGGAGAGAACGACATCTCGATGCCGAACCGCCAACTGATGCGACTGAGCTAGAATCAACCAATCGTCGATTTAGTTCATAATGCGAATACCCTGAAGGCGCAGTGCACCAAAGCTGCATCTACGCATTTTGTGAAAGTGCGGGGTGATAGTGCTAGGCCGAATGGAAGAACTCAATATTGGTATGCTGTGCCCCCGAAAGCAAACCTCAGTAACTTGCTGTGATATGGAAGGATGGATATGTGGAAGTATGCATCCTTGAGATCTATTGTGACAAACCAGTCCTCTGACCTGATCTGTGGCACGATTTGTCTTAAGGTTAACATTTTGAACTTTAGTTGCATGACTGACTCATTCAGAACCCGAAGATCCAAAATGGGACGCAACCATCCTTCTTTGAAACTATGAAATACCGGCTGTAGAACTCAGCTTCCCTGTTGGAGGGAGGTAAATGTTCTATGGCCCCTTTCTCTAACAGAGTTTTTACTTCCTGTCCCATTACCAGAACGTGCTTGGGGCCCACCACTGTGGATAGAACCCCCATAAACCTGGGTGGGCGAGACCCGAACTGTATTTGATACCCTTTTTCTATAGTCTGCAGGACCCAACAAGAAACATTTGGCAGTAGCTTCCACGCTGCCAAAAATTCTACTAGAGGTCCCATCCTCTCGAGAATGGCTTCTAGTCTTTGTTGTGCTATCAGTCCGACCCCCAGAAGATGCAGACTCAGGGGAAAGATAGCTCGCTAACGTTTCTTCTACTTTTGGCATCTCCCCATAACCGTGCTCTTTGTATTTTAATATAGAGGAATAGTTGGATGTTTGTGCACTATAAACTGTATATGATACCGGTTTCTCCCATAATCTCGCCACCTCGGTGTGAAGATCAGGGTAAAACGGTAGGCTCCGGCGTTGAGGTTGTGACCGTGATGGCAGGAAGCGTTCGTCCAGTTTGCTTTTAGAACGAACGTCCTGTCTATCTGCTGGCCAGTCAATGCTCAGCCTATCAACTGCTCTGGTCAAAACCTCAACCAGCTCTTTAAAAGCATGAGACTGAGGTGGCGAGTCCTCAGTATCTCTTATATCAACACTGATAACTTCCAGGGGGGTATTCCAGAAAGCAAGGTTAACTTACCGTCACATATACCATGAACTCTCGGTTGATTAACCCAAACCTTGCTTAGGTATGCTGGTTCCAAAAACACATCCAGGAGCAGGTTCAGACAACTCAGAGTATGTTTCTGGTTAACACACAAGACATTATCAACAGAGAGACGAATTGATGATTCACCATGGAAACGCTAAGAGAAAGTGCGCCATTCTACTTCCTTCTTATTTTGTTTAATGGCAATTTACATACCTATTTGGTGGTTGTGCAATAATTTTTTCAACCTTTTCGTTTAAAGGGGTCATGAACTGCATTTTTTTATTGTTTTATGATGTTTCCTGGGGTGCACTTATAATGTTAGAATGCTTTTTACATCAAAACATTTCATAATTTATAAATAAAAGGCATTTTTCCTACCCTGATTTTAGCCTTCTGCTCTGAACACTCTGTTTTAAGGGGCGTGTCCGCTGGGAGACTTCAGTGTAAACACCCACGGCTGTGATTAGCTAACGTCTTTGCATTTGAAATAGTATTACTCCCTCTTTTAGCTCATTTTTACAATTACAGCTCTCATGGTTAACCAATCCTGAAAAGTGTTGCATTACATTTAGATCTATGCCATTATATTTAGATAACTATATTAATTATATAACACGCATCTGAATACCTGTTAAGCAAACAAACCCTGGAACAGGGTATTTTTAATACTCTCTCATCATTTTGTCCATCCATCAAAAGTCTAGGAAATCAATATTTAGCTTCAAGAGGTACAAGACACAGATTTGATTAACAAATTTTAAAGGGATAGTTCACCCAAAAATGAAAATTAGCCCATAATTTACCCATGTGCAAAATATCCATATTTAACACGTTATAAAGTAAAATATCTATCGCCTGGCGAACCGCCTTCTGTATTCAACTTACGAAAAAAGTGTAACTGGCACGATGACGACGTCGGATGTACCGTAAAAGAGCACAACTGCCGCGACAATGATGTTGGACGTAGCATAAAAAAACGTAACTGGTGCTACGATGACGTCGGACGTACTGTAAAAAAGCGTAACTGGCACGACGATGACGTCGGATGTAGTGTAAGCGTTTTGAACAGCTAAAAACCCATCTCTTCCGCGAGCACTTAATCTCATCATATAAAAAAAAAAAAAAATTATTTCTTTTTTCCTCTATCTTTCTCTACATCCTCCCTATTCTAGCTTACGCTACTCTGAGCAATGCCCGTAACGTATTATTTAAGGCACTTCTTGCGTTTCTACGCCTCTTCATAACGGATCGCTTCCTGTACTCCTCAGTTGTAAGTCGCTTTGGATAAAAGCGTCTGCTAAATGCATAAATGTTAAATGTAAATGTAATAAATGAGAGGATATTTTTCTTACACAAAACCATTGATTCACTTCAGAAGGACTTTATTCTGAAGGTAAATAAAATTTGTATGTGTTTGGAACAACATGAGGGTGAGTAATTCATAACAGAATTTGTATTTGCAAGTGGACTATCTATTTAGGACAACTTGAATGCTCAGCTATCAGTCACTGTATCCATGCATTTATGCTGATGGCAGCTAAAAGGTTAACTTGTTGCTAAATAAATATAATGTAGTTTTGACATGTGTCCTACCTTGTGTCTTGAAAACATCTGCTGACTCTTCTTTTCGAATAGTAATAGACCTGCCAGGATCATAGTTCAAATGACATCAATGCCATTTTTGTCCTTGAAGACAGAATACAAAATTATTCAGGTAATTTAACTCACAATTAAGCAACATTTATGGGCGATTTATTTTTATTAGCAATTAAAATTAATTAGCATCACATATGCTAGATGAAACTGAAGAAGCAGATCATAAATAAAGATTAACAAGAAGTTTAAAATGGTTGTAATATAGGGAATGGGTGAGTTTTCATTAACGTTAACTTATCTGTTGCTTTAGTTTTTGTGGTGCGACAGAGATGTGGAAGATGGGCAGCTGTCTCAAAACATAAAAGTCGCATTTATCTGTGTCTGACTGTGAGAAAGCACAACAAATATTTTTTAATATCCCAATGACAAACGGGTGTAAAACAGCATATTTGTCACAGGGTGTTTTGGTTTTGTTTCATGTGTTTAAGTTTGCCATGTTCACTGTCATGTCTTGCCATGCACTTCCTGGTCTTGTCATGTGATCCTGCCATGTGCTCCTTTGTCCTGTGTTCTGTTGTCATGTCATTGGTTCATTGGGTAATCAGTGTTCAAATGTCCCTCGTCTTGTCTTTAGTCTCAGTGTATTTAAGCCCTCATGTTTGCCATGTGTCCTTGTCTTGTATTGAATGTGTAACCCGCGTGTTGGTGAGTCTTTGTCTTTGTGTAAGGTCAAGTCAAGTCAAGTCAAGTCAAGTCAAGTCAAGTCAAGTCAAGTCTTTGTTTTATGTTTTGCATTTTGATTGGTTAAGTTTAATAAACTGCACTTGGGTTCAGCAAACTCGCCTCCAGTGGATTGATGTTACAATATTTAACACCTACCGTTGATAACTTTGATGTAATAGCGTTTGCTCCTCGATTGTTTGCTAGCTAACGCTACACACAGCGCTACTAAGCTGGTTAATCTTCAGATAAAGAGGTAACATTACGAGAACAAAACAGAACATGTTCAAAAGGGCCCTAAATATGAATAAAATAGTTTGAAATGCTTAATGTCACCTGCTATTTTTCTTGACTGTGGCTGCTGTGACTGAAGGAGGGAAAATGGCTGTTGTTGCCTCGGAAATTCACTGCGATAATACTTTGACATGAGTAAATTTAATTTTAAAAGGGCTTAATAGGAAGTAGATGAATGTATTTATTATTGTTTATGTATTTATTTTATTAGCTTTTAGTTATTTAATTAGCCATAGATGTAAACTAGATTAAATATCTTAAGTTAAAGTCATTAGAGTTAAAAAAAAAAGCATATTATTTCTAGTAACTTATTTATATTGAGTCCTGCTTAATATAATACGTTTTTGAGTTCACATCACAAATATTTGTTAAGTTTAATTAACATTTTTTTAAGTAAAATTAACTTTTAGTAAAATTTCATTTAGTGAATTTCACTGTTAGGTTTTACCTGCGATTTCCACACGCAGGACAGGAGCATCCTTGTCCGCCACTGAGGCAAACTGAATTGCATAACCGTATCTGACAGTCCAAATGAGCTAGCCAGGCTTCCAGATGCCATACAAACTGGGTCAGAGGGACTACCGACATACCTGCAGTGGGGCAGTGTGGTAGAGCACAGGGGCCCGACCTGGAAGGCACAGCATCCTGGAGTGGGGACAGAGTGTGCAGTGCAACACTTACCTGGTTCCACGAGTGGGCAGGGGGTGCGTGAGAAGGCATTGCATACTCAAACCGCACACCACTGCCTGCTGGCAATAGGAGAGGGGGATGATAGTGGCAAGGCACAGCATCAATGAAACGCTTGGCTCCGAAGTGAAAGATTAACTTAGTGAGTACAGCGTGCTTCCATATACCCACTTGCGAGGGCGTGGATTGTAATGCAGATCTTGCTCACCAATGTCCATTGGTTTGTTTTGTTTACACTTGAAGCTGATTGGGCTTTCCATCATCTGCACTCAAGGAAAGGGGAAGAATTGCCAGTAGTGTACGTGTAGCCTAATGACCAGGAGAAAGGTGAAGGAGGATCCAAATGCGTATTTCTAATAAAGTAACACAGTGAACCAATGACAAATAACTTAAGGAACAAAGAAATAAAACCATGAGAATAACAGGACCAGAAGCAATCATTACATGTACAAAAACTGACGTGTTAGAAAGTGTTTGATTAGAAAGACATCTAAAATGTCCTGTGATGGGGGTATTTTAGGACCAAGGTTGGGAACCACTGATCTAATTTGTAACCCTGAATTTGTTCAAATCGCTTCTAGTGTACCAGTGTAGTAACTACATGTGTAGTGCATCACATCAACTATGAACATGTTCCACTGTGTCACGTTTTGTTTTTTTGTATCCCAGGACTTAATTTGATATTATTCTAGACTCTTAGTTTGTCTTCCCATTTGCTATGTTTATTATTTTTTCCTTTGTTGCTCATTATGCTCACATGATGATAGTCTCCAAATATACCCTCTGTTTCTTTTATTCGTTTGTCACTTCTTTTCTAAAAGATTTTTTTTGTTTTTTTTTGTGGAAAGTTGTCACGTTTAGCATTTTTTTGTTTTATCTTCTTCCGGTTGTGTGTTTTATCTTTTTGTGCATTATCTTGTTATAAAATAAAGGCTGTAATTAGATCCACATCTATGTCTCCCATCCATTCTGCAACTGAAAGTTTGTTAACTACAACGTGAAACTTTACTTTTGCTTAATTTCAAAAAACGATTACTTGCTGAAATGTTTTGCCACTTTGTTTAATATTTTAGTACTGTAAAGACATTCGTATTTTTTCCAAAAATCCAAAAAAAGAGTGGGAAAGTGGACCTTGAGGGCCAGAATTGTGAAACTCTACTGTAATGAGTACATAGTGTTAATTAATATTACTCAATACTTTGTGTAAATACACCGTAACAATGTCACCTTAAAAAAAACAATGCATTAATATACATAGAGCATTATATCACCTGCAGTATTAATACATATGACCACAAATACATAAATATTTACAATATAAAATTACACAAATATGAAACTATATATATATATATATATATTTTTTTTTTTTTTTTTTTTTTTTTTATATATATACAATAAAATTTAAAAACAGTATTTTGTATTTCAAATGCATGGATCTAAAAAAAACTGCCCATCCCTGGCTATTGGTCAGCTGTGGTTTAACTATTGGGCATGGACAAGTACACTGACATAAAAATGCAATTAAATAAGCACATTTTGAACTATATACACAGCAAAGAAGCAATTAGTTAAACCTGAAAACCTTTGTCTGGTCAGAGCTTTATCTGTTCTCACAGAAAGCCCAGGCGGTCTTCTCTTATTAGTTTCCGTAATGCCACATAAAAACTTAAGACAAAGCATCTTGGTTGGACTTGTGTAGCAGTGAAACCTCTCTACTCGCAACCACCAGGTTTTGCTTAAAGGTCAAGCGGAAGCTAATTATTCCCACAGCATTATGGAATTACTCAAAGCCATCCTTGGCCTTTAGACAGCCCTGATAACTAATCCTCCACATTCATACATGGTAAGCTTTACCTTACATTATTACAAAGATTCAACCAAGCTTTGTACACATCTGAGTCTGTCACACAGCCAGCTTCACTGACAAATTGCCCTCAACCAATATATATGTTTTTTCCTGCTTAGCTACTGTTCGGACATTTGCTCTATCGCTTTTTTTATCTCCTAATTTTAACTACAGTAAATCAGCACAGTGCTCAAACGATAAAGCTTGACATCAATGCTAAAACTAGAAACTTTTGACTGGAAAACTACAAAAAAGGGGAATTTTTATCCGACCAGCCTCCCACTGACAGCAGCCAGCAGCTTACATTCTGGAGAAGGGAAAACACAGCTGCCTAAATTCAAAATGATAAGAAACAAAATACCTCTTCTGTTTGAAGAATCTACCTGCTGCACAAACTGCCACAGGCTTCTACAAAGGATTGCAGTTCTTGAAACAAAGTTACTTGCGGGACTACCAAACCAGACTTAACACACAACAGAGCTTCGTCATGAATGCCCTCATCATAAAACCGGTGAGTCCCATGAATATAGTGCTCCTCAACAGGCCAAAATGAGTGTAGAGAAACAAGCCATAACTGATCAACACACTAATCGAGCAGACAAGGTAATAACACGCACAAGGTCAAGCAGACAGCGGCACTCAGCTCAGAGCACAGCCGAGCCCAGGACTCTGATAGTGGGTGACTCCATTATCAGAAACAATAGCAGCAGGGATACAACTACGTGCTGCCTTCCACAAGTAACCATTTCTGACATAAACAGAGAACTTAAGAACATTCTGATGAAATATAAGACTGCAAATCGACTAATCATTCATGTGGGGAAGAACGATATTCAGAGAGAGCAGTCAGAACTCCATTAAGAGGGATTTCAATGAACTTTTTGAAAAACTTAGAAGACTGAAAGTTCAGTCATTCATCAGTGGACCACTTCCAGCAAGAGGAACAAATCGTTTTTCACGGTTGCTTGGGCTTAATATATGGCTGCAAAAAAGCTGCAACATGAAGGGACTGAACTTCATCAACAACTTCAATCTTTTCTGGAGTCAGAGACAGCTGTTTAAACAGGATGGCCTCCACCCAAATAAACTTGGTGCAGGAGTGCTAAAAGACAATATCTACTTCTCCCTCCATCATCCTTCAGCAGTGTGTGGCAATCCACTCAACCTGAATGGCACACACACACCTTTACAGAGTATGAATGACCACAGGACTTCACTTCAGCATCTGAATGGACATGCAGTTGACACATCCCACAAGGACAATAATAACACCACGCAGCCACAATAACCACTGCTCACGGATACATTCCCAGCTGAGCCCTGCCCACAGAGCTCAACACAGACATACTGTGACGGATTAGAACAGCCAGGGAAGGCAGGACATAATATTAGTTAGTTAAGCCTTTATTTGTCCTGCAGTGGGGAAATTGCATTTTGGCAACAGCAGGGGTAAAGTGGTAAAATAGCAGTATCACACACACTAAGAAAAAACTGAAAACTGCAGCAGGAAGAAAAGACCTGCGGAATCTCTCCTTCACACACCAATGGAGCAGTCTGTCACTGAAGCTGCTCTCCAGATCTGACAGTGTGTCCTGCAGGGGGTGTGACTCATGGCTCAGCATAGATGACAGTTTTGCCAGGACCCTTCTGTCACCCACCTCCCACACTGAGTCCAGAGGACAGCCTAGGACAGAGCTGGACTTCCTGATGATCTTGTCCAGCTTCCTCCTCTCCCTCTCAGTGATACTGCTGCTCCAGCAGACCACACCGTACAGGATGGCTGATGCCACCACAGAGTAATAGAAAGTCTTCAGGAGCACCCCCTGCACTCCAAAAGACCTCAGTCTCCTCAGGAGGTAGAGCCTGCTCTGACCCTTCCTGTACAATGCGTCCGTATTGAGAGTCAAGTCCAGTTTATGGTTCAGGTGAACACCCAGGTACTTGTAAGAGTCCACTCTCTCAATGTCCATTCCCTGGATGTTAACCGGTGAGGGAGCAGACCGATGTCTGCGGAAATCCACCACCATCTCCTTGGTCTTTCCTGCGTTGATAAGGAGGTGGTTTGGCCGCCACCAGTCCACGAAGTCCTGCGTCAGTCCTCTATACTCCGTGGCGTTGTTGCCACTGATCAAGCCAACGACAGCGGAGTCGTCAGAAAACTTGATCAGGACACAGCTGTCAGTGTTGTGTCTGAAATCTGCAGTGTAGAGGGTGAAGGGGAAGGGCACGAGGGGACACCCACACTGCAGGTCAGGGGGTCAGACACACAGTCCTGGGCTCTCACAAACTGAGACCTGTTTGTCAGGTAGTCCAGGATCCACTCAGCCAGATGTAAGTCCACTCCAGTCCGTGCAAGCTTGTCCTTCAAAATCACCGGCTGGATGGTGTTAAATGTGCTGGAGAATTCAAAGAATAGAATCCTCACAGTGCTGCCGGGCTTCTCCTGGTGAGTTAGAGCATTGTGTAGTGGGAAGATCACAGCATCCTCCACTCCGATCCCAGGTCGGTAGGCAAACTGCAGCGGGTCCATCACTGAGCTCACCTCCAATGGAGGTGGCCCAGGACCAGTCTCTCTAGTGTCTTCATCAGATGTGACGTGAGAGCCACCGGCCTGAAGCTGCTGAGTTCCCTAGCGTGCGGTGTCTTGGGCACTGGTACTACACAGGAGGTCTTCCATAACTGTGGTACCACCCTCAGCTTGAGGCTTAGGTTGAAAACATGCCCAATGATCCCACACAGTTCATCCGCACAGGATTTCAGCAGCCTGGAGCTGATGCCGTCTGGTCCAGCTGCCTTCCGTGCTTTGATCCTTCTCAGCTCTTTTCACACCTGGGCCGATGTGAAGGTCAGGGGTGGGCTGAGAGGGTGGGTGAGTCCGTAGGACAGTGAGGAGGTGGTGAGATTTGTAGGGCCAGAGGTGTGACAGTCTCCAGTAACACCAGAGCAACAGCCCCCCTCACCAGACATGTTATTCCTCTTTCCAGCATCCCCGCTTCTGAGTTTCTTAGAGAAAATGGAGGAACTGGTGTATGCTGGAACCAGACTATCACACTCTATCGCTGCGAGCCCCCAGATTTCAACCAAAAAGCAGCGACCACCAAAGCCGATGGTCCCAGCTTGCCCTCCCCCTTCTCCTGTGAGATTTCTTCAGTCACAATGCCAGGGCCCAGACCCTCCTCCATCTCTTTTAGGTGAACCAAAATCAACTGATACCAGCTCTCAGTGATGTGTGTTGGGTCCCCGCTATGATAACAGTAACTTTATCAAATGTTTACAGAACAAGCGGGAACCCAGTGTGCCTGTTGCTTTCTCTATTTCTGTTCTATTACGTGATAGGAAATCTAAGGCCTTCTCAAGCCATATGGCAAACCCATCTAATCTTCTGCCTATTACACATCAAACTAATATTACCATGGGGGCAAAAAGTAAGACTGTTAAGTTAGCACCGTTAAACATCCGCTCACTTAAAAATAAATCACTTCTAGTCAACGACTTAACCACAAACAACCTGGATTTTATGTTTTTAAATAAAACGTGGTTAGAAGACAGCTGCGGTTCAACAGTGGTTCAAGAGCGGTTAGGAGAGGTGGAGGTGTAGCTGCTCTATTTAAAAATGTCTATCAGTGTAAGCAAGTGTCATTTGGAGATTACTTGTCTTTCGAATATCTGGGCAGTGTGTTAAAAGGGACTCCACGCATTCTACTTATCATTATTTACAGGCCTACGAAATACTCTCCAGCTTTTGTTGAGGACTTTACAGAGCTGTTATCAACAATCTCTTCTGAGTTTGACTGTTTTACTGTTGCTGGGGATTTTAACATTCACATTAACAATGCTGAATCCAGTACAACAAAAGATCTTATTACTGTTCTTGACACTTTTGATCTGACTCAGTACATGGACCCAAACACAATAGTGGACACACTCTAGATTTACTTGGCAGTAAGGGTCTAAACATTTCATTGATTGTTATTAAGGATGTAGTACTGTCTGAACATTTCTGTATTTTCTTTTATATATCGATCTCTCCTGCCATTGGAGCTTAATCTGTCCCTGTCAAAAAGAGATGTTTAAATGAGAACACTAGTATACTATTTATGAAGACCTTCTGCTCAAATATTATAAACAGCAACATAAATAACACTCGCACACTTTTTGCTACTGTCGAGAGACTAACAAACCCCACAAGTCACATTCCCAGTGAATTGCTCTCCGAAAGCAAATGCAATGAGTTTGCCTCTTTTTTTATTCTGAGAAGATCAATAATATCAGAAATGCAATCAGTATATCCTCATGCTGTGCTAAGGTCAGACAGACTCATCCACAAATTAAGAAATTAGTCACTATGTCTGATTTCAAAGCGATTGACAGTAAAAAAATTTAAGAAAATGTACAGCACCTTAAAACATCAACCTGCGCTCTTGACACACTCCCCACTTCTTTTTTCAAAAGTGTGTTTAACTGTTTAGAAGCAGGTCTCCTAGAAGTGGTGAATTCTTCACTTCTTTCTGGGACTTTTCCAAACTCCCTGAAAACTGCAGTTTTTAATGCCCCCCCTGAAAAAGTGCAATCTGGATAAGACCATATTGGGCAATTACAGACCAATCTCAAAACTTCCCTTCATAGGCAAGATCATTGAAAGTTGTTTTCAATCAGCTGAACAAATTCTTAAGTTTAAACAGATACTTTGTAGAGATGCGCGGATGGGCTATTATTTCATCTGCAACCGCATCACAAAACTCATCATCCGTCCGCCATCCACCCGCACCACCATTTTTTGACTAATTTTCAAATTTTCAAATTTTCCGCTAATTGTTTTAAGGTCTATTGGCGATGCAAGGCGCTGCTAATGTGGGCTGCGAGGCTAGAAAGCTCTTGCCTGTTCTAGAAAGGATACTGATCCAATGCAGCAAAGATATTTAAAGGCTAAAGTCCCTACTAGTATAGCCTATTGGCTATGAGTATTGTATCCCCAGAATATCAGCAATGAACTCCGTCTCCGATCGGCACACAGGGACAAAAAAATAATAATAGCCTAAATAAAACGCACATCGGCAAACCTGACCTTACCTGAATAGGCTACTGTACAATTTTATCATTGTAATAAAAAACGCAATTTGGCACATAATTTCAACATGCGGCTATTTAGCCCACTACTAATTAATGCCTATTGCACTTAATTTTTTTGCAAAAAGAAAGAAAGCTCGAATAAAATAAGTCATTCACATTATAGGCTAATTAACTCTATGCACTGTCATGTCAGGAGGACAACAAGGAAGAGCCTAAAGAAATTAAACCGTTAATTTTGACTGCATGGGAAGAGAGCACGTTTTTTTTAGGCAGACAGTGTAATTCATTTTTGTACCAGCAGCCAGGCCTAACAATCATACAAGAAACAAATTATGGAGCCTCGATATTAAAGAAACGCCGACTCTATTCATTCACTGAAAGTCCACTTTTCTGACCTTCTTTTTCCTTGGTTTTTAGTTCTCCCTTTTTGAGTTTGTCACGTACCACCTTTGCTGATAATAAACAAAGCAGCATGCATGGCCTAGCAGACTAGGCCAAATTACTGCCTGAGGACTATTTCAAAGTGTGCTAGTTTTTTTTTTGGATGTAGGTAACAACATTTAACAATGTATAAATTTTTTTTTTTATTTGATTGGTTCAACTGCCACCCACCCAAATTTAATTAAAATATTATTTTTCGTTACGTCATCCGCCCGATCTGCGGTTTATCCGCGGAGTCCGCGGCTTTTACCGCCAACCGCGCATCTCTAATACTTTGACAATTTTCAATCTGGTACCGCATCACAGCACAGAGACAGCGCTCATAAAGATAATACATGATATTCGCCTCAAAATATGACCATATTACACCAGTCCTCAGGTCTTTACACTGGCTTCCAGTTACATTTAGGATTGATTTTAAAGTATTATTACTGGTATATAAATCACTTAATGGCCTAGGACCTCAATACATTGCAGATATGCTCACAGAATATAAACCTAACAGATCACTCAGATCATTAGGATCACATCAGCTAGAAATACCAAGGGTTCACTCAAAGCAAGGAGAGTCTGCTTTTAGCTATTATGCCAGCCGCAGCTGGAACTAGCTTCCTGAAGAGATCAGATGTGCTCCAACAGTAGCCACTTTCAAATTTAGACTCAAAACACATCTGTTTAGCTATGCATTTACTGAATGAGTTCTGTGCTTTGTCCGAACTGCTTGCACTTTATTTTATATGTCTAGCTGATTGCACTTTATCTTAATGTATCATCTCTTTATTCTTTGAATTATTTATATTACTGTGCCACTGTACGTCCGCATCTTTTTACTCTTTGAATTCTTTTATACCTTTATCATGTTTTTTATTTATTTGAATTCTTATTATAACTCTTTTAATTATCCTTTTTTAAAATTGTATTATTTTGTTAAGGCTGTCTGGGTGGAAGAGGTTGAGAGAAGGGAGAGCGCTCTTGTTAGCCTTGGAGTTAAGCCAGGAAGATTTGTCTTCAAGGGTACTGTTTAAACACACAGTTACCTGACAAATATTTTTAAACCGAAATCCCTCCGGCGCGAGGATGATCCATTTAGATCTGCTCTGACAGATAGATCTGTATAGCCTTGGTGGTTCCAGTAAGTTTTGTCTGCAAGGGTACTGTTTAAATGCAGTTACCTGACAAAAATAAATAGTAAAAAATAGACGTCATATATACACTCACCTAAAGGATTATTAGGAACACCATACTAATACTGTGTTTGACCCCCTTTCGCCTTCAGAACTGCCTTAATTCTACGTGGCATTGATTCAACAAGGTGCTGAAAGCATTCTTTAGAAATGTTGGCCCATATTGATAGGATAGCATCTTGCAGTTGATGGAGATTTGTGGGATGCACATCCAGGGCACGAAGCTCCCGTTCCACCACATCCCAAAGATGCTCTATTGGGTTGAGATCTGGTGACTGTGGGGGCCATTTTAGTACAGTGAACTCATTGTCATGTTCAAGAAACCAATTTGAAATGATTCGAGCTTTGTGACATGGTGCATTATCCTGCTGGAAGTAGCCATCAGAGGATGGGTACATGGTGGTCATAAAGGGATGGACATGGTCAGAAACAATGGTCAGGTATGCCGTGGCATTTAAACGATGCCCAATTGGCACTAAGGGGCCTAAAGTGTGCCAAGAAAACATCCCCCACACCATTACACCACCACCACCAGCCTGCACAGTGGTAACAAGGCATGATGGATCCATGTTCTCATTCTGTTTACGCCAAATTCTGACTCTACCGTCTGAATGTCTCAACAGAAATCGAGACTCATCAGACCAGGCAACATTTTTCCAGTCTTCAACTGTCCAATTTTGGTGAGCTTGTGCAAATTGTAGCCTCTTTTTCCTATTTGTAGTGGAGATGAGTGGTACCCGGTGGGGTCTTCTGCTGTTGTAGCCCATCCGCCTCAAGGTTGTGCGTGTTGTGGTTTCACAAATGCTTTGCTGCATACCTCGGTTGTAACGAGTGGTTATTTCAGTCAAAGTTGCTCTTCTATCAGCTTGAATCAGTCGGCCCATTCTCCTCTGACCTCTAGCATCAACAAGGCATTTTCGCCCACAGGACTGCCGCATACTGGATGTTTTTCCCTTTTCACACCATTCTTTGTAAACTCTAGAAATGGTTGTGCGTGAAAATCCCAGTAACTGAGCAGATTGTGAAATACTCAGACCGGCCCGTCTGGCACCAACAACCATGCCACGCTCAAAATTGCTTAAATCATCTTTCTTTCCCATTCTGACATTCAGTTTGGAGTTCAGGAGATTGTCTTGACCAGGACCACACCCCTAAATGCATTGAAGCAACTGCCATGTGATTGGTTGATTAGATAATTGCATTAATGAGAAATTGAACAGGTGTTCCTAATAATCCTTTAGGTGAGTGTATATATATATATATATATTTTTTTTTTTCTTTTTCTTATGAATATTTTAATTCAATTTCTGTGTAAAGCACTTTGAATTGCCACTGTGTATGAAATGTGCTATATAAATAAACTTGCCTTGCCTTACTGCCCACAATTATATGCTAAAAGAAGGTATGCAGAGGGGCATACAAAAGATCAGATAATTCCTTTTTCTCTTTGCTATACATTATCACAGTAAGTCTTAAGGAGGTAGTTATAAATGCTCAGTCAAGGTCTTGCTTCCTTTACATGACTTTGTTAGGATAAAGAATGGATCCGGAAGAGCTATTTTTATTCAGAACTTTATAAAAAAAAAAAAAAAAGGGACTGTCAAGACTTTTGATTGTTAACGTTTTTTGAACGTCTGCATTTTTCTATCAATGTGGACAGAACACCATACAAAATATACTCTTACTGTGTTTCCCGCATCACTGAATCTCCAGCGCCACGGCAAAAGAAAATATTGTTGTGAGTTTGCACTTTGAATTGAATGTGATGAGAGAAAAAATAAACATCTTTCTATTGTCTGTCATTTCATGGTGCACAACATACATCAAGCCAGCAATCTCAGTTATGAGTCATTCTGGGTAAAATTTTTGTAGAATTGCCCTTTGATGATGACTGGAAATTTTGGATGTAAGAGTTCTTTGTGTTGAATGGCAGGACCTGCCGCTGCAGAATTATGTCATTGTGAGATGCACATTTCGCGGATCTCACATTTAAGGTTGAGCAGCCATAAATACAAATCTAACAAAAGGTAAATGCTTAAAGAAGAACTTATTTTAAGTATTTGACTGAAGCTCACTTCCTCAACTTGCCCTTTGAAAAAACAAAACAAAAAAACAATTGCAATAAAATATATTTAATGTACCCATTAGACCATTAGTGATATTATTAATGCTCAGAAAATCACAGTGGACCACACTCCTTTATCTGACTGAATTGATTATGACTTAACGCTGAGGAGGGAGGAACTGAAAGGAAAAGAGATCTTGAGCATGAAAGTGTCAGCAGATATTGGTTCCATCAAATCAATATAAAGCGGATCTCCATCTTCACCATGAAAGACCTTGAATGAGGAATGCTTTGAAAGAATATTTTCAGTCACTCATCAAAGTTCTCTGAAGTTATCTAAATAGATAAAATACAATAGCTGCTTTTGGGTTTAGGGTAAATAGGCACCTATCAAGTGTCATTAGCTCTCAGCGTGGTGAATCTGAGGTAATTCTGAAAGGCAGAGGAAATGCATGCTGTCCTGTCACTGCCATTCATTTTTGAACCATAATGACCATATTTGAGCATGACAGAGCAAAGCTGTTCCCCAAGATGCAGGACTTGCATGAATTGTACACTTTGATTGATTTTAAAGGAAGAAAAGTTTTTTTACAATTTACCACAGAAATGTTCCAAAAAAAGATAGAGCAGCAATATAAAACATTTAAAGTAGTTCATACAACTCATATACAATTTTTTTCCACGTCTTCTGAAGTCATATATGAGGAACACTCTGAAATTTAAGTTATTGAAAATGTTCAGCTCTGCAACAGCTCTCAGATCTCATTTACGATCAATTCCAAACATTTTGCATAATGACTTGCATTGGCAAGTTGGACATCAATGATTCTGAATGCCATTGGTTCATGCATGTCACATGACCAATAAGTTAAAGTGTTATGTAGGTGTGTTTCGACATCGGCTGCATGTAACTGATCGGCGAGAGTTGCCGTGTGCAGGCAGGGAGGAGCTGAAAACGGAGACGTGAAGTCGGACACTTTTTGCTTCCTGTATTCTTGCGCTGTGCTTGCATACTTTACCACAGATGAAGTGAAAAATGCAATATATGTCAAATACACAGATGTTTCAGAGATGTTTTCATTCAATAGCCTACTTTATGTAGGCCTTCTGCTTAATACAGTGTCTGTTTGTACAAAAAAGTTCAACATGAGCCTATACTATCAATGAAGTAGGGTGTTTTTTAACATTTTTTATTAGTTTTATTTTGATAAACATTACACAATATGCACAATATTGCGACTGCATGTAAATGGCTTGCTGGGTGTGTAAAATAATTAGGGTCATTAATCCTCTATTAGATTACCAGTGAAGTGAAACTAAATTACAAATCAAAGCCACCAAAAGTTTATGATGATAAAAATGATAAAAAATAAACTCAAACCATCACTTTTTGGGTTTTTTTTCAAATGAGAAATCAGGTTATTTCACCATGCAAAAAAACTTTACACTCTTTTCAACTTTGTATGTGTTTTGGCTGTTCATTTACATTACATCAGTGTTTTGGGGCCTGAAAAAAAAAAAAAAAAAAGGTTTTAAAGGGGTCATTAACTGGCTTTTTTTTTTTATACTGTTGTCTGAGGTCTACTAATGACGTTTGTGTGTTTTTTACATTCAAAATAATGTATTTTTCCTTCAAATAACAAGTCAAGAGAGTGAACAACGCACATCAAGAAAGGAATGTTATTTCACATAGCCCGTCGGCAGGCCGGTGATACATTTTGGTAGCCCAACTGGAAAACACATTAGCCCCGGGATGTCGGGCTTTGCGAGCCCTGGCCCATACATGTTCGAGTCTGATCCTGAATCACAGGACAATGAACCAACAACACTTCAAATACAAAGGATACTCCAGCCTGTGACAGCATGGTAAGCTATCGTTAATTAGCTATGTTTGGTTAGACACGTACACATAACCAGTAGATAGCAAACGATCTGTAACAATGCAATACTATCACATATAAAAAAAACATGTTTTACTCCCATAAGTGTGTTGCACCTGTTGGATCCAATATACACTCACCTAAAGGATTATTAGGAACACCTGTTCAATTTCTCATTAATGCAATTATCTAATCAACCAATCACATGGCAGTTGCTTCAATGCATTTAGGGGTGTGGTCCTGGTCAAGACAATCTCCTGAACTCCAAACTGAATGTCAGAATGGGAAAGAAAGGTGATTTAAGCAATTTTGAGCGTGGCATGGTTGTTGGTGCCAGACGGGCCGGTCTGAGTATTTCACAATCTGCTCAGTTACTGGGATTTTCACGCACAACCATTTCTAGAGTTTACAAAGAATGGTGTGAAAAGGGAAAAACATCCAGTATGCGGCAGTTCTGTGGGCGAAAATGCCGTGTTGATGCTAGAGGTCAGAGGAGAATGGGCCGACTGATTCAAGCTGATAGAAGAGCAACTTTGACTGAAATAACCACTCGTTACAACCGAGGTATGCAGCAAAGCATTTGTGAAGCCACAACACGCTCAACCTTGAGGCGGATGGGCTACAACAGCAGAAGACCCCACCGGGTACCACTCATCTCCACTACAAATAGGAAAAAGAGGCTACAATTTGCACGAGCTCACCAAAATTGGACAGTTGAAGACTGGAAAAATGTTGCCTGGTCTGATGAGTCTCGATTTCTGTTGAGACATTCAGATGGTAGAGTCAGAATTTGGCGTAAACAGAATGAGAACATGGATCCATCATGCCTTGTTACCACTGTGCAGGCTGGTGGTGGTGGTGTAATGGTGTGGGGGATGTTTTCTTGCCACACTTTAGGCCCCTTAGTGCCAATTGGGCATCGTTTAAATGCCACGGCCTACCTGAGCATTGTTTCTTGAACATGACAATAAGTTCACTGTACTAAAATGGCCTCCACAGTCACCAGATCTCAACCCAATAGTGCATCTTTGGGATGTGGTGGAACGGGAGCTTCGTGCCCTGGATGTGCATCCCACAAATCTCCATCAACTGCAAGATGCTATCCTATCAATATGGGCCAACATTTCTAAAGAATGCTTTCAGCACCTTGTTGAATCAATGCCACGTAGAATTAAGGCAGTTCTGAAGGCGAAAGGGGGTCAAACACAGTATTAGTATGGTGTTCCTAATAATCCTTTAGGTGAGTGTAGAAGGCACAGCATAATTTTTATCTCATTCTGTCTGCAAATCCAGTCTCTTGTTTACAAATGAATCTGCTGTGAAATGAAGCGAACAATTGTGCAATGTCTTACCCACATGAGCTGGATCTTCATTAAAAATAAAGTTCAACCGCATTCCTAATATTGGAATCTGAAGGAAGCTTATGCAGCGACTGTGTTCTTCCACAACCAGGCACTGCACAATATTTTGTAATCTTCAATGGCATGTTTATTGCTTGGTAGCCCGATCCGGTTTAGTTCCATGTAGGCCTATGTTATTTATGTTACATGTCATGCGTGAATCAGTGGGCGGGGCTACAGAATTAGGCGTTCTTCTTCTGTTGAGGCAGCGTTTCACTGCTCTCTTAAGTCACAGGGAAGCAAATTCACAGATTGATCGTTGGATGAGCCAGCTGTCAATAAAAGCTTTTCTTTGACTAACAAGGAAGTGTTTAGCTCTGAAACTTACAGGATATTCTTATATTACGATGACCTTTTATATATCAAAAGCTCAAGGGAAAGTTGATTTCCCAATTCATGACCCCTTTAAAGTGCAAGTTTTTGAAAGCGATAACGTTTTGGTCTCCATGTAAACAACAAAAACGTGAATTCATGAAAACAGTGACGTCATGTGCATGCGTATTACATGTTCAGTCTATAGATGCGTAGTGTTTCTTTACAAAGTGATATCATCAACTACTGGCCTGGCATGTACTGTATAATACAGCGTTTTTAGTCGTTTTCACAGATCTGTGAATGGGGATTGTTTTGAAAATGTTGTCTTCTGTATGTGAATTTAGTACACTGTTATGTAAACGTACCCTTAGGCAATGTACTCCCCTGCATTTTAGTCAGACATTTACACCTGAAACATTTAAACATTTAAAGGTTTAAAATAAACAAATGAGAAAAGACTAATACCAAAGCAAAACCTGATAGGCAGATAAACAGATAAACAATTATAAATTGACATGGCCTGACATTTATATATATTCCTTAGGTAATATTGTTCTGTACTAGAGACATGCCAGATTGTCTGTGTAATTGCTTCTGTCAAGACATAAATTAAAGTAGCGAATAAAGCAAGAGTAATAATAATACCTTTGTTTTCCCACTGCATACATCTTGTAATCTGAGCTGTTCCTACACTTTAAACACATTCAATATGTCAAAATCAATTAAATTTACATTAGTTTAATGCTCTTGGCAGACTTCAAAGAAGTGCATACATTTAGTTTGTTTTAGTTGTAGTAGAATAGTAAAAGATAGTAGTCAAGCAAAGAAAAGTTCCAATAAGAACACAAGTTACAAACACAATATCAATTAATCAATCTCTCTCTCTCTACATGAGTCATTCTCAGGGAAAGTGGCATTTGCGCCTGACTTTTTAATTTTATTTTCATTTACACAATTTCATTTGAATTGGTTAGTTACTGATGAAATGTTGGTTTCCCATATTAGGCCCAACAAGGGTTAAGATCACATAGGCAGTGCCTAAAGGTCACTTTACAGAGCATGATTAACAAAATAGGAAAACAGAAGGATAATCAATTCGTTACAGAATAAGACAAAAGTCATGCCCGGTCTAAGGGAAAGGATGCAACATGAAAGAGTTTATTTATTTATATTGCTGCTAAAATAGCAGCATCCATTTTCCCGTCATCCTTTGGCTAACAACCTACAAAGTTAATAGAAAATTGGATGCTTGCCAGATTTGTGTCATGTGTGGCAGGTCTTAAAGTGACAGCAGCCTAAAAAAACTGCTGTTATTAAGGATAATCAAAGCTCTTGACTGAATTACTTTTTTTTTTTTTAGCTTAAATGGATAAGGATAAGGATGAATCTATATTTAAATTATAATTTATGCAGTGAAGACAGTGAAGTGTTTGATAACTTTATTCAATTTCTGTATATATCCATACCTGTTACACCTAAAAATCTTTTCAAAAAAGCAACATTTACAAGGTTACGTGGGTCAAAAACAACGACAACAATAACTTTGTGTGCATTTTGATGGGGCAAGTAAAAATCTGAACTAGTCTGATTGGGTCAATAGAAAAAATTGAGCCATGATATATTGAAGGGCATAGGTAAAAGTGACATTTATTGTAATGGGCTTATGTGAAGAATGTTTTAAGTCACTTTAAATATATATTTTTTATTAATAATAATAATAATACATCTTGCTCATATTGTGACACTTTTAGTATAATATACAATCACCTAAAGGATTATTAGGAACACCATACTAATACTGTGTTTGACCCCCTTTCGCCTTCAGAACTGCCTTAATTCTACGTGGCATTGATTCAACAAGGTGCTGAAAGCATTCTTTAGAAATGTTGGCCCATATTGATAGGATAGCATCTTGCAGTTGATGGAGATTTGTGGGATGCACATCCAGGGCACGAAGCTCCCGTTCCACCACATCCCAAAGATGCTCTATTGGGTTGAGATCTGGTGACTGTGGGGGCCATTTTAGTACAGTGAACTCATTGTCATGTTCAAGAAACCAATTTGAAATGATTCGAGCTTTGTGACATGGTGCATTATCCTGCTGGAAGTAGCCATCAGAGGATGGGTACATGGTGGTCATAAAGGGATGGACATGGTCAGAAACAATGCTCAGGTAGGCCGTGGCATTTAAACGATGCCCAATTGGCACTAAGGGGCCTAAAGTGTGCCAAAAAAACATCCCCCACACCATTACACCACCACCACCAGCCTGCACAGTAACAAGGCATGATGGATCCATGTTCTCATTCTGTTTACGCCAAATTCTGACTCTACCATCTGAATGTCTCAACAGAAATCGAGACTCATCAGACCAGGCAACATTTTTCCAGTCTTCAACTGTCCAATTTTGGTGAGCTCGTGCAAATTGTAGCCTCTTTTTCCTATTTGTAGTGGAGATGAGTGGTACCCGGTGGGGTCTTCTGCTGTTGTAGCCCATCCGCCTCAAGGTTGTGCGTGTTGTGGCTTCACAAATGCTTTGCTGCATACCTCGGTTGTAACGAGTGGTTATTTCAGTCAAAGTTTCTCTTCTATCAGCTTGAATCAGTCGGCCCATTCTCCTCTGACCTCTAGCATCACTAAGGCATTTTCGCCCACAGGACTGCCGCATACTGGATGTTTTTCCATTTTCACACCATTCTTTGTAAACTCTAGAAATGGTTGTGCGTGAAAATCCCAGTAACTGAGCAGATTGTGAAATACTCAGACCGGCCCGTCTGGCACCAACAACCATGCCACGCTCAAAATTGCTTAAATCACCTTTTTTTTCCCATTCTGACATTCAGTTTGGAGTTCAGGAGATTGTCTTGACCAGGACCACACCCCTAAATGCATTGAAGCAGCTGCCATGTGATTGGTTGATTAGATAATTGCATTAATGAGAAATTGAACAGGTGTTCCTAATAATCCTTTAGGTGAGTGTATAGTGAGTGGCACTAAAAGTGCATTCCGTTTTATCAGAAAAAGATGAATGTGAATCTGGCAACATATTGGTTTTTATACATATTGCAGCAAATCCTAAATGAAATGTAAAAAAAAAAAAAACGAGTGTGGAAGAGTGTGGAAGGTCAAATTAGGAAATGGTCAGAGGAAGTGTTGCTTAGTAATATTTACTGCCTTGTCAATTGAAGAGAAGTTTCTTCAGAAGTTATGCCATCAATTACACCTATGAGTCAGCCAAGTAGCAATTTTTCTACAGGATCACTTCTAATAAAGATGCTTAAAACCCTTCAAAATTGACCTGGGGAGGCAGGAGAACCAAAATCAATACAGCAAACCAATATAAGCAATTCAAATTCTTGCTCTTAGTTCTGAGAGATGCAAAAAAAAAATAGTACAGAAATCTCAGGTTATAAAAAATGGAGGTGGGTAATGGAAATATAAATAATCTCTATTATATATTATTATTTTAAATGTATAATCTATATTATTTTTTATAATTAAATAATTATTTATACCTAATTTACAAAAAAAATCTTGTTAGTCTTGCTATACAAAAATTGTGCAGTGTTTTAAACATACATTATTTTCTTATTACCAATGTTATCACAGATGTCACCTGTCCTCTACTATGATAAAAAGTGTTGTAGGACAGGTGGTGAATTGACTTGACTCTCCAACAGAGAACCTGGGCTATATTAGAAATCTCACACAGATCTCTATATGAGCTATTGTGAAAGACATTTTCTGATTGATCTCTGATATGTCACTATTGTTACATCTGTGACTGTATACTCGGATATGTGCGTGTTTTTCTCTCCTTTCGCAGCTTCCGCTGTCTCTCCTCCTATCCTGCTTCTTGTAGGTCGTTCCGCCCAAATTGGACGTGCTGTCAGCGCGCGCGGTGGTTGGTTACGGGCAGCACGGCGTCCTTTTAAAAGAGGAGCGGAAACGTGACATGGCAGAGGGTGAGAGACAGAGATTGAGCCGTGTTTCAAATCCTGTAGAAACGTTGTTGAAGTTGTGCCGGTGAAAGATTATTGTTGAGTGAGCTATTGGTGTTTTCTTTCTTTTTATTTTCTCCCTCTCCCCCCTTCATTTTTTCTTTTGTTAGTGGCATGTGTGCCACTGTTAGACCAACTTGTGTATTTATGAACGCTGTAGGGGCTAGGTGCCTTTTACTTTTAAGACATTTTTTCCCCTGTTTATGTTTAGTTAAGGAGGTAGGTAAGGTGTTGTATGTTCTTTTGTTCTATTTTCCTTTTGATAGGAAATTTAGTTTTCTTAGGTTAAGGTAGTGCTTTTTGTTTATTATTTTGGCCTGACCTAACCCTGAAGTTATTTTTGCGTTCTGATTTATTCGTTTTTTTTTACTTTCTGGCAAAATTCATGTCCTTTACCCTCACAAAAATAAAAATAGGAACCCGAGAAAGTTCCTTTTAAATATAAAACTGTTTGGTTACTTGCTTTTATGTTCACCCCTGCACCCCTAGACCAAGGGGTCGTAACACTATCCTGACTGAGCATTCTTCCACTGCACCACATCTTCATTCAAATATGAATATTATGTCATCATTTACTCAAAAAACACCAAATTCACTGAAAATAAGGTTTGCCACCAAACTTAATTTCAATGTAAGTTTGAATATGCAGAAGTGCAAATGAAATGCACTGCAGAGGTGAGGAGGACATTTTCAGTGTCTGGCCACATCTGTTGAGTGGGCAAAGAATGCAAACTGCCAGGTTTCTAGTCCAATGCAAATGGACAATAACACTTGTCATAGACCTTCACCAAACAAAGGCCTACAGTGTCACATGCCTGCAAGGTGCTCATTATTTCTAACACCCTTCTCATTTAGCCCAGCTGGCAGTCATCAGTCCAAATACCCCAATCAGTATTCCCTTCTGCTTACTATGGATGAGTCTTCACCACAGAGACACTGAGGAAGACAGCAATCTCAAGCCAGCCATCACTTAGAATTTAGTGATTTGAATAGAGCAAAAATGTATATGAAAAGGTGGCAGTATGGGGTGGGTGATTTTGCAGAAATCGTATATAATGTTATGAGAAATTGTATTCACAATTTTATATTACAACAGAAATAAACTGTATATTATTGAGAATGAGAAGGTGACGTAACGATGTTTACTCCGTGTTGCATTTCGGGAAGGCGCCGCCATATTGGGAGGATATACGCTATCCGTTGCCATTGTTATTTTGATAGTGAGACCGAGAGAGCAGCTTGAGATTTGTTTTAATTTTTTGCAATACGGCGCAGTTTCTTGTGGAGAAATGGAGAAGGGGGACGCGAAAGGAAAGGGGCTCTATCGGGAGAGACTAAATAACACCGCCAAACAGCGTTAAACTGCTTGACATCAACAACATCAACCCGTAGCCTACAACCTGCCAGCTACAGAATGGACGAAAGACACAGAAACACTAACACCTATCACACACCCTGACATCGTCAATTATCTGGTTTATGGTATCAGTGCCTACACAACGCAAGCGTTCAGAAGCCTTAAGTCATTAGAAGCTTATAAACAATTCTGCTCCGGTTGGGTGCAAGACTTACAAACCTGTAAACTGCGAGAGCTCAGTCATACTTGCCAAAGTAAGGTTGCACTCCACTTTTATTAATGTTTTTTTTTTACAGTTTTAATGCTTATTATTGTAGAAAAAATTTATAAAATAAAATTGTTAAATATAATAATATAATTGTAATACATTCATTGTAAAAATGAAATTATTTTCGCCTACTGTCATAGACTAGTTAAAGGGGTCATGAACTGGCTTTTTAAATTTTTTTATACTGTTGTTTGAGGTCAACTTATGACATTCGCGTGGTTTTTACATTCAAAAACATCATAATGAATAAGTAATAGGCTATTTTCTACCCTGGTTTTGAGGCTCTCTCAAAAAACGCTCGGTTTTTATGGGCGTGCCGCACTGAAGACTTGGAAGTAAACGCCCACGGCTAGGATTGGATAAGATTTGCATATTTAATGAGCTTCAGCTCCCCTGTCAGTACATGTGGGAATTGTTTTGAAAGCGTGTGGGGAAAAGGCAACCGGAATGATTCGCTCACAGGGCTCGCAAAATGTCTTTATCAAACAAACACAATGATTCATCTCTCATCCACCCGTGATTGATTGGAATGTTTTTATTACTTGGCCCGCCCGATTGGTGAATATAACCGCGAACCGTGCATCACTAACACACACACATGCACACGCGCGCGCGCCCTTCAAATATAAAGTCAAGAGAGTGAACAACGCACATCAAGAAAGTAATGTTATTTCACTATTTAAGATAGCACGTCGGCAGGCCGGGCTTACGTTTTGGGAGCCTGTCTGGAAAACACATAGCCCCAATCTGTAACAATGCAATACTATCACATATAAAAAACATGTTTTTTACAAACGGGCAATGTCTTCCCCACGTGAGCTAGAACTTCATTAATAACAAAGTTCAACCACTCATTCCTAATATTAGAATCCGAAGGAAGCTTATGCAGGGACTGTGTTCTTCCACAACCAGGCACAGCGCAATGTATTACTCTCTTTGGCATGTTTATAGCTCGGTTGCGTGATCCGTTTAGCTCCACGAGTCGGTGGGCGGGGCTACAGAAGCAGGCGTACATATTTATCTGTTGAGGCGGCGTTTCCCCGTTCTATTACGTCATTGATCAATATATATTTGAGGGCTCTCGTTTTCCGGGCCTGGTGTTAATAAAAGCTTTTCTTTGACTAACAAGGAAGTTTTCAGCTCTGAAACTTACAGGATATTCTTATATCACGATGAACTTTTATATACCAAAGTCTCAAGGGAAAGTTGATTTCTCAATTCATCACCCCTTTAATGTGTTTGGTGATGATTAGGCTGAATGAATGGCAAGCAGATGGGCAATTGCTGCAGACAAAGGGAAATTGGAAATGTAGCATGGAATAAAATGTATGTACTTTTGTTGTGTAACAGGTCATGTTATGGCTTCTAATGACTTAACTGAGTGAGAGGTGGTAGCGTCATGTCTGTTGTTGATGTAAAGCAGTTTCTTTAAATAACGCTGCTAGGCAGTGTTACTTAGTCTCTCCCGATATAGCACCTTACCTTTCACTTCCTCTTTCTCCATTTCTCCCAAAGAAACTGCGCTGTATCTCAAAAACAAATCTCAAGCTGTTCTCTCTGTCTCACTATCAAAATAACCATGGCAACGGATAGCGTATCCTCCCAATATGGCGGCGCCTTCCCGAAATGCAACGCGGAGTGAAAACATTGTGACGTAACTCCTCATTCTCAATAGCTAATGTAGATTTTATCAAATTTAGTACTTCATCACATTTAACAATTTTCTTTTTTATTTGGAAAGGATAGCTTTAGCGTAAGTTCTACCAGGAAGACTCTAATGCCACATCATTCATTCATGGCTACTAGGTCTGGCCAATCACTGCTTGACACTTGGAATATATAAGTACTGAACTCTCTGTTTTACGTTCACTGTTGATGACGCTCACGCTTAAATTCACTTAAATTTTATCTTTATCGTAGTCCATTAAAAGACTGACATATTTTAATTTAAAATTAGGCATCTGTGAATGATTGCGTAAACATGCTAGAGGGGCGTGGTTTGCAGAACTTTGCACACTGGATGAGAAGCACCACGTCTTTAAAATAAGAAACCGTCTCGGTTACGACTGTAACCTTAGTTCCCTGAATAGGGAACGAGACGCTGCGTCACCGCTTTGGCAACACCTCTGCGTGAATGCGTCGTGAAGCACATATGTAATCAGTCCAATAGAGAGACGGAACGTCATAGGCGGGTGACGTCATAGACCCGGAAACTATAAAGCATACCGGCAAACACACACCTCCAGCTTCTGAAATATGGATGAAGCAAGACGCTTGCAGGCATGCGGGGAGTATGGCAGGGTGACGCAGCGTCTCGTTCCCTATTCAGGGAACTAAGGTTACAGTCGTAACCGAGACGTTCCCCTTCACGGGAACTTGCGCTGCGTCACCGCTTTGGGAACGAGAATACCCACGTCCCCATAGGAGCCGGATGCCCGCCTGTGACATTGTCTAGGGGGCGAGCCCCAGGAGTAGCATTGATGTCAAGCTCATAAAACCTGACGAAAGTGTGCGGTGAGGACCACTCTGCCGCATCACAAACGTCCTGCAGGGAGGCCCCTGCCAGGAGAGCCTGGGAGGCAGCCATACTCCTAGTCGAGTGGGCCCAAACAGCCAAGGGAGAAGGCTGTCCGGCTGCCCCATAAGCAAGTGAGATAGCCTCGACCACCCACTTGCTCATCCTCTGCTTTGAAGCCGGACCCCCCCTCGAGGAAGGCCCGTAACAGACAAACAACTGTTCTGATTTCCTCCACAGGGCAGCTCTGTGGACATATGCATCTAGCGCACGAACAGGGCAAAGCAGATTGAGCTTTTCCTGGTCTGACGTCAGAAACGGAGGAGGACAGAAGGCCTGAAGTACTATAGGTCTCACAGGATTAGTAGGAACCTTAGGAACATAGCCCGGATGAAGGAAGGCCTTAGCCATACCGGGCGCAAATTCCAAGCAAGAGGGTGCCACAGAGAGAGCTTGTAAATCCCCTATTCTCTTCAGGGAAGAAATAGCAAGAAAGATAGTCTTAAGAGTGAGAAACTTCTCAGGAACTTCTTCAAGCGGCTCAAAGGGAGCCTCAGAAAGGCCTTGAAGGACAATGGCCAAGTCCCAGGCCGGCACCCTGGTGCGTACTGCAGGTCTTAACCTCAAGGTGCCATGGAGGAAACAAATAACTAAAGGGTGTCGCCCCAAAGAAACACCACCCAAAGGAGAGTGGTAAGCTGCTAAGGCCGCCACATACACCTTCAATGTGGAGGGAGCTAACCCAGAGAAGAACATCTCCTACAAGAATTCCAGCACCGCGCTAGCAGGGCAGTTAACTGGATCCCACAGGCGTTTTCTTGTGTAGCGAACAGGTCCACTTGGGCCCTGCCAAACTTCTCCCAGAGGAGCTCCACCACCTCTGTGTGGAGTCTCTACTCCCCGGGCCTCGGCCCCTGCCTCGACAGGATGTCTGCTTCCACATTCAGGCGCCCCGGGATGTAAACTGCCCTGACTGAGTTCAGTTTCCCCTGGGCCCACAGGAGGATCTGACGAGTTTACTTGTATAACGGGCGAGACCTCAAACCCCTCTGATGGTTTATACAGGAGACCACCGATGTGCTGTCTGTGCGTACCAGCACATTATGGCCCCTGAGATATGGCAGGAAGTGTTTCAAGGCTTGAAACACCGCCAGCATTTCTAGGCAATTTATATGCCATGAACGATGATAATCCTGCCATAAGCCCTGGGCCGAGCGTCCTCATGGTAGCCCCCCAGCCCGTCAGAGAGGCATCCATGGTCAGGGACACACGCTGACACGGTGCCCCCAGGGACAGGTCTTGGGCCAGGAACCAAGGATCCGTCCACATGACCAGGGCACAGAGACACCGCCGTGTTACCTTGATCACACAAAAGGAGTTTCCCCTCGGGGAAAATCCCTTGTTCTTGAGCCACCACTGTAACGGTCTCATGTACAACAGGCCGCAAGGAATCACGTTGGCCGCTGCTGCCATCAGACCTAACAGTCTCTGAAACTGTTTCACAGTGAGCGACTGGTCTAGCTTCACCCCTTTGACCGATGAGAGGATCGACCCTATGCAAGGCTCTGATAGACGGGCCTGCATAGAGACCGGATCCCAACACACGCCAAAATATGTAATTCTCTGACCTGGAGAAAGAACGCTCTTCTTGGAGTTGAGCCTCAGCCCTAACCTCCTCATATGCGCGAGAACCACATCTTGATGTTGAACCGCTAGACGAGCCGACTGAGCGAGGATCAACCAGTCGTCGATATAATTGAGAATGCAAATCCCCTGTATACGCAAGGGGACTAACGCCGCGTCCACACACTTCGTGAACGTGCGGGGTGAAAGTGCTAGACCGAAGGGAAGCATCCGATATTGGTACGCTTCTCCCCTGAAAGCGAACCTTTAGGTACTTCCTGTGCTGTGGAAGGATGGAGACATGAAAGTATGCATCTTTGAGATCTATGGTGACAAACCAGTCCTCGGACCTGACTTGAGACACAATCTGTTTGAGTGTGAGCATCCTGAATTTGAGCTTTGCTACGGAGCGGTTGAGGACACGAAGATCTAAAATAGGGTGGAGCCCCCCATCCTTCTTTGGCACAATGAAGTACCGGCTGTAAAACCCTGACTCCCTGTCTGGTAGAGGAACCCTTTCTATAGCTCGGGGCCCACCATCGTGGGAAGAACCCCATTGAAACCAGGCGGACGACATCTGAACTGAATGGCGTAACCCTTCTTTATAATCTGCAGGACCCACTGAGATATATTCGGCAGATTCTCCCACTCTGCTACGAACTCTACTAAGGGTACCAGCCTCTCGAGGCTGGCCTCTGATGTACTCTGCACCGCGAGCGCAGCGTCCTGAAGCGGCGGACCGGCAGGGAACAACTGGCTCAACAGCGCCACCTCCATCCTCGGATGACTCGCGAGGGCCCTCCATGCCCCGGCACTCGGGCGGGGTTGATGGACTGACCCTGTGAGGGCACCGGAGGCAGGCGGCACCGTGTATTGAGGTGAACACCACCTGTCCCCGGAGGGGATCACCCTCACAGCCCTGGGCACGCTGGCGTCAGGGCTTCTTAGACGCAGCCTTCCTCAAAATAATGACGGTCCTCAGATCCGTCTTACCCTTGGAAGGCTGCGCCGCCCACCGCCCCACCCTTTCTGAGGGGGAGTGCGGGTGGCGACGCTCTGTTTTTGCTGCGCTCAATGTGATGAGCTCGCACTCGGCACCTGCTGCTCCCGCACCACAGCAGACGAGACCTGGGCCTTACGGGGGAGGAACTGCTTGAGCGCCGCCGACTGCTTCTTTGACTCCTGGAACCTGTCGGTGACAGTAGCAACAGCGTCACCGAACAGGCCCGTAGGAGACAGCGGCGCATCAAGCAAGAACGACTTATCCCTCTCTTTTATCTTCGTAAGGTTCAGCCACAGATGCCTCTCCATGGCCACCAGGGCTGCCATAGAGCGGCCTACAGATCTTGCCGTCTCCCTGGTGGCCCGGAGAGCTAAATCTGCTGAAGACCGGAGCTCGCTGATGACATCAGCTCCGATCTCCTGGCTTTCTCCCAGGTCTTTCAGCAGGTCAGCCTGGTATGCCTGCACAATAGCTATCGTGTGCAGACATGCGGTGGCCTGACCTGCTGCCGAGTATGCCTTGCCCACTAGCGCTGATGTAGCTCTTAGTGGCTTGGTGGGCAAGGACGGGGCTTTAATGGCTGATGCCGAGTCGGGTGAGAGATGGCTCGCGAGCGTCTCTTCTACCCGCGGCATCGAGCCATTACCATGTTTCTTCAGCCCCCCGATGTTACTATAAACGGACGTGCGGGGACTGAAAACACGGGAAGACATGGGCCACCACCACGATCTCAACACCTCGGTGTGGAGATCAGTGAAGAACGGCAAAGCCCTGCGTGGAGGTTGAACAGAGCTAGCTGGCAGAAAGCGCTCATCAAGCCTGCTTTTAACTGAGGCGCGCTCGGGATGTTCATGTGGCCAGTCAATGTTTAATCTAGCCACTGCTCTGCTCAAAACCTCCATGAGCTCATCACTAGCAGGGGTTTGAAGTGGCGAGTCTTCAACCCCTGCATCGACGCTACAGATATCCACCTCCTCAGAACTGGACAACTGCAGCTCCGCGGCTGCCCCCTGGGCGGGAGAAACCGCAGCGTGGGCTCCCGAACCCAGAGAAGCAGCACTGGATCTGCCAGGTGAAGGCAGAGATAGGGCTGGGCCTGTCTTTAACCCCTCTGTCAGATCCATCTGCGAACCCCACGACATAAGCTGCCGCTGTGCCTCGACAACAGCGGGGCCTGTGCCGCGGGGAACACGAGCCGCGGCGCCCTCCTCGAAGAGCGCCCGGTGGGATCGCAGCACTCTCAGAGACAAAGCCTCACAATGCTCGCAGCCGGCCCCCTCGAGAGCCGACTGCGCGTGCTGCTCACCCAAACAAACAACACACATCAAGTGTGTATGCTTTTTGAACAAAATAAGAAAGTCTGAACTCAGACACAAACACAGAGCTGACAGAGACAATGTACATAGAGCGCTTGCTGAAGACAACAGAAGCTAGAGGCGTGTGTTTGCCGGTATGCTTTATAGTTTCCGGGTCTATGACGTCACCCGCCTATGACGTTCCGTCTCTCTATTGGACTGATTACATACGTGCTTCACGACGCATTCACGCAGAGGCATTCACAAAGCGGTGACGCAGTGCGAGTTCCCTTGAAGGGGAACATGGCAGAATGTACCATGTATTTTAATTGTACCAAATCCTTGTTAATGTATATACTTCAACCTAGTTTGTCAGACTGTACATTTTAAATAATAGTCTGTAAGAACTATGTAAAAAGTACATTTTAATATTAGAAACAGTACTAATTGTATTAGTTAGATGCCAGATATATTATAAATTATTTTAAGCTTAATTTATGACTATGGATGATCTGCAGTTTTTTTTTTGTTTGCCTGTTTTTAGAATAGAGATCACGGTTATCCCAGGATTCTGAAAACAAAACATTAGACATAAAAAAAAACAACAACAAAAAAGTCATTTACGTGAGGTTCTGCAAAATGTACTCATTTATAAAATTTTATAAATGAGTCTATAAAAAAAAAAAAATCATTTAAATGAATTCATTATGTGAAAAATTGTTTGAAATGAATGAAGACTTGTTTCACCCTGAGTTTTTGAATGAATCTCTTGCATAAATGATTCAGTGTCTCACAGATTCAGCCAGAATGCCATCACCACCAGGTCCTTCAGCTTCACCCACTCATTCACAATCACTGCAATATTAACCTGCCTCACCCTCATCAAGCACCCTTTAATTCAATTCAAATTTATTTGTATAGCGCTTTTCACAATACATATTGTCTCAAAGCAGCTTTATGCGTCTGCATTACAATTTAAAAGTACATTGTGGATTTCAGAAAATATACAGTCACACAGTTAGCTAACAATGTATTAATAAACAATGTAATAATTTAAGGCAGAAACAAGGGGCTCATTGAAGTAAAGAGTAAAAGTTGTTAACAATGATTAGGGTATATAGAAAAGGTTTGTTGGAGGTAGAGTTGGAGTTATCTCTTCACAGGTGTTGGTCATCTGAAGTCTTCATGAGAGGCTGGATCCAGACTGGAGCTGACGGACCCGCTAGTTAAAAATCTCTGGGCGTCCCGAGATAAAACAGAACATGAAAATAATTAGCGTAGCTGCTGTTCAAAACATTAAGCAAAGACAATCATGTGCACTGATATAACTGAGTACAAGGTTATGAGATGCATTATGTGAATGCTTGTGTGAGTGGTACAGGTTTCAGACACAAGAAATTGACTACGCCACCCTTGGGAATTTCACACAGGGAAATAAAGGACACCTAAAAGATTGTTATTAGGTCACATAGGTTCGACTCTCTTAAATAAAAAGGTAGGCAGAAAATGTGGATATATATAAAAAGTACAAAAATTTATTAATACAAAGTTTCATTTAAAGAAAGAAGAAAAAAAATTCACATTAAAATATCATCCGTTGTACAAGGCATCGTCTGATGGCATTGTCATGGCTGACAATAGTTTCAAAAAAATATATAATAATGACAACTCAAAAAAACACAAAACAAACTACACAAACTTACAGGGCTGAGGTTCACCACAGGAGGAGTGATCACCAAGCTAGTTATCCAAAAGCACACTTTCACACACACACCACCGTGCACTCAGATCCCACAACCATAACACTTCAAAAGTGTCATACGGCAAACGTTGAAGGAGCACCACCACCACAAGAGATCCTTCACCCGTGGGAAATAAATAAACTAACTTCAAAACATAGTTAAATTAAACCACAGTTTGATGGTGTCACAGTACAGTCGTGGAGCAGACAATAATAATAATAATTAAAGCTGCGAGCAGCTTTTATCAGGGTTCAAGCATTTTAGGCTTTTAAGCATTTAAGGTATTTTGCATTTAAGGCCTTTAAGCACTAAATTAATTAAAACTGAAGAAATGTTCTTTGGCAGAACCAGTTTGCCACATCTTTAATATCAGTATTGAAAAAGGGATTTTTTGTTTAGCTTGGAAAGATGCAAAGGTTATTCATCTACAGAAAAATGCAGCACTGGGTTTTAATTGTCATTATAGTCAATAATAATCGACAATCGACTTGTGATGGTTTGTGAGCAAATTCAATTCTTCTTTAAGGAGAATAATTTGCCCTCTAATTTTCAGCATGTATGAGGGACACTCAACAGGAACAGCATTAACACAGATGACAGATGATAGCCTAGCATAGATTGATGACAATAACTTAGGAGCAGTATTGTTAGATTTTATTTTAAATTTACGTCTCATACTGTACATTGGTTTAAAGTTATATGTCTAATAGGGGACAATGTGTATTTTATAATGGAAGTTATTCAGATGTGAAAGTTGCAATGTGGTGTGCCTCAAGGAAGTTATTTAGGACCATTGTCATTTTCTATTTTACCAATGATCTTGCTCTTGTTTTAAAGTGTGCACAGACAGTCATGTATGCAGATGATACAACATTATATTTAACTGCAACATCCATTAAGCAGATGTCTACTGCTTTGGATGAGGAATTACAATTGGTCATAAAGTATGTACAGAATAATAAATTGGTTCTAAACTTGACAAAAACCAAAAGCATTGTGTTTGCATCAACTTGTAGATTTGAATCTGTCTGTAAAGAGTGTCCCTATTGAACACAGAGGAAGTAAGACTTCTTAGAGTTAGTAGACAGTAGGCTGAAGTGGTCAAAACAGATATGGTAACATGTAGGGCTGGTGAAAGGGGCGTATTCTGAAATCCACTGCCGCTTCAATATACCTATATATCCTAATTAAATTTATAATCAGTATTTATCCTCCTATATTATTATAATGATTTTTAATGATTTTAACATTCCAGTTATGATATTATTTAATCAAGAGAACCACTGATTGTTTCTTGATATATGTTTTCTAAAGTTTGTATTTGGTCTCTGAGGAGTGACTGAGGGTCTGGCCTAGGGAACACTTAATAGCAACATGTTGTCGTGTGTTTGGATTTTGGAGGTATCACACACCCCTAACATGCCAGGAGTGCAGTAACAGTGCTTACTCACTTAGCCCGGCTTCCAGAGATGAAATATGGATTTGTCTTTCATTTTTATTATATTTTATATTTCCTTTTACTGAAACACTAAATAATCCAGATGAATATTGCCTGTACTATTGTCTGTACCTCTTACTGAGAGAAAGCACATGTTATCAGTTTGCTTTGGGAAAGAACTGGAGCTCGATCAACTCCAACCTTGGAGAAACGGTGTATCTGTGTATGTGCGCATTATTCTGTGTTACAGATCAGTATTCGGGGAAGATTAAGGGCATCCTAATAGATGGGTGGACTTGTTGTTCTGGGCAAACTGGCGCCTGCTCCAGACCTGGAAGGTCACTACGTGCCTAATTCCGGGGTTCAAGTGATCTATGGAAACGTGAACCTGATGAACTGACAATGTGTGGAAATTTACCATGACTGTTCATTTTCTCTGAGCCAATCAGAATCATCCAATGACGTGGCTAAACCTTGAAAAAAGTATAACTGTTGAGAAATTGTATGTACGATAGGGGTTGCACCGACTAGTCGACTAATCGTCTAGTCGACTTTAATGCTCTGCCATGACGCTTTAAGCTTGATGTCGACTAGTCGCTGGCCTATAGAGGGCGCAACAGGATTCCTGACACGCAGGCTCTGTTTCCAACAGTTAAAAATGACAAATAAATACATACTCAGAGAGCTCCCCACAAGACATATTAGATTATACCATCTGGATGCTCAAAATTGATCGGGCGAATGCACGCTTATTGTACCCTTAAGTTAAATTACCATTCTAAACTAATGCGCGCTGCATTGTAACGCACACACATAGCTCGCACATCACGCGGAGATCGCGCGCACCTCACACAAAACCATTCAGTAGTGCAGAAATGTATTGTAAACACTGTTCTGTGATTCATCAATAAAATAGCTTAGAAACTGAAGTTATAGCATATATTTCTTAGTAACTAAAACTCACAGCTTCACTATTAGTAGAGAGACGCTGGCAGGTAGAATTAATTCACACGCAATCGCTCTCTCACTAATGCATTCATATAATGTAATCTTTATTGTGCTACTTATCTGTATCTGATTCAGAACGAGCAGAAATCTGTGAGCAATATAACGACCCAAAGACAAAAGAACTGATACAAAAGCTGTTATGTAGGAGCAATAACCTTATGGGCAGCGCTGTGTCATATGCCATAGCTGTCCTGTGCACAAGAAAACCTGTGTTCGCGTCTCAGCTCAAGATTCAGGGTTATTTGTTCATTAATGATGTCATCAGTGACTAGTCGACGTCGACTCTACTTTCATCACATAAATGTCGACTTTTTAAAAAAAAAATTAAAGCATTTTTACACGTGGTCAGCATTGTTACAACTCAGAACAGATCATTTTAGAAACCGTCTCGGTTACGACTGTAACCTTAGTTCCCTGAGTAGGGAACGAGACGCTGCGTCACCGCTTTGGGAACGCCTCTGCGTGATTGCGTCGTGAAGCACATGTGTAATCAGTCCAATGGAGAGACGGAACGTCATAGGCGGGTGACGTCATCGACCCGGAAGGTATAAAGCATACCGGCAAACAAACGCCGCTAGCTTCTGTGGTAGAGTGAAGCAAGACGCTTTTGCGGGCATGCGGGGAGTATGGCAGGGTGACGCAGCGTCTCGTTCCCTACTCAGGGAACTAAGGTTACAGTCGTAACCGAGACGTTCCCTTTCGAGGGAACTCGAGCTGCGTCACCGCTTTGGGAACGAGAATACCCACGTCCCCATAGGAGCCGGATGCCCGCCTGTGCATTGTCTAAAAGGCGAGCACCCGAGCCCCTGGAGTAATGTCAAGTTCGTAGAACCTCACGAAAGTGAGCGGCGAGGACCACCCCGCCGCGTCACAAATGTCTTGCAGGGAGGCCCCTGCTAGGAATGCCCGAGAGGCAGCCATACCCCTAGTCGAGTGTGCCCGGACTGCCAAAGGGAAAGGCTGCCCGACCACCTCATAAGCAAGTGAAATAGCCTCAACTATCCACTTGCTCATCCTCTGCTTAGAGACCGGACCCCCTCTCGAGGGTGGACCGTAACACACAAACAACTGTTCCGATTTTCTCCACAGGGCAGCTCTGTGGACATAAGCGTCTAGTGCGCGAACAGGGCAAAGCAGATTGGATCTTTCCTGGTCAGACGTCAGAAAGGGAGGTGGACAAAAGGCCATAAGTACTATGGGTCTCACAGTATTAGTGGGAACCTTAGGAACGTACCCCGGTCTGGGGTGCAGAAAAGCTTTAGCCATACCGGGAGCAAATTCCAAGCACGAGGGTGCCACAGAGAGGGCTTGTAAGTCCCCTATTCTTTTTAAAGAAGAGATAGCCAGCAGAAGATGGTCTTAAAGGTGAGGAGTTTCTCAGAAATTTCTTCAATGGGCTCGAAGGGAGCCTGAGAAAGGCCCTGAAGGACAATAGATAAGTCCCAGGCCGGCACCCTGGTGCGTACTGCGGGCCTCAGTCTGATAGTGGTACGGAGGAAACGAGTAACTAGGGGGTGTCGCCCGAGGGTAACACCATCGAAAGGAGAGTGGTAAGCTGCTAAGGCCGCCACGTACACCTTCAAAGTGGAGGGAGCTAACCCAGCGGAGAATTTCTCCTGCAGGAACTCCAGCACCGCGCTCGCAGGGCAGTTTACTGGATCCCACAGGCGATCTCTACACCATAAGGTGAAGAGTCTCCATTTCAATGCGTACAGTTTCCTCGTGGAGGGAGCTCTAGAGTGTAGGATGGTCTCCACAACCTCGGTTGAGAGACCGGAGCTTAGGAGCTGGGCCCCCTCAGAGGCCAAGCCCACAGATTCCACAGCTCTGGGCGTGGGTGCAGGAAGGCACCGCCCGACTGAGAGAGCAGGTCCCTCCTGCACGGAATCTCCAGGGGAGAGCCGTTGAGGAGCGACACAATGTCCGAGAACCAAACCCGGGCTGGCCAGAACGGAGCCACTAGGAGCAGATGGGCACCGTCCCGACGAACTCTCTCTAGAACTCCCGGAAGCAGAGCGATCGGGGGGAAAGCGTACAGGGGCAGCCTCGGCCACTCCTGTACCATGGCGTCCAGTCCCAAGGGAGCTGGAGGAGTTAGAGCAAACCATAGACGACAATGAGTGTTGTCTTGAGTGGCGAACAGGTCTACTTCTGCTCTGCCGAATTCTTGCCAGAGGAGCTCCACCACCTCGGTGTGGAGTCTCCACTCCCCGGGCCTCGGCCCCTGCCTCGACAGGATGTCTGCTTCCGTATTCAGGCGCCCTGGGATGTAGATTGCCCTGATTGAGAGCAATTTCCCCAGGGCCCACAGGAGGATTTGACGAGTCAGCTTGTACAAAGGGCGAGACCTCAAACCCCCCTGGTGATTTATATAGGAGACCACCGATGTGTTGTCTGTGCGAACTAGAACATGATGGCCCCTGAGATACGGCAGGAAATGTCTCAGAGCCTGGAACACAGCAAGCATTTCCAGGCAATTTATGTGCAACGCACGATGAGAGTCCTGCCATAGGCCCTGGGCCGAGCGACCACTCATGGTCGCCCCCCAACCCGTAAGGGAGGCATCCGTGGTCAGAGTGACCCGCTGGCACGGTACCCCCAGTAACGGGCCTTGGGCTAGAAACCGAGGGTCCTTCCACATGACTAAGGCGCGGAGGCATCGCCGCGTTACCTTGATCACGCGAAAGGGATTTCCCCTCGGGGAAAAACCCTTGGTCTTGAGCCACCACTGTAAAGGTCTCATGTACAACAGGCCACGAGGAATGACGTTGGACGCTGCTGCCATCAGGCCTAACAGTCTCTGATACTGTTTGACAGTGAGTGGCTGGTCTAGTTTCACCCCTTTCACAGGTGAGAGAATCGATCCTACGCGAGGCTCTGATAGACGGGCCTGCATCAGGATCGAATTCCAACACACACCCAGATACGTTATTTTCTGTACTGGAGAAAGAACGCTCTTCTTGAGGTTGAGCCTCAGCCCTAACCTCTTCATGTGCGCGAGAACAACATCTCGATGTTGAACCGCCAGACGTGCTGACTGAGCCAAAATCAGCCAGTCGTCGATATAATTGAGAATGCGGATCCCCTGCATACGCAAGGGGGCTAATGCCGCGTCTACACACTTGGTGAAGGTGCGGGGTGATAGGGCTAGACCGAAGGGAAGCACCCGATATTGGTACGCTTGTCCCCCAAAAGCGAACCTCAGGTACTTCCTGTGCTGCGGAAGGATGGAGATGTGGAAGTAAGCATCTTTGAGATCTATCGTGACAAACCAATCCTCGGACCTGATTTGGGACACGATATGTTTGAGTGTAAGCATCTTGAACCTGAACTTTGCCACTGCGCGATTCAGCGAGCGCAGGTCCAAAATGGGGCGCAACCCCCCATCCTTCTTTGGCACTATAAAATAGCGACTGTAGAAACCCGACTCCCTGTCGGAGAGAGGAACCTTCTCTATGGCCCCCTTCCGTAGGAGGGTCTGGACTTCTTGAGTCATAACCAGAGCCTGCTCGGGGCCCACCAAGGTAGGTAGGACCCCCTTGAAACCGGGTGGACGACACCTGAACTGGATGGCGTACCCTGATCTTATTATCTGCAGGACCCAACGAGATATATTTGGCAGTTTTTCCCATTCTGGCAAAAAATCTATTAGGGGTACCAGTCCCTCGAGACTGGCCTCTGGTATACTGAGTGCTGGGAGCACAGCGCCCTGAAACGGATGACCGGCAGGGAACGGCTGACTCGACAGCGCCACCTCCTTGTCTGGAGGACGCGGGCCATCCTCGGATGACTCGCGAGGGCCTTCCACGCCCCGGCACTCGGGCGGGGTTAGTGGAGAGACCCTGTGAGGGTACCGGAAAAGGACGGGCACCGTATGCTGAGGTGAACACCGCCTGTTCCCGAAGGGGGAAACCCTCACTGCCCTGGGCCCACTGGCGTCAGGGCCTCTTAGACGCAGCCTTCCTAGAGATAAGAACAGTCCGCAGATCTGCTCTACCCCTAGAGGGCTGCGTCTGGGGGTGTCGCCCACCGCCTCACCCTTTCTGAGGGGGAGTACGAGTGGCAACACTTTGTTTCTGTTGCGCCCGGTGTACGGAGCTTGTACTCGGTGTCTGCTGCTCCCGACGTGGAGGCTGGGCAGAGCGGGAGGGGAGAAAGCGCTCGTCCAAACGGCTCTTGGACGAGACGCTCTCTTGATTCTCTTGTGGCCAGTCAATGTTTAGTTTGGCCACAGCTCTGCACAGGACCTCCAAGAGCTCCTCACCAGCAGGGGATTGAAGTGGCGAGTCTTCAACCCCCGCGTCAACGCTGCAAATATCGATCTCGTCAGAGCTTGATAAAAGCAGCGCTGAGGCTGCCCCCTGGGTGGGAGAAACCGCAGGGCGGGCTCCCGAACCCAGAGAGGCAGCACTGGATCTGCCAGGTGAGGGCAGAGAAAGGGCTGGGCCCGTCTCTAACCCCTCTGACAGATCCATCTGCGAACCCCACGACATAAGCTGCCGCTGTGCCTCAGCAACAGCGGGGCCTGTGCCGCGGGGAACGCGAACCGGGACACCCTCCTCAAAAAGTGCCCGGCGGGATCGCAGCACTCTCATAGGCAAAGCCTCACAATGCTCACAGCCGGCCCCCTCGAGAGCCGACTGAGCGTGCTGTTCACCCAAACAAACAACGCACATCAAGTGTGTATCCCCGCTCGTGATGTGACGAGAGCAGGGAGGAACACACTTTCTGTAACGCTGTTCGCTCGCCATAATGTCTCTTTAAATGTCAGTGTGTATGCAAACTTGTAGGAAATAGAAACAAGAGAAGTCTGAACTCAGACACAAAACACAAATCTGACAATGACAATACACAGAGCGCTTGCTGAAAGCAACAGAAGCTAGCGGCGTTTGTTTGCCGGTATGCTTTATACCTTCCGGGTCGATGACGTCACCCGCCTATGACGTTCCGTCTCTCCATTGGACTGATTACACATGTGCTTCACGACGCAATCACGCAGAGGCGTTCCCAAAGCGGTGACGCAGCTCGAGTTCCCTCGAAAGGGAATCTGACATTTACATAATATCAGAGTAATATCTGATATTTCACTCACCAAAGCCGGATAGAATCACTATTTCAGATAATTCACAACACTCTGGATCCGATCCATCTCTACTCCTCCGATTTCCAGTTAACTCTCTCTCTCCGACGACAAAAGTTCAACTGATGCATCCAAAGTCCAACTTTCCATGTGCACTCAATCACAATTTTTGTTAGATTAACGTTCAGCGAAGACAGAGTTTGTGGAGAAACACTCTCTTGTCTGATCTGCTCTGATCTGACTCTCTGAGTGACAGCGGCGCCGGCGGGACATGAATGCACTGCTACTATTGGCTCACAGGAGTGTCAGTCACTGCAGCACAATCATTGATTGGATGATTCTCTTTCCCTTCTAGAACACTTTTATTCTTTTGTTTTATGAACTTTTTACAACTTTTAACTCATTTATGGTGGCCAGGGTTACCCAGGTTACAAACAGTTATGGGAAGAGGTTTGTCAGTCATTAGAGATGTGCAAACTTTTTACCACAACACTGTATTTCTTAAATTGTGCAAACAATGGTTCTTACTTAGATTATTGCCCAGTGGTGTGGTTGTTGAGTGCATCAAGTAAAGACTTAAAATTACAATAAGTCCAGAACAGAGCCGCACGACTTGCTTTAAAACTGTAATAGTAACTACTGTAATATACTTTAATATAATGCACAAAACTTTAGGTTGGCCACTGGAAGGATTGTCTCTCTGCTTTGTTTTATAAGAAATATTTCTATCTAGAGTTCCTAATGTCCTGTAATGTCAACTTTTATATAGTAGTACTAGTCATAATTTCAACACCAGGTATGCATCAAAAGAATTGTTTTTTACTTCCTGTTTCGAAAACTACTTTAAAACAACGTACTGCAACATATAGATGAATGGAAATATGGAATGATTTATCATCGGATATTACATATTTTAAGTAAAACATTTTTTTTTAAGTTTTGAAAAATCTTTAAAGGAACTTTTATTGGCACAATATATAGTAAATTGTTGATTTTGATATTTGGAATTAATTTTGGGTTTGTATGTTTCATTGACTTTATTGTAGTGGATTTAATGTATTTTTGTATTTTTTACTTGCTGGGGCCTCAGGAAGAGAAGCCACTGCCTAGGTACTGGCTAATGGGGATCCAAATAAATAAATAAACTTAGATCATAGATGAAAAGAAGACTTTTTACAGCCAATTTAAATGTTTTAAGGAAACATTTTTTAATAAAAAAAAAAAAAGTAAAAATTAACGTTTTTTTAGCAGTTATAGCACCACATCTTACCCAATCTCCACCACTTTTTTAGGTGTCCTCAGAGTGTGTCCATACATATGTGTCAAATGTGTTATAAATATCTAATTTCATTTTGAAGTTCTAGACCAGGGGTGTCCAAAGTTGGTCCTGAAGGGCCACTGTCCTGAAGAGTTTAGCTCCAGCTTGCCTCACACACCTGTCTGTAAGTTTCTAGTATGCCTGTTAAGACCTTGATTAGCTGGTACAGGTGTGTTTAATTGGGGTTGGAGCTAAACTCTGCAGGACAGTGGCCCTCCAGGAGCAGGATTGAACACCCCAATATAGACAGTTACAGTATATTTATGAGAGTATAAAAATGACCCATGGGCAACATTGATTGGATTTCACTTCCTATCATAATTTTGACATTTGGACGTTATTGTTTAGCTATCGACCTATTTTTTTAAATTTCCTGTGGTGGTTTTGTCTCGATCGGACTAGCTGTTTCGAAAATAATCGCAAAAGTTTTGTAAGTGCTAAATGACACCGTTACACAAACCATAAGGCAAAACCTGCCATGTTCGGTATCGATGGACTCGGCAAGGATTCAGGAGTCAAAGGAGGTGACTCCCATGAAAAACACTGGCTTGAAAGTTCTCAGGCTCCTTTAGGGCATTGTGCCGATGATGCATACTGAGTTTTTTTAGATATACCAATGTTCTCATAGACTATCATGGCACCCTGGACAAAGACACTGCATGGCAGTTATTGTCGGACTAATGGTTGGGTGCGGTTATAGCCATTTTCATGATTTTTTTCCTGTTACAGCGCCACCAAGTGGCCAATCTTCGCAATTTTTTTAATGTGACCTAAATTTGAGCTCATAGACATGTGACCCGAGTTTAGTGAAAATATCTTGTTCTGTTCACAAGTTATAGTCATTTTAGTAAAAGTGGCCCCGGACACATTGAACATTTTGGTTCCCCTTAGCGACCATGAATCGCAATTTCGATTTTTTTTATTAGTTATGAGCCATTTCGCACTTTTGACCGCTGTAGCACCCCCGTCAGGCCGCTTGTCGGTGACGTTTGTAGTCGGTGTGAGTACTACCAGCCCTGAGTTTCAAGTCTCTACGACTTACGGTTTGGTCTGCATGATCAGTTTCAGATGGAGAATGATGCATCATGGGAAAATTAACAATAACAATAGGGTTTCAACATGCTTCGTGCTTGAACCCCTAATAATAATAATAATAATAAAATCACAATAAACGATATACAAACATTCAGACGATAGAAAAAAGAAAAACAAAACAATTACTAAAATATATGCATCACCTGCTAGAGCTCGTAACTACATGCAAGACGACACTTACTGGAAAAGGACAATGTGCTCTATTATCCCTTCACAGGCACGGGTACACAGCATTCGTATAAACCACCACTTAGCTGGGATACAGGGAACATAACTCAAAACAATCAGCCAATCTCTAAGCCCCGAGCGAAGCTAAACAATCTGCTTTCCACAGAACAGTTAACACACATACCTGAGAGGTGAGCAGTCTTAGAATCCACTAATGAAGCAAGCCAAAGGAAACACAAGGAGATGAAAAGACAAGCTAGAATGCAACAATGGATCATTAATGAATCATTAATGCCACATGCACAGCAACTAGAAACAAAACTGCTACATGCTAACGACACATACCTGCAGCTGCTGTCAATAAACAGAAAGGGGAGGAGCAGGACATGACGCAGTTTTTGAGGAAGCAGCTTCAACTCGAGCTTAGATTTACTACTAGTGCTAGGAAGAAGAGTACGTTAAACAGGATGCCTAAAGTTATGGTGGAGTTGGGGAGGTGGAGGGATGCAAAGACAACTAATGACAGACGGAGGTAGGTGGCTGCTTATATGCTTTGGCAGTTAACTGAAAGATTATTCACTCCTCCCAGACCTGCGCTTGTGAACTTCGTTAATTGAAAGATTAGGTGGGTTCACTCCTCCTGAAATTACGTTGTGAACTTCACTTAAACTAGGAGAGTGAGTCTGAGCCCCGAACATTTTTAGGAACGCTATTCCAGAGTTTAGGAGCCAAATGTGAAAACGCTCTTCCTCCTTTAGTGGACTTAGATATTCAAGGCACTACCAGAAGGCCAGAGTTTTGTGATCTTAAGGCGGGACACTACAGGTGAATAGGTAATTTTTTTCAATTACAAGATATCACTGTGAAACTTCTGCAGTTTATTACTGGCATAAACATAAGAAAAAAATGTATTACAAGTTTTGTGTAAATTAATGTTTTAATATGCAAATTAGGTCTTATATACTTAAATATACACTCATTTGCATACATTTCGAAAAAACAAAATCTGGAAATTGGAAAGGACTAGGTTTAAAATTCTTGGTTCTATTTGTTGACATATTAGATGAGAGGGTTTTTACAGAGGGGATTCTGGATATCTTATTTTGTGCTTTAGTAAATTAGAGAAAACTGACAATAGCCTTAAAAAATACATTTTTGCCATGTTTTTTGGAGTAAAAGGACCTATAACTCAGGATAGGAATGATATATCAACAAATCCCTCTGTAAAAGCCTTAAGAATATAGTTAAGTATAAGACTGGAAAAGTTGGTGCTTGTAGGTACTACTGAGGTGGATATATCTGACTCTGAGTGTGAGAAAAAACTCATTTTGAGAAAATAGCCTTTAAAGTTTTATATTGTATAATTTCATACATTTCTATGAAACCCCCAACCTACAAACAAAATATATATTCAATTCATTAATATCAGTAGTGTATAATATTTAAAACACATGGAAATTAATAAATTAATGAATTATTAATAGCAATAGCCATAAGCTGAAGAGAACTACCTTAACAAACACACATAACAACAGTCACAAAAACTGCAAAAGAACTGTCCCTGTTTGTTGTATGTCCATCTACACTCACCTAAAGGATTATTAGGAACACCTGTTCAATTTCTCATTAATGCAATTATCTAATCAACCAATCACATGGCAGTTGCTTCAATGCATTTAGGGGTGTGGTCATGGTCAAGACAATCTCCTGAACTCCAAACTGAATGTCAGAATGGGAAAGAAAGGTGATTTAAGCAATTTTGAGCGTGGCATGGTTGTTGGTGCCAGACGGGCCGGTCTGAGTATTTCACAATCTGCTCAGTTACTGGGATTTTCACGCACAACCATTTCTAGAGTTTACAAAGAATGGTGTGAAAAGGGAAAAACATCCAGTATGCGGCAGTCCTGTGGGCGAAAATGCCTTGTTGATGCTAGAGGTCAGAGGAGAATGGGCCGACTGATTCAAGCTGATAGAAGAGCAACTTTGACTGAAATAACCACTTGTTACAACCGAGGTATGCAGCAAAGCATTTGTGAAGCCACAACACGCACAACCTTGAGGCGGATGGGCTACAACAGCAGAAGACCCCACCGGGTACCACTCATCTCCACTACAAATAGGAAAAAGAGGCTACAATTTGCACGAGCTCACCAAAATTGGACAGTTGAAGACTGGAAAAATGTTGCCTGGTCTGATGAGTCTTGATTTCTGTTGAGACATTCAGATGGTAGAATCAGAATTTGGCGTAAACAGAATGAGAACATGGATCCATCATGCCTTGTTACCACTGTGCAGGCTGGTGGTGGTGGTGTAATGGTGTGGGGGATGTTTTCTTGGCACACTTTAGGCCCCTTAGTGCCAATTGGGCATCATTTAAATGCCACGGCCTACCTGAGCATTGTTTCTGACCATGTCCATCCCTTTATGACCACCATGTACCCATCCTCTGATGGCTACTTCCAGCAGGATAATGCACCATGTCACAAAGCTCGAATCATTTCAAATTGGTTTCTTGAACATGACAATGAGTTCACTGTACTAAAATGGCCCCCACAGTCACCAGATCTCAACCCAATAGAGCATCTTTGGGATGTGGTGGAACGGGAGCTTCGTGCCCTGGATGTGCATCCCACAAATCTCCATCAACTGCAAGATGCTATCCTATCAATATGGGCCAACATTTCTAAAGAATGCTTTCAGCACCTTGTTGAATCAATGCCACGTAGAATTAAGGCAGTTCTGAAGGCGAAAGGGGGTCAAACACAGTATTAGTATGGTGCTCCTAATAATCCTTTAGGTGAGTGTATAACTATTTGAATCTAATTCTGACGTCTAATCTGTTGTTGTTTACTTTCTTTTTACGAGCTCTTGCTACTTGGTCTTTTCTGTGAACGTTTATGAGCTGATTTTGGCGTTGTCTGCATTTTCTCTCAAGCGGAGAATAAACAAGGAAGCAGCAGCGCGTATCACGTAGTGGGAAATTCACATCGACCATTCAGATGTGGTTTTTGGCTGCAAACTTTCTGTGAATGGAGACGGCACGGGAGCTCGCGTTAGAAGGCTAACTTTTGATGATTTCAGGTAGAAATCTAAAGGCGCAAGTTGACAAAATATAATGAAATAACCACTTTAATGTGTAATGTTGACACATTTTTTCTTTTGACATGAAAGCTTACATGTTAAGGGAGCAAACTGGCCCAAAATCTCAAAATTGATCGCTGCATGAAAAAACTATGTTTTCACCTGCCGTGTCTCGCCTTAAAGAGCGTGATGGATTGTAGGGCAATAGAAGTTCAGTTAAATACACATGTGAACAGCAGACTTGATGGCATCGGAGGTGCCCACTTCACAACAGTTCCTTTGTCCCACTGTGATTAAGAAGACAGAAGGATGATATAGGGCCCTCAATGCTAACTAAAAAGACTATGGTAATTAGGACTGCCAGAATGAGGATATCAACTTCATCAACTAATCTCATCACCAGTTGCCCATTGTTCAACTCTGCCCTCCATGCCTGAGACCAAGGTGTTAATGGCCATGGACTGCCGAATGGTTCTGGCTAGATCACAGTAAGAACAAAGAAATGCTCCAAGAGAAAGACATTCTCTGTACACACATTGGCTTGAAACCATAAAAATGGACAGGGAACTGTAAGGAACATGTCCTATACGTCTCCTTATTCATCCAGGAAACTGTGCACACACAGTGGAAACCGCACCTGGAATAAGAGCCAATGTAATCTCACCCACTGACACTGACACGGAAATGGACATCTGGATGATACCTCAACCAATGTACATCAAGTTTGCACTCTATGAGTTCAGAACACAGACACAAGGACTTTTAGAAAGGTTTGGAAAGGAAATAGGAAAAGTATTTTCAAAGTTCTAAAGACACTGTTTTATTTAGCTGTGTATTTTGGGAACACGCAGCAAGCCCCACAGGATGGAAAGGTGTGAAGTGATGGGCGGACACTTGAAAGGCCACTACCCAATCACAACACTACAGTAGGAAGTTGGGAATTAGTAATCCCCTCCCCAACTGGAAGGAATAAAAGCTTTCCCAAGCGAACACACCCTTGTTCTGAGTTTCTTACTTGACGAGGGAAGGAACAACAGCACAACCAAGGTTATACTCTTTTGAGTAAACCTTCATCCGCTCAGACCTTCAAGCAGCCCAACTGCTCCTGCTGAGGACTTAGGCTCCAGAAATCAACGCTTGACCTGCTTGACTCTTGCCGTTGTAACCTTCAGTCTACAAAGGATCCTGTGGATCGACCACTGCCTGACCTACAGTTGTCCGGATTACACAAGGACCAGCAGTGAACCTGCAGCACTCGGTGCAGCGCTGCAACTGTTGGAAAGCGATCCAGTCTACTCCCACTGCGAACGGAAAGATACCAGTGGAAGACATACCCCATCACTTGACTGATCACTCGACCACATGGAACGTAAATATAGGCTAACCAAACCTCTTCCAAAGGCATTAGGTTGTTGCTATATGAGATTGCTATTTGTGTAGAGACTGTTTATCTAGGGTCAGTGTATACAGATAGATACATTAGACACGTTATCTGTATTCATAGTAAATGCTTATTTACTATTTCATACCAGCATCCAGAAAGACTACAACTGACTCCCCCAAAGACTGCTAATTACCCATTCATTGCTTTGTCCAATCTGTTGCTCGTCTACTTGCCATTTACTTTGTTAACATCCATTTGTGTAGTAGTTTTTGTTTGATTATTGATTAAATTTTCTTAGTATTTTATTCATTCTTTCTTAGTAGTTTAGTCATTTTTCTTAGTAGTATTTAGTGAGTGTGATATTTTACTCTTGTATATCTTTTTGTAAATAAATTCATTTTATTGCAAACTGTGTTATTTTTGTGTTGATAATCAGAGGCTCTACAAGCTTGCCAGAATCTCACTAAATCCTTCAGATTGGTCAGATGATGAACTTCCTATAATGTATATAATTATAATTCAGTCAACAATCTTCCATGATTGTTCTTTATTGTCAAGGTGAAATTCCTGGTGCCCCGTAATATAGGAAGGAATCTGACACTGTCACACTCACCATAGGTGACGTGTGTCTTAAAACTCAATATTAATATTAATACTAAATAGACCATAAATCACTACACACAGGAGCTATACCGTTTAGGGCCTTATAGGTCAGTAGCAATACTTTATAATTGATACGGAATTTAATAGGTAACCAGTGTAGAGATCATAAAATTGGTGTTATACGATCATATTTTCTTGACCTAGTAAGAACTCTAGCAGCTGCATTTTGGACTAATTGTAACTTATTTATTGATGATGCATGACAACCAGCTAGTAATGCATTACAGTTATCCAGTCTAGAGGTCGTGAATGCATGACTAGAGACATGTTCCATAGCTTAGCGATGTTTCTGAGGTGGAAGAAGGCTGTTTTTGTAACATATGTAATATGATTTTCGAAAGACAAGTTGCTGTCTAATATAACACCCAGGGCTTTAACTGTAGAGGATGAAATAACAGTATATCCTTCTAGATGTAAATTGAAAAAGAGATTTTGTGTACTGGTTTTTGGTCCAATAAATAATATCTCAGTCTAATCTGAATTTAATAGGAGAAATTACTGGTCATCCAATATTTTATATCTTTAACACACTCTGTCAACTTGGATAATTTAGAGATTTCATCTGGTCATGCTGAAATATATAACTGAGCATCATCGGCTTTACAGTGGAAACTATTTCCATGTTTTCTTATAATATTACCAAGTGGCAGCATATATTGAGAATGGGAACGTGACGTCAGCAACGCAATGCATTCGTGGACTTTAGGACACAGACACTACATTAGAGAATGAGTAGTAGTGGAGGTAGACATTAAAACTTGTATTATACAGTTAAAAACACATTAGAATAGTAAACGCTTGCTGTGTTATGGACTGCTATAGCCGCTCTCACGACCTGTGTGGAAAACGTATCTCAAATGATGCACAATTTTTCAGTTTACCAGCTTGGAAACAATAAGTGAAAGTAAAACTCAATGGAAATAAACAACTTAACCAAAATGTGTCTTTATAATTTGTTTTTATATATTTATTATTTATAACAGATATATTACAGATTAATAATTTCTGAACCGCTTGTGCTCACACCATAAATAATGTATGAAACGCTTCATTGTTCAGCTTCTCTCAGTAAAGGGAATCTTGTACTTGTTCCATTTAAGACTTTTTAGTACTGTAGGCTAAAGCGCTTTCACAATACAAATCATTTCAAAGCTGCATTACGGGCCATAATCTTATGTTATCCATTAATGCTTTAAGGTTAAGGAATTAGGGCGATATGATAGGCTATATGTCGATTGAATAAATGATCCACTGGCTGAGATCATGTATTTATTATTTTATATATCAGACACAGAGATTTTTTAGTAAGGCTAATACAGATAAACTGCAAAAGAGAAATCAATGTATGGTCTTGTGTATGGTGCGATAGAAGGCAGCCGTAGAATTTCTGATTGCATGAAATGTGATGAATATGTGCAATGTCCTGGCCGCACGACTGAGCGCTTGTGTACGTAAGAGATTAAAATATCCATTCATTCAAGTGAGTGCAAGCAGTTCTTAAAAAATATGAACGAAAATACAGTCGTTTTTTTTTTGGGTGATTCGTATTTGTTATCATTGTACGCTCCTGAGCGTGTCCTAAAACATGGAGGCGACTACCAATAATGCAATGCGCAATGACGTAGTTTCCCAGACTCTATATTGAGAATAGCAGAGGGCCTAACATAGATCCTTGTGGCACTCCATAATTTACAGACGTTATCGTAGATTTTTCTCCATTTAAAATGACAAAATGGTAACGGTCTGTTAGGTACGATCTAAACCACTTTAATGCCTGTCCCTGAATACCAATACCAATGTGTGCTTTAAAAGCACACAGCACACACTCACCTGTTGTCCGGTCTCATCAGTCTCTACGTGAGAATATACCTACCTGACTACCTATCTGTAATTACTTACCTTCTTTGCCTTCCTCCATCCGTTGATCCTTCATACTGTTCATCATCTGTGTACTCAATAACCATCCTGCAAAGAAACAAAGACTCCTCAGTCAAGTCTGACTGCTCATTGAACTGCTTAGGTTCATCACTTACCAGCCTCAATTATCAAAACTATCTGTGAATAAAAATCTATTCAGTTCTATTCATCTCTGTGTCTTACCTCCTGTTTTATGACAGAAGACCGGACCAACAACAAAGAGAATCATAATGGAATCAAGAATTCCCGATCCATTCACTGAACCAGTTCAAACACTCCGACAATCACTACTTCCTCCTTCCACTCCTTCGGCAGTAGTCACATCAGCCAGTCCCATGGCCCAACCAATGCCCTTCTCTGGAGTGGCAGAGTATTGCAGCAGATTTCTGTTACAATGTTCACTGCTATTTGAAATGCAGGCTCACCGTTTCCAAACTGAAAAAGCTAAAATCGCCTACTTTGTATCGCTCCTGTCTGGAGCAGGTTGACTCAATTCATCTCACCCAAACCAAACGGCAATAATGAATTCACAACAATCTATGCCAGTACTGCAGATCAAGTGGCCATCTCATCCCAGATCCAGTTCTTCCTCCTCGAACTGTGGTGAGTGAAGTTCGACTTCCCTTGATTGTTTCCACCTTAAAACGCATCTCAGTGTCAGTGACTACTCTTTGATGTTCCATTACAGTTCAGGCCCTTATTGACTCAGCTGGGTATTTAATCTCAAAGGAACTTCTCAAACATCTCCGGATCAAGAAACTCCCCTGTTCACAAACCCTGAGAATCCACTCTATCCTGGGTAAGCCACTGGGTCGAGGAATCATCACTCATTGTACACCACCCATCACTCTCTGTATTGGATACTGCATAGGCAGGAGATCCCACTTATAGTGCTGGAGGGCGCAACTGCAGACATCATCCTGGGGCACCACTGGCTAGAGATTCACTCAACTATTGATTCCTGGTCTACAGAAGAGATAACTAAGTGGGGTGAGTATTACTTCGATCATTGTATACAACTTCCTCTGAAGAAATCTTAATTTCAACCATCTGAATCTATTGTCAATCTCAGTTTCACCACTATCGAAAGTCCAGAAGTGCAGCGGGGCACTATGTGTACAGGGTTATGCCATACGGGCTGGCTAACTAACCTTCACTTGACTACAGGGAGCAAAACATCCGTTCCTGGTAATCACAGATCATCATAACCTAGAATATCTACAGAATGCACACCGTCTGAATCCTCACCAAGCCCAATGGGCTAGGGTTGGCACAATACCAGAATCTAATACCTCAGTATCGATACTAAATCGATACCATAGGTGACAAATAACAAGCCTCAAAAGATAAGTAAATTGAAACAATTTCACTAAAATCACTGCTTAAAACTTTGCAGTAACAAATGTGCAAACAAAATGAAGAATTTTTTTTTTTAATTAAATGGAAAAAAAAGAAAGAAAAAAATTACAATCAGGGAAAATAGGTTACATTTTGATTTTGGAAAAAAAAAATCACAAACGAAAAGTATAAAAAAATGTAACAAAAAAACCTACAGGGAACATACATAAAATTATAAAACTGAAATAATACAATTAAAATAGGTTCATATCTTCATATCTTTTCAGTGTTTATCACATGGTGCAAACAAAATGTATCGAAATGTAACAACAACACAAAAAACCTACAGAGAACATAGGTTAAATTTAGATTTTGGAAAAAAATGAAAAAAATAAAACTAAAGAAATACAATTAAAATGGGCTAATATTTTCACATCTTCTTCTTTGCTAGCTGCAGATTTATACCAGTATTTATAATACACTGAACAAAATTATAAACACTTTTGTTTTGCCCCCATTTTTCATGAGCTGAACTCAAAGATCTAAGACTTTTTCTATGTACACAAAAGGCCTATTTCTCTCAAATATTGTTCACAAATCTGTCTAAATCTGTGTTAGTGAGCACTTCTCCTTTGCCGAGATAATCCATTCACCTCACAGGTGTGGCATATCAAGATGCTGATTAGACAGCATGATTATTGCACAGGTGTGCCTTAGGCTGGCCACAATAAAAGGCCACTATAAAATGTGCAGTTTTACTATATTGGGGGGGTCCAGGGGGGTCCGAAAACCAGTCAGTATCTGGTGTGACCACCATTTGCCTCACGTAGTGCAACACATCTCCTTCGCATAGAGTTGATCAGGTTGTTGATTGTGGCCTATGGAATGTTGGTCCACTCCTCTTCAATGGCTGTGCGAAGTTGCTGAATATTTGCAGGAACTGGAACACGCTGTCACATACGCCGATCCAGAGCATCCCAAACATGCTCAATGGGTGACATGGGTGAGTATGCTGGCCATGCAAGAACTGGGATGTTCTCAGCTTCCAGGAATTGTGTACAGATCCTTGCAACATGGGGCCGTGCATTATCATGCTGCAACTGGAGGAGTAATAACAAAAGTCAAGTCTGTTATATTTGTAAATACAACTCTTACTTGAGCTGGCTTTAATTCGTTATCGTTCTCGCCAACTCGTCTCACATCCTAACGTTCACATCACTTCCCGTTCCCCAACCCTTAAAGTAAAGTAATCTTATTAATATAACAAACACATTACTTTAACTAAACATCAGGTTATTAGACTAATTAAGCCCCTCCCCACCCAGTGAGCTAAGTAATCCTGAAAGCAGCCTTGATCTAAGTGTGCTCTCAGACCATTTTTCAGCGACTGATTAAATCTCTCTACGCCCCCATTTGACTGTGGATGATAGTAAGCTGTTTGTATGTGTTTGATCCCTTTGCTTCGGATGTAAATGGTAAACTCAGCAGACACTAGTTGAGGGCCATTGTCTGTCGTCAAGGACCTTAGCAGACCCCAGCGGGAAAAGAGCGACTCCAGAAAGTCAATGATGGAACGAGATGTGACAGAGCCCACAGCAGCAGCCTCTGGCCACTTTGAGTGTAGATCATATGCTACTATAAGGAAATGCAAATGATGGAGCACATCATAGAGTTCGCCGCAGATATCTAATTGAATGTGGTCCCAAGGTTGAGTTGGCCAAGGCAAAGACCCCAGTGGCGGTGGGGGTGGAGGGCCAGTATTACCGCTTACAAGACAAGGAGTACAGTCCCGAACGAGCTGCTCAATGTCTTTGTCCAACCCTGGCCACCATACAAGATCCTTACAACGCTGCTTCAGTTTGACTATGCCAAGATGGCCCTCAGGCCCTTAGCAGGGATAATGACACAGTGTCCACAGGCCAAGCATGTACCATTCCAGCATGACAATTCATGTTTCACTCTGGCATACGGCTGGATATCGGTTGTGACTTGGGCTGGTCAGCCATTAAGGACATACTCGCGGACAGCGGAGAGGGTGGAATCAGCAGATGACTCCTCTGTGAGTTCCTCCAAGGACACGAAAGCCATGAGGGGTGCATGCACCAGTTGGATAAGATCCTTGTCCTCAACCCCATGACAGGGGGCAATGGGTGATGACACAGAACGGGACAGCAAATCGGCTACTACATTATCTCTCCCTGATGTGTACTGTACCGTAAAGTCATACTGCTGGAGACAGTCCAGCGGTACATGCACAGGGGTTTGTGGCCAGAACCAGAAAGAGACATAAGTGCAGTGAGGGCTTGGTGGTCGGTTCGAAGGGTGAATTTTTGGCCATAAAGGTAGGCATGCCAGCGCTCGCAGGCCCATACACAGAGCCTCCCTCTCTGAGTCCAAAAGGCATCCTTGTGCAACAGGATACGGCAACATGCGTAACAAATGCAGTAAGATTTCTGCTGTCCGGGTGAAGGGGAACCTGAAGATAACCTTCGCGTAGGTCAAGTTTGGAAAAAATAGTTGAGCCGTGAAAGTGTATCTGTACTTTACTTAAGTAGAATCAATAGTGCATACTTTTGACTTTTACTTTGTTACATTTTGCAGCAATTATTATACTTTCTACTCCACTACATTTCTACAACGGTCCGTTACATTTTCGTTACATTTTCTCATCAGTTTCAGGGCTCGACATTAACGCTTGTCCGCCTGTCCGCTTGTCCGGACAAGTGGATTTTTTGAAGGGGCAAGTGAAAGTGAATTTTACTTGCCCGACCTGACAAGCTGATTAAAATGTCAATAACAAAAATAACTAGGGAATCACCAAAATGCAAAAATTATTCTACATTCATTTAGTGTAAGTGGCGATCGATAGTGGATAATAATTTATAATGTAATGAACTGACGGTAACAAGGTTGCTCTGTTGAGGCTCGCGCAGCATCTCGAGGAGAAATCAAAACAACACTGTAAAAAATAAATGTAATTTTACAGGTAATGGTCTGTATTTTTTTACAGAATTTTTCCGTTTTGTCATTATACAATGAAATGCCTGTTGTTTTCAGATATTTGCTCCAACCACTTTCAGGAGACTGCTAAAGATGCATATTTTTGTGAACACTTGACCCATTAAAACTAGCTCTTTTCTGTTTAATAACTAAAATAAAACTGCTAGACTAACTAGAAATTGTCACTGCTGCTTCCATACTTTTAATTTGTAAGTTGCTTTGGATAAAATGTAATTGTATATGTATAAAATAATAACTGCAATGTTACAGTATAAAGATATACAGATAAATATAAAGATAATTGTCTTTTAATGTAGATATTTTTGCATATTCTAAATGATATACTAAGCTTGTATTTCTAATAATTCAAGTAACTTGACATATAATGTGTTATGTACAATGACTAATACTGTAAATGTGCAGGTTCCTTTGATTAAATGTATTCTGTACTATATTTGGTAAATTTAACAGAAATTGGCTGTAAAGGTTGCTATTTTTTATGTATAAGTAGGCCTACTTAATTTAGAGGTTGAAGTTGTGAGTGGTTCTGTAAAAATAAAGATTAATACTGTAAATATGCAAACATTTGTTTTTGAATTTATTTTTATAAATAATATCTTAGTTATTGTACATGGAAAACCTATATTTTAAAATTAAATTACTGTAGATGGACAGAGCAGATTTATAAAATAACTCATAAAAACCTTAAATTTGCAGAGATTATCTTGAAAATTAGTTGTTTTATGTGTAATTTGACATAATTTATAAATTTTTCCACAGTTTAATAAATTATTATTAACAGCAATATACTGTAATTTAATTAATTTTGACTGTAAAATATTCGCTGTATTTTTACGGTTTATTGCATGTAATTTTGTGAAATGGTTTTTGTTCTTTTTCATTAGCGAAAATATTTCCAAGATCACATCAGAACCAACACATCTCACAGCACTGAATGATTCAGCGTTTTGAATGAATCGGTTGAATCAAAGATTCAATGACCTGTTAATAAATGACTGCCTCATTCCTGAACAAATCAGCCATTTGAACGAATCGACTCAATGACTCACTCATTAAGACCTGCCGCCATCTACTGGCAGTTTAGTTTCATGTTTAAACATTCTTTCCAACATTTCTTATTTGTATTAAAAAAAATATATAGATTTAAAACAATCTCATAACATTATTTAATGCAGTTGCAGTTTTTCAGTGTAAATTATTTAATTTGATTGGTAACAGATTGGTAATTTATTGATCAAATTTAAGAATATCAAATTAAAGCTGAAGCATAGCCTATATTTAATAAGATAAGGGGAAAAAATGCCCTTTATAAAAGGTAAAAATATCATAAATATGCAGATTTAAATACGTCAAAGCTGATTAAACACTGGTGAGAATATTGCTGCAGAATAATGATATTTAACTCTGCAGATCACCCTGATAGATAACGTCTCGGTTACGTATGTAACCCTCATTCCCTGAAGGAGGGAACGGAGACGTACGTCGGAACTGACCGACGAATTGGGATCTGTTTTCAGAGACCAATCTACTTCGAGTGATTAAAAACGAGCCAATGGACATTGGCATGCGGTTCACGCATTCCACGCACCGCCCCGCACCACGGGTATAAATACGGAAGTGGAAGTACCGCATATCGCTTTACAACTGAGGAGCCGAGATAGGTGACTCGGCCTTCAGCTGAAGCACAGCACCTGGCGACGGGACGTACGTCTCCGTTCCCTCCTTCAGGGAACGAGGGTTACATACGTAACCGATATGTTCCCTTTCAGTCGGTCACGTTCGACGTACGTCGGAACTGACCGACGAATTGGGATCCCTACTAACACACCAGAGATGCTGGCCCTTCCAGCGCCCTGCCTGAGCTTGCTGGACCAAACCTACGTTGGTGTGGGAGTCAGGGCTCTGGGCAGGGAGGCCAGGCACAGCTGTTCCTGCAAGACCCACTCAGCGTGACTATTGGATAACGCTGGGAAAGCGTGCCCGTCTCGGGGAGATGGTACGCTGCGGAGCCACGTCCTTCAGTGGAAGGAGAGGTGGGAATACTCATAAGGACTAACCTAGCAGGGTAGTGCTACCTATGGCAGTCTCTGGGGTGGACCCAACCTGGTCCCAGGGGGGGAAGAACACCACCAGAGACGACAGAGCGGGCTCTGTCAAGGGAAAGACACGGGGCTAGCCGAGTAGGGTAGCTGGTACCGTGGAGAATACACATATGGGGTTACCATTAGGGAACCGCTACATATGGAACCCAGCCTACACACACGTTCCACAAGCATACGGGTGCAGGCCTGGTGTCAAACGGCCACAACGTCTGACACCGAAGGGGTGACGGAGGAGCTCGACAGGGTTAGCCGTTTGCGGGGAACATAACTGGAGACAATAGACGCACGTATCCGGCCCGGAGGCGGGAGTGGCGTATGCAAGCCGACACTAGAACAGGTACTTAGCGCTACTGGCCACTGGGGGCGTGGATGCGGGAAGATACCGGCTCTACACGGAGGCTATAGAATCTAGCGAACGTGTTAGGTGTCGCCCAGCCCGCAGCTCTACATATATCTGTCAGCGAGGCGCCTTGAGCCAGCGCCCAGGAGGAGGCTACACTCCTAGTGGAGTGAGCTCGCACCCCGAACGGGCAAGACGATAGCATCCACTATTCAGTGGGCTAACCTCTGCTTGGAGACAGCCTTTCCCTTCTGCTGGCCTCCGTAACAGATGAAGAGCTGCTCTGAGGTTCTAAAGCTTTGAGATTGGCCGATTCGTTGACCGAAAGTGCATGCAGGTCCCCTACCCTCTTGATTGAGGCCAATGCAGTCAGGAGCACTGTCTTCATTAACAGGATGTTTAACTCTATAGACTGCAGAGGCTCAAAGGGAGGACCCTGGAGTGCTCTGAGCACCAGGGCTAAGTCCCAAGAGGGTACCGAGGTCGGACGAGGAGGATTCAGTCTCCTCGCACCTCTGAGGAACCTGACGATTAAGTCGTGCTTACCTAAGGACTTACCTTCTACTGCATCGTGATACGCCGCTATTGCGGCGACGTAGACTTTGAGGGTGGAGGGGGACAGCCTTCGCTCCAACCCATGTTGCAGAAAAGGGAGGGGCTGTCGCGAGGAGTGAGAGTTCGGAGAACCAGGTCCGGTTAGGCCAGTAGGGCGCAACTAGCAAGACCTGCTCCTCGTCCTCCCTGACCTTGCACAGTGTCTGTGCGAGAAGGCTCACTGGGGAAAAACGCATATTTGCGTAGGTCCCGGGGGCCAGCTGTGCGCCAGTGCATCTGTGCCGAGGGTGCCCCCGGACAGGGAGTAATACAACTGGCAATGGGTCGAGTCCGGAGAGGCGAACAGGTCTACCTGCGTGGCTCCGAAGAGGTCCCATATCAGCTGGACGCTCCGGGGGTGGAGTCGCCACTCTCCCGGAGGTGTTGACTGACGAGAGAGCTCGTCGGCTGTCTGGTTCAGCGCACCTGGGATGTGAATGGCCCGAAGCGACCTCAGACGCTTCTGACTCCACAGGAGGAGATGGTGGGCGAGCCGGAGCGTAGACCACCCTGATGGTTGATGTACGCAACGGCCGCAGTGCTGTCCGTCAGGACCAGTACGTGTTTGCCCTGTAACGGCTTTTTGAAGCGGCCCAGGGCGAGACGTACCGCCAGTAACTCTAGGCAATTGATATGCCAACGCAGTTGGGGCCCCGTCCACAGACCCGCAACTGTGTGCCCGTTGTACGTGGCCCCCCAGCCCGTGGAAGAGGCATACGTGAAGACCACAGCATGCCTGGACACCTGTTCTAGGGACACTCCGGCCCGTAGACAGGCAGGGTCCGCCCACGGGTTGAAGGTTTGGCGACAGTAAGGAGTAACTAAGACCCGGTACTTGCCACGCTGCCACGCCCATCTCGGGACTCGGTCGTGAAGCCAGCGTTGAAGCGGTCTCATATGAAGCAATCCGAGCGGCATTACCACGGCTGCAGATGTCATATGCCCCAGGAGCCTCTGAAAGAATTTCAGTGGGACCGCTGAGACATGAAAGTACGCGTCCTTCAGGTCGATCGCTGCGAACTAATCTCGGGGACAGATGCATTCGAAAAACGCTGACCTCCCCTTTTTTTTTTTTATATATATATACATATATATATATACACTCACCTAAAGGATTATTAGGAACACCATACTAATACTGTGTTTGACCCCCTTTCGCCTTCAGAACTGCCTTAATTCTACGTGGCATTGATTCAACAAGGTGCTGAAAGCATTCTTTAGAAATGTTGGCCCATATCGATAGGATAGCATCTTGCAGTTGATGGAGATTTGTGGGATGCACATCCAGGGCATGAAGCTCCCATTCCACCACATCCCAAAGATGCTCTATTGGGTTGAGATCTGGTGACTGTGAGGGCCATTTTAGTACAGTGAACTCATTGTCATGTTCAAGAAACCAATTTAAAATGATTGTGACATGGTGCATTATCCTGCTGGAAGTAGCCATCAGAGGATGAGTACATGGTGGTCATAAAGGGATGGACATGGTCAGAAACAATGCTCAGGTAGGCCGTGGCATTTAAACGATGCCCAATTGGCACTAAGGGGCCTAAAGTGTGCCAAGAAAACATCCCCCACACCATTACACCACCACCACCAGCCTGCACAGTGGTAACAAGGCATGATGGATCCATGTTCTCATTCTGTTTACGCCAAATTCTGACTCTACCATCTGAATGTCTCAACAGAAATCGAGACTCATCAGACCAGGCAACATTTTTCCAGTCTTCAACTGTCCAATTTTGGTGAGCTCGTGCAAATTGTAGCCTCTTTTTCCTATTTATAGTGGAGATGAGTGGTACCCGGTGGGGTCTTCTGCTGTTGTAGCCCATCCGCCTCAAGGTTGTGCGTGTTGTGGCTTCACAAATGCTTTGCTGCATACCTCGGTTGTAACGAGTGGTTATTTCAGTCAAAGTTGCTCTTCTATCAGCTTGAATCAGTCGGCCCATTCTCCTCTGACCTCTAGCATCAACAAGGCATTTTCGCCCACAGGACTGCCGCATACTGGATGTTTTTCCCTTTTCACACCATTCTTTGTAAACTCTAGAAATGGTTGTGCGTGAAAATCCCAGTAACTGAGCAGATTGTGAAATACTCAGACCGGCCCGTCTGGCACCAACAACCATGCCACGCTCAAAATTGCTTAAATCACCTTTCTTTCCCATTCTGACATTCAGTTTGGAGTTCAGGAGATTGTCTTGACCAGGACCACACCCCTAAATGCATTTAAGCAACTGCCATGTGATTGGTTGATTAGATAATTGCATTAATGAGAAATTGAACAGGTGTTCCTAATAATCCTTTAGGTGAGTGTATATATATTTAGGACCAGCAATCCCATCTGTAAGCTACCAGCAGGCATGTGAGACAGTGAGCGTGGCCGTCAGACCCGACGGCACACGGCGCGCTGAACACTCAAGCCCCTATGAAAAAAGGCAAGATGAACAACGCGCCGACGTGGCCATGTTCTCATGAGAAAACATGAACCACCCACGAACGGACGTGATGCGATAGAGAAGTGGGGGCCCGAGGAGATGTACCCGGCGGGGAAGCCCCACTGTAATCCTCAGGTCACCAAGGCTTATTAGCCGAAGTAGCCCTTTTCTGGTGCAGCAGAAAATAAACTAGATCGGGGAATAGGTGAAGGGACTCAACCCCGTTTGAAGTTTCATAGTCTTGACCACGCATCTAGAGCGCCGAGTGACGCGCTGGGTTGCCGTGACAACCCCCACTGTCAGCAGGCGCTCGACGGCACACGGCGCGCTGAACGCTCAAGCCCTTAAGAGAAAGGTGAGACGAACAACGCGCTGACGTGATCGTTTTTAATCACTCGAAGTAGATTGGTCTCTGAAAACAGATCCCAATTCGTCGGTCAGTTCTGACATACGTCGAACGTGACCGACTAAAAGGGAACCAGAATTGTAAGTCAGAATGTAAACTGGGCCACAGATGGTAAGCACAATTACATTAACCCAAAACTAACTTAATTAAAATGCCACAGCCCATACTGTTTTTTTTATTTATTTATTTATTTATTTATTATTATTATAATTATTATTATTAGAATATAGACTAAGAGAAAAAAAATTTTATGCAAGTACTTTTACTTTAAAATCGGGTACTTTTTACTTAAGTAGGGTTGTCATTGTGGTACTTCTACTTTTACTAAAGTAAATATGTCTCTGGTTATTTGTACTTTTACTCAAGTACTGAGATTCAGTACTTTCTCCACCACTGCAGCTTTCTCTAAAGTGAGATCATCATCTTCCAATGGCAGCCGCTCCCGAACGAGTGTATTGTTTACTTTCTCAATTAACAGATCTCGTATCATCTCGTCTGATAAACTACCAAAACAGCATGTTTTTGCCAGCCCTTTTAAGTCAGCGACATATTGCGCAATCGACTCACCAGCGCCTTGTCTGCGCTGTCGGAACTGCAGCCGTTTCAGCAAGAGCTGTTATAACTGTTATTTTTGGTGTTGGTCTAACAGTGTCATCGCAGCAGCGTTATCATCCACGTTTCCGAGTGTGCGAAACGCGCGCTGTCCTTCGGCTCCGAGACAGTGCAGGAATACGGCCATTTCCCGCTTCGTCGGGACAGCATCGAGGCCCATTGCTAACAGGTACATTTCAAAGGACGTTTTCCATTGTTCCCATGGGACTGTAGGCTTGCCGGGATGGGGCAAAAATGGGCTCGGGGGAGATAATGACAGCATGGAAAAATCATCTGCCATTCTCGTCACCAATTGGTATATTTATTGGTAACACTTTAGAATAATGGTCTGTCATTAATAGGTAATATGCAGGTAATGCAGGACTAATGAGTAGTATTACATTAACACTTCAGCTACTACTATTAACTAATATAGAAACAAGCTTAACTAATCAGTAAGTAATATCGAATTTAGGACTAAGATAGTTCCTTATTAATTACTGAATGAGATTGGTATCACTAAGAACTAATAAGTAATTATGACAAATGATAAAGAATTACTAATTAATTACTAATCACAACATTAGCATGTCTGAGATGTGAGCAATAGTCTTTTTTTACTCTTAACGTGGTCATAAAATGCATCACTAATTACTTGAGTGTTACCTAGTCACTCTGCAGGAACTACTAGTGATCTGGACCATTATTTTAAAGTGAAAAATAGTTTTTTCACTTTTTAAATAATGGTCCAGATCACTAGTAGTTCCTGCAGAGTGACTAGGTAACACTTGAGTAATTGATGAGGCATTTTATGACTATATTCAGAGTATAAGATGACATACGTAAATGAGATTACGTCTCAGACACACAATAATGTTCTTTATAATTTGTCAGTTAGTTAATAGTTATTAATGAGGCTAATCTCATTCAGTAATTATTGATTACTTAAGGAAATATCTCCTAAAATTGATATTACTTACTGATTAGTTAAGCTTGTTTCTATATTAGTTAATAGTAGTAGCTGAAGTGTTAATGTAGTGCATGTGTGTGTGTGAGTGTGCTCTTGTGTGTAAATTCTCTCAGTCCAGCGTGTATTATATACAGAGTCAGATCAGCCTCACCGGCAAGGATGATGAATCCGTGAGCAGTATCTGTATCGTATCGGGCTGTTTAAAGTTCTCCGGGACAACCAATCCAATACACCATGGAAATGGATATACTCCACAAAGGGATGGCAGCAAACACTCCAAAAACAGCCAGCAAAAAAGGTAATCCACAATCGATTGCATCGGTTTTGTGAATGAGAGAACGCTCCGCATGCCAGTATGCCGGTTCTTTATATTTCAAAACACCCTCTCTAGTTCCTGTCTGGGTGATGCATCATCATGTGACGCATAGTCACGGGACGCGAAGTCCCAACAGGAATGTATCTCGCGAGAAGGGAGATATAGCTCAATAACACACACATTAGGGTGAAATACAGATCACAGGAGAAAGCATTTAAAACAAATGACCAACTAATCACTCTTATTAGTCAATCTACTATAAATATGCTTCCACGCTACAGTGTGACTTCTCATTGAACCGCTTAGGTTCATCTCATACCTGCTTGATGATCCTGAACGATCTAAACTGACTGTGAATAAAAACCTCTTCAGTTCATCTCTGTGCGCACCTCCTGTTTTGACACAGTGATACATCAAATACATTTTAACTGTCAATGGCCGCCACCTACTGGCATAATATAAGTTAAACAATCTTTATTTGAAGCGTAATCAATTACTCATTTTGATTGCGGCTGCTGCAACATTAGAGTCTATATCCGGACTATACATTTTGATCCCAATACTTTTGTTATTTAATGTTTGCAACACAGAAATATAGCCTAGTTGAAAAGACTGTTTGTGAAGCTGTTTCAAACATAAAGCTTACATGACCTCTGCTCTCTCTGGGTTAGCAGCAGCACGAAAGCATTCTGGTGTGATCATAATTCCAAAGGTTTAATAGACATAGCGGAGTCATTGTCATTTAGGAATAAAATCATGAATGTTTTACACTAGAACCGCCAGGGGTCACTGTATACCTAAAACCGCCAGCGGGTAAAGTTTACCCATGCAGATGATTACTGTTTTGATACGGCTAAAAAACGTAATGTGTCACTGTATTATGCTACTGTCTTCACAAAGTAATGTATAGAGTCATGAAATGGTTATTTTTAGTCATCAACTATGTTTTTGTCCTGCTGTTTTATGCTATTTTAAACAGGCTACACTAATCACTTTTTGGTGAATATCTGGCTAAATCAGCCTGCAATGACAACGAGAATTAGAAGGAAACATATACATATTTGGGTGGTGTAATAATATAATACAATGTAATTAATCACATATTAAGATAACTCGTGTTATTTAAATTACTAAAATACCCTAAATAGACAATCAAGAGCAATAATAATTCACCGCACTGCATAGAATGTATGACAAAGGATGACATACGATGTACATGTGCAAAGACAAATTCAAGCGCACAGTTTGACCTAATGAATTATTAATTTGTATAGTTATATCATTTATAATTTGAATAAGAGAACAACACCAATAATCATGAAAATTGTTTTATTCATTACATCATAGATTGGAAATATTTTTTTTTCAGGAAAGGGCAGACTTGAATAAATAGCAACACAGTAGCAAACAATACACAATAAAAATTGCAAAACAAAAATGTATAATTAATCCAAAGTTTGAACATTTATAAATAGACTAAAACATCTTTATTTGAATGTGAGTTGTGTGACTGTCTACAGTAAGCCTACACGTTGCTCAAAAACAGCGCAAAACTAAAGGAATTATATAGGGGTAAATTAAACCCACTGGCGCTTATAGGTATAAATGCCCCGTTTTTAAATCTGGTTTTATTTAAACCATTTTTAACAACAGGGGATTGTAAATAACACAATTTTAGTAAAAGTCAATGACTGGGAGACTAAGATTTAAAATCTGTTATGTACATTTGAAAAACATCCATGGGTAAATTTTACCCCGTGGTGGTTCACAATATTTTAATGTTTAACCGTGCATGCATATCAGCCAATAGCCTGTGTATTTTTGTATGTCATATTTGTACCAGACCTCAAAAGTAACCCAATAACTCACACTCACTTCATTACCTAGGTTCTCACAGGCAGATGCTGGCAGTGACCACTTGTATATGGATAAGCTATTGATAGTTGTCTTGATAGTAGTCTTTCCCCACAAGGCCAATGACAGTAAGGAGATCAAATGGCCTGCAGTGGACATTCCACATGGTTGATTGATGGGTCATAAATAGGGCTTGGCTACCTGTGCTAGCCATGCGAGACCAGCCATCTTCTGAGGGAAGATCATCTTCTGAGCTGTCATAAAGCAGAGAGGTCCAGAGCAAGATGGAATGATATTGATGAGCATCCATCACATCTAAATGTCCATGGTAGATCAATGGTGGAATACAGTTACCCAGCAACAGAGCACCTGGTGCTGGAGATCAGGTGGTAATCCAGCTCTATTCCAAACCCTCTTGATCTGCCTGTCAAGCCAGCATGGTGCAGATACAACAGTATTAGACAGTGTACTGCTGCAGTATCTTGCAAAAGCACATTTTTCATTCAGTTACCCATGATTTTGTCAAAAGAAAATGTTATGGGGTTTCTAATCAAAATATGAATTTCTGTTACAAAACACTGTATTGATGTCCTCTGTAGAGGACACTAGGACTTAAATCGTTTTATCAGGCATTTTGGAGACACAACAAGTGAATTGGGAAATAAATTATATATCAATATTTATATGAAATATTAGATATTATCATGAAAGTATTGTCAATTATTACTCCCGTTATTACACTTCTTTTTTCATTAAATGTTGCCCCAAGAACACATTAATATGCAGTAAGACTTTACAATAACAGTACATGAATAATACCTGAATTTATAGTTACTTCACCATAAACTCATGATTAGTGAAGATATGAACTAATCATGAACCAATGAAGAGCTATCCTTAACTACGACAGGAGTCATAAGGATTCATGCATGAATAACAGCAGCCTTAACTACATGTTAGTACATATTTAATAGTTAAAGGCCCACTGAAAGACCTTGAAACGCACAGCATTATTCAATGTGTTGACGTAACTTCCCCTGAAACAGGAAGACAGGGCAGGACGTATCAAGCAGCCCCTCCCCTTTTTTTAAATTAGCCAATAGCGTTTAGTTTATATCACAGTTTTACTTGAGCCATTCAGCTCGGTAAAGCCGCAGTTTCCTCCTAATCTCTAATCGTTTCTCATCATTATCTCCTCCATATCGCTTTGAATTTCAGCATTCTGTTCAGAATTCAAATGGGTCCGATATGTTTTGTTGTCTGCGCCGGCTCGTGCATGTGATCCACTCTGGTGTGTGATCGTGTCTCAGGACCGGAGCAGACTGACTTTAAACCAGACTTCATTCGCATCAACTGAAAGCATGTTTACACTGTCTGAATAGTTCCCTATCCCCTATAAAGTGCACTATGTGCCATTCACCATGTAGAAAATTGTAAATGTGTGAACAAGTGACCGATTTCAGCCACAGCTTCAGTGTCTATTTAGGGGGCGGGACGCTTCAGATTCTAGAGAGCATTTGATTGAACAGAAGATGTGATGAAAAGCTGAAGTCTACGGTGATGTCATAAAAATCCGTGATCCATTTTAGCGGAAGTGAGAGACTGTAAGTTTTGAATGCTTATATCTAATCAAACGTGGAAAATAGACTAATAACTGCCACTAATAAATTTGATCAAAACTGTTTTCTGATTTTTATAGTTCATGCATTTATGTTTAGTCATAGCTACTTTTCTTCCCGGGACTACAGTATGTAGGGTTTGTTTCTGGTGGGACACTCATTAGTGCCACACTCTGTGCTCTTGATTTGTTAGTTGTGTTCCTACAGTAATGCTGGCATTTTAATCTAATAAATGTTGATTGCTTTGGTAAACCAAATTAATAATGACATGTCTGCATGTATGTTGTTTGTGGCTTATGGACGCCCCCTATTTTACATGTAAACATGCGTAATGTGTGTCTTTACAGGTATGTTTGGACTTTCTTTTTCCAATTATGAATGTATAGGCTAGATCAGTTTTCAGAATAACTTTTAACATAATTAATTTCAATTTGTTTGATCCGTTCATCCAACGAACCGACTGAAACAATCTTCTTATCAATTCTCAGAAAAGTCTATTCTTGCTATCAAATCTCCAAAAAAGATTATCCTTCTGGCCACGAAGAGTAACTTTCTGTTCTATTAGAGTATTAATTAAAGTGCTCAACGGTACTATATAAAAGCTTGTAGCAAAAATCACAACATTTAAGTGTCTAGATTTATGAGCAGCAACAAGGACAATCAAACGTGGATATAATTGTTTTAATAAATGGAACTACGAATACATACGACTAAGCAAAGAATACATACAGGATAACGAAAAGTAAAGAAAGAAAGAGAGAAAAGATCAAGGAATGGCAAATTCACAAACAGTTAACCTTGAGAGCCAGCAATGAATAAAAATCACCTTAAAAAGGGGTACACAAGCTTAAAACACATAAGGTCGATAAAATTGATACTTGCATCGGGTTTTGGTGCAGAGAGAAGAAAGATGCGTGTGTGTGTGTAGAGCTTCTCAGAGCATTGTGTTCGTCTTCTGGAGATCGTGTCAATCCACGGTAAGTTTGAAGAGTTAACTTGAAAGCAAATGTTGCCGGAAAGTGAGGAAAGGAAGTCCATCTCATCAGAAGAAGAATGAGCGCTAGGATGGAAAAAGCGCTGCATGGCAAAGGATGAGCTACCTAGTCAGGGCCTAAGCTGCCTGGCCAGGGGATGAGCCGAGATGAGATGAGAAGATCTGAGATGAACTGAGCATAGATGAGCCAGTGGCTGCGTTCGAAACCGCACACTGTGCTACTATATAGTATGTAAAAAACAGTAGGCGAGCGAATAGTACAGGTGCTGGTCATATAATTAGAATATCATCAAAAAGTTGTTTTATTTCACTAATTCCATTCAAAAAGTGAAACTTGTATATTATATTCATTCTTTACACACAGACTGATATATTTCAAATGTTTATTTCTTTTAATTTTGATGATTATAACTGACAACTAAGGAAAATCCCAAATTCAGTATCTCAGAAAATTTGAATATTACTTAAGACCAATACAAAGAAAGGATTTTTAGAAATCTTGGCCAACTGAAAAGTATGAACATGAAAAGTATGAGCATGTACAGCACTCAATACTTAGTTGGGGCTCCTTTTGCCTGAATTACTGCAGCAATGTGGCGTGGCATGTAGTCGATCAGTGTTCAGGCACTGCTCAGGTGTTATGAGAGCCCAGGTTGCTCTGATAGTGGCCTTCAGCTCTTCTGCATTGTTGGGTCTGGCATATCGCATCTTCCTCTTCACAATACCCCATAGATTTTCTATGGGGTTAAGGTCAGGCGAGTTTGCTGGCCAATTAAGAACAGGGATACCATGGTCCTTAAACCAGGTACTGGTTGCTTTGGCACTGTGTGAAGGTACCAAGTCCTGTTGGAAAATGAAATCTGCATCTCCATAAAGTTGGTCAGCAGCAGGAAGCATGAAGTGCTCTAAAACTTCCTGGTATACGGCTGCGTTGACCTTGGACCTCAGAAAACACAGTGGACCAACACCAGCAGATGACATGGCACCCCAAACCATCACTGACTGGAAACTTTACACTGGACCTCAAGCAACGTGGATTGTGTGCCTCTCTTCTCTTCCTCCAGACTCTGGAACCCTGATTTCCAAAGGAAATGCAAAATTTACTTTCATCAGAGAACATAACTTTGGACCACTCAGCAGCAGTCCAGTCCTTTTTGTCTTTAGCCCAGGCGAGATGTTTCTGACGCTGTCTGTTGTTCAAGAGTGGCTTGACACAAGGAATGCGACAGCTGAAACCAATGTCTTGCATACGTCTGTGCGTAGTGGTTCTTGAAGCACTGACTCCAGCTGCAGTCCACTCTTTGTGAATCTCCCCCACATTTTTGAATGGGTTTTGTTTCACAATCCTCTCCAGGGTGCGGTTATCCCTATTGCTTGTACACTTTTTTTCTACCACATCTTTTCCTTCCCTTCGCCTCTCTATTAATGTGCTTGGACACAGAGCTCTGTGAACAGCCAGCCTCTTTTGCAATGACCTTTTGTGTCTTGCCCTCCTTGTGCAAGGTGTCAATGGTCGTCTTTTGGACAACTGTCAAGTCAGCAGTCTTCCCCATGATTGTGTAGCCTACAGAACTAGACTGAGAGACCATTTAAAGGCCTTTGCAGGTGTTTTGAGTTAATTAGCTGATTAGAGTGTGGCACCAGGTGTCTTCAATATTGAACTTTTTCACAATATTCAAATTTTCTGAGATACTGAATTTTGGATTTTCCTTAGTTGTTAGTTATAATCATCAAAATTAAAAGAAATAAACATTTAAAAATATATCAGTCTGTGTGTAATGAATGAATATAATATACAAGTTTCACTTTTTGTATGGAATTAGTGAAATAAATCAACTTTTTGATGATATTCTAATTATATGACCAGCACCTGTATGTTCGAAACCTCAGTAATCATAAAACAGTAGGCGAGAAATCCCCGGATGGCCTACTGCTTCCGCCCAGATTGTGAAGCACTCATCGTCGGATACTTTTCTATTCCTGCCTTCCCATGAGGCCACAGCAAAGGATACGTCAGGTCATTAGAGAATATGGCGGAGAAAAGCGACGCAGGTGTTTTCAAATGTGAGTATTACAAACCAAAGTCGCATTTGTTGAGATATTGTAGAATAAACTGTTGAATTGTTGAAGGTGTAAAGACGACAGACAGTATAGTATAGTTGTGATTGTGCTGTAAAAACACGTTTTATTATGTATAGCTAACAGGGGAGCTCCAGTAACACACGTACGTCTCAAAAGTGGATTTACATAAACCATATAAATCTTAAAGATGCTAACTAAATGTTTATTTAACATCTGACAGGAACATTTTCGATAAGTATTGCAGATGAGCACATCACAACATGAAATGGACATTTGATCAGAATGCTGTATGTGTGCTATAATGTAGAGCAGTGGTCGGCAACTGGCGGCCCGCCCGCAATAATATCTGGCCCGTGCCCGCAGCCAGATTATTTTGATAGCGGCTGGTTCTGAAATAGATCTGTCATGATAATGTAACGGAAAGCCAGCTATTGAGAGCTGTGCAGACGATCTAGTGACTGACACTAGAGGTCGCAGCCGTTTTTGCAGCAATGTTTTATTTTGGGATAAATTGAGTGCTTTTAATTAGAAAAGTTCTGAAAGACATACAAAAGATTCTGTGGAATAGATCGCTAGACACGCCTCTAAAATAGCGTCATGAAATGTGTGGTATGATAAAACGAGCAGTGAACCAAACGTTTTCTAATAACGCATGGCCTCAGTACCAACACGTGAACAATAACAAACCAAATCCAGCTTCCTTTTTATCAAAAATATTGACAAGACAACCAACAAAAAAAGGTGCCATGCTTCATCTCATAGTGTCACAATGTGTGTAGTGCAGCAGGGAAGAGAAGATCCAGGGCTTCCACAAAGACGGGTTTTATTCATAAAACAGGAATCAGAACACAACACACAAAAGCAAAACAATAACAACAGACAAGGAGTGCAGGGAGTGAGTTCAATATAAAGGGAGTGCTAATGACAAAGACCAGGTGCAGGGAATCCGGGGAGAGCGGGAGAGACAATGAGAAGTGAGTTCAGGTGTGAGACAGGGAGGATCATTGGAAATGGAGTCCGGGACCTGTATGTTCGAAACCTCAGTAATCATAAAACAGTAGGCGAGAAATCCCCGGATGGCCTACTGCTTCCGCCCAGATTGTGAAGCACTCATCGTCGGATACTTTTCTATTCCTGCCTTCCCATGAGGCCACAGCAAAGGATACGTCAGGTCATTAGAGAATATGGCGGAGAAAAGCGACGCAGGTGTTTTCAAATGTGAGTATTACAAACCAAAGTCGCATTTGTTGAGATATTGTAGAATAAACTGTTGAATTGTTGAAGGTGTAAAGACGACAGACAGTATAGTATAGTTGTGATTGTGCTGTAAAAACACGTTTTATTATGTATAGCTAACAGGGGAGCTCCAGTAACACACGTACGTCTCAAAAGTGGATTTACATAAACCATATAAATCTTAAAGATGCTAACTAAATGTTTATTTAACATCTGACAGGAACATTTTCGATAAGTATTGCAGATGAGCACATCACAACATGAAATGGACATTTGATCAGAATGCTGTATGTGTGCTATAATGTAGAGCAGTGGTCGGCAACTGGCGGCCCGCCCGCAATAATATCTGGCCCGTGCCCGCAGCCAGATTATTTTGATAGCGGCTGGTTCTGAAATAGATCTGTCATGATAATGTAACGGAAAGCCAGCTATTGAGAGCTGTGCAGACGATCTAGTGACTGACACTAGAGGTCGCAGCCGTTTTTGCAGCAATGTTTTATTTTGGGATAAATTGAGTGCTTTTAATTAGAAAAGTTCTGAAAGACATACAAAAGATTCTGTGGAATAGATCGCTAGACACGCCTCTAAAATAGCGTCATGAAATGTGTGGTATGATAAAACGAGCAGTGAACCAAACGTTTTCTAATAACGCATGGCCTCAGTACCAACACGTGAACAATAACAAACCAAATCCAGCTTCCTTTTTATCAAAAATATTGACAAGACAACCAACAAAAAAAGGTGCCATGCTTCATCTCATAGTGTCACAATGTGTGTAGTGCAGCAGGGAAGAGAAGATCCAGGGCTTCCACAAAGACGGGTTTTATTCATAAAACAGGAATCAGAACACAACACACAAAAGCAAAACAATAACAACAGACAAGGAGTGCAGGGAGTGAGTTCAATATAAAGGGAGTGCTAATGACAAAGACCAGGTGCAGGGAATCCGGGGAGAGCGGGAGAGACAATGAGAAGTGAGTTCAGGTGTGAGACAGGGAGGATCATTGGAAATGGAGTCCGGGACAGGCGTGGATTTAAACATTACATCCTCGCGCCTTAGATGTAACACCAGGGAGGGGGGGAGGGGGGTGAGCGCCCTGGAGACCTACACGCAGGTGCGGGGGAGGTGCAGACAGGTACAGAGGTCTCCATGGCGGGACTAGGACATCGGGCGGCCATTGTGGGTCAGGAGCCTCGGGCGGCCATGGCAAGTCAAGAGCCGTGGGATGCCATGGCAGATCCCCACCCACACGTGCCCCACCCACATGTTCCCCACCCACGGGTGTATAACCAGGGGTGGTATGGAGGGCTCGTGGAATGGGATGGGCTCGAGGAGAGTTGGAGCGGCCTCGTGGGCTGGAGCGGCCTCTAGGGAGACTGGCACGGGCTCGTGAGCTGGAGCGGGCTCGAGGAGGGCTGGAGCGGCCTCTAGGGAGACTGGCGAGGGCTCGTGAGCTGGAGCGGGCTCTTGGGCTGGAGCGGGCCCGTGGAGACTTGGAGCGTACCCGTGGAGACTTGGAGCGTACCCGTGGAGACTTGGAGCGGACCTGTGGAGACTTGGAGCAGACCCGTGGAGACTTGGTGCGGACCCTTGGAGACTTGGAGCGGACTGGTGGAGAGCTGGAGCTGGCTCAAGGGCTGGAGCGGCCTCTAGGGAGACTGGCGCAGGCTCGTGAGCTGGAGCGGGCTCGTGGGCTGGAGCGGGCTCGTGGAGAGCTGGAGCTGGCTCGTGGAGAGCGGGAGAGACAATGAGGAAGTGAGTTCAGGTGTGAGACAGGGAGGATCATGGGAAATGGAGTCCGGGACAGGCGTGGATTGTAACACATAGTGCCGTCTGATATATATTTGTTGCAGATAAGACACACCGGCTTTTGCACTCACAAAACCAGGTAGGATGAACGCATAGTTGTCTTTCCATTCTTCTTTGTATGCCCTATTTTCGGTGTCGACTTTCCTCTTTAGACTCTTTGATAGTGCCATTTTCTCTCACTGGCTAGCTTAAATGTTAACATCACTCTGCACGCGATGTAATAGTGTACCTCCAGCACGCAAACAATAAAAAAATTATAATGCAGTTTAGTACGTGAGGATGCCAAGGAATAATTCTGAGTGTAAAAGTAGGCTATGTCAAATAAGTATTACAATACGTTAGGCTCCATTGTGTAACAAGCAAATTAAAATACACATTTATTATTCACAATATGGAAAGAGGAAATAAAACATAGTTCGTTAAGAGCATGACTCAAACATGCAATTAATGGGCTTATTCAAGTCCTTCTTTTATTTTTTGAGTTATTTTTATCCATTCCGCATCTCCCACATATGTGTGTTTTAGCAAGGCAGTCTGTGTTGCCGACCCCTGATGTAGAGTTCACTGTTCAACACTGCTTACTTTACATGAACGTCAGCAATGTAAATAAACAAATCTACATAAAGTAACTATACATAAGTTATCCATTTTATTTGTCCATTAGTACTGTTGTTAAATTAAGGAACATTTGTGTAGAATAAAAAGCAGGTTAACACATCAGCAACAACATTTAAATGTAGTATTGAACACAAAGTAAATCATGACTGAACTAATATGTTTGGGTGAACTTATACCCCCAAATAGAAATTGTATGAAATGTGTATGCATTTATATTATAGTAGTACCTTGAAAAAGTAAACTTTAAGAAATAAGCAGCTTTTTTCAGCGTTTGTGCCCGAGACACATCACAAAGTGATTTAGAGTGCTCTTATTACAGGGACGATCCCCCTGGAGCACCTGGAGTAAAGCTTGCTCAAAGACACAACCAGAAACCTTCTGCTTACCAGTTCAGTGGTTTAGCCCACTACACCATTGATTGTAAAAAAAAAAAAAAAAAAAAGTAAAATTGTAATGAAACATGGCAAGAAGTGGACTGCTGACATGAATTGTAAAACATTTTAACTTGTTTAAATGTTTTACAGGTAGTCATGATGGAGAGAAGGCACAAGAATGTTTGAAGCAGACACAGCTGATTGTCAGGGGGCCATCATCATGGTCTTCCTCATCCTCTGGATCAACAATGTCCACATTGAGAAGAGCAGCAATGAGGGACATGAAGGACGGCAAGGACAGACGAAGGTGTCCACGGTGGTTAGCTGCTTCATCAATATAAAGCTGCACAATTGGCACAGCTGTGTTAAGAAGGCAGCAGATGTGGGGTTCACCGCCTGTAAATGTGTGATTGTTAGAACAATACGTTTGAATAAAGCTTTGTTTCATGTGTTGTTGACTTGTATATGTATTATTTATTGTGACGGTTACTTTTATTCATTCTTTTACTCATTTATTCATGTTTCATATTGTTGTCAGTAAATAAAATATTATTATTTCATTAATTCATGCATAAATTCATTGCTTGACTGAAAATTGAGATGTATTCACCTTGGTTGCATTTGTCAGTCATTTGGCTGTATTCATGCATTGCTATGTCATATAACAACAAATTGCATTTAGCTTGTTTTACTAAAACGATATAATTTTCATTAAAAGTAATATAATTAAGTATTGGTCAGCATTTATCATTATTATTGTGCGTAAGTGTTTGGGTGGGCTAGCAATGCAATTCATTCTGGGGTAATCTTAATTTTTAAGTAGAGTATAAAATCAACAGACTTCTCCAAAGGCGAGATCTTCGAGCAGCTGAAAGACGTCTCTGTGCAGACATTACAAACACTGAGGGAAACCGTACAGGTAGGGCTTTCGAGTTACTGATGTTATGAGGTGTTAGTGCACCTATAGTTTATATCTTTTTTTTTATTGCAATACTTATAATTACGTGGTTGGTTGTATCTTTAACAATTAACAATCATAATGATAAAAAGAAAAAGGTACAATAACAAGGTTAAATATCTTTTAATAATTCATTGTAATTTTTTTTTGTTATTCATAAGCCTGAGGGATGAAACGAGAATTAAATTTAACAAGAAAAAGAGGAAAACAAAGGAGATTTAAGGCACTTTTGCTTGCGGATTAAGATTTTTGCATATAAAATAAAGAAATGAACAACATATTCAAGAGATCATGATTTTGGTCTTTTGTAATAAAGAAAATATCTTAAGGATAAAACTGGGGGTCAGATTAGTAGGCTATGGTTAAAATATAAGAATTTAAATCAACCCAGATTGGGTCATTTTTAATACAAAGGATGGTAACAATAGTAGGGTACAACGGGGCTAAAGGCTCCACGGGGTAAAAGGGTTATATATATATAATAACACAATAGGTATTATTTCCAATGCATCTATGCATCTATCCATTTTGATCAACTCTTAATGAGTGCTGAGTTATTCATCTAAACCGGAGTGTACCGCCGGCGGGCGCCACCTAGCTGCTATAAAAATTAATTGCCATATTTTTCAAAACTGCATTGATCAACACAACATCCGTGAGGAATATCTCATGATCGACGCAATGGATTATGATTTTGGACTCATTTCAATCAGGAGCATCAACTGTAAGTATTGATGTGCCATTTTCAACGATCGGAGCATGTTTCATGAAGTTAGAGTAAGAGTCTGCTGTAAATAAGGATGTGCCATTTTCAACGATCGGAGCATGTTTCATGAAGTTACAAGTGTAAACGCGACTTTAGAGCTACAATTGTTTATTTAGTTTATGTGCTCCTGTCAGGTCATAATGTGTTATAAATCTATGTGGGAATATTTTACGATCTGAGTGACGGATTATGGTGACCTTGGTCTCGTTTTAATCGTGAGAGTCTGCTGAGAATTAGGATGTGCCATTTGTACCAATCGGAGTGTTTCATGAAGTTACCAGCGAAAACGCCAAGTCTAAGCAACTGTTATTTTTATACTCCGCTAATGTACATCTGTGCCGTTTTTTGTGTGTTATGATTCAATATCTTTAGATCTAAAAGACAGATTGTGGTGACTTTGGGCTCTTTTTAATTGTGAGAATCTGCTGTAAATAACGATGTGCCATTTTCCACGTTTCATGAAGTTGCGAGTGAAAAACGCCCTGTGAATGCCGCATCAGTATATTATTTACATATGGGTCTTGCAGGGCTTAATTTACAAACACTCGCTCAAGTTTAGTCAAAGCCCAAAACAATTAGGTGTGTTGTGTTCTACATCCGTGAGACCTTTCAAATGACATATGACACATGACTATCTGAGCTGTATGATGTGTTTGACACATTTTTATCAGCAAATAACTCATCACTACTTTGGAGATACTCATAATGTCTACATTCATTGTAAAGTTTAGACTCTGAGCTTTCAAATGACACCTATTTTATGTTAATCCACGCAGGATTTTTGAAAAATATGACAATTCATTTTTTTCGCAGCTAGGTGGTGCCCGCCAACGGTACACTCCGTTTTAGAGGAATAATCCCATGACAGGATGAGACTCTAGAACTTCTCTGATTGGAGCAGGAATCTTCTTCACAACTCCCCGTACTGAACTTATAAGGGGGTCTGCTAGCTTGGAAATCAAATCCATGCTTAACGAAACAATCTCCCTGGCTCTGGGTATATCTCTCTCAGCCACTGTTCCACGGTGGTTTAATCTGGTTTCTCTGTACCAATTACTGCAACAAGACACAGGTGTTTGTCATTATGCACTTGACCAACTTACTCACAACTCGTCTCCCCACTCTCTCTCTCGGAGCAGACCTCACTGAACCACGCCTCCTTCGCCACATACCCCCACCGCCCGACTCAGGTTGGGGAGCCATCCGGAGCCATCCTTTCTCTCCAGCGTTGCAGCAAACTAAATAATAATAATAATAAAATGGCCAGGAAATCGTCAAAGTACAGGAAGTCATGTAGAATAATATTTGGACAAATTTTGTACTTATGACACATTTAATGCAACTCAAAGTAATATTTATTTATTTATTATTATTGTTTAAATCAGATCAAACAAAACAAAAAAGTCAAAAATGTTAGGGCCTTTTGTTTTAACTCAACAATATATCCAGACAAATTTGAACTGGCAAAATGTGAGGGGTATGCTTGAAAAAGGATAGATAGATAGATAGATAGATAGATAGAGTAAGATGTTCACACTCAAGAGAGTATCAATCAAGAAACACTGACAGCTCTGTTTTAACACTCGCTGTTGTGATGGTGCCAGGATCCCCTCCCAGAGTCAATCTCCATGCAGACACAATGGACTTTTCTGCTGTGCTATCAAACTGATATAACTGTGTTCTGCTGTAAGCCTCAGGCCATTACCATGAGAAAACTCAATTCTCTCAGACACTCTGAACAACACCTACGGCTACTGGCTCAAGCTCATCATCACAGTCATTAGCACTGTGCATTGTGTGGCAATGAAACTAATGTTGTGGTACGACACAGACAGAATGTGTGCTTCCTGGTATGCTTATCTAAGGGAACTTCTGAGATACACAATAGCTGTGCGGGTTCTGAACTCCCATAATAACATCTAATCTCCTCTGATGTGCACTGTCTGTTATCGCTTTATCTATTTAATTTGCCCTCAGTCCTCAGTCAGTCCTGATGCATAAAGATATGTGGGGAAGGGAGTACTCTCAGGTTTTGTTTCAAGTAATTAGCCATAAAAATCTCATATATGTCATACAAGGCGGGATATTTCATTCTCATGTTCTTCTCCATTGATTTACATGCCGTTACTAACCACGATGAACTGGCTGACCGAAGAAGAGATTATACTAAAGAAAATTTTGAACACAATGATCATTGTAACACATCTACAGTTCCTACTGGGCTTGTAGCAATGTTGAGGACAAAATGTTCACTTGCTGCCTAATATATACCACCCACTAACAGGTGCCGTGATGAAGAGATAATCAGTGTTATTCACTTCACCTGTCTGGTCATAATGTAAATTTTTTTCCAGATATATATATATATATATATATATATATATATATATATATATAAATATATATATATATATATAGCTCTGGAAAAAATTAAGAGACCACTTAACATCAATGTTTTCATTAAATGTTTATTCTATAACATCTACATCGTCTATCATTTCTAAAAATATTTTGGCAAAATTCACTTGTTTAGTGCAGAAAAATTGTGATTTATAGTGGCAAGCTGAAAAGACTGTGTCTTTCTCTAATGTTTTAGAACACGCCTGCGGAGGTGCAAAAAAAAAAAGGGCCATAGTTTTCGCTCTCTTAACACTACAAAGACAGTTCACCCATCAAAATAAACCCCAGTATGTGTAAAATAAAGGTGTATTAATGCACATTTCCCGCCAGTCCTCTGTTAACTACGGCACGCAGCGTCACAGCAGCTGCCGTTGCGTTTAGAATTTCACATACTTTTTAAACGCTATTTGAGCATAAGAAACAGCATTTATGGCACAGTTCATGTCAGATTTTGTCGCTGATTTGAAATATGTTATTTAATTGTGAGTTCGGCAAGCAGTTTTTGAGATTTCAGGATTCCCCCATTCAAATTGTGTTCTTGGATGACTGAAATAGCTGTACAGAGGGGTCGCCATGGCTCGCTGGCAGGAAAAAGAAACCAAACCATTATTTTAACTTTTTTTCATCAATATTCAAAGCTAGTGTGTCGATTTAATTAAAAATCCACATATCATAAAATATTACATAATTCATCAACGCATATGTATAATACACCAACCAATCCTGGCACAAGAAGTTAAAATATCATTGGACAATGTGAAGTGGAGTGGTAATTTTCCGGTCTTATTCATAAATCGGTTGAAATTTACATGGACAGATGAACTTACATTTGTGGAGCTATCTGGATCTGTGGTTTGTCTCATTTTAAGTCAAATTGCGTTGCTGAAAAAATGGATGTTAACTGACTACAAAACACTACACAAAACCATGCAGCACCAAAAGTCGCATTAATGGCAAGTAGTGTTAGATTCACTTTTATTTATATTGATACACCATTTACTATTTGATGAAACTACTATAGTTAATGCAGCCCAAGTGCCACCTAGAGGCCTATTATGTGCAGTGTAAGACTTTATTATATTACCAGTTTTGATAACTACGCAGCAATAACACACATATATATTATTTGTGTTACAGGGCTGTACGTTAAGTTTTTTTGCACATAGCACTAGTGCTACAGAGGTTGAAAGTTATGTAGCACAGGCCAAACAATTGTAGCACATGTATAAAATGTCTGTTACCATCTCTGAAAAATGAAAGAAAAAAAAAATGCTATAAAATACAAAACAGAGCATTTAAGAATAAATATAATATTAACAATTATTATTATTATTATATTTTACTAAAAGCATTTTATTATAAAATATTAAATTATGATAATAAAAAACTGACTAATGTCTAAATTTTTGCCAGGAAATCTTATGCATACACCGCAAATCTATCACTGTACAGAATATTATCAAATAATATAATTGCTGGTTCTTTCTGTGATGTGAAGCACGTCAGATCACAAAAGTAAATTATTTCAAACACTCGATTAAATGTTTTCTTTTGTTGGACAACAGGTTTGTAAACGCTTCTCATTACAAGTTTAGAAAGATGTTCGACACATGTTGCTTTTAGATTTTCGCAGCATTGGTCTGGTTTCACACTTGTAGTGGAATTTAATTTAGCTTTATACAAAATGTATTTACTTTATATTATGTATGTGTCTGCATGACTACAGACAACTGATCTTAGTAAAATGACTGTGTATGTGTGCTATTTCAAGTGTCAGACGAAACAAGCTGAAATTGTGTTTGCAAAAAAGGTGTTACATGTCTACATCCTGTTGTTTCTTAGAAGTGGATCCTCTGTCTTGGGCCTAGAGAATAAGAGATGGTTTTGCCCCTTATATGGCATAGATCTTCAGTTTTATACATAACAGGAAAACAGCAGGGTGGGGGGTGAGTGATCCACTGGGTGAGGCTGTCCTTCTCTGCAGAAACTTTGTATGTGAATGGACTTCTTGCAAGAATAAAATACTTACAAGACAAGTGGGTTTGGTTTTCATTACAATCTCACCACTAAAGAGTTAAAATTTCCACAACAAATAGTGTCAGAAGTGGGATTCCGCGTGTGATTTGTCTGGACCTGAGAACGTTGGAGGCTGATCATTCTGGTTTCCAAAGACTGGCTCTCTACCCCAAAGTTTTCAGGGAGGAAGGACAAACGTCTGAGGGCCCGGAGTATCACCACTGGAATCTCAAAGAATCTCAAAGAATCCTAAGGAAAACTAAAGGGATATATGCCTGGTAAGTTTGTTTTAAAACCATAAAAAAAATGTATATTTCCAGACCTATATTGCTTACACTGCCATCTCCCAAATCTCTGCGGAGCTTGAGATATTATTAGTCGGAGACTCAGGGGGATACCTCCGCCGCAGGTGTGCGGAGGGGAACTTTGCCAGTGTGCAAAGAGCTCTTTGGTGACGACCACAGAGTGCCGTTAGAGACGTCTCAAGGAAATTGGGGTGTGAGGGGCAATGGGGTCTGGAAATAGCAAACCCAATTTGACTCGAGTGATTGGGACATTTAATAAGAGTTTTGATTCTGATTGGAAAATGTAAATGTCCATAACAATATTGTTATCCTGATATTTATGAAATAAATGCTGAAATTGTTAAAATAATAAATAATTGGAATATGCACCTGTGGGGCACTTCATGAAAAAGTCGTGAACAAACTTTTAGGACTTTTTGATTTATGTATTGGCTCAAATGGGTTGCATAAAATCGAGAAACAGGTGCTAAAAAGTGATAAATAAATAGTACGATTTTAACTGCACATGCTTAAATATTATACTCCGTATATGAAGACGTCTAGAATTTGTATCATGTTATCCCTGGGAGACAGTATCAAAAGGTTGATCCATTGCAGTGATTCTAAGATTTTGGTTTATGTTAACTAAGATAATTCCCTTTCAAGGGAACTCGCGCTGCGTCACCGCTTTGGGAACGCCTCTGCGTGAATGCGTCGTGAAGCACGTATGTAATCAGTCCAATAGAGAGAGGGAACGTCATAGGAGGGTGACGTCATAGACCCGGAAACTATAAAGCATACTGTCAAACACACGCCTCTAGCTTCTGTTGTCTTCAGCAAGCGCTCTATGTACATCGTCTCTGTCAGCTCTGTGTTTGTGTCTGAGTTCAGACTTTCTTATTTTGTTACAAAAAGCATTCACACTGACATTTGAGAGTTTTTGTAATGGCGAGTGAACAGCATTACAGAAAGTGTGTTCCTCCCTGCTCTCGATACATCACGAGCGGAGATACACACTTGATGTGTGTTGTTTGTTTGGGTGAGCAGCACCCGGCGGGCCCCCTCGAGAGCCGACTGCGAGCATTGTGAGGCTTTGCCTCTGAGAGTGCTGCGATCCCGCCGGGCGCTCTTCGAGGAGGGCGCTGCGGCTCGCGGTCCCCCGCGGCACAGGCCCTGCTGTTGTCGAGGCACAGTGGCAGCTTATGTAGTGGGGTTCGCAGATGGATCTGACAGAGGGGTTAGAGACGGCCCAGCCCTATCTCTGCCTTTACCTGGCAGATCCAGTGCTGCTTCTCTGGGTTCGGGAGCCCGCGCTGCGGTTTCTCCCGCAAAGGGGGCGGCCGCGGCGCTGCAGTTGTCCAGTTCTGAGGAGGTGGATATCTGTAGCGTCGACGCAGGGGTTGAAGACTCGCCACTTCAAACCCCTGCTAGTGATGAGCTCATGGAGGTTTTGAGCAGAGCAGTGGCTAGATTAAACATTGACTGGCCACATGAACATCCCGAGCGCGCCTCAGTTAAAAGCAGGCTTGATGAGCGCTTTCTGCCAGCTCGCTCTGTTCAACCTCCACGCAGGGCTTTGCCGTTCTTCACTGATCTCCACACCGAGGTGTTGAGATCGTGGAGGCGGCCCATGTCTTCCCGTGTTTTCAGTCCTCACACGTCCGTTTATAGTAACATTGGGGGGCTGAAGAGACATGGTTATTGCTCGATGCCGCGGGTAGAAGAGACGCTCGCGAGCCATCTCTCGCCCAATTCGGCATCAGCCATTAAAGCCCCGTCCTTGCTCACTAAGCCACTAAGAGCTAAATCAGCGCTAAATCAGGCAAGGCATACTCGGCAGCAGGTCAGGCCGCCGCATGTCTGCACACAATGGCTATTGTGCAGGCATACCAGGCTGACCTGCTGAAAGACCTGGGAGAAAGCCAGGAGATCGGAGCTGATGTCATCAGTGAGCTCCGGTCTTCAGCAGATTTAGCTCTCCGGGCCACCAGGGAGACGGCAAGATCTGTAGGCCGCTCTATGGCAGCCCTGGTGGCCACGGAGAGGCATCTGTGGCTGAACCTTACAGAGATAAAGGAGAGGGATAAGTCGTTTCTGCTTGATGCGCCGCTGTCTCCTACGGGCCTGTTCGGTGACGCTGTTGCTACTGTCATCAACAGGTTCCAGGAGTCAAAGAAACAGTCGGTGGTGCTCAAGCAGTTCCTCCCCCGTAAGGCCCAGGTCTCGTCTGCTGCGGTGCGGGAGCACTTCCTGCCATACTTCCCGCATGCCCGCAAGCGCCTTGCTTCATCCATACTTCAGAAACTAGAGGTGTGTGTTTGCCAGTATGCTTTATAGTTTCCGGGTCTATGACGTCACACGCCTATGACGTTCCGTCTCTCTATTGGACTGATTACATACGTGCTTCACGACGCATTCACGCAGAGGCATTCCCAAAGCGGTGATGCAGCGCCTCGTTCCCTGTTCAGGGAACTACAGTCGTAACCGAGACGTTTTTGTGAAATGTGTTAAATAAGAACGAGATTGGGTGACCAAGGCACATAACAGACAACTTCTGGCAAGAAAAATGAAAATAGGGCACAAAATGTCCACAGAGAAAATTATAGATAAAAAGTAACACTATTGGTTACTCCATTTCGTTTAAAGGTCATTTTCTAGATTCAATAAAAAAACAATACATCTAAAACTCCAAATGCTGTCATCACCTGGGGTACGAGATAGGAATGTTTTTGCCATGGATTCAAGATTGTGTGGAGATCTCCAATATTCTTCTAACTAGCTCATGAGCAACAACAAAAAGGTTTGAAAATTGTAATTGCTCAATAAATGAGAAATTGAAATTGGCTCTCTCAACTGCTGACCTAGGTCTATATGATTATTCTAATGATGACTTCTAATGACTTAATCTATTTTGAGAAGTTAGGTTTATGTTTGCGATGTTAAACTCAACCTCATGGTGACTGACATCAGACAATTGATAATTGATATCCTAACGTTTAGACACTGTTGCAAGGGGAACGCCACAGTGTGTCTACGTTCAGTAGCTTTTGTCGTCTGCAAAGTTTTGTTACCCATTCAGTCTTGATGGTATTCGTTCCCCCATTCAGTTCACAATCTGCTGAGGCAGACGAAAAGGTATGATGCTCTGGCCAGAGTGGGGGTGTGAAAGTGTATGAAAGTGTGTGTGAAGGATGAGAGATGATGTTTGGAGAGACACCAAAGACAAATAAATAATTCCAATCAAAACAGCTGTATCTAAATTTAAGTGTGCTTACAGGACAGAATATGCCCAATAAAATAATGGCCATGGATGATTTTGGCTAACTATCCTGGCCTTGGTTATTGTTGTGGCAAAAAGAAACAGTGCCACACCTGCGCATAGCATAACTTGGGAAGGCAGACTGCAAGCGACGAGCTTGCCCTGTCCACCCAACACTTAACTTTTTCCTTTTGCAGGATGTCATGATGGATTGCATCAAACAGAACTGATTCTGTTCCAAATGTATAAAATATTGTCTTGTAACATGAGCAAGGTGGGCTGAGTGTTTTCCAGATAAAAAAGCGTATAATACTGCGTGAGGTGTGCTCCAGAAATTATCTGGTGATAATATGTTTCAGTTTATAAAACTGGAGAAACAGTTGAATTGGCCAAATGTTGAGAATAAATTTGAAATTCATTGTGCATATCATCCACAAGATGGATAAATAGTGAGAATGCAAATTAGATGATAAAACCAGAAATTGTGCATGACAGAATAAGACTTGGGCTCAAGTCCTCCTCATGGCAATGAAAGTATAAGATCCCAAAAAGAGCCAGGACAGCCCTCAGCCCACATTATATTTCTACAGGTCACACCAAAAAAGGCCAGATAAGCAGATGAGTTAATACATATTGTCACTAACAAAAATACCTAAGGTCTCCATTCACAGCTGACAGCAGCTAGGAAATGGTTAAGTCAACTAATAAGGACCAGTGGGGGTGCGGTTGTGATCTCAGGGAAAAAACTCACAACGATCAGCAAAATGTTGGAGAGTGTGACACCTGGGTCCAAGCCTCTCACCTTAAACTACATCAACCAGCCTCAACAACCTCACGAAGCATTAAGTGAGTGATCAGCGGTCCGTGCTAGTAACATCCCTCCCTCACCAACGAGGGAAAGCCCATTGCAACGGCTCGCAAAGAGTCACCCTGGTGAAGATGGAATGTCCATGGGGCAAAACGAGATGATCAACACACCTGGAAAAAGATGTGGACCAACTAATGGTTTGAGCTTAACAGGAGAATCTGTTTGTGTGATGATTTTGATGATTTATTTGATTGAATCAAACTAGGGTTGAGTATTTATATAGACCTAATGATTTAATTGGTTTATTAGAAAATATATCAGGTATATGTAAAAAAACAAAACAAAACAAAAAAAAAAGTCAAAAAGAGGAAAATCTCTTAATTAATGCTATGAACTATAGGGACTCTTACTAGGTACATTAACATAAAAATAAGAATAATCTAGGGATTATTATTGAAGAAACTTTTTGAGGGTTTGAAAATCTTAATGCAGACATTACATCCATAAATGCTATGATTTTTAATAGCCATCCGAAAAGCTCTCAATTCAGGGCAAAAAGAAAATCTGGTTAATTCTAAAAAAAAATCTGTGAAGTATGCTATTAGTTAAAGGAAAGACCACTCGGGTTTGTAGGAGTTGTGAGATACATAGGAGATAGATTTGTAAGGGGAAACACATTTCATTTATTAGTTGTAGGCCATTTAGCATAACCAAATTTCCAACATATGGCTAAAGAATTTAGTGTTTTAATCAAGCTCAGAGCATGAATTAAAACTGTCAGGAAATGGGAAATCAAAGACGGCAGGCAGAGATGCAGGATCCAAATGCAGGGGAAATTTTAATGAAAATATACAATAAAAAAAAAACAGTGTTAGACCTGGCGTCGGACGCTCCGCCACATCCGACTGTCGCGGGTTGCGGAGGACTCAACAGGGTTCGCCGTTTCTGGGGAACTCGACTGGAGCATATAAGCGCACGTATCCGTTCCAAAATCTAGCGAACTTGTTAGGTGTCGCCCAGCCCGCAGCTCTACAAATATCTGTCAGCGAGGCGCCACGAGCCAACGCCCAAGAAGAAGCTACACCCCTAGTGGAGTGGGCTCTTAACTCTTAACTTTTTCGTTATTTCCACTGATGGATCTTAAGAGCATCCATGTCTTTTGATATTCTGTATTATTATTTATTAAAAGAAAAAGTACATCCAGAAATGATCTCATAATTTACTAATCTTTTCACATCCGACCAACTGTTACCAGCGCGTGCGTGAGTAAAGAAGCTTCAAGCTTTCATGACTTTCTCGCGCAAATGGTGACTCTGTCTCTCTGGCGTTAACATATATTATGTTATTGTTTGTTTACTGTTGTGAGCATTAATTTAAAAAAAAAATGAAAATAAAAACAGACGGCATCCGACATCCGTGTGACCAGTCAGCTTCAAGTTACGTCAAGCGTGAACTCAACCCTCTCATTCACGCAGATTGACTGCTGGTCGGAAGCGATAGTTTACCGTTACATTTTTGTTAAATATTGTTATTTTTCTTACAAACACTTATCGTTTCACTTCAGAAGACATTGATTCATCCATTGGGGTCATATGGATTACTGTAGTTATTGCTGTATCTCCTGTTTGATGCTTCAACTTTTAGGAACCCAAATGTGTTTTCATTATCAGAGATTATTTATTTTTCTGTGTTCATCTGAAAAAAGAAAGTCGTATACATCTCGGATGGCATGAGGGTAAAAATGAGTAAACGGTGAGGACATTTCTGCATGCACTGTATTTTCTTTAAATACATAATATAGCTACAGAATAGCTAGAGTCATTGGATTCCTTCTTAAGATTCATCTGTGGCAAGAACGAATAAGAAGAGGAACAAGAGGAGGAGAAGCCAAGCAAGAGAAACGAATAAGTGTTGTAAATCTGTTTAAAAAAAGTTGTTTTTCAAATAAAGATTTCCGAGTGATATCAGATTGTGTATGTGTTTTTATTGTACTTACCCTGTAACTACATGAAACAAGACGGGATCAAGCACCGCTTTAATTTACAGCCCGTAGATTCATACTTACCCTGTAACTACATGAAACAAGAGGGTAACAAACACCACTTTAATTTACAGCCCGCAGATTCATACTTACCCTGTAACTACATGAAACAAGAGGGGAACAAGCACCACTTTAATTTACAGCCCGCAGATTCATACTTACCCTGTAACTACATGGATAATTACCCCTGAATTAAAAAATACTTACAGTATAAATAATTTGTTAATTCTCCTGATAGTTACCCCTTTATTCAAGTCAAGTCAAGTCAACTTAATTTATATAGCGCTTTTTACAATGCAGACTGTTTCAAAGCAGCTTCACAGTGTTAAACAGGAAAATAATGCAACCGAATTTGATTCGGCTGTACAGCCGCTCTGGAGAAAACGGTGATGTCATCAGCTCATTTCATTTATCATATATATTCAAGTAATGTAGTTGACATAGTTAATTTAGTTTAGTACTTAAATTTATTTGGATATTTATTTGAAAATTTAGTGTCCCCAACTGAGCAAGCCAAGCCAAAGGCGACAGTGGCAAGGAACCAAAACTCCATCAGGTGGCATAATGGAGAAAAATAAACCTTGGGAGAAACCAGGCTCAGTCGGGGTGCCAGTTCTCATCTGGCCAATTAACAAACAGTGTATGATTATTATTTTGGCAGCCTTACAGGTCAGAAGTCATCACGCTGGAGATGGATCCATTGAGAATGCCATGTTGATGAGCAATTTCAGAGGGTAGGCTAATTGACACAGTCTCTGCAGACACTTAAGGGATGCGTTGGTAATGTCTGGGCGCAGGTCCACCATCTGATCTGGATACGGCCCGGATCCGGCTGACTGCAGTAAACCTCGGGATAAACAGAGAGACTGACATCAGGTGTTATGGGAAGTGTTCCCGGTTCCGGCTGACCTAGTTAATGCAGCCTAACAATCATTTAATTGTTTAAATAAAATATAAATTAAAAATGTTTTATGTGTATGCCATAGTAAATAGATGTGTTTTTAGTCTAGATTTAAACTGACAGAGTGTGTCTGCTTCCCGAACAATGCTAGGAAGGCTGTTCCAGAGTTTAGGTGCTAAATAGGAAAAGGATCGACCGCCTGCAGTTGATTTTGATATTCTAAGTATTATCAACTGGCCAGAGTTTTGAGACCGCAATACAGGGAGTGCATAATTATTAGGCAACTTCCTTTCCTTTGGCAAAATGGGTCAAAAGAAGGACTTGACAGGCTCAGAAAAGTCAAAAATAGTGAGATATATTGCAGAGGGATGCAGCAGTCTTAAAATAGCCAAGCTTCTGAAGCGTGATCATCGAACAATCAAGCGTTTCATTCAAAATAGTCAACAGGGTCGCAAGAAGCGTGTGGAAAAACCAAGGCGCAAAATAACTGCCCGTGAACTGAGAAAAGTCAAGCGTGCAGCTGCCAAGATGCCACTTGCCACCAGTTTGGCCATATTTCAGAGCTGCAACATCACTGGAGTGCCCAAAAGCACAAGGTGTGCAATACTCAGAGACATGGCCAAGGTAAGAAAGGCAGAAAGTCGACCACCACTGAACAAGACACACAAGCTGAAACGTCAAGACTGGGCCAAGAAATATCTCAAGACTGATTTTTCTAAGGTTTTATGGACTGATGAAATGAGAGTGAGTCTTGATGGGCCAGATGGATGGGCCCGTGGCTGGATTGGTAAAGGGCAGAGAGCTCCAGTCCGACTCAGACGCCAGCAAGGTGGAGGTGGAGTACTGGTTTGGGCTGGTATCATCAAAGATGAGCTTGTGGGGCCTTTTCGGGTTGAGGATGGAGTCAAGCTCAACTCCCAGTCCTACTGCCAGTTTCTGGAAGACACCTTCTTCAGGCAGTGGTACAGGAAGAAGTCTGCATCCTTCAAGAAAAACATGATTTTCATGCAGGACAATGCTCCGTCACACGCGTCCAAGTACTCCACAGCGTGGCTGGCAAGAAAGGGTATAAAAGAAGAAAATCTAATGATATGGCCTCCTTGTTCACCTGATCTGAACCCCATTGAGAACCTGTGGTCCATCATCAAATGTGCGATTTACAAGGAGGGAAAACAGTACACCTCTCTGAACAGTGTCTGGGAGGCTGTGGTTGCTGCTGCACGCAATGTTGATGGTGAACAGATCAAAACACTGACAGAATCCATGGATGGCAGGCTTTTGAGTGTCCTTGCAAAGAAAGGTGGCTATATTGGTCACTGATTTGTTTTTGTTTGGTTTTTGAATGTCAGAAATGTATATTTGTGAATGTTGAGATGTTATATTGGTTTCACTGGTAAAAATAAATAATTGAAATGGGTATAAATTTGTTTTTTGTTAAGTTGCCTAATAATTATGCACAGTAATAGTCACCTGCACACACAGATATCCCCCTAAAATAGCTAAAACTAAAAACTACTTAAAATATTGATACAAAAATATTCAGCTTTGATATTAATGAGTTTTTTGTGTTCATTGAGAACATGGTTGTTGTTCAATAATAAAATTAATCCTCAAAAATACAACTTGCCTAATAATTCTGCACTCCCTGTAGACGTGATGGAGTATAATGCGTTAAGAGCTCGCTCAAGTACTGGGGAGCTAAACCATTTAGTGCTTTGTAAGTAATTAGCAAGATTTTAAAATGTATGCGATGTTTAATAGGGAGCCAGTGCAGTGTTGACAGAACCGGGCTAATATGGTCATACTTCCTGGTTCTAGTAAGAACTCGAGCTGCTGCGTTTTGGACCAGCTGCAGTTTATTTATTAAGCGAGCAGGGCAAACACCCAGTAGAGCATTACAATAATCTAGCCTTGAAGTCATGAACGCATGAACTAACTGTTCAGCATTTTGCATTGAAAGCATAGGTTACTACATGTGGAGTTTTTTTGTCCAATAATTAAAAATTCTGTTTTTTCTGAATTAAGTTGCAGGAAATTACTAGTCATCCAATTTTTTATATCAGCTATGCCTTCCGTTAATTTTGTGAATTGGTAAGTTTCGTCAGGGCGTGAAGAAATATAGAGCTGAGTATCGTCAGCATAACAATGAAAACTAACGCCATGCTTCCTAATGATATCTCCCAGTGGTAGCATGTACAGGGTGAAAAGCAACGGTCCTAGCACTGAGCCCTGCGGTACTCCATACTGAACTTGTGATCGGTGTGACATCTCTTCATTTACTGCTACAAACTGATAACGGTCAGATAAGTATGATTTAAACCATGCCAATGCAATTCCACTAATGCCAACATAATTTTCGAGTCTATTCAAAAGAATGTTGTGGTCGATAGTATCGAATGCAGCGCTAAGATATACTAACAGAGATATACAACCACGATCGGATGATAAGAGTAAATCATTTGTAACTCTAATGAGCAGTCTCAGTACTATGATACGGTCTAAATCCTGACTGGAAATCCTCACAGATACTATTTCTTTCTAAAAAAGAGCATAATTGTGAGGACACTGCCTTTTCTAGTATTTTTGACAGAAAGGGTAGATTTGAGACTGGCCTGTAATTGACTAATTCTGTAGGATCAAGTGGTTTAATAATAGCCAACTTAAAAGTTTTCGGTACATATCCTAAAGTCAAGGATGAAATAATAATATTAAGAAGAGGATCTATGACCTCTGGAAACATCTCTTTAAGTAGTTTAGTCGGTATAGGGTCAAGCATACATGTTGTGGATTTTGATGATTTAATAAGTTTAGCCAATTCTTCTTCTCCTATAGCAGTGAATGAGTGTAATTTTTCCTCAGTGACACTACAATGCACTCTCTGATGTGATACAGTGGTAGATGGCTGCATGGTTATAATTTTTTTCCTAATATTATCAATCTTACAAGTAAAGAAGTTCATAAAGTCATTACTGCTGTGCTGTTGGCAGACTTCAGAAGTTGAAGCTTTATCTTTGGTTAATTTAGCCACTGTATCGAATAAATACCTAGGGTTGTGTTTGTTTTCTTCTAAGAGAGTCGAGAAATAAGCAGATCTAGCAGTTTTTACGGCCTTTCTGTATGTAATCATGCTCTCTTTCCACGAAATGAGATGTTTTCTTCCAGCTGCGCTCCACCTTCCTGGCTGCTGTTTTAAGGGCCCGAGTGTGCTCGTTGTACCATGGCATTGGACTATTTTCTTTAATCTTCTTTAAGCACCGGGGAGCAACTGTGTCTAAAGTGCTGGAAAAGAGAGAGTCAATAGTTTCTGCTGCAACATCGAGTTCCTCTAGGCTATCTGGGATGCTGAGGAGATGAAGGACACCATGATGGCGGCGCGAGTACATCGCGAGGCTCGGGGTCTCTCCAGATTCTGCAATGTTGCGGTATATTTCTTGCTCATTTCGGGACTGTTCATGCAGAACAGTTGTGCCTTTACATCGTACACCCGATGTGAGCTTTTGGATATTGGTTTGCGAATTTCCGACAGTTTTATGGACAACCTTCGACTCCTTCCTGAGATCACCAGAACACCCGATGCTATGCACTCTACCCGTCCAGGCGGAAGTGCTCGCAGGCGGCGTCGAGATCGTAAACAAAGGCGGGGGAAGCGCGGAGGACTAAGAGCTAAGCTAAAGCTAACACCACACCGGCTCTCTTTACCCAGCAAAGAAGTTCTGTTTCCTTGCCAATGTACGGTCGCTGGTGAACAAAATGGAGGAGATTCGACTCAGTATCACACACAGCAAGATACTTTTGAACTGTAACGTTTTAATATTCACGGAAACATGGTTAAACAGCGGAATACCGGACAACGCTATTGAGCTAGCGGGACGCCACACACTCCGGGCGGATAGAACATTAGATGGCTCCGGTAAGACCAGAGGTGGTGGATTGTGCATTTACATTAACAAAGCTTGGTCAGATCACCTTTCTTTGTTCCTCACCCCCAAATATGCACCCCTCATCAACCGTGTGAAGCCATCAGTGAAGACCATCAAGGTGTGGCCTGAGGGGGCAGATCTCATACTCCAGGAAAGGTTTCTACACACAGACTGGAGTATGTTTGCTTCCCAAGCCACCAGTGGCTCTCACACAGACATTGACTGCTACACCTCCTCTGTACTGGATTATATCAATACCACCACTGACAGTGTTACAACCCAGAAGCAGATCACCACATACCCTAATCAGAAGCCATGGATGAACAGGGAAGTACGACTCCTGTTGAAGACACGCAATGCTGCCTTCAGATCAAGTTAATAGCCAAACTTGGAGACCTGGGCATCAACACCTCAATGTGCAACTGGATATTGGACTTCCTGACCAACAGACCCCAGAATGTTCGATCAGGCTCCACCTACTCCACCTCCACCACACTCAATACTGGCGTACCACAGGGCTGTGTGCTAAGCCCATTTCTCTACTCCCTCTTCACCTCCGATTGCAAGCCTGTGTATGGATCTAATTCCATCATCAAGTTTGCGGACGACACTACGGTGATTGGACTCATCAGCAACAACGATGAGACCGCCTATAGGGAGGAGATCCAGCACCTGGCCACATGGTGCACTGAAAATAATCTGCTCCTCAACACCACCAAAACAAAAGAACTCATCGTGGACTTCAGGAAAGAGGCAAGAGGCACACACGACACCATCCACATCAATGGAACGGCTGTTGAGCGTGTCTCCAGTTTCAAGTTCCTGGGGATCCACATCTCGGCGGACATGTCCTGGACAACCAACACCTCCAGCCTGGTCAAGAAGGCTCACCAGCGTCTTTTCTTCCTGAGGACACTGAGGAAGAATCAGCTATCCTCGGCTATACTGGTGAACTTCTATCGCTGCGCAATAGAAAGCATCCTGACCAACTGTGTTACAGTATGGTATGGGAGCTGCTCTGCTGCAGAGCGCAAGGCACTACAGCGGGTGGTGAAAGCCGCCCAGCGCATCACAGGGACTCCACTACCTGCCATCGACCACATCCAGAGGAAACGCTGTCTGCATCGAGCTCGCAGCATCCTTAAGGACTCCTCTCACCCAGCCCACAAACTTTCTCTCCTGCCCTCTGGTAGGCGTTTCAGGTGCCTCCGGACCAGGACCAGCAGACTAAAGAACAGTTTTTTTCCCAGAACTGTCTCCATATTGAACTCTAACCCTCGTTGATCCCACTCCCCCTATATACTGATAACCCTCCTCTCCCCCTCACATCTGCCTTCACTTGTTATTTGCACTACTGGATGCTCATTTGCACTATCGACTGTTTATTACAGTAACCCCTGTACATATATGCATCTTGCACTACTTACCTAACTGGAATATGCTCATTTGCACTATCGACTGTTACTACAGTAACACCTGTTCATATATGCATCTTTTTTGCACTACTACCTAACTAGAATATGCTCATTTGCACTATATCGTTCATTGCTATACTGCCCATCTTAGCTAACATATCATTATATACATCTATCTGTAAATTCTGCTTATAGTAATAGCCATCTGTATATATATTCAGTACATATCTACCCTGTAAATTCTGTTTATAGTAATATCCATCTGTATATATATTCAGTACATATCTACCCTGTAAATTCTGTTTATAGTAATATCCATCCGTATATTACATTCAGTATATATCTATCTATCTGTAAATTCTGTTTACAATAATAGCCATCTGTATATATATATTCAGTACATATCTATCTGTAAATTCTGTTCAGTATATATCTATCTGCAAACTGTTTATAGCAACATCCATCTGTATATTATATTCAGTACATATCTATCTGTAAATTCTATTTATAGTAATAGCCATCTTTATATTTATTCAGTACATATTCATGTCCTGCACTTGCTGCTATTGCACTTCTGGTTAGACCCAAACTGCATTTCGTTGCCTCGTACCTGTACTTGTGTAATGACAATAAAGTTGAATCTAATCTAATCTAATCTAAACTGATGAGGAAGATTATTTACAAAGAAATCTTTAGTCGCAGCAGTGATAGTCCTGCCATATTTGAAACGAGGGGACGGCTTTGCAGCCTTTGCTAAGTTAAGTATACATGATACTAGGTAATGATCTGAGATGTCATCGCTCTGCTCCAGAATTTCAACCGTATCAACATTTAGTCCATGTGACAATATTAGGTCTAAAGTATGATTACGGCGATGAGTGGGTCCTGACACGTGTTGCCTAACTCCAATAGAGTTTAGAATGTCTCTAAATGCCAATCCCAATGCGTCTTTTTCATTGTCTACATGGATATTAAAATCACCAACAATTAGGACTTTATCTGTTGCCAGTACTAACTCTGATAGAAAATCAGCAAATTCTCTGGTAAAGTCTGTATTGTGCCCTGGTGGCCTGTATACAGTAGCCAACACAAATGTTAAACGGGATTTATCAATTTCACTACATAACATTACGTAAAGCACCAAAACTTAAAAAGAATTATATTTGAAACTAGACTTCTGAGTATACTGAAGATATTATTATAAATTACAGCTACACCTCCCCCTTTACCTTTCAGACACGGCTTGTGTGTATAACAATAATCTTGTGGGGTGGACTCATTTAAAGTAATGTAGTCGTCAGGTTTTAGCCAGGTTTCTGTCAAACACAGCACATCTAGATTATTATCTGTAATCATATCATTAACAATAAGCGTTTTTGAGGAAAGGGATCGAATATTCAGCAGCCTGAGATTTATCATTTGTTCATCTGTATTATATATGTTGTTTATTTGTTGGACATCAATTAAATTTTTACTGTTGAATAGTTTTGGTGGTTTTTTGTATTTACTAATTCTTGGAACAGACACAGTCTCTATGTGATAATATCTAGGTGAAAGAGTCTCTATGTGCTGGGATTTATCTGACTTCTGTGACGCGAGACAGCTAGCAGACAGTCGGGTAAGCCAGTCCGTCTGCTTCCTGACCTGGGCCCTAGTTAGCTTTAAGACTATGTGCCAAATTACTAGAGAGAAGAGCGGCACCACCCCAGGAGGGATGGATACCATCTCTTTTCAACAGGTCAGCTCTGCCCCAAAAGCTTTTCCAATTGTCTATGAACCCTATGTTATTTTGCGGACACCACTTAGACAACCAGCCATTGAGTGATGATAGTCTGCTAAGTATCTCATCACTCCTTTTAACGGGGAGGGGACCAGAGCAATAAACGCTATCTGTCATCGTACTTGTGAGTTCACACACCTCTTTAATGTTAATTTTGGTGATCTCCGACTGGCGAAGTCGAACATCATTAGTGCCGACGTGAATAATAATCTTAGAGAATTTACGATTAGCATTAGCCAGCACTTTTAAATTTGCTTTGATATCAGGCGCTCTGGCTCCCGGTAAACATGTGACTATGGTGGCTAGTGTCTCTATTTTCACGTTCCGTGTAATAGAATCGCCAATAACTAGGGCACTTTCAACAGGATTCTCAGTGGGTGCATCACTGAGTGGGGAGAACCTGTTTGATGTTCTAATCGGAACGGAAGAGTGTTTTTTTGATCCGCGACTATGCCGTCTCACCGTCACCCAGTTGCCCTGCTGCACGGGATCTACAGCCGGAACCGAACAATGTACAGAGTTCACTAAGCTAGTCGCATCCAAAGCAGTGTCTAAAGCTGTTACATTCTCACTACTCTCAAATAAAGTCTGGATGCGTGTCTCTAATTCTGAAATCTTCTCCGTCAGCCTGACTATCTCCTTACATTTATCACATGTGAAGTCCTGTTCACCAACGGAGACAGATATACTAAACATGAAACATGTAGTGCAGGTGACAATAAAAGGAGAAGAAGACATGGCTTACCGTATTTGTTGATTAATCCAGCTTACCACAGTTGTTTGATGGAGTCTATTTACTAATCCAACTCACCACAGTTGTTTAATGAACTCAGAAAACAAGAGACCCGAGTGCAGAGATGGCAAGCTAACAGGCTAGCGAAATGCTAACGCGTGATAGTGATTTAGATTAAAAAGCTAGCGATGTCAGATTTAATGTGGTAGGCAATATTAGACAATAGATGTTGATGGGTAAGTTATATTCCCCAAATATTACATATTGTTCCCTTATAACTACACGCACTTACTTTATAGTTACACTATAATTACTGAAAGTTACACTGTAAATTCGTTTTAGTTACACAGTACTTTCCGGGCTGTAATCTAAAGAGTTACCCGCATTTTTCATGCAGCCCTGCGTTATATTTATATATTTTTATACATTGCCCCTTTTTTAAATTTGAGCCCGAGCCCATGCCCTTGAGGAACTCTCTACACATCTCTGCCCTAGAAATCAGATCACCATAAAAACCACCTAGAAAAGGTCCAGAACATCCTAAGAATCACTTAACAACCACCCAAAACACTAACAATCCCCTATAGGACCCATCCAGTACAACCTAGCAGCCATATCAATATGCCATGCTGAGTATTCACGTAAACACTGTAGATGTAAGAATTGTGTGCGTTCACTCACACACACACTCACACTGTAACAGTTTTACTGTTACTTTTGTCCCATTAGCTTGCTGTGCAATGTTTAATTATGCCACTAGGGAGTGCTCTAGCCAGTGAGCTACCTGTTAGCATAAAAAAGAGAAGAGCAGCAGCATGAGGTAGGACGGATGTGTTAACTACATGGAGAAGCTTTCTCAGCAATGCTGTCTTGTGTTTGTACCTGGTTTGAGGAACTTTTAGTTCTTGAACTCAAATGTGAGTACTACTGTCATTGTTTTGTATGTATATATGATATTTGGTAAGGTTTATGTAAATATGTTATGGGTAAATATGTTAATGGTAGCACAAAGTTTATCTGTTTGATTTAATGCAGAGGGTCCTTGAGTAAGCATGAGGAAACAGCTCAACTATAAATAGGAACTTGTCCAAAGAAGTATTGGCTGTCTTTGTTCTGACAACGACGCCCTTAACATCTAGCGTTCACTTCATGAGATATTGTCCATTCAACTAACCAACAGCCGCTGGTAGACTCGGTCACAGGCTGATGTGGCTTCATCAGCATAGAAATTAAGTATTGTTCCATCTCACTACTACAACTCCATAGACTGAGCTCTTGGTAGCCAAAATGCTACTATAAAAGACTGAATCCCTTGTCAAAAAAAATCCTATTGGAATTTTAGTTTATCCTGTAGGATCTTATTAGATTCTTAGAATCTTATTGGACATTGTGTTTTTATTTAATGGAATTTCACTTTGTCCTGTAGGATCTTATTGGATTCTTTGAATCTTATTGGACATTCTGATTTATTTTAATGGAATTTCAGTTTGTCCTGTAGGATCTTATTGGATTCTTAGAATCCTACTGGACATTCTGATTCATTTTAATGGAATTTCACTTTGTCCTGTAGGATCTTATTGGATTCTCTGAATCTTATTGGACATTGCGTTTTTATTTAATGGAATTTCACTTTGTCCTGTAGGATCTTATTGGATTCTTAGAATCCTATTGGACATTCTAATTTATTTTAATGGAATTTTACTTTGTCCTGTAGGATCTTATTGGATTCTCTGAATCTTATTGGACATTGCGTTTTTATTTAATGGAATTTCACTTTGTCCTGTAGGATCTTATTGGATTCTTAGAATCCTATTGGACATTCTAATTTATTTTAATGGAATTTCACTTTGTCCTGTAGGATCTTATTGGATTCTTAGAATCCTATTGGACATTCTAATTTATTTTAATGGAATTTTACTTTGTCCTGCGATATTTTTTTTTTTATTATTACTTATTATAATAAATAAATTATTAATTAATGAATTACTTTTTAAAGTCACCCTGGAATGAAAATAAAGTCACCCTTCTGTTGGCCAGACGCTCTATTCGCGTTCGGTGTGAACACAGCATAAGGTTTTGCGGAGCTCGGCCGTTACTTCCTTGCGTGTTCCTGTAAGTGCGAGCCGTCAGCATATTACTATAACTCGCACTGTTGTCATGGCACCCAGGATACGCACACACACACACATGCACCATTTTAAGAAATCAGACTCAATAGAAACAAACGTGATTCTCGTCTCTTTTATAAGGTAAATAATAAGAAATAATACTATAATACTATAAGGAGGTAAACCTCCTGAGGTGAATGCTTTGTACCGGTTGTCATGACAACATTGCGTGAGCGCTGACGGCTTGCACACACTCAGAGGAACGCGCGCACAGAGTAACGGCCGAGATCGGTATTTTGACTGAATATTATGGTTTCTTTCTCGCAAAACCTTATGCTGCATTCACACCGAACGCGAATAGAGCGTCTGGAGCGAGTGATTTCCCTCATGAACACTCCATATATGGCGCGCGTCTCCCTGTATCATTGCGTGATACTTTTGTATCTTTTTTGTAAAGTTTTAGCCTGGTCGCCATTCACTGCCATCTTATGGAGGAGCGTGTGCAGGACGTTTATCAAAATTTCAAAAAAAGATAGAAGGACATAGGGCATTGGAACAGCAGCAGGGTGAGTAAAAGATGGCTTTATTTTCATTTCAGGGTGAACTAACCCTTAAACTTTTTAGAGTAACATTGTGTGTGTGTTTGTGTGTGTGTGTCTGTGCACGCGCACGTTTTTGTGACATATCAGGACACAAATGTGTATTATGACATGGGTATGACATGGGTATTACAAGGAGAGGGTGACTTATGGGGACATTACCCCATATCCCCATTTTTCAAAAGGCTTATAAATCATACAGAATGAGTTTTTTTTTTTTTTGAGAAAGTAAAAATGTGCAGTTTCCTGTGATGGGTAGGTTTAGGGGTAGGGGTAGTGTAGGGCGATAGAAAATACGGTTTGTACGGTATAAAAACCATTACGCCTATGGAATGTCCCCACAATTCACAAAAACAAATCTGTGTGTGTGTGTGTGTGAGAGAGAGAGAGACCCAATTGGATCCCATTAAAATCCTGTAGAAATTATCCTACAGGATATTTATGTATTGTCTTTTAAGACAATTCCCACAGAATCCAATAGGAATTAGATGAGAATCTTATAGGACAATACATAAATATCCTATAAGACTATTTCTAACAGAATCCTATAAGAACGGTTCCAAAATATGATAGAAATTCTAAATGGAATCCTGTACAGGTTTCTTATTGGAATCCTTTAGGATTTTTTGACAAGGGAACTTTTTGGTGGTTCATTTGCATCAGAACAGCTATGTATGTGGTGTGTTTTCTGAATGTATTGTGATTTGAGATAAAACTTAACTACAATGGCTCATTGAAACGTGGAAGTCTCTGGTCCCTTAATTGTTTATGTAGCAACAAAAGTGTTTTTAAAGGCTGATGTTACATAAAATATGGTGCCTGAACAGGGACTTGAGAAAGAAAAAGTAAACTCCAACTGAATCTTGATGAGACACAGATTCTACTTTCAATGAGTCATGTTGCATGTGTGTTTTTATAGTTACATATTTTGAGGAGTCACTGCCTTACAATCAACTTGAGTCTTTAAAGCTAAGGTTACTTTAAATGGTTAGTTAGTTGTAAAATGGCCACCTTGGAAACTGAGACAGAGGGTGATGTTCCTTTAAGCCCAGACTATTCTTTAGAACCTTTAAATATACGTTGTGAGCCTGTCCAAGACCTTATTCATTTCCTTAGTAATTTGTATCTGGAAAATGAACAGGAAACCCTTGTCAAAAAATCCTAAAGGGTTCCAATAAGAAACCTGTACAGGATTCCATTTAGAATTTCTATCATATTTTGGAACCGTTCCTATAGGATTCCGTTAGGAATAGTCTTATAGGATATTTATGTCTTGTCCTATAAGATTCTTATCTGATTAATATAGGATTCTGTAGGAATTGTCTTATAAGACAATATATAAATATCCTGTAGGATAATTTCTACAGGATTTTAAAGGGATCCAATTGCGTCTCTCTCACACACACCAACACAAACACACAAACAATGTTTCTGTAAAAAAGTTAAAGGGATAGTTCACCCTGAAATGAAAATAAAGCCATCTTTTACTCACCCTCCTGTTGTTCCAATGCCCTATGTCCTTCTATCGGACCTCAAAATCAGACTTTTATTTTTTTTTAAGCAGAAAACTTCACAGAAAGGATACAAAAGTATCACGCAATGATACAGTGAGACGCACGCCATATATAGAAAGTGTTCAGGAGGCATACTATAAGGTTTTGCGAGAAAGAAACCGTATTATTCAGTCAAAATACTGAGCTCGGCCGTCACTCTGTGCGCGTTCCTGTGAGTGCGTGCGAGCCGTAAGCAGACGCTCATGCAATGTTGTCATGACAACCGGTACCATGCATTCACTTCAGGAGGTTTACCTCATTATAGTATTATTGTGTTGTGTATTATTAACCTTATAGAAGAGACGAGAGTCGCGTTTGTTTCTATTGAGCCTGATTTCTCAAAATGGTGCATGTGTGTGCTAATCCTGGGTAAGGTTGGGCGTATCGATATGAAGTTTTAATGCCATAAAAGTATAGATACTCAAATAAAAATATCGATATAAGGTTTTTTTTTCTTACCAGTAATTTTGTTTATTTAAAAAGATTATTTAATGCATACAATATGAATAACCTATGTAAGCAAATAATCATGTAATATAGGACTATTTTCCTGCTCATCTGAACCATGATCTGAACACAGTACACGAGGAAATTCTGCAAGACAGAACCAATCGATCAGATCACAGAGAGAGCGTTCGCTCACTGCTGACACTGTATTCAAACAGAGCTGCGTGTCCTAAAAGTATTATAAGAAACCATTGATGCTTTTGAAAATGCAGCCCAGAACAATGCTCATCAGAAGACTAGTTATTTCACAATAAACAAATAGAAATTGTAGCATACATAGTGCAATTACACTTTTTAAATTTAATGATATTGATCGTGTTCTATTCTGTAACTAATTAATTTAAATCATTTTATGGGTGTTAATGTTGTTAATATTGCATTTTATGGGTGCAACGGCCTGTCACTGGCAATCCCTTGTGAAAAAGAACCAATGTTTATTTTTTACTACAGTGACCATAGACCATAGACCAACTAGTATGTGTAGATTCCCATGGTTACCACTACAAGTAAACATAAATATTTTAACCATGTGTAAACAAAAATATGATCTAGTAAGTTGCAATTAAGGTGTATTGAATGTTAAAATGCCTTTCAAATATAATATTAAGTGGGTATCTTTACTCATTTTACTCTTAGTCATTTTAATAATTTAATACATTTAATATTTTTTTTATTTTAAGTTCAGTTTAGAAGTATCGTATCGGTATCGGTATCGGTGATACTGGCCTTGAAAGTATTGGTTTCGTATCGAAAACAAAATAAGTGGCATTGCCCATCCCTAATCCTGGGTTCCATGACAACAGTGCGAGTTATACTAACCGTTTGCGGCTGTTGACAACTCGCATGCATGCACTCACAGGAACGCGCGCAGATTAACGGCCGAGCTCAGTATTTTGACTAAATAATAAGGCTTCTTTCTCGCAAAACCTTATCGTATGGCTCCTGAACACTTTCCATATATCGCGCGCGTCTCACCTTCTCATTATGTGATACTTTTGTATCATTTTCGTAAAGTTTTAGCCTGGTCATCATTCACTGCCATTATATGGAGGAGCGCGTCCATGACATTTTTTTTTATTTCTGTCCGAAAAAGATAGAAGGACATATAGGGCATTGGAACAACAGCAGGGTGAGTAAAAGATGGCTTTATTTTCATTTCAGGATGAACTTAAGTTACTCTAAAAAGTAATTTATTAATTAATAATTTATTTATTATATTAAAAAGTAATAATAAAAAATATCACAGGACAAAGTGAAATTCCATTAAAATAAATCAGAATGTCCAATAGGATTCTAAGAATCCAATAAGATCCCTTTTGACAAGGGAAATGTAGAACAAGAATGTGATTTTGTGTGATTTTCACACACACACACACACACACACACACACACACACACACACACACACACACACACACACACACACACACTCAAGAAGAGGATTATGCTCCTCAGTTAACAACCTCACAGTGAAAGCCCTGCACTATTAATGCCATATTGCAACATGCTATTTATTGTAATTGCATATTTGTTTGTTTTTAGTTATTTATGGACCTAATAATTACTATTGTTGAAATTTTATTGAAAAAAAAAAAAAAAAAAGGTTTGGTCAAAAACGGTTCCTGATCCCTGCACTATGGTGTAATAAAGAAAGACAAACGATAGGCAGATAAAAGAAAGAAAGAAAGAGAGCTCAAATAAATCTGGAAATATAGAGGAATACCATAAACCATTTGCACCATTTGTATTTAGTGAGCAGGGCGGAAGCAATACATGCCTTTAACACTGTGCTATTGGATGTAATTTTGTTTAATTAGTGATGGGGAACAAATACAAGGCTTGTGCTTGCATGCAAAGCAATGTGATTAACCACCAGCTTTGTTTAACAAAAGCCTGTCAATCATGCCTTCCTTTGTCTGTACTGCTAATCATCATTTCATTGTTGAGCAAACACAATTTCCCCTTTCCTAAATAAATAGATTATAAATAAGATGAATAATTCATCAACTGTTCCATGGTCAATTGCCATTTTCCTTGAAGCAGATGCCATATCATTATTAAAAGAACAAATGTGTCATTGCTCAATTTCAAATATCAGAGCTATTAAACAGACATTCTTTGTTTGCGCTCCATTCTTACATGGAAATGAGAGATCATCTGATATTTGGTGCAGTAACATCTTGTCCTGTGGTTGTTTCCTATAATTCAGGCAAAGTATATTTTCTGCAAAATAACAGAAGACAAATAGTCTTGTGATCGCAATCTAGACACTGAGGTTCTGCATTAATCAGAAACTCAGATGCAAGAAGTAAACAGGGAAAAAAATGACAGGGGGAGTGAAAAATAAGCTGCACATGGCTTTATTTGTTGGTCAGTTTAGGGTTTCAAGCTCCTTCCCCAGATGTGATATGGCTGTTTTCAGAAGACTCCAAGATTGTTTAGAGCTGTCAAAGTATGAAAAATAGGACCTTTGAAATGTTGAATAAATGGTATGAGAGACATAAGAGAATTCTAATTCTTTTAGCAAAGACTGTTGCAGCAAAGACTCTCTGGTGTTATGCCCAGTCTACAAAAAAGCTACACCTAATCAAAAGAAAATACGATGTACTTACCAAAAACTGCCTATCCAACAACAAAGATCAAAAGTTTACAATAAAAACGGCGTCAAATGTATTTACAGAATCACGTGAACAAGTTGAGAGGGTAATGCAAAATCATTATCAGAAAACAGGCAAAAGTCAAATACACCCAAATAATTCCTAGAACACCAACTATAAACAATGTCAAATCTAATCACTCTCTTAACACATACAATCTCTGTACTACAACAAAATCAAACTCATAACCACTGGAGGAAGTGATGACATGCTTTTTATAGTACTGTTGGACCTGGCAGCACCAATCAGCCTACAGGAGCCAATCAGACGTTCCTGGACACACACATACAGGCTTTCCAGAACAACAGAGATAAAACCATATGGGTCATAACACCTGGCTCCTTCGTCACTACCAATTGTACTGGCCCCTTCATCTCTGCCAAGAGTCCAAGCTTCTTCATCTATGCTCAGATGACCAGCTCTGCCCAGCTCAATGACTCTGCCTCCTTATCTGGCTTGTCAGTCCAACCAATCCAATAATAGTCCAACTTCGACTCCGCAGGTATGGAATTCCAAAGCTGCCAAAATAATAAATAAATAAATGCGTAAATAAATATATGAAGAAATGTAAAAAAACTAATAAATGATAGGCAGTAACAGTTAAACATTTAAATTAAACCATTAAACAGTCTGTGTAAATATACCTAATACCACTTCAGAGTCAGCTTCTGTACGTCCCACATCTGCAGTGCAAAGATGGCTTTTGTTGATGTTGATTTTATTTTACTGGTAACAGTACATTTATAGTGCCTTATTATTCTAAATTAATTTATTGATTCAAATTAAGAACTTGACACATGACAATGCATATATTTAATAAGGTTTGAAAAGAATCAATTTATAGCAGAAATATTACCCCTTAATGGAAAAGTTTGTTTCTGTTGCAGTCAACATTGTTTTTGGAAGTTACATTAAAAATGCAGTTGCATCAAAAATCTGAGGGGACATCGACAGGTGCGGTTTGAGTGGGCATGATGCATCTGTGTAAGTATCTACAATGTATGGCATGAGCTGCATCTTTCACTAGCTGCGTTTACATGCGTTTACATTACAATTCCAAATAATTCCAATTGATGACTTGTGATTAATCAGTATCTAAGAGCAGCATCTTTAAAATTTGCATTATATTTTTAAGCATTTGAATTGTCAAAAGTTGTGCATGCAAAATTAGGAAAAGCGAATGTGAACTGAATTTGCAGTCACGTTTCAAATTGATCAATATGCTTGCAAAGACTTCAGAAATGTGCAATGGTTTCTCTCCGCATTCTGAGCTGGTGTGCAAGTTTCACTGACAATAAACGCAAGCTCTTATCAACCCCATCCATCCATTTACATTAAATGTGATTAATACTGTATATTTCACATGTACGTTCTTCCATTTCAAAGTGTAAAAATGTATGTATAAGAAATGCGTAAATAAATAAATGTATAAATAAAAAAATGTGAAAATAAATTAATGTATGAATAAATATATAAATGTGAAAAAATACAATTATACATAAGTAAATAAAAGTATAAATACTGATTTATTTATGTGTTTTACATTTCTTTGTATATTTATTTATGTATTTTAGTTTTTTTTTTTTTTCATTTCTTCATATATTTATTTATGCCTTTATTTATTATTTTGGCAGCTTTGGAATTCTATAGGCAGGAGTCCCTTGTCCCTTTTGGGAGGCTGAAATAGTCCTACTCTTGAACGAATTCGAGCAGTTCAGCACTGACTGGGTGTGCTCGTTTGTGAGACGCGCCGTCATGTCGACCAAGTCTAATTCCATATTCGATTCCATACTCTGCACGGGGGAGAATTTGCTCTTTTCCCAGTTGACCTGAAGCCCCAAGTGGCTGAGTGCACACAGAATGCACACTTTGGCAATAGAATCGCCATTGGCTAGTATATTTTTTTGTTTACTCGCCAGATTGATATACTATTTTATTTATATTAGTGCTGTCAAATCGATTAATCGCGATTAATCGCATCCAAAATAAAAGTTCCCTTTCAGTCGGTCACGTTCGACGTACGTCGGAACTGACCGACGAATTGGGATCTATTTTCAGAGACCAATCTACTTCGAGTGTTTAAAAACGAGCCAATGAGGATTAATAGGTATAAATACGGAAGTGGAAGTACCGCATATCGTTTTCAACTTCGGAGCCGAACGTTTAGTTCCTACGAAGAGTGTTTTTTCATTCGAGAGTTAAGAGGAATCTCCTGGCCAGTGTTGGTGAGACGGCGCTGTCAGCGGTGATCGCATTGAAACAAAACAGCTGTTTTTACAGCTTGCTGGGTTGAGTGCTTTCAGCGGGCTTGCACCCCAGAACCGCTGCGAGCCGCGGTCATTTCCCCTGTGTGCCTCGGCACTGGTCAAAGAGCAAACTCCTTTCTAAAAGAGCTACACGGTTTGACCCTGCGTCTTTTTCAAGATGTCATTCAAACCGTGTGTTTTCTGGATGCCGACGTTACCTGTCCCCAGCTGACGGACACGATCGCTGTCTCACGTGTTTGGGCGTTCAGCACACTGAGGCGGCTTTCGTGGATGACTCATGTTCCCATTGCGGGAACATGACCATCGCAGTATTACGGTCCAGGCTCGACTACCTTAAAAAAGGTGGAGTCCCATTGCGCATCCCCCGATCTAGTGGCCCTCCTGCCCCGAAGCAGAGGGCTGCTACTTTGGCTGATGCCTTTGGTGGGGACCTGAGGGTTACTGTGAGGGCACTCCCGCCGGGCCAACAGGCTCCTCGGGCCCCTCCGCTGCGCCGGTTGAGCTTCCGGAAGAGCACACTGGTTCTTCCCGCGGGGGACCAGCTGTTACTTTCGGGGCTCCGGTTGAGGATATGGTTTCGATCGCCGCATCGGGGGACGAGCTAATGGACTCTGGAGATGAAGATTCGGCTGCGCTGCCCCCTTCGGGTGTGGTAGCGTTGTCCGAGTCCGATCCAGAGCTCACGGCTATGCTTTCCCGGGCCGCCGCGAGTGTCGGGCTCGAGTGGAACCCTCCACCGTGTCCCGAACCCTCGCGGCTGGACGATTGGTATCTCGGAACGGCCCGTGCTGGTTCTCAGCGCCCCGCCCTAGTGCCTTTCTTTCCGGAAGTGCATCAGGAGCTCACGAAGTCGTGGACAGCGCCTTATAGCGCTAGAAACCGATCGACTGACTCCTCCGTCCTCACTACCCTCGACGGTGGCGCGGCGAGGGGTTACGTGGAGATCCCCCCCAGTGGAGCGGTCGGTTGCGATGCAACTGTGTCCTAAGACCGCTACCGACTGGCGGGGAAATCCGCGCCTCCCCTCCCGGGCATGTAAGTTCTCGTCCGGGCTAACCGGCAAGGCTTACACGGCCTGTGGAGAAGCCGCGTCATCTCTGCATGCCATGGCGCTCCTGCAGGTCTACCAGGCCAAAGCGCTCATGGAATTGCACGAGGGTAGTTCCGACCTGGGTCGGGCGATGTCCACGTTAGTGGTCCAGGAACGCCACCTGTGGCTGAACCTGGCAGATATGCGTGAGACCAACAAGGTTCGGTTCCTCAACGCCCCTGTCTGTCAGGCCGGCCTCTTCGCCCCTGCCAAGCCAAAGCAGCAGCCTCCACCGGCAAGGCAGGGTGCCAGGCGCAAGGGGGCCGCCCAACCCGTCCAGGGTCCCGCTGTCTCCGCCGGCAAGCGCAAGGGCAAGCGGCCCTGAGACGGGCAGCCCAGGGAGGAAAGGAGCTGCTCTCGGGGAGGTGGTGTCCACACCCCTCCTCCCCCCGGAGGAGGACAGGGGGAAGAATGTCAACGCTGGTCAAAACATCCTGCCGCTGGCTCTCCGGAGTCCAGCGGTACCCACATTTTCAATAAAAGAGCAGTTTCTTCCCTCCCTGGGCCCCAAGAGGCCCAGGTTGGCAGTGTGCGACACCCCCGGGCCTTGCCACTCCTTTCCTCCCCTCTCCCCCTCGCCAGGGGGCAGCAGTGTGGGCACCGAGGACGCCCCCGGGCCTTCTCACCCACACTCTGCCCCACACTGGAGTACTCAAGCAACACTCCGGGCCGCCTCCGGGCCTCCCGAGTCGGGCCTGGGTACCCCATCTCGCTGCCTCACCCCGGGCACGTCTGCGGTGCCGTTGGTCCCGCTTGTTCGGTCTCTGGGGGCCTGGTTAGGTCTCCCCAGGCTGTCTCGCTGGCTCATCCGTACCATCAGACTCGGCTATGCGATTCAATTCGCCCGCCGGCCTCCCAAGTTCGCGGGCATCCTCTTCACCTCAGTGCGGAGTTGCGATGCCCATGTCTTGCGGTCCGAGATCGATGTCCTGCTGGCGAAGGACGCGATCGAGCCGGTTCCTCCGGCCGATATGAAAGCGGGGTTTTACAGCCCCTACTTCATTGTGCCCAAGAAAGGGGGTGGGTTAAGACCAATCCTGGACCTGCGTGTCCTGAATCGGGCCCTGCACAAGCTGCCGTTCAGAATGCTAACGCAGAAACGCATTTTCGAATGCATCCGTCCCCAGGATTGGTTTGCAGCGATCGACCTGAAGGACGCGTACTTTCATGTCTCCATTCTCCCTCGACACAGACCGTTCCTACGCTTTGCGGTCGGGGGGAGGGCATTTCAGTACAGGGTCCTGCCCTTCGGGCTGTCCCTGTCGCCTCGCGTCTTCACGAAAGTCGCAGAGGCAGCCATTGTTCCGCTCAGAGAACGCGGCGTTCGTATTCTCAACTATCTCGAAGACTGGCTCATACTGGCCCAGTCCCGGGAGCAGTTGTGCGAACACAGGGACCTGGTGCTACGTCACCTCAGCCTGTTGGGCCTTTGGGTCAACCGAGAGAAGAGCAAACTCTGTCCCACGCAGAGGATCTCTTATCTCGGTATGGAGCTGGACTCACAGAGGAGTGAGTCCGGTCAGTGTTGAACTGCTTGAATACGTTCAAAGGCAGGACAGCGGTCCCACTGAAATTCTTTCAGAGGCTCCTGGGGCATATGGCATCTGCAGCCGCGCTAACGGCGCTCGGATTGCTTCATATGAGACCGCTTCAACGCTGGCTTCACGACCGGGTCCCGAGATGGCCGTGGCAGCGCGGCAAGTACCGGGTCTCAGTTACTCCTTACTGTCGCCAAACCTTCAACCCGTGGGCGGACCCTGTCTTTCTACGGGCCGGAGTGTCCCTAAAACAGGTGTCCAGGCATGCTGTGGTCTTCACAGATGCCTCTTCCACGGGTTGGGGGGCCTACGCTCCCGTTGCATGCTCCAGCTCGCCCACCATCTCCTCCTGTGGAGTCAGAAGCGTCTGAGGTCGCTTCGGGCCATTCACATCCCAGGTGCGCTGAACCAGACAGCCGACGAGCTCTCTCGTCAGCCGACACCTCCGGGAGAGTGGCGACTCCACCCCCGGAGCGTCCAGCTGATATGGGACCTCTTCGGAGCCGCGCAGGTAGACCTGTTCGCCTCTCCGGACTCGACCTATTGCCAGTTGTATTACTCCCTGTCCGGGGGCACCCTCGGTATAGATGCACTGGTGCACAGCTGGCCCCGGGACCTACGCAAATATGCGTTTCCCCCAGTGAGCCTTCTCGCACAGGTTCTGTGCAAGGTCAGGGAGGACGAGGAGCAGGTCTTGTTAGTTGCGCCCTACTGGCCCAACCGGACCTGGTTCTCCGAACTCTCACTCCTCGCGACAGCCCCTCCCTGGCCGATTCCCCTGAGGAAGGACCTTCTTTCTCAGGGACGGGGCACTCTATGGCACCCGCGTCCAGACCTCTGGAGACTCCATGTCTGGTCCCTGGACGGGACGCGGAGGTTCTAGGTGGTCTGCCACAGGCAGTAGCAGACACCATCGCTTCAGCTAGAGCCCCCTCTACGAGGCGCCTCTATGCGCTGAAGTGGAACCTGTTCGTTGAATGGTGCTCTTCCCGCCGGGAAGACCCCCGAAGGTGTTCGATTAATGTCGTGCTTGCTTTCCTACAAGATGGGTTGGAGAGAAGGCTGTCTCCCTCCACCCTCAAAGTGTACGTCGCCGCAATAGCGGCGTATCACGTTGTAGTCGAAGGTAAGTCCTTAGGTAAGCACGACTTAATCGTCAGGTTCCTCAGAGGTGCGAGTTGTTTTTGTTTCACAGCCCTAATATATATATATATATATATACATATTACACATGTATGAATGCATATTTGATATTTTAATTGAACTTAGGACTGGTGGTGGTGCTTGAGATACTGTTTCTGTAAAAAATTATAATAGATAATAGTAATTATTAATAAGATAATAATACTACTAATAATTCTACTACTAATAACAATATGCAACGCACTAAGGACTGATGAGCTGCTGGGTTCATGAATATTAATCACGTTGTCTGTGTTCGCTCAAACTGATTTGCTGAAATCAAAACAGTCAAAGTAATAGATGAACACCAGCCAATGAGATTGCCGTTTGCGCATTAGTCCCGCTCACTACTGGAGAAACCGCATATCTTCTGCTTGTTCTTAAAAGCTGAATAATTCCAAATGAACTCCGTTGTTTTGACAGGAAAATACAACAAAGAATATGGTTTACATGTAGCACGTTGAGTCTGCGTGGTATTTAAGACTCTCTTAAAAAATGTCTTTGCGTGTGTGTGAGAAGCGCAGCATTGAGCTGAAACAGACAGATCGTTTGATGGAGAGTCTTCAGCATATATCTATGCTAAACTTATTCCTAGTCGCCCAGAGTGAAGATTTACTCGCATTGTAGAGGGTTACCGTGCAAGGGGACCAGTGGCACAAAGACGTGACTGCAGTGGGGCAGCGCTGTGGAGCACAGGGGCCCGCCTCGGCAGGCCAACTTCCCGAAGTGGGGGCCGTGAGTGTGGCTGTACACTTACCTGGCTTTACGATTCCCATGAGGGAGTTGCTGGACGTGTGAGAAGGCGTTGTGTCTTTGAACCGCATACTCCTGCCTGTTGGCGAAAGAAGAAGGGGATGAGAGGGGTTAGGCATTGTGTCTCTCACTGTCAACCCACAACCTTTATAATCCAGAGACTGAGGAAACTGCTCTTTTGCTGAGATTTTGGGTAACGCTGGCTGTGAGACCAGCGGCGGAACAGAAATAAACTCTTTTTGAAAAAGTAAAAAATTCTTCGCCCGGCCCTCCACCTTCAACGTTCTCGACAGCGTCACCAAATAGGCCTGTCTGAAAGATAGGGGAGTCTAGAAAGCGAACCTTGTCGACTTCATCTCAACTATGTTCAGCCAGAGATGGTGCTCCTGGACCACTAGCGTGGACATCTTCTGCCCCAGGGACCGCACAGGGATTTTCACAGGGAGGTCTGTTGCTGTACGCAACTCCTGCATAAACCCGGGGTCAGAATTCCCCTTGTACAGCTCTTTTTTTCTTTATTTAAGAATAAAGACATGATTAATATAATATAATATATTCCGCACAATGTAGATAGGCTACCTCGTGCCCGTGACAGCATTCGAAAAAATTGTTCAAGGATATACACATATAAATACAGTAAATGCCAGACAATCATGCTTATAACGTTTTGATTCTGGATGAATCTATTTCTGTAAGCCTACGTAGGTGACAATATATGAATCAACTTCATTTCCTGCTAGTCATTAAAAGGCTATATTATTAAGTATAATTATAAACATGTAACATGTTTTGTTGAGGAATGATAATAATAGGAGTATACATTTATGATTATCCTATGTTGCTATGGTCACACATGTTTGTTTAGGCATTAAACTCATTGCCTTGAGAAAAAGATGCCATTCCCTCAACATAGGATTTATGCTGACAACACATCGGATAATCACAACATAATGACAAAACTAGGTGAACCAGTCACGTATATTATAATGCTCACTTCTCTTCTAAAGCACGACTCGACATATGCATACTAGTTAGTACACACATGAAATGACTGTTGTGGTTTCTTTGCTGCAGCCTGAAAGAAAAGAGCCAAATTGTAAATGAAAGGTCCAGTGAATTTTTTTTTTTTTTTTTTAAACTAATACAATGGAATGTACTTATTAGGCTTCCACGAGTCAGGAATAATTGGGTGCCACTCTCCACGTCTCTTTCTGTCAGCGCACTCAACACAGATAACTTTACAAAGTTAATATAACATTGCAAAATATGGAGCAAAGTTACTTTGCTAAAGTAAGTGTCCTGAAGAAATTAAAGTAATCCTGAAGATGTGAAATCTCATCAGTTTCTGCTGCTGAAAAAATCCTGCTCAAAATGACAGTATTGTGCATATAGTAAAAATCCATTAAATTGTTTTCATTTTACAGTAATAATGCTGTGAAAACTAGAGACATTTGGTCCAGTGTACCTTTCTCTCTTCCTTCCTCAAATAGTCTCTGTGTGTCTAATAGCTTATGAGGTGATTTTAATCCTACAGCTCCTCTGTTTGCCATGGTATTTGTTCTTTTCTTTATATTCTATTTTCCTTCTATCACTACCTACCTCTGCTGATACCAACCACTGATGATAAAAGACTTTCAATAAATATCTAAAGTTATTAACAAAACAAGTTCCATTATCAAAATAAACAATTCTTTCACTACATATATCATTATGGTTCATAGTTCATTCATCTAAAATTTAGTGTGAACTAATGTGCTTACATTGGGGATGAGGAGAGCTTTGTTGTCTCTGTGCTTTTGTACCCCCTTCTGTTCGAACCGCCCACTCCAAGCAGGACTCAAACCTGGGTCCGCTGGCATGAGATTCGGATGCTCTAACAAGGAGGCTACCCCTAGCATCAGTCACTAGAGCGTCTCTTGAGATCAGAGGAGTGACATTTACTTACACAGCGACTACTAGCTGGCCTCCGTTACACTTTGGTTATGGACACTTTTCATAGGAAAAAAAGAATCACAAATTAAATCTAATAACTTGTTTTTCTTAGACTATAGTGAGATTATATGGGAAACAAATTGAGACTTTGTATTTTTTCTTCAAGTTTCTCTCCTGAGAAAAAGGCTCCAGTAATCTGTCTGTAATCAGATTTTCCAACATACTAATGTCTGCAAAGTCACAGATCTCCATGATCATTTCTCACAAGACCAAAAATCTAATCTGGAATACATGTTATTATTTTATTGTCAACAATTGTCTCAAGTGTGTCTATTATTTTTCCCCTAAAGAATTTTAAAGCAACATCTGAGACTTGAGTTGATATTTAAAACATTTATGAAGTGAGCAAATTTCAAAAGAAAAAACAAACTCTGAACACTTGACTTTCCTCTGGGTAATAACTGATGGTCTTGAATCATGATCATCCACTCCATGCAAACTAATTATTTAAACTAATAATTTTCAGCTGTCAAACCTGCCAATTTTGCATGCACATATGATTGACACACTGCAGAATGTGGAGATTGCCCATGGAGAGTGTGCCACGGCCAATAAGAGCGTCTAGAGAATACAACACTGATATAACATCAAATGCATTCACACATGCCACAAGACATTCACAGTTAGTAAGGCTTAAAGAAAAGAAGAAAGAAGAGCGCAAACACATAAGGACTGGCGGGTAATCTATGTAACCAGCTGGCAGGATTATTTATGCACATAAACAGTGCATTTCTCTGCCTCATAATTACTTTTTAAGAAGTGCACTTAAATAAATGTTGCCAATTAGTATCATGTTTACGCATTCTTCACTTTATTTTAAAACTTTTACTCTGTCATTTTGCTTTTGGCCAGCAGTGCAGGCGTGTGTGATTAACCACAGAGTTTAATTAGCTAGGCGCCGCTAACCGAAAGTGCTTTTGTTTTGTTTAGTTTTAGGGGCAAGAAAGCCTCCATGCTGAAAAACATCAGAGAGCTAATGTTAAGTGTGTATGGAAGACTTAACAGATGATATGCATTTTAAAGAGATGTAAGGGAGTAGATTACAGTTTATCTCGCTCTGCTATGTGATGCAGTTACAGTTTCACATGGATTGTGCAGAGGAGCTGAGGTAATGTTCATATATTCATGGAAGTAATAGAATTTAGAGGTGGATGAAGATCAAATGGTGAAAAATCTCACTTATCTGTCCTCTCTATTTATTTTTACACTGATATTGAACTGCATTAACTATGGAAAGTAATATTTAAATTACCACCCAGTCAACAATTTGATCTTACAGTGATCTCACCATGAGCTCCCAGGATACTCATGATGTGGTCACAATGTGAGGTCACAGTGAGCTAAAAGTGTAACCTCACAGTTCACTCACTGTGTGCTCAAACTGTGAGCTCATCATGTGAGACCACTGATATCATTGCTCACATGCCCACTGTTGGCACTTTAGACCCTGACTGGTCTAATGGTGCGTTCACACCAGACACGAATGAAGCGATAAGCACGAGTGATTTACATGTTAAGTCAATGCAAAGACGCGAATAGACATTCTGCGCTGCGAATGCCGTGAATTAAGTGTCTGACGCGCAAATCGCGCAAGTTGAAAATCTGAATTTTGGCGGATATTCGCGCCGCGTTAACCAATCAGGAGCTTGCTCTAGTAGTGACAACAATAAGGACAAAAGTGAGTGAGGAGGTCGGACAACCTGGTAAGTTGTAAAAAACGCTCTTTCCTCAATTTGAGCTATACATAGGGTATTGTTGTTTCAGGGTGATTGGAACACTTTTTGCCATTGAGATGACTTGGAAAAAGTGTCCCAATTACCCTGAATTCACCCTATTGAGACTACAAGCTAGTTAAAGCCGGCAAATTGAGCTTATTCGCCGTATTTTAAAACAATCCATGTCAGCCATTTCACAACGAGATGAGCCGCCTGGCAGATGCCCCTCCCATGACGCGAAGCCGCGTCTGTTGTGTAGCGAATGTCACACGCGAATGAAGCGAGTAAACATCTCGGTTACATATATGTAACCCTTGTTCCCTGAAGGAGGGAACGGAGACGTATGTAGGAACTGACCGACGAATTGGGGATTGTTTTCAGAGACCAATCTACTTTGAGTGTTTAAAAACGAGCCAATGGACATTGGCATGCGGTTCACGCATTCCACACTCCGCCCCGCAGTGCGGATATAAATACGGAAGTGGAATACCGCATCTTTGCCTTTCTGCTGAGGAGCCGAACTAGTGACTCGGCCCTTAAGCGGAAGCACAGCACCTGGCGACGGGACGTACGTCTCTGTTCCCTCCTTCAGGGAACGAGGGTTACATACATTACCGAGACGTTCCCTTTCAGTCGGTCACGTTCGACGTACGTCAGAACTGACCGACGAATTGGGGATCCTACCAACACGCCAGGGATGCTGGCCCTTCCAGCGCCCTGCTTGAGCTCACTGGAGCGCTCCTAAGTTGGAGCGGGAGTCAGGGCTCAAAGCAGGGAAGGTCAGTCACTGCTGTTTCTGCAAGACCCACTCAGTGTGACTATTGGATAATGCTGGGAAAGCGTGCCAGTCTCGGAGATGAAACGCTGCGGAGCCACATCCTTCAGTGGAAAGAGAGGTGGCGAATACACATAAGGACTAGGCAGTCTCTGGGGTGGATCCAACCTGGTCCCAGAGGGGAAAGAACACCGCCAGAGACGACAGAGCGAGCTCTGTCAAGGGAAAGACACGGGGCTAACCGAGTAGGGTAGCTGGTACCGTGGAAGAATACACATATGGGGTTGCCGTTAGGGAACCGCTACATATGGAACCCAGCCTACACACACGTTCCACAAGCATATGGGTGCAGATGAGCAGTAAGAAGTAACTGGGACCCGGTACTGCTGCTCTGCCACGCCCATCTCAGGACTCGGCTGTAAAGCCAGTGCTGAAGCCGTCTCATATGAAGCAATCCGAACGGCGTTACTGCGGCTACAGGTGCCATATGCCCCAGGAGCCTCTGAAAAAGTTTCAGTGGGACCGCTGTTCTGCCATTGAACGTATTCAAGCAGTTCAACACTGACCGGACTCGCTCCTCTGTAAGGCACGCAGTCTGGTTGACCGAATCCACCTCCATACCGAGATAAGAGATCCTCTGCGTGGAGCAGAGTTTGCTCTTCTCCCGGTTGACCCGAAGTCCCAACAGGCTGAGGTGACTGAGGACCAGGTCCCTGTGCGACAGGGACAGCCCGAATGGGAGGACTTTCGTCCTTCAGGTCGATCGCTGCAAACCAACCTTGGGGACGGATGCATTTGAAATGCGTTTCTGCGTTAACATCTTGAACGGGAGCTTATGCAGGGCCTGATTCATGAAACGCAGGTCCAAGATTGGCCATAACCTACCCCCTTTCTTGGGTACAATGAAGTAGGGGCTGTAGAACCCAGACCTCATATCGGCTGGAGGAACCAGCTAGACCGTGTCCTTCGCCAGTAGGACACCGATCTCTGATCGCAAGCCATGGGCATCGCTGCTCCGCACGGAGGTGAAGAGGATGCCCCTGAACTTGGGAGGCCGGCGAGCAAACTGAATCGCGTAGCCCAGTTCGCCCGGCGTCCCCCCAAGTTCAGGGGCGTTCACTTCTGTGTCATAGGAGAACGCCCCCGTGCTCCGGGCGGAGATCGCAGTCCTACTGGAGAAGGACGTGATAGTGCCGGTCCCTCCAGCCGATATGAAGACGGGTTTCTACAGTCTGTACTTCATTGTACCCAAGAAAGGCGGCGGGTTACGGCCAATCTTGGACCTGCGGTTCTTGAATCGGTCCCTTCACAGGCTGCCGTTCAGAATGCTAACGCAGAAACGCATCTTCAGGTGCATCCATCCCCAAGATTGGTTTGCAGCGATCGACCGGAAGGATGCGTACTTTCATGTCTCGATTCTCCCTTGACACAGGCCGATTCTACGCTTTGCATTCGAGGGATGGGCATATCAGTACAGGGTCTTACCCTTCGGGCTGTCCCTGTCACCCGTGTCTTCACGAAAGTCGCGGAGGCGGCTATTGCTCCCAAGAGAGAGCAAGGGATTTGCATCCTCAGTTATCCTGACGACTGGCTGATTCTTGCGCAGTCGCGGGAGCAGTTGTGCGAACACAGGGACATGGTGCTCAGTCACCTCAGCCAGTTGGGACTTCAACTGGGAGTAAACTCTGCCCCACGCAGTGGATCTCTTTTCTCGGTATGGAGCTGGACTCGGTCAGTCTGACAGCGCGACTCACCGAGAACACTGCGGCCGTTGCATACATCAACAAACAGGGTGGTCTATGCTCCCGTCGCATGTCACAACTCTCCCGCCATCATCTCCTCTTTTGGAGTGAGAAGCATCTGAGGTCGCTTCGTGCCATTCACAAACCAGGCCTGCTCAATCGTGCAGCCGACGAGCTCTCATGACAGCCAGTGCTCCCGGGAGAGTGGAGACTCCATCCCCAGGTGGTCCAGCTGATCTGGAGTCGCTTCGAGACCGCACAGGTAGACCTGTTTGCCGCCCCGGACACGTCTCACTGCCAGTTGTTTTACTCCCTGACTGAGGGGACCCTCGGCTCGGATGCTCTGGCGCACAGCTGGCCCCGGGGCCTACGCAAATATGCGTTTCCCCCAGTGAGCCTTCTCACACAGACACTGTGCAAAGTCAGGGAGGACGAGGAGCAAGACAAAATTCTGTCTTGGAAGACAGTACTCCTGACTGCATTGGCCTCCATCAAGAGGGTAGGGGACCTGCAGGCATTTTCGGTTGACGAATCATGCCTGGAATTCGGGGCGAGTAACTCTCATGTAATTCTGAGACCCCGGCCCGGATATGTGCCCAAGGTTCCCACCACTCCCTTTCGGGACCAGGTGGTCAGCCTGCAAGCGCTGCCTTCGGCTTTTCTCTGTCCCGTTCGCGCCCTGAGGACAGAACGCAAAGCTTCAGGACCTCAGCGCAGCTCTTCATCTGTTACGGAGGCCAGCAGAAGGGAAAGGCTGTCCCACTCCACTAGGAGTGTGGCTTCTTCCTGGGCATTGGCTCGTGGCGCCTCGCTGACAGTTATATGTAGAGCTGCGGGCTGGGCGACACCTAACACGTTTGCTAGATTTTATAGCCTCCGTGTAGAGCCGGTATCTTCCTGTGTGCTCGCTTTAAATAGCCAGTAACACCGAAGGACCCTTTCTTGTGTTGGCTTGCTGTGCCATTCCCCTCCTCATGGACCGGATACGTGCGCTGATATGCTCCAGTTGAGTTCCCCAGAATGGCAAACCCTGTTGAGTCCTCCGCAACCCGTTAGACCCGCCAGGTCTAACACTTGTATGCTTTGGTGGAACTTGTGTTAGACTGGGTGTCCATATGTTGTGACCCCTACAGTGGTCCCTTATGTGTATTCTTCCACGGTCCGTGTCTTTCCCTTGGCAGAGCTTGCTCTGCCATCTCTGTCCGGTGTAGTTCTCCGCTTGCATTGGCTGGGGCCACCCCTGGGACTTCCGTATGTTGTACTGCCCATGGCCAGTCCATATGTCCATATTTCACATAATACCTCCCTACAGGTAGGATGTGGCTTCCACAGTGGCCCCCCTGGGCACGTTTTCCCAGCGTTATCCAATACTCTGCTGAGTGGGTCTTGCGGAACAGCGTGAGTTTCCCACCCTGAACAGACGGGGTCTGAGGGGCTTTTGCTGGGCACTGGAAGTGGTAGTAACTGTGGCATTTCCCAAAGGGATCCCAATTTGTCGGTGACGTCCAATGTACGTCGAACGTGACCGACTGAAAGGGAACGCCTCGGTTACGTATGGTAACCCTCGTTCCCTGAAGTAGGGAACGGAGACGTACGTCCCGTCGCCACAGTTGCTGTACCATCACTGCATGGCCGAGTCACTAGTTCGGCTCCTCAGTGAAAAACAAAGGTGCGCTGCATCTCCTTCCACTTTATACCCGCGATGCGGGGCGGAGCGCGAGATGCAAATCTCGCACGCCAATGGCCATTAGCCCATTTTCTATATCTCGAAGCTGATAGGGGCTCCCAGAAGTGATCCCAATTCGTCGGTGACGTCCGATGTACGTCTCTGTTCCCTCCTTCAGGGAACGAGGGTTACCATGCGTAACCAAGACGTTTTTTTCTTATGAAAATTTTATGAATAAATGGTAATTTCCTGTTAAATATAGAGAATATTTTTTTGTGATAAAAGCCATTCCCACAGGTCTATTGATCTTAATAAGAATGTGGTGGATATTAACAGTAAAAGTGTACAAATAAATTTATTAGAAATAAAGTAAATTCTATATTAGTACTCAATTCAAGCTTGTAGAAATTAAAGCGTAAATATCAGCATTATAACATTAAGTAAAACGACTCAACTTTTCTGATACTGGTGTTCCCATATGGCCAAGTTAAAATTACTTATTTTCTTTGTTAATTTTACTTAACTTAGTTAAGTAGAGTTTACTTAATTACATATGTGAAATTTACCTTAAAAATATGCCTGCAAAAACAAATTAAAATTAAGTAAATCTTGCTTATTGTTTTTTTCAGTGTGGGAAGATTTATCTATGCATGTTCAACAGAAATCTGGTTATAATTGTGAAATAACATCCAAAGATGTTATTATATATAATCAAAAAATGCATCTGTTAATTTTATGATAAATCTTTATGATAAATTATTTTATATGGTAAATCTCATATTCATAAAAGTAAAATAAATAATTATAAATCTTTATGGCTGATTTTCATTTGTATATTGAGTCTCTCCAATGTATTGATAACCAAAAATCTAGAGATACAATTTTATTCACTAAAGAGTTGAAGCTACTTGAAAATTTAAATTGTATGTCTTCTTTTTCAAGTACTACTTATTGATTTATTTGTTTATTCTTTACTTATTTAAATCAATAACATTGTATGTTCATTTATATACGTCCTGCTTCGTTACTGTTCGGGCGCTCTTGCTTACTGGAGCCTTTGCTCTATCGCTATTTATATTTATATTATACAGCAAATCAGCACAGTACTCTGATGTACTCTGCACAGCGAGCGCAGCGCCCTGAAGCGGCGAACCGGCAGGGAACGACTGGCCCAACTGCGCTGTGGCCCTCCTCAGAGGGTGCAAACCATCCTCGGATGATTCGCGAGGGCTCTCCACGCCCCGGCATTGCGGCGGGGTTAGCGGATCGACCCTGTGAGGACACTGAAGGGAGACGGGCACCGTATACTGAGGTGAACACCGCCTGCCTTCGGAGGGGACCACCCTCACAATCCTCTTTGACGCAGCCTTCTTAAAGATAATGACGGTCCTCAGATCCGTCTTACCCTTCTGAGGGTGCTGCCCCCCGCCCCACACCTTTTGTGGGGGCGTACGGGTGGCGGCGCTCTGCTTTTGTTGCGCTCAGTGTGAGGAGCTGGTACTCTGCTTCTGCTGCTCCCGCCCAGCAGCAGATGCCTGCTTTTTGGACTCCAGAAACCTGTCGGTGACGGTAGTAACGTAGTAACGTCACCGAACAGACCCCCTGGAGACAGCGGCGCATCCAACAGAAAACTTTTGTCCCTCTCCTTAATACCAGTGAGGTTCAGCCATAAATGCCTCTCCGTGGCCACCAGGGCTGCCATAGAATGGCCCACAGATCTGGCCGTCTCCTTGGTGGCACGGAGAGCTAAATCAGCTGAAGACCGGAGCTCGCGAACAACGTCCGCTCCGATCTCCTCACTGTCCCCCAGATCCTTAAGCAGGTCAGCCTGATATGCTTGCACAATAGCCATCGTGTGCAAGCATGCCGCAGCCTGACCTGCTGCCGAGTACGCTTTGCCCACCAGCGCTGAAGTAGCTCTTAATGGCTTGGTGGGCAATGTCGGGGCTTTGACGGATGATGCCGAATCGGGAGAGAGATGGCTCGCAAGCGTCTCCTCCACCCTCTGCATCGGACCGTACCCATGTTTTTTCAGCCCTAATATATTACTATATGTAGATGTTTGTGGACTGAAAATTCTGGATGAAACCGGATGTTTCCACGACCTCCACACCACACTTAATGGTAAACGCTCACAATGCTCGCAGGCAGACCCCTCGAGAGCCGCCTGAGCATGCTGCACTCCCATACAAACAACACACATGGGATGTGTATCCCCACCCATGATGTAGCGTGGGCAGGGATGAACACACTTATTGAATTGTGGTTGTTTGCTCGCCATTTTAACTTAAATGTGTGTGCAGTCAGTATATTGTTTTTTGTATGTGGTGAAACTCTTTCAAACAGAAACAGCAGAACTGACAGACAATGGTTACACAGAGCGCTACGGAAGGCACAGAAGCTAGTTTCTGTTTGTGTTCACAGGTGCTTTATAGTTTCCGGGTCTATGACGTCACCCGCCTATGACGTTCCGTCATTCCATTGGACTGGTTACATACGTGCTTCAGGACGCAATCACGCAGAGGCATTCCCACAGCGGTGACGCAGCGCGAGTTCCCTTGAAAGGAAGTTGAAGCTTTATTTCTTTATAATTTAGCCACTTTATTCAATTCAATTCAATAAAAAAAAAGTAAAACAGGATTTATAATTTACACTACATAACGTTATGTAAAGCAACAAAACTTCAAAATAATTATATTTGAAACTAGACTTCTGAGTAATACAGAAGATATTACTATAAATTACAGCAACACCTCCCCCTTTAACTTTCAGACGCGGCTCGTGTTTATAACAATAATCTTGGGGGGTGGACTCATTTCAGGTAATGTAGTCGTCTTGTTTTAGCCAGGTTTCTGTCAAACACAGCACTTCTAGGTTATGATCTGTGTGTGGATCCATGGGGTACCTATCGAGGGAAGAGGGACAAGCATCTGGGCCCATTGGTTCAGGTCCTACTCATGCTGAGGCAGAGCAGAGACTCAGATCATGGGGTTCCCAGATAGAGCCCGCCTCACAGTTTGAGAGGGGAGTAAACCTCTCATGTCCTGTGGCGGCTGACGAGAGTGAGCTGCTGGAAGAGGATGTGTTATGTTATCACTTACATCTAATTTTCGAACATGGCGGAGGACGGAGACGCAGCTGTTTTCAAGTACAACAAAGCTGAACCGCTGTTAATTGTATTTAAATTTCAATTATTTAACAACCGACAAGGAAACTGTTGGTTTTAATACATTAATGTATATGAAATACTGATATATTAAATATATTAAGTTGATGTAAAACATTTCATTTTCATATAGCTAACATTAATATAGCTTCATTAAGCACACATACTTCTGAAGATTTGTTAAACGTCGTTTTCTTGAAAGCATTGCTTTAACTGTGTACAAGGACCGGATAAATGTTTGTGAAAAAAAAATATTTGGCCTAAGCTTTTGTCAGCACTCTGCATTACACACATAAATGCTTATTTTACTAATTTAAAGAAACAGATTTATTCAACTAAAGATGCATTTTAGATTGTATTTTTCTATGATTACACGCACTGACAAATTCAGGATCATTTGTGTTGGATGAAAAGTAAGATTGTTGGATTGTCCGCTATCAAAGTATACACCTCAACTTTTCGATATATATTTGCTTTTTATCACATAAATGACAGATCTAACATTAAATCTTGTTTGGATGTTACAGGGACTGATGAACACACACGCAGCCTTATCCAGTTGAGAGTGGCTAATGAAGCCCTCTTCACTGGAAAGAGAAATGCTGCAATCAAAGGCTTTAAGTATACTATAGAAAATAATTATTTATAAAAAACATATTTGTTATTATAATGTTGTCATTTTAGCCAAAATTATTACAGCACTTTTTGATTCTTGATTGCTGACCACTTGTTGCAGAGCTTTTGTGGTGGAGCAGGGTCTGCAAGACACGGTGATGGTGGCATGTGTGGGGAAAAATGGGAAAACCTGGAACAAAAATATAAAGTAAGCTCATTTTGTAACTTCTAATACAAATGACATTGTGCTGTTAAAATGACTGCTTTTGTATTATGCATTTTTGTAGGATCTGAAATGTCGGCAGACCCCTGAGGATGGGGAGCCACAACTTCATCCTGGAAATGGTTTAGTGTCATGATGAGACCCTCCATCACTCCACCTGCCCTTATTGCCTCATCTGGCCCAGATGTTGCTGTGGTCTCTTCATCCTCAGAGAGCCCAGAGCCAGCGAGAGCTTCTAGAAAAAGACCAAAAGCAACTTACAGTGCACTTATTACAGGGACGATCCCCCTGGAGCTAAGAGCCTCAAAGACACACTGGTGGTGACAGCTGCGAAGATCGAACCAGAAACCTTATGCTTATCAGTTCAGTGGTTTAGTGCACTACATCACAAAAGTAATAAAGCTACAATAGAAATTTGCATGTAATTGTAAAAATATGGCAAGAAATGGGATGCTGACAACATGAATTGTAAAAGTTTTAATCTGTTTAAATGTTTTACAGGCAGTCATGCTGATGGAGAGCAGGCACACGGATGTTTGGAGCAGACACAGCGGCAGTCAGATTGCCCCGCACATGTTCTACCACTCTTGCTTCAAGGTTGTGGGGTTCAGGGGGGCCGTCATCATGGTCTTCCTCATCCTCTGGATCAACAATGTCCCTGTTGAGAAGAGCAGCAATGAGGGACATGATAGACAGCAAAGACAGACAAAGGTATTCACGGTGGTCAACTGCTTCATTAAAATAAAGCTGCAGAATTGGCACAGTTGTGTTGAGATGGCAGCAGGATGTGGGGTTCACCGCCTGTAAATGTGTGATAGTTTGTTAGAACAATAAGTTTGAATAAAGCTTTGTTTCATGTGGTGTTGACTTTTATTCATTTATTCATGTTTCCTATTGTTGTCAGTAAATAAGATATTATTTTATTAACTCATGCATTAATTCATTGCTTGACTGAAAATTTATATGTATTCACATCGGCTGTGTGTATTCATGCATCGCTATGTCACAACAAATTGCATTTTGCTTGTTTTACTAAAACAATAATTTTCAGTAGAAAAAAAAGTATTGGTCAGCCTTTGTCATTATTATTGTAAGTGTTTGGGTGGGCTAGAAATGCAATTAATTCTGGGGTAATCTTAATTTAAGTAGTGATACTTAAATTTTTTGTGTATAAAATCAGTTTACTCCACAGGCAAGATCTTCGAGCAGCTGACAGACGTCTCTGTGCAGACATTGCAAACACTGAGGGAAACCGTACTAGGTAGGGCTGTCGAGTTACTTATGCTATGAGGTGTTACTGCACCTGTCACTCATATCTTTTTCTTTATTGTTTTATAATCGCATGGTTATATCTTTAACAAAGAACAATCATAATGATAAAAATAAATATCATGGGTTTGCATACATTATATACACAGAAAAAAACACAATAACTTGGTTTGGGGGGGGGGGGGGGTTGTTATTCATAAGCCTGATGGATGAAAACAGGAGTTAAATTTAACAAGAACAAAAGGAAAATATAAAGGAGATTAAGGCCACTTTTGCTTGTGGATGCATTTTATTTTTTTTGCATATAAAATAAAGAAATTAACAACATATTACGATATCACGATATATCACGATTTTGGGTTTTTACAATAAAAAATAATATCTTAAGGATAAAACTGTGGGATTAAAAATGTAAGATTAGTAGGGTTAAAAAATTGATTGCTTATACAACAATCACAAAATAAATGGGCAGCTGTTTCTTCAACAAGACCACTGTCACAGTTATGTTCTGTTTTGTTCCATGGACTTCCTGTATGTTTTCTTCCTGCCATATGTCTCCTTGTTCAGTTTTCCCGCCATTCGTCTGTCCCCATGGTAACCCTCATTAGTTAAGTTCCTTCCAGCTGTGTCCTGTTAATTATCTTGTTTGTATTCCCTATTTAGTTCTCTCCTTTCTCCCAGTCTGTGTCTGATCGCTGTTATAGTAAGTGTGTTCTGCCTGCCTGTATTGCTCACCTGAGATTCCGTTGTCATTAAAATCTCCTTTGATATTGTATCTGCCTGTCTTCGTCTTCCTGCCTGCAACAACACCGTGGCAACCACAAAATGAGCAAGTTTAATCAATACTGTCAACATAGTGCATAAAGTGCGGATCGCATTCATACTTAACATGATTAGGCTCTATAGTACCTACTCTTTTAGTGCTCGTTAAGTAAGTACTTACTGAAATTAAGTACCTACTCAATGAGAACGCCTGTTTCGAACGCAGCCCAAGTGTATTTAAGCCCTTATGTTTGCCTTGTTCCTGGTCGAGTATTGTTTGTGTAACCCGCTATGGTGAGTGTCTGTTCATGTGTTCAAGTCGAGTCTGTTCAAGTCAAGTCTGATCAAGTCTGTTCAAGTTTCTTGTTTTGGAATAAACTGCACTTGGGTTCATCTACACTTGCCTCCAGTGGACTCACATCGTTACAATTGGTTTGGTCAAGTCAAATTTAAACTAACCCTGTAACCCTGAGTTTGTTCAAGAACGTGGCAGTAGCTAAAAATGAAGTATAAAAACATAATTCAATCAGGTAAAGCTTAGGTGCATGGGCGCTACTTGACTTTACAAACATTTGACATATTAAATAAATATAATTTAATGTCTATTTCAATGTGCAGCAGCTTTTTCCACATGGTTTAATGCTCCTTTTACATAATTAAATGCTCTCAAATTCAACCTGTTACATTTCTGAATTAGGGTAATGAAACCGTTGTTTTCATATTTGTAGGAAATAAAGATGACCAAAAAAATGTTGAATAATTATTTATTTAGCGGCTGTGGTTACGGCATATATCTCGGACTACCCTTCCATTCCATACAGTAATCTGTTTTATTTTCGGAAAGTGCGATGATGGGAATATGCGTGTCATCAATGCACCCAACCACAATGGGAAATCCTAAAGGAAATTCTGATTATTAGGTTTCTTTCCAGATGTTATCAATTGAATGTCATTTAGGTTAGCCTAATTTAAACCGATTTCTACCCCACTGACCTGCAATCCTGTGAAACCCAGAGTTTCCCTCATTTAAGGGTTAACATACTTAGAGTTTTCACTTAACCTCCTTTCTGAAAAGGGTTCCTGCTGTCCACTACACAAAAAACAACAACAACAACAACAACACAAATCACTTCCTTAGGTTTAACTGATTTACAAAGTAGCATTTCATTTGAGATATGATGTTATAAATAATAATCTGTCTCCCAGTAGAAAGTGAAAATCACCAAAGCCATGCAAGGACTAGCAAGGAGAAATACAAATGTATTAATATTTTGTACAGAAGAGGACAAGAATTACATTATTATGAATAATGGTCTGAATAATGAATAATGGGGTCACTTTTATTGCGCTATTCCTATGTTGTTGTTTTTGGAGAGCAGAGTAGTGTGTAATACTGTAAATGGAGTGACCCAAAGAATCATATGAAACTTTTTTTAAGTACAATCAAACTGGATGTTTAAGTCATTGCAACTTAATTACAATAAACTGACTTAAAATAATGAGTTGAATATTGTATAACTTGTATTTTGTATAACCAGTGTCTTTAGGGGAATGTTTTCTCCTCATTGAATTTCGTAGGGCATTGGTGCTGAATTTTTGTAATTTTGTTCAAATAGTGTATTTGTATAGGAGAATGAAATAAAAAGGGATTTTTTTTCTTTTTCATTTTGAACTTTGGAATCCATATGATAATTGTTCTTATGTCTGTATTTCTCTTGTGTGGTTGACTATTATTATTTTTTGTTTTGTTTTTGAATGTTTTATTTGTTTTGTTCCTGCATAAGATTTACTGCATTTAATCTAATCGTTCTAATTGTTTTAATTCAATTATTTGCTGATTTATTTGGCACTCATTTATTATTGTTGTAAGGTATTTAAATGGTAATTAGTCCTGGGCCTGGAATTAAAATAGTTTTGACTTTTTTTCCCTTCTTTTTTTTATATGATATACTGAATTGAGATGTGATGTGATATGGTCTAAATTGAGCTTGAATAGGAAAGTTTTAAATCAAATCTTGTTGTCTTATTTGATTTCCTTATTAGAACTGATTAAGCGTCATCTCTATATGAAGTGTCTTTGATAAATATGAATTTAATTTAATAACTGTGGTGGTATTTACCTCTGGCGCCCGAACCCAACTTTTAGGGCCAAATACCGTCACAAAATCTCCTTTAATTTTAAACACGTAATTTTAGCGTTTACTCTCCCTTTCAAGTGTCATGGCAACACATACTGGGAAATAGAAATTCCAGCCCAGTTTCAGTTAAATTTAAATTTGTCTAAATTAAAAGAAACAAATTCACAAGTCATAGAATTCAAAACAATGAAACAATTCAGAGTACTTAAAATAAGTAAAAAAAAAAATATATATATATATATTTTTTAAAATTTAAAATAAAAACTCAACAGACATCAAAAGTTCTAAATACTCATAAAAGTTAATTTAGTTGAACTAATTTTTTTTAATTTAAGTTTACCCTACTCAAACGAAAAAAAATATTATGAGCATTAGGGTTTACATTGATTTGCTTGCTGAATTCAAATTCAGTTAAACTGGTCTTTCATTAAAAAAAAAAGAAGAAAACAAAAAAGAAAAAGAAAAATCCCAACCCAAGCTGCTTTCTATTCTAGGGCTGTCACAGAGACAGGTGTGATTTCTCAGGACACCAGCATCAGCTAAAAAATAGCTTACAGCACTCTTAAGCCTGGTATGATGATGCATCTTCACGGGTGCAAGGATGCATGCAGTGTGTATTAGCTCCTCAAAGCTCTGCTGCACATCCTTGGTTAGCAACTACTGCCACTTCTTACTGGTTCAGTTGATATTCTTCTCACTTGTTTTCAAAGAATATTGTGAGAAAGGATAGAGCAGATGTAGGCATCCAATTAAAGTTCCAGGGTTTCCCAGAAAAAATTCCTTCCCAGTGCTGAAAAATTCAAAGTTTAAAAATAACTGCCTCAAGGTATGCTTCAGTATGTTGAATAGTTATGAAAATAAATAAGCAAAGCACATTTCAGGAAAATTCATCAGCTATTATCAAATTACATTATCAAGCTACATTTTTCATGTAAAGTAAGAAGTAAGAAGTCCAGTAATATTCATAGTAAAAATCTTTTCATGTCCAGAATAAAATCGAAAATAAATATATAAAATTCAAACATGTCTTACAAAACCCTAGCAAGAAAAAAAAAGTTCCATAGATAAACATTTAGATTTATGCATTAAGCATTTAACAAACAATAATAGAGGAACATGCACAATTCATCACAGAGCTCAAAAATAGTAATAGTATACAATTACAGGTTTATTAAAAAGCTAGATTTGGAAACAAGCTAGAACAGAAGTGAAATGCAAAAAAAGAAAAGAGGAGTGTGTGTGTGTGTGTGTGAGGGGATTAAGCCGCAAGGATGTTACATTAACACAGCATGTGCAATATAATCATGTTCCCAATACATTCCCAACTATAGTTAAGACCAGCATGTTTCCAATAGCAACCAGATAGCCTTTAGAATGAGCATGTTTCAAATGGCAACTATTCATGCGGACCATGGGACATCACTGTACTTTATCGCCACCATTTTTGTGTCCGGTCACAGCTGCGCAACCTGTTTCAGTCTATGGGCAAAGCAGCCACAACTACCAGACAAATATCAACGAAACACGAACCAGAAGGTTCACAACAAGGTTACAATATGCCCGGGATATGTTGTGCAGTTAGCTGTAAAAACAGTCGTCTGAGAAACACAGAACTACAATTTTATTCGATCCCAAAGGAGTTATATAGGCGGAATAAATGGTTGGCTTCAACCAGAAGGGACCACTAGCAGCCAAACTGCAATGCACAACATTAATAACTACCGGGACTGTCATATACATAACATTATAATGAGGACACTATTGTAATAAAACGTTGTGAATTCTCTGGGTTTGGTTTTGTTGTTGTTTTAGCACGCTGTTGTGGGAGCACGTCGGCTTAACGTACACATTCTGCATATTAGCACATAACTTAGTTCAAGCTTTACTTATGCAGATATAAGTTGTAATATTAAGTTATGTAGTATACATATCTGATGCATTTTGTTGAGGTAAATAATCCACAGTGCTTGTACCTGATCATCTTTAGCTTCAGTGGAGCGTGTGTTCAAACAGCAATGCAAAACATGAATAACTATGATTGGAGCTGTCATATTCATAACATTATAATTGTATACACTATTGTAATAAAACGTTGTGAATTATTCGGGCTCAGTAGCCGTGTTTCAGCATGTTGTTACGGAAACTCTTCAGTTTACGAGTGTTAGCCTAATTTTCTTCAGCTTCAGCGTGCAGCTCAGAGAGCATGTTCAACCAGTAATATTAAAGATATTTACTATTACTGTAATATTAAAAATATTTTTTCAAAAACATTGAAGCATTATTTTTAATAAGTAGCACTTGTATTGTTCTCGACTCTTATTATTTTCATCAACAACATAGTTTCCTTATTGTCCGTGCAGAAGCTATTTCATTTTATGTATCCATGGCAGATGCATTTTGTTTCTTTACATGTAAGTAATGTTGTACAATGATACGTTTACATTTAGGTATTTTATTGTATTGTACCTGCTTCCAGTAGCAACTATAGCTTTAACAACAAGTGTGCTTCCAATAGCACTACAGCTTAAGAACAAGCGTGTTTCCAATAGCACTACAGCTTAAGAACAAGCGTGTTTCTAATAGCACTACAGCTTAAGAAATGGGAGCTGTAGCGTAGTTCTACACTGCAAAAAAATTAAATCTAGCCAAGTACACATAAGGTGCTGAACATACATTTAATTTTAACCAAATGTCTTTTTTTTTAGGTCCATACAGTCAGTAAGTAAAATAGGGAATAAATAAATAAATAAAACAAGAACAGAGGAAAGTGACTGTTTGCTTTCTCTTGACTTTTCTTTGTTTTCCAGTAAGTTAGCACTCAGTGGTGCACTTGAAAATCTCACACACATCTCCGAGATAATACTTGAGAGGAATATAAGTACAGTTCCCTTTCGTTCAGTTACTCCGAGTAACGTCAGTGACTGACGAATGGGGGTTTCGCTTAGAAGCCTATCATCTTCGAGATCTAGAAAACGCCCAATGGCAGTGCCAATGCCATGGGCATGCGGAATTTGCATAGCGTAACTCCGCCCCACAGCGTGGGTATATAAGGAAGTACTCTGGCAACATCGCATTATGTTTCTGCTTCGGAGCCAAGAGCATCTAACTCTTCACTCCCCAAGCCTGATACTGAGTTCGTCAGCTTCTTCGAGACGAGCACCTCTCCAGTCAGTGTTGGTGTGACGGCGTGTTCCAGCGATCTCACATTGCCTGCCTGCTGATCTGGCGGCCAGCTACTGCCTCACTCAGCCGCCGGCTCAGTCGCCTCAGTCTGCTTGCCGCCTAGGGCGCCCTCCTGCGGCTTCCGCCCCTTCTGCCCAGCCCCAGCAGCAGCCACCTTCTCCGGGCCGTGCCGTGGAGGTGGTCGTAGGAAGGCACCCCCGTCCGCTCCCCAGCCCCCCAGTTCGCCAAACGCCAGGCTAAGCGGCGCTCCTGACGCGGACAGCTCAGGGATGGGCAGTTCTTTCAAGGAGATGGTAGCAGGACCACTCCTTCCCCCGGTGGAGGGCCAGGAGAGAATCTTTTGTTCAGCTGTTGGCCCACAGGTCAACTAACTCACCCTTCCCTGAGCACCCAGAGACCGAGGACGGCAGTGCGCGCTGCCCCCGGGCCACGCCCCTCTTGTCCCTCTCTGACACCAGACTCCTCTCAGAGCAGACCCCAGTGGAACGCGAGTCCTTCCCTGGTCTCCTCTGTCAGGATGGCAGATGACTGTGCCCCCACACCAGGATGCTACGCCTGCCACGTCCGGGGTACGTCTGTGGTTCGCGTGACCCCGCTGGTGCAGTTCTTGGGAGCCTGGCTAGAGCTTCTCAGACTGTCCCGCTGGGTTGCGAGGACCATCAGGCTCGGCTATGTGATTCAGTTCGGGCCTAACGCCCCTGTCATGTGTGTGGAGGTTGCCACCCTGCTGGCGAAGGGTGCGATCGAGCCTGTCCCTCCAGCCGAAATGAAGTCCGGCTTCTACAGCCCCTACTTCATTGTACCCAAGAAAACCGGTGGGTTACGACCGATCCTGGACCTGCGCGTCCTAAGCCGATCTCTTCACAGGCTTCCGTTCAGGATGTTGACAGCAAAACGCCTTTTTCTAATGCGTTTGTCCAGCAGATTGGTTTGCAGCAATCGACCTGAAGGACGCCTACTTCCATATCAGTAAGCGGTCCTCCAATTCGGGCTAGCTCTGTCCCCTCGCGTCTTTACGAAGATTGTCGAGGCAGCCCTCAGGCAACAAGGGGTTCGCATCCTGAACTATCTCGATGACTGGCTGATCCTGAGTCACTCTCGAGAGCAGGTGTGCGAACACAGAGATCTGGTGTTCCAGCACCTAGCCCGCCTGGGCCTTCGGGTCAACTGGGAGAAGAGCAAACTCTGCCCAGTGCAGAGGATCTCTTTTCTCAGTATGGAAATCGCCTCGGACACCATGTGCGCACAACTTACGAGCGAGCGTGTGCAGTCACTGCTGACTTGCCTCTGTCAAATCGAGAGCAAGAGTGCGGTTCCACTGAAGTTATTTCAGAGGCTCCTGGGGCATATGACATCTGCAGCCACTGTAACGCTGCTCGGATTGTTCATATGAGACCGCTTCAGCACTGGCTTCGCGATCAAGTCCCGAGATGGGCATGGCAGTTGGGCACGCCCCGGGTGCCAGTGACTCGGGCCTGCCTGCAGACCCTCACCCCGTGGTCGAACCTCAGCTTTCTACGGGCCGGTGTTCCCTTAGAACGAGTTTCCAGGCATATTGTTGTATCAACAGATGCCTCCACCACGGGCTGGGGTGCCATGTGCAATGGACATGCTGCCGTGGGCTCCTGGACAGGACCCCAGCGCCTCCTGCATGTCAATTGTCTCGAGTTGCTGGCAGTACGGTTTGCCCTGCACCGCTTCCGAGCATTGCTCAGGGGTCAACACGTGCTAGTCCGGTTAGACAACACGGCCACAGTATCCACCTCAGGTGTTGGCTACCATTACTTCCAATAGGGCCTTGTCTACCAGGTACACCTATGCGTTGAAGTGGAACCTCTTTGTCACCTGGTGTTCTTCTCACCAAGAAGACCCCTGGAAATGCCTGATCAAGTGCTCTCCTTTCTCCAAGAAGGGTTGGAACGAAGGCTGTCTCCTTCCACCCGGAAGGTCTATGTGGCCGCTATATTAGCCTACCACAACCTTGTGGAGAACAAAAAGGTAAGTCAGCACGACCTGGTCATCAGGTTCCTGAGGGGAGCGAGGAGACTAAATCCTCCTCGCGCTCCCCTCATACCCTCTTGAGACCTCACAGTAGTTTTAGATGCTCTGCAGAGGGCTCCCCTTGAGCCATTGTGGTCAGTCGATCTTAAGTTCCTGTCTATGAAGACAGCGCTCCTGATCGCTTTGGCCTCCATTAAGAGGGTAGGGGACCTGCAGGCATTTTCGGTTGACAAAGCGTGCCTGGAATTCGGGCCGGCCAACTCTCACATGATCCTGAGACCCTGGCCTGGATATGTGCCCAAGGTTCCCACCACTCCGTTCAGGGACCAGGTGGTGAACCTGTAAGTGCTGCCTTTGGAGGAGGCAGACCCAGCCTTGGCACTGCTCTGTCCAGTACGCGGAGTGCTTACGTAGACAGAATGCAGTGTTTCAGAACCTCGGACCAGCTCTTTGTCTGTTATGGTGGGAGGCTGAAGGGAAAGGCTCTCTCCAAGCAAAGGTTGTCTCACTGGATAGTGGATGCCCTTGTCTTGGCTTACCAGACGCAGGACCGTCCATGCCCCCTAGGGGTCAGGGCACACTCCACCCGGAGTGAGGCCTCCTATTGAGCTCTAGCGCATGGCATCTCGCTGACAGATTCTATCTCCGAGTGGAGCCAGTGTCCTCTCATGTACTCGCCTCTACTAGTGGCCGGTAATGGACTAGGCTCAGGTGTCTTCGCTTGCTCGCCATTCCACTCCATGGACTGGATACGTGCGATATTTTCCTCAGGTGAGTTTCCCTGAAGCCCTGAGTTCCTCCAGCACTGTTGATGCCAACACTGGTGTGTCTGCCCACTCGGTCAGGCCCTCGTGTTAGGCTAGGTGCCACCGTGTGCATGGTTCCCCCCATGGGCGACCCCCACATGTGTATTTCCACTGTAAGCCTGTCTGAGCATGTGTATTTCCTCGGCAAGCCCTTGCCTCCCCTGGGGGTAAACCTTCGGCTGGTTACCCCAGAGTTCTTCCATATGCAGCCCTGCGGGGTCATATGTGTATCTTAAGTCCTCCCTTCGGGCAGGCACTATGGCATGCTCCACCTGGAATATGCTTCCCAGTGTACCTTGGTATTCCTGTGTTAAGTGGGAGTCCTTCATCCGTACTAGCTTACGACAGGGAGCTCACACTTACGCAGGGCACTGGATGACATCCGAGTGGCGTGATTACATTGGGACCACTGGGTCACTGACGTTACTCGGAGTGACTGACAAAAGGGAATGTCTCGGTTACGTATGTAACCCTCGTTTCCTGAAGAGGGAACGGAGACGTAACGTCCCTCTGCCACTTCCGCTGTACCGCTGTACCATTGGCTGTTTTCTAGATCTCGAAGATGATAGGCTTCTAAGCGAAACCCCCATTCGTCAGTCACTGATGTTACGTCTCCGTTCCCTCCTCAGGGAACGAGGGTTACATACGTAACCGAGACGTTCTTAAAACTGAGTGCATAATATGATGTATAATTGACAATTTTATCTGCATTCACTATGAGCCAGGTTTGGGACCTCAATTTCATAAGAAGCAAACTCATGACTGAAACACACTGTATTATAAACCTGACATTCAAAGCAATACAATGAAGAATTTGCAATGTATATGTCCTTTATGAGCCCAAATACAGGAACACCTTCATTTACATTGATTACAATCACTGACTTCTGGCACAAGTACTTCTTGCCACTTAGCTCAAGCCATTTTACAGATACCACATGATGCACCTTGTCTACACCCAAAAAGTCTCTAATTTTATCCTGCACATACTTCCTATTTTCCACTTCAGATGCAGGACCCAATAGAAAATCTTTAGAGAAAATTGTGTGATTCTCATGGCTGATATTTTGACAACTCTTAAACATCTGATTGTGTTTAACCAAGAATTTGCAAACATTATTGAAATTTAACTTTTGAAAAAACAGTGTTTAGATTCAAATCTCATACACATGTGTCTGACCATTGGACCTACATTATTTTTGTATTGTATCAAATAATGTTGCTTTGGTGTTATATTGTTGTCAGGAAATAACCGTTTCACATTGCTCAAATGTTGCTTAATAAGCAACTTAAGCTTTGATACAGTGGCCAAATAAATAACTTGTGCAAATAAGATCTGAACAATCTCTATTAACTCAAGATTCACTTGAAAGTATTAATTTCTTTCACAGCTGTCCAACGTGAATGATAGGATCTTCAATAGGACAAGCATTTGCCCAGCTGATTGCTTTTGTCTGTTGTCATTTGATAACATGGTGACAGTAATTGGGCAAGGTTTGTCTCGGACATCAGTTGAGTATGGGTATCCTAGAATAGCACTATTACAATTTTGATAATTTTCACAAAAATGTAATGGCCCCCAGAATATTTTGTTGTATGATTATCTGAGCATGTACTATATCAAAAGAAATAACAGAGACTCTGCTTTAAAAACAACAACCAAAAAAAAAAACTTTTTATTCTAGCTTTATGCATTCCTTTTTTATCAACACTGTAATATGGGTAAGTTTCATAAAAAGCAACATTTTGAGCAAAAAGCTGAGAAAATTACATTTTTGTCAAAGACTACATCCAGATCAGATTCAAAACGATGATCAAACACAGATGGAGTAGATCGAGTCCATCAACACCACTTATACTTGCACAGTCCTATAGCTCGCCCTGGGTCGACATTTCATTCAGTAATTAGATAGTTTTGATTTATATGCTGTTTAATGTTGATGATCAAGTTATTTTTCATATGCATCTGCTTACATACGATCGCTTGTTTTTTTGCTACTTCTTCGTCTGTGTTTTGATCGGGAGATTCTGTACTCATTCAGAAGATGCGTAATAGCGCCCCTTAGCGTATAATAGTGAAAACACGGAAACCCGGAAAATTCCGTGTTTTGCGGGGAAAGATTTTTTTTTTTGCTATAACGTTACGTGACTGTATGCTGATATACCCATGAAAGTCAGGTTTTATTTGTAAATTGTCAACTTACTTGCATTGCCTCTTGTTCTGGTTCAGTCAACGGTGTAAACGCAGCGTCATCAGCAGAGCTGGTGGAATCGGCGATGTCTGGTGCTTGGCCACAGCTAGAGTTGAAATCATCCTATTTACAAAAAAAGTGGAGTGTTCCTTTAATGACAATGCCACAAAGAGGCAGCAAATAACACAACGGCAAATCATTTTAAGTGGAAAAAATCTGAACCTTTAGTTAAATTCAGATTTTTTACTCCATTCTCCAAACGTGTCTGTCCCGCCGAAAGCAATCAAAAGAAATTAAGCGATTCAAACTTCGCGGAATTTTCCATTGGACATAACATAGGTGAACTCATGAAGCAAAAAAAACATATTTAAATATATACATTTTTATTAAATGTTACAAATGTTATAATTTAAACAGGTTTTTTTACAAAAGCATTAGTATGTAGCGTAATGGAACCGCCCTCAAATGTACGTCACTGGAACGAACAATCGTTAACGCTTGTGCCAGTTTCACGGTTTTCTCCATTTTGAGCACTAGGAGGTGAGTGAGATAAAACTTTTTTGTATTTAATTGCATTTTATAAATATTGCATATTTAATTGCGTGACTCGTGAGAGAAGTAGCTCCGGCTACAATGTTCTTCCGCAAGACGCATGTAGTTCTGATTATTTACCGCTAGAGCACCACAAGTTACGGACTGCAGCTTTAAATCAGATATATCTGTTATGACATCTTGTGCATAGAAAAAAAATCACTGGACTATTATAATGAATACAAAAATTAAAGAAATGTAAAGTGATAGGTCTATTTCAAACCAAATTGGCACATTGATGCAAGATATATAAATAACTGTCCTAAAACAATTTTTAATATATATTCCCTAAAACTCTTTCACATTACTCTGCATATGAACAAAACTGATCTATGACATCATTGTTAATATGTTTTTAAATCATGCTAGCTGCAAACATCAGCGCAGCAGTATTACCAGCTTTGTCACATGATGACATTCGTGATCTCTTTCCGGGACCAGAAAACATTTTACGACGGAAAACAATATGGGAGAGATGTTTCATGCAGACAAGGAGGTAGATCTTTACTGCATTTTTCCAAACAACAGTATTAATTAAATATTAGTGGCATAAAAATTTAAGTTTATGTACAGAAAGGTTTAGATAATTTACGATCACACTAAATAGGTTGTTTGCTTAACAGTCACTGATCTATGTAAATGAATGGATTGCTCATTGTGTTCTAAACTGCCGTCAGGCGGTAAAGCCACCGGAAGTGATAAGATAAAAGAGGATAAGTCATATTTTGAAATTGTTAATGTGGGTGTGTCTACGGCACACTTCCGACACAGGGAACTGCAAAAATCAAGCATTCTGCGTTAGTTCAGGCAGGTCACGTAGTCAAGTTCTGCTATCAGCTGATTGGAAAAATTCCAACCCCGCCCATATCAGCTGATCCGATTCCTATGCACTCAATTGGCAACTCTCGAACAGGGCTCCTTACTTAAGCATAGCTTTAGTTCAATCTGCCTGCTTGGCTGCTTCTGCTGCACGCTGCTTTGCAATCAGGATAAGAATCTTATTGGTTTTCCTATGCTATATCACTATGCATTTTGTGCAGTCTGCTTTATCAATTCATGAAGTAACCATACACAAGGCTAAAGTGCAGTTGCCTTTCGCTTTTGTATTAGCATATCAAACAGAGCTACAGCAATTTCTATTTTTGCTTTTGAGTGAGTCCTGTGTTGGATAATGATTCGATTACGCAATGTTCATGTTTTTGCAAACAATGTATTCACTATTTACATACGAACATAGTACGAATGCAAGCAGCTGCATTTTCAGCAGAATTATATCAGGACATACTATGTCATAACTTTGGGAGCAACAGCAATTATGATAATGTTGGATACTTTATCGTCAGCTTATTACTAGACTTAACTGCTGTCTCGTATTATTTCAGCTTATCCGGAGTGTGGCGGTTCACGTTCTAAGGTTACAGACTATTTCTCAACAAAAGCAAGAGCACACCAGTTGATGCTGTAATTATATCATTTGGCAAACGTTTCACTGGGTTTCTGTGTCTTGGGCTCTGGAAGATGTAGTGGTATCGTTTGCAGAGTTTAGCAGTGATGGGCAGTGGCCGATCGTCACGGACATGTTGATCACGAGAGGTGGCCATCAGAGAAGTGTTTATTAGTCAGAATCACTGCTAGAGGAATTCGTCCCCACACGGATTCACCTCAGAATTCGCCTCATTGATCATAAGCTGCCTAATTTGAGTTTGCATCACTGCATTATTTTCATGGACTCGCTGAAGTCATAATAATATATGTGACTGACTCAAGAACAATTTCAGATGAGATCTGCACTCCCCACATGAAGGATATCAAGCAGTCTCAGCTGGCAATATTTCACTCTCCAATCATGTCTTCAGGAAGCTAAGTTAATTAACACATCAGGTCATTGGCAACGTAATTAACAACGGTATCTACGTTGCTTAAGCTTCTAGTCGTTTTCAGTAAAATGCTATGCTTATGGATATTGTTCTTGTTCTTAAAGCTAGTTTGTATTTCAAACTCTCGTTTTAAAGCTAAAGTTGCTATTGGAAACATTTTCTTAAAGCTATAATTGATATTGGAAATGCACTTGTTCTTAAAGCTATAGTTGATACGCACTTGTTCTTAAAGCAATATAGTTGAGATTGGAAACACACTTGTTCTTAAATCTATAGTGCTACTGGAACTCGCTTGTTCTTAAAGCTATAGATGTTGGAAACGTGCTTGTCTTAAAGCTATAGTGCTACTGGAAACCTGCTTGTTCTTAAAGCTATAAATTTTGGAAACGTGCTTGTCTTAAAGCTATAGTGTTACTGGAACTCACTTGTTCTTAAAGCTATAGATGTTGGAAACAAGCTTGTCTTAAAGCTATAGTGCTACTGGAACTCGCTGGTTTTTAAAGCTATAGATGTTGAAAACGTGCTTGTCTTAAAGCTATAGTGCTACTGGAAACCTGCTTATTAAAGCTATAGATGTTGGAAACATGCTTGTTCTTAAAGCTATAGTTGAGATTGTAAACGTGCTTGTTCTTAAAGCTGTAGTTGATATTGGAAACCTGCTTGTTCTTAAAGCTGTAGTGATATTGGAAATGTGCTTGTTTTTAAAGCTATAGTTGAGATTGTAAACGTGCTTGTTCTTAAAGCTATAGGTGCTATTGGAAACGCACTTGTTCTAAAGCTATAACTTTTAACTTTAGAAGTAACTTTTCAGTTTTGATTAAAGATTACCACAACAAATATATATATATATATATATATATATATATATATATATATATATATATATATATATATATATATATATATATATATATATTTAATTATATAATTTTTTTTTTTTTTTTTTTTTTTTTTTCTTCCGGTGTATCAACTTGCACGGATTAATTATTCACCCCAAGACTGTAGTGTGTGCTAACAAAGTAAATAGGGTTTGATTGCATTTAAAAAAAAACACAATTGGAAATATGCTTTTCTTAAAGCTATAGTCGCTATTGGAAATTTGGAAATATGCTTTTCTCAAAGCTGTAGGGCTATGGGAAATATGATATTAAAGCGATCGTTTAAAGCTGATAGAGGTGTTCTTTGGGCCTTATCCTGATCTATTGCTAAGATACGTTTTGCTCACGGCTTTCTATGCTTTCTAAGGTGGTGAGTTTTCCACAGATTCTTTAATACCGTCACATGACCTCACATTTCTGATGTATCAATGTATTCTTAGCACTTCACCATATATTCTAAGCACACTAAACTGATAGGAAAAGGGGATGAACGGTTGTTTTATCTCTGAATCTGATTCTGCTTTTTATGTCATCTATGTTGGCCTACCTGAGAAACCATCCACAAGTTGGTCAGCAGGACACATTATTTGCCTTGGAGGAGGGAAAGCCCATGTCCAGAGCCTGGCTTGCCTCCTGTCTCTGCCTGCTCTGCCAATACTGCAAGCTTCCCTCAGAGTGTTATACGGCTCATTCTCCATGCATAGGGGCTGCTACAACTGCAGCTTCCTCCACTCCTGTCTCTACATTGAAGGCCATGAGGCGATTGTCTTCAGTCGCTTATGAATGTTATCTCTGGCCTGATGCTCGAGCCATCCATAAGAAAAGCTATGAGTACTGCTTTCTGATCTGTGGCTTGAAAATTTTATATTATAGCTTAAGTAACTGTTGAGCCATTTACCTAAATATAAATTACTTATATCATTAGGTCTGGTACATTCATCATGCTAGCTTCACGTAGATCGATTGGATCTTTACAATTAAAATTCAGTTAGATTGCCTTCCTGAAACGCTCTTTTGGATCCTCTGTTGGCTCTTCGATTTAGCAGGAAGAGCCAGGGAGGATTGCCTGATATGGTCTGTTGGGGTTTGTAGATTTACGCTACTCTCCAAGTCTATAAAAATAGGAGGATTGTTCCTAGAAGCTGCTACTGTTCCCTGTCTTGGATTTTCATGGAGCTCACCATGATAATGACTGGGAATCTAGAACAGGGCCATATCGCCTATTTACTATTTATTTACTCATATCATTAGCTGTAGCTACATTCCTCATGCTAGCTTCACATAGATGAAACACTCTTTTGGATCCTCTGCAGTCTCTTTAATTAGCTGGAAGAGCCAGGGAGGATTGGTCTGGAATGGTCTGTTGGAAGGGGATTTCGCTGTCCTCACAGTTTAAAAAATGGGAGGTTGTCCCCAGAATATGCTGCTGTTCCCTGTCTTGGCTTTTCATGGAGCTCATGAAAAGGATGGGGAATTTAGAACAGAGCCATATCGCCAAATGTATGCCAATAAAAAGTTGACTAAAAGTTTGTCTATGGTGTTTTTGACTTAAGTGGACCTGACTGAAATATATTTCTTTATGTACGCAAGTATGGAGGAAATATTATACATGAAAATCTGTGTTTAGTTGCAGAAATTGATTCAAATAGCCTATACAATATTAATTCAAGCCTCTGTTACTATATTGTATTAAAATGATAAGTTTACCATGCATCATCTTGGAAATAAAGCAGTCAGTGTTGGTTGTCTGAAGAAGTTATGATGATGTGTGTATTTTATTTCCTAACTGAACAACATCTACAGTGGGGCAAACAAGTATATAGTCAGCCACCAATTGTGCAAGTACTCCCACTTAAAAAGATGAGAGAGGCCTGTATTTTTCATCATAGGTACACTTCAACTATGAGAGACAGAATGAGAAAAAAAAATCCAGAAAATCACATTGTGAATTTATTTGCAAATTATGGTGGAAAATAAGTATTTGGTCACCTACAAAAAAGCACGATTTCTGGCTCTCACAGACCTGTAACTTCTTCTTTAAGAGGCTCATCTGTCCTCCACTTGTTACCTGTATTAATGGCACCTGTTTGAACTTGTTATCAGTATAAAAGACACCTGTCCACAACCTCAAACAGTCAGACTCCAAACTCCACTATGGCCAAGACCAAAGAGCTGTCAAAGGACACCAGAAACAAAATTGTAGACTTACACCAGGCTGGGAAGACTGAATCTGCAATAGGTAAGCAGCTTGGTGTGAAGAAATCAACTGTGGGAGCAATTATTAGAAAATGGAAGACATACAAGACCACTGATAATCTCCCTCGATCTGGGGCTCTACGCAAGATCTCACCCCGTGGGGTCAAAATGATCACAAGAACAGTGAGCAAAAATCCCAGAACCACATGGGGGGACCTAGTGAATGACCTGCAGAGAGCTGGGACCAAAGTAACAAAGGCTACCATCAGTAGCACACTACGCCGCCAGGGACTCAAATCCTGCAGTGCCAGACGTGTCCTCCTGCTTAAGCCAGTACATGTCCGGGCCTGTCTGAAGTTTGCTAGAGAGCATTTGGATGATCCAGAAGAGGATTGGGAGAATGTCATATGGTCAGATGAAACCAAAATAGAACTTTTTGGTAAAAACTCAACTTGTTGTGTTTGGAGGAAAAAGAATGCTGAGTTGCATCCAAAGAACACCATACCTACTGTGAAGCATGGGGGTGGAAACATCATGCTTTGGGGCTGTTTTTCTGCAAAGGGACCAGGACGACTGATCCGTGTAAAGGAAAGAATGAATGGGGCCATGTATCGTGAGATTGAGTAAAAACCTCCTTCCATCAGCAAGGGCATTGAAGATGAAACGTGGCTGGGTTTTTCAGCATGACAATGATCCCAAACACACCGCCCGGGCAACGAAGGAGTGGCTTTGTAAGAAACATTTCAAGGTCCTGGAGTGGCCTAGCCAGTCTCCAGATCTCAACCCCATAGAAAATCTTTGGAGGGAGTTGAAAATCCTTGTTGCCCAGCGACAGCCCCAAAACATCACCGCTCTAGAGGAGATCTGCATTGAGGAATGGGCCAAACTACCAGCAACAGTGTGTAGAGATTTATTTGATTGATTATTTATTTTTAAAGGAATGGTATGTTTTATCAGAATGAATTTACAAACCAGACAGTGTTTTAACGTTAAGGTTGATTTAAGGGATGGAACGTTGAATTGTTGTATTTTCAATTTAAAAATGACTTGATGAATTTTGTTTTTGTTTGATGCACAGATGTCCTATGGTGTCGAGTCATTTTTCTGCATGGATACAAAAAATTAACTTGTTTGAGACACAGAGATTTATCATAATGAATGTGTATTTTTATACCAAATAGGTGTTGAGATGTTATTGCATTTGAGACAAACAAAGCTGTTTTATTCAATTGTATGTTTGATATAATAAAATTTCAGTAATGTTCAAATAAATTCAGTCACTTGGTTTTTTGAAAAATATAGGTTTGTTTTAAATTCCATCTGGATTGCTATTTTAAAATAAATATTTACATTAAATCAACATTAAATAAATACACTGGGTGTGTGGGATTAATCACTATAAAGTGTTAAATGTGTATACTTATGAGTAATACATTTCTCAACACCATGAGTGATTAAAATGAAACACTAACACAGTATTTGTATAATAAACACTTTCGTCAGTGTTGTTTTAACACTAGCAAAGATGGACCTGTATGCTCACCCGGAAAGTGATAATTTTAACATCCATTGTGATAAATCTCCCAACATATTTTTGCTGTGTAATTGAAGATGACTTTGTTTCAGGCACTGAAAGTATACTTGCAACTGATACTGTATTTGAGGCTAGATCTGGACTTGACAATGAGGTACTTCAGTCACTAGAGAGATCCAGTCAACATGAAGATAATTACAGTTCATTTCGAGATGGAGAATACTTTAAAGAAAACAAGATTCTCTCTGAAGAAAAAGGCATAGCTCTTGGACTATATATTGATGATTTTGAAATTTGTAATCCGTTGGGTACTTCAAAAAAAAAGCACAAAATTTGTGGTATATATTGGGTGATTGTCAATTTACCCATACGACTTTGATCAACATTATCATCAATTTATCTAGCTGTGTTGTGCAAAATTATATACACGTAAAAGAATATGGTTACAGCAAGGTTCTAGAGCCTCTTATTAGGGATCTTGAGCTCCTTGAGAGAGAAGGTGTGTTTGTTCAGAGTCTTGGCTCTAGGGACCGTGAAGCTGTTAATGACTGACTCACTTTCATGCTGCAAAAGGATTTCCACCGGATATTCTACATGATGCATTTGAAGGAATTGTAACTGTGGAGCTCTGCATATGCCTCTCAGATCTGATTGCTAAGAAGTATTTTACATTGAATGACCTTAATGAAAGAATAACAACATTCCCCTTTCAATTCTATGACAAACAGACCCCAGACAATACAAAAAACCTTTCAAAAAAATGGAACTATAGGTGGGAATGGACACGTGAACTGGGCACCACTGTATTCCAGAGGGTGAAAAAACATGGAATATATAATTCTTGAATTAAAAGACATTGTTGAGTTGTTATCCAGCTCCTCATTCACAACAGACACCCTGTGCTACCTACAAGCCAAAATTTCTGATCATCGATAGTTGCTTTTTAGAATTTTGTCCATGTACTAAATTGCGCCCTAAACATCATTATCTGGAACATTATCCTATGTTAATCCAAAAATGTGGTCCCCTAATTGAATTTTGGACACTAAGATTTGAGGCAAAACATTCTTTCTTTAAAAAGGTGGTTTGTGATGCTGGCAACTTCAAAAATATTCTGCACACTTTGGCCACAAGACTATCTGGAGATGCCAAGTGTTTTTAAACCAAGCATCGAAACTGGTCATGTATCTGTTGTATCTGTGGACATCTTAGATGCTGCTATCAGCGAGGCCATATGGAACAAGTTTAAAGGTCTGGACACTGTTTCACTCACATCCACTGTGTATTTAAATGGGACAAAATATTCCAAAGGAATGGTGCTCTCAGTTGGGCACACAAGTGGACTACCAGATTTTGGGAAAGTACTCGAGATCTGTATAGTGGATGGTCGCATACTTTTCATTATTGAACTGTTCACAGCTGGCTTCTTGAAGGTGTTACCAGCTTGCCAAAAAAGACCCTGCAGTAACAGTGGCTGTCCAACCTAAACAACTGAATGACTACATCCCCCTGGTCGCATACCTTGTTGATGGAAAGCTGCTCATCACTCCAAGGACATTCATGTTACAATAAGGTATAGTAAACACATCCTTACTGATCTTTAAAACCTTTTGCTGTTTAACTTGTTTTCTCGCTGCAGGCCTAATGCAATCACGCAACACATTTAATGCAGACCATGCAGTTCTTTTAGTATAATTTCATGGGTTTAGTCTATATTGCTGCTACTGATACATGTTACTGTTTTTATTTATTTAATTTAAAAAAAAATCTTACAGTTACAGTTATTGATTTCTCCTTAACGTCATTTCAAGATATAAGGCGTGTCACCCTACAGAGTGCTGCTAATTCATTGAAGAAACTATGTGAAGGAAATTTATGATACAATAAGGTAGTATCAAAAGACAAATTTTGTTTTGCTCTATCCTCTGCGCTTCCGCATTCGTCACCGGAACTTGCACTACGCCTGCATCATACGCTGGAACGCCAGTCTCTCGTGAACGCGTGTACGACCGTTAGCATCATCATCTTGATGTTTCTTTTGTATTATTTCATAAGTCAACATTGCAAGATAATTGTTTTTTTCATTTTGTTCTGCAGACAGAAAAAAGTGAAACTGCACTGTGTAAAAATTCAGAATAAGCTGTAAAACACTTGCAGTTTAGTTCGAAACGGGGCACGATTCGCATGAAAAATTGCTGAAATATGAAAGATGTCATGCTGACCCGGGTGCTGACCTGGGTGCATGCCAAGGTACCGAAACCGAGACTACCTAAAGGAGATGATCTGAGTTTGGTTGCACTCGAACTGTGCCACGATTCACGTGAATGTGAAAGCAACACGGACTCTGGTGCGCACTTGTTCAGGAAGTAACCTACGCAGTAAAATACAAGCAGTTATTTTGTGTCATGGCCTATCACTCTCTCTATATATTCCACAATTCATGTCTTTTTTCTTCTCCCCTCCCTTACTTTTTCTATACCTCTTTTATACCACTCATCTTTCTTTTAGTTCTGTAAAATATTGGAGAAAGTTTGATATGTTGGATTTTTTAGGCGGGGCTAAAAAGGTGGCTTGATGACACACTGGAGCCACTGTGCATATGGCCCCTCCCCCAACACTATCATAACTGTTCTAAACCTGTATGAGTTTCTTCAAAGAAGACGCTTTGAAGAATGTTGGTAACCTTTTTTTACCCTCGATACTATGGTAGTCAATGGGTACCATCAACTTTGGTTACCAAGATTCTTCTTCAAAATATCTTCTGTGTTCAACAGAAGAAAGAAACTCTTTACAACAGCTTTAGAACAACTTGGGGATGAGTAAATGACAAAGTTTTCATTTTTGGGTAAACTATCCCTTTAATGCATGCTCAACTCACTAATTTCAGTAAATTGTAAAAGACTGCTTGTTCTCCTCAAAAGCGAAACGCTCTATAGCCTTTATGAAGGCTCTTCCAGAGATATTCCCATCACCAAAAAAGATGGGACATGCAAGTGAAGCAATGCTACACATCCTTGAGGTAATACATACAACCTTATTTATATTTACAAGAAGTGAAATAGAGAAGTGATCATTTATATTAAGATGTATTGCTCAGTTATTTTTGTGTTTGTGATTCTAGCCAACAGAAAACGTCTCGGTTACGACTGTAACCTTAGTTCCCTGAATAGGGAACGAGACGCTGCGTCACCGTTTTGGGAACGCCTCTGTGTGAATGCGTCGTGAAGCACGTATGTAATCAGTCTAATAGAGAGACGGAACGTCATAGGCGGGTGACGTCATAGACCCGGAAACTATAAAGCATACCGGCAAACACACGCCTCTAGCTTCTGAAATATGGATGAGGCAAGACGCTTGCGGGCATGCGGGGAGTATGGCAGGGTGACGCAGCGTCTCGTTACCTTTTCAGGGAACTAAGGTTACAGTCATAACTGAGACGTTCCCTTTCAAGGGAACTCGCGCTGTGTCACCACTTTGGGAACGAGAATACCCACGTCCCAATAGGAGCCGGATGCCCGCCTGTGACATTGCCTAAGGGGCGAGCACCCGAGCCCCAGGAGTAGCATTGATGTCAAGCTCATAAAACCTGACGAAATTGTGCGGCGAGGACCACCCTGCCACATCACACACATCCTGCAGGGAGGCCCCTGCCAGGAGAGCCTGAGAGGCAGCCATACTCCTAGTCGAGTGGGCCCGAACAGCCAAGGGAGAAGGCTGTCCGGCTGCCCCATAATCAAGTGTGATGGCATCGACCACCCACTTGCTCATCCTCTGCTTAGAAGCCGGACCCCCCCTCGAAGGAGGTCCATAACAGACAAACAACTGTTCTGAATTCCTCCACAGGGCAGCTCTGTGGACATATGCATCTAGCGCATGAACAGGGCAAAGCAGATTGAGTTTTTCCTGGTCTGACGTCAGAAACGGAGGAGGACAGAAGGCCTGAAGTACTATAGATCTCACAGGATTAGTAGGAACCTTGAGAACTAGCCCGACCTAGGATGAAGGAAGGCCTTAGCCATACCGGGCTCAAATTCCAAACACGAGGGTGCCACCGAGAGAGCTTGTAAATCCCCTATTCTCTTCAGGGCGGCTCAAAGGGAGCCTCAGAAAGGCCTTGAAGGACAATGGCCAGGTCCCAGGCCGGCACCCTGGTGCGTACTGCAGGTCTTAACCTCAAAGTGCCACGGAGGAAACGAGTAACTAAAGGGTGTCGCCCCAATGAAACACCACCCAAAGGAGAGTGGTAAGCTGCTAAGGCCGCCACATACACCTTCAATGTGGAGGGAGCTAGCCCAGAGGAGAACTTCTCCTGCAAGAATTCCAGCACCGCGCTAGCAGGGCAGTTAACTGGATCCCACAGGCGATCTCTGCACCATAGGGTGAAGAGTCTCCATTTCAAAGCGTACAGTTTCCTCGTGGAGGGAGCTCTAGAGTGTAGAATGGTCTCAACAACCTCGGCTAAGAGACCAGAACTCATGAGCTGGGCCCCCTCAGAGGTCAAGCCCACAGTTTCCACAGCTCTGGGCGAGGGTGCAGGAAGGCACTGCCCGCCTGAGAGAGAAGGTCCCTCCTGAGCGGAATCTCCAGAGCCGTCAAGGAGAGACACGATGTCAGAGAACCAAGCCCGGGCTGGCCAGAACAGGGCTACTAACAGCAGCCGGGCCCCGTCCCGGCGCACTCTCTCTAGAACTCCCGGAAGCAAAGCGATCAGGGGAAAGGCGTACAGGGGCAGCCTCGGCAGGATGTAAACTGCCCTGACTGAGTTCAGTTTCCCCTGGGCCCACAGGAGGATCTGACGAGCCAACTTGTACAACGGGCGAGACCTCAAACCCCCCTGATGGTTTATATAGGAGACCACCAATGTGCTCTCTGTGTGTACCAGCACATGATGGCCCCTGAGATGCGGCAGGAATTGTTTCAAGGCTTGAAACACCGCCAGCATTTCTAGGCAATTTATATGCCACAAACGATGATAATCCTGCCATAAGCCCTGGGCCGAGCGACCACTCATGGTCGCCCCCCCAGCCCGTCAGAGATGCATCCGTGGTCAGGGACGGGCCTTGGGCCAGGAACCAAGGATCCTTCCACATGACCAGGGCACGGAGACAACACCGTGTTACCTTGATCACACGAAAGGGGTTTCCCCCCGGGGAATAACCCTTGTTCTTGAGCCACCACTGTAATGGTCTCATGTACAACAGGCCGCAAGGAATCACGTTGGCTGCTGCTGCCATCAGACCTAACAGTCTCTGATACTGTTTCACAGTAAGCGACTGGTCTAGTTTCACCCCTTTGACCGATGAGAGGATCGACCCTATGCGAGGCTCTGATAGACGGGCCTGCATAGAGACCGAATCCCAACTCACGCCCAAATACGTAATTCTCTGAACTGGAGAAAGAACGCTCTTCTTGGAGTTGAGCCTCAGCCCTAACCTCCTCATATGCGCGAGAACCACATCTCGATGTTGAACCGCTAGACGAGCCGACTGAGCGGGGATCAACCAGTCATCGATATAATTGAGAATGCGAATCCCCTGCATACGCAAGGGGACTAACGCCGCGTCCACACACTTCGTGAACATGCAGGGTGAAAGTGCTAGACCGAAGGGAAGCACCCGATATTGGTACGCTTCTCCCCTGAAAGCGAACCTCAGGTACTTCCTGTGCTGTGGAAGGATGGAGACATGAAAGTATGCATCTTTGAGATCTATGGTGACAAACCAGTCCTCAGACCTGACTTGAGACTGTTTGAGTGTGAGCATCCTGAACTTGAGCTTTGCTACGAAGCGGTTGAGGACACGAAGATCTAAAATAGGGCGCAGCCCCCCATCCTTCTTTGGCACAATGAAGTACCAGCTGTAAAACCCTGACTCCCTGTCTGGTAGAGGAACCTTTTCTATAGCCTCTTTTTGCAGAAGAGTCTGTACTTCTTGGGTCATAACCAGAGTCTGCTCGGGGCCCACCATCGTGGGAAGAACCCCACTGAAGCCGGGCGAACGACATCTGAACTGAATGGCGTAACCCTTTTTTATAATTTGCAGGACCCACTGAGATATATTCGGCCGATTCTCCCACTCTGCTACGAACTCTACTAAGGGTACCATCCTCTCGAAGCTCGAAGCAAAGCCCTGCGTGGAGGTTGAACAGAGTGAGCTGGCAGAAAGCGCTCATCATGCTCTCTATTGGACTCATTACATACGTGCTTCACGACGCATTCACGCAGAGGCGTTCCCAAAGCGGTGACGCAGCCCGAGTTCCCTTGAATGTTGGCTGTTGGTACTACACCTGTGACAACTTTTCCACAAGAAGACCTCCATGAAGGTGTGCTCTACCTAATGGCATACTATTATGCATTTCATCTTGTGTACCCAAAGTGTGTTGCAACTCTCCTCTCTGTGCTTCAGACAGAAGTAATTTCAGATGCAATCCATGGTGATGCAACTTCCTACTACAAAAAAGCTATTTCAGAGTAGAAAAAGTTAATTGGGGAGTAGTGAAGAAGCTTAGGTCTTTTGATCACTAATTGTTGACAGCAGTTTTCATTAGGTTCTTATATATATACACTCACCTAAAGGATTATTAGGAACACCTGTTCAATTTCTCATTAATGCAATTATCTAATCAACCAATCACATGGCAGTTGCTTCAATGCATTTAGGGGTGTGGTCCTGGTCAAGACAATCTCCTGAACTCCAAACTGAATGTCAGAATGGGAAAGAAAGGTGATTTAAGCAATTTTGAGCGTGGCATGGTTGTTGGTGCCAGACGGGCCGGTCTGAGTATTTCACAATCTGCTCAGTTACTGGGATTTTCACGCACAACCATTTCTAGAGTTTACAAAGAATGGTGTGAAAAGGGAAAAACATCCAGTATGCGGCAGTCCTGTGGGCGAAAATGCCTTGTTGATGCTAGAGGTCAGAGGAGAATGGGCCGACTGATTCAAGCTGATAGAAGAGCAACTTTGACTGAAATAACCACTCGTTACAACCGAGGCATGCAGCAAAGCATTTGTGAAGCCACAACACGCACAACCTTGAGGCGGATGGGCTACAACAGCAGAAGACCCCACCGGGTACCACTCATCTCCACTACAAATAGGAAAAAGAGGCTACAATTTGCACGAGCTCACCAAAATTGGACAGTTGAAGACTGGAAAAATGTTGCCTGGTCTGATGAGTCTCGATTTCTGTTGAGACATTCAGATGGTAAGAGTCAGAATTTGGCGTAAACAGAATGAGAACATGGATCCATCATGCCTTGTTACCACTGTGCAGGCTGGTGGTGGTGGTGTAATGGTGTGGGGGATGTTTTCTTGGCACACTTTAGGCCCCTTACTGCCAATTGGGCATCGTTTAAATGCCACAGCCTACCTGAGCATTGTTTCTGACCATGTCCATCCCTTTATGACCACCATGTACCCATCCTCTGATGGCTACTTCCAGCAGGATAATGCACCATGTCACAAAGCTCGAATCATTTCAAATTGGTTTCTTGAACATGACAATGAGTTCACTGTACTAAAATGGCCCCTACAGTCACCAGATCTCAACCCAATAGAGCATCTTTGGGATGTGGTGGAACGGGAGCTTCGTGCCCTGGATGTGCATCCCACAAATCTCCATCAACTGCAAGATGCTATCCTATCACTATGGGCCAACATTTCTAAAGAATGCTTTCAGCACCTTGTTGAATCAATCAGAAGTTGCTTTAATTCTAAAAGGAAATACAAATGCTGTTTTTTTTTTGTTTTTTTTTGGTTGTCTTTGAATATTTCACAAATCTCGGTGATGCATCGGTGTAACCTTGGCCAAGCTTTGTTTTTATAGGCTTATCGATTTCTGTGATATGGTGCATTGCAGTCATTTTCAAACAATTGTTGGCTTGCCTTTTGCAGTCGGAGTTAATAAAGCAATATTAAGAGCATGTTTGTTGTACCTGATTTATTGATTGTATCTCTTTTCAGTGTTTATTTTGAGCACTACAGTCTAGATGGAGAGGGGACATCCACATTAGTTAGTCTTATTTTAAGACTTTAAATACTTATTTTAAACCAAACCTTTCCCTCAAAATAAGCCTTTCACTCTTAAAATGTGTATTGAAATTCTCATATCAAGACATGTTAAACCAAACATTCCCTCAAAATAAGCCTTTTACTCTTAAAATGTGTATTGAAATTCTCATATCAAGACATTTTAAACCAAACCTTTCCCTCAAAATAAACCTTTCACTCCTAAAATGTGTATTAAAATTCTCATATCAAGACATTTTTACCAAGAGTATTTAAAACTAACCACAAATTTTTTTACTACTTTGTCGTTGATTTCTAGATATTTGTATTGCTTGAATCTAGTCAAAATATCTAAATTTGCATAGTTTTGTTCTTGTTTTAAGATCTCTTATCAAGTAGAATTTTCTCACCCCATTGGCAGATAATTTTGCTTGATTTTAGATTTTTTTTTTTCTTAATTTATGTTTTATTTTCTTATATTTGCAAGTTTATTTTTTGCAGTGTACCTGGAAGACTCAAATGTCACGTCATTTATTAATTATCTATCTAGCCAATCATAATTCATCATCTGTAGTATATAAGTTCTGTTCCCACCCATTACTACGTTCGCAGATACTGATATCAGCGTATTTCCGATAGCACTACAGCTTTAAGAACAGCGTTGCAATAATGCAGCGATGTGAGAAGCAATGCCAACTCAGTCACTTCTAGATCAGGCCGCTTACAATCAATGCAGCGTCTCGGGTTACTTGACTGTAACCCTGTTCCCTAAAAAAACGTGAACGAGATGCTGCGCTGAGCGCTAGTCTGAAGAGCAGTCCTGGGACATCTTCAGTGCGGCAATGAAGCGCAGCATCTTATTCCCACTTTTTCAGGGAAAAGGGTTATAGTCAAGTAACCCGAGACATTCCCTTTTTAAAAGCTACACTTAATGCTGCACTGAGCACTATGGGGAACGAGAAAATCCACGCCGCCACACTGGAGGTGTCTGGACCCCACACGGTTTTGTAGTGTATGCTCACAAAAATGCAAAAGGTCTCAGACATGAGTGGGATCATCAGGTTTAAATAACAGATAGAACTGTATATCATTAGCAATGGTAAGAGAAGCCAAGCACTGAACCTTAAGGCACCCTAGTGATTAGCCAGTGATAACTCAGCCACCCTGTTCTCCATGAAGCCTTAAAAGATTTGCCTGTGAGGTACTATATGGCTGAAGCCACACACATTTTTTTTTGCTTTGATACCCAAGTCAAAAAGCATGGACAAGAGGATCTGGTGGTTCACAGTGTCAAAGACAGGTCCAGTAGAATAATGACAGTTAATTTGGAGTTTGCTCTTACCAACTGAGAAATTTCCCCAATGGCCAGTAGTGTGGTCTCTGTGAAGTTTCCATTTTTTTAAGTTGCCCATTCTTTGACATAAAAAGCGGAGAGAGCAGAATAAACTCTTTCAACTCATACCTATTTTCTCCTTTTACATGGGTGTTAATCACCTCTATTTGAATGGATAAACAGGCCATTGTCATGACATTCAGGGTTTGGTGTGCACAAGAATGAACAGTGTCAGATACATAGAACTAATTCATTGTTTCCTGTTATGATAATTCCTGTATAAATTCATCAGGAAATGCACCATTTACAGTATGCTGCTTCAGAAGCTATTTTCTTCAAGCAGAAAAACACATATATATTTACAGTTATATTAATTTATGATAAATGATTTGTGGTCCGAGGGGAATAAAACTTGCTGTGAGTGGTGCCTCAGAGGTGTGCATGCTGTCTGTTGTGTACTCACCATAGATCTAGCCTAACATTGCTAGTGTATGTCACAAGAGCAGCTAAACAAGTCGTGGAGAGAAAGTCTTGCGCTATGAGAGCTGTAAACAAGAGGAAAGAGGCAAAGACAGACACAGGTACTAGAGAGTAGTTGTCTTTCTCTCTCAGGTACTTCAGCAGGGTGTCTGGAGAAGAGACTCATAGTTCATTTTGTCAATCACACAATAAGATTGCTAAAGCAATGCTGCTTCAGGGGAGATGGTTGTGATGGATGTTTTTAGGCAAGCACTCAGTGAGAAAGGGAGAGAGACTTGCCAGTAGTGGAATAGAGTAGGCTGCTGAGTAAGCCATGTGTGTATTAGGGGGAACATAAGTTCAATAAAATGACCTTATCCCCAAGAAAAAAGAAAAAAAAACTCTTCCTCTCTCTGCTTCTCTGACAGGAAGTGTGCACAGTTCAATGGAATCAAATACATTACAGAGAAAGAGCAAGTAAGCAAGCAAGCAAGATGGCACAGCAACATCCAGACCAGGGGAGCATTCCAAAAAGCAGATTGTGAGACATACCCAGGTAAGTTACCGGGTAAATGAGACTCGGGTAAAACTTTCTTGCTGGGTGGAATATGAATTTAAAGATGTGGAATTAGTGAAAGTAGTGTTCAATGATACTTTACTTTTTTTGTATTTAAATTAATATTTCACAAAAAAAAAAAAAACAGGCAGGCAAATGATGATTAATGATTTGTTTTCTTTTTAAGACGGTGCACTGAGTACAATGTATCTGGTGGGTAATAATAAAAAAATCAGATGTATGCTCTCTTATAAGCATCAATTTTAACAATATATTCGGTGTACACATATGTAATTAGAAATATATATTACAAAATAAACAAAAAGGCAATATGGTTGTCAAGCTTGAGCAAATATAAACACCAATCTAAACGAATGCTACCCTAGTTGGCTGGTCAGCTAAAGACAGAGTAATTGTTTGTTCATAACATTGTGTGTTACACCATTACAATGAAGCCAAATTGTTGAGGAAATGGGGGAAAATATACACAACTTAATTTACCATTGTAAAGATAAAAAGAATGTGTATGTAATGTTTTACATGTTATAATGACAAATATTTTTTTCTGCCAATACATTGGACAAATGTCACTACATAGATTATAAACAACTTTACCAAAGACTTTAGAAAGGGACTTTGACTATATACCCAGTGCTTAAGTTGATAGGTATCTAGCTAGTGTCAGCATCATGTTACAAACGGTTGAAGTCAGTATTCTGTGTGTTAGCTAACATTAGCCCAAAAGTGAGCTCAGTTATTTATGCATACAGCAACTAAAAACTAACCAGCAACTTCTGTGGGCAGTATCTTTATCTGTTCGTATCTGCTTTGACTTAGATTTGAAAAGATTGGCTCTGTTTGGTCAAATTGAATGTAGCTGCACTGAAAAAAGACATTCTCTATCGTATCGAGACTATCTCTCCACTATGTTACATATTCCATATGTATAGGAATTTGATTCTCCATATATGGTGACATGGATACTCTTTAAGACAATCTTTCAACATGCATGGACTGTATTATCATGCCCTTGCGTGCAAGAGAGGCTCATCTACATTTCTTTACGGCTAAACGTCCACAGTCTCCTCAACAAGGTTGAGCGAATCATATGAGAAGAGACTCTCCCAGCGAGGGCTCTTCTCATGCAGGCTCTCAGATGGGAGACCTTTTTCCTTCTGAGGCAGCAGAAGAGGAGTTGGATGTGCTTAATCTGTTCCCTCAGATGAGGAGGATGATTTTGTTGAGGAGAGGCATGAGGAACAGGATTCAGCAGTAGCAGAAACGTCTATGGCAGCTCGATTGAAGGAGATTGGTAGAACAGCCATAGCGTTAGACATTCCTATGCCGGAAAATCTGTTCAACCCTCTCTCAAGATTTGAAGAGGAGACAGAGGCTCAGCCTGGGCCAGTCAGAGTCCCCCTTCTTCCAGAATTTGAAAAGGTTATGAGTTTGGCACACCCACGGCCCCTCACAAGTGGTCTTCCCGACCTGCAGAAGGCTGGCGAATGTCTCAAGTCTCAAGTCTGATTTATTTATAAAGCCCTTTCCACTACAAAGTAGCCCAAATGGCTGTACAATAACAATGAAGGATGTCTACAACAAACAGAACATACAACAAAAATCAGTAATAACAGATAAAAATCAACAGTTAAAAGCCATAGAGAACAAATATGTTTTCAATCGAGCTTTAAAAGTGCTAATTGAGGGTGCAGATCTGTCAGGTGGAAGGGTATTCCACAATCTCGGACCAGCAACAGAGAATGCCCGATCTCCTTTATATTTCAGACGTGTTTTAGGAAATGCGAGTAGTAGGCAATTTAATGATCTTTGAGGTCTACTAGAATTCATATGAATCAGATTCATAATGTATTCTGGGGCCAGACCATGGACAGCTTTGTAAACCGAAATTTAACCGGAAGCCAGTGCAGTTTTTCCAATACTGGGGTAATATGCTCCCTTTTCTTTGTGCTCGTGAGGAGCCTCGCAGCCTCATTCTGGACCAATTGTAATTTCGAAATGAGAGATTGATTAGCTTCAAAATAAATTGCATTGCAATAATCCAAGCGGGAGGAAATAAATGCATGAATCACAGTCTCAAGATCAGCAACAGACAAAAAAGATTATGTAAAAAATACCTGTAGATAGACTACTGTTCACAATAGATGTAATACTCGGTCCAATAAAATCAGCTGTTTTCCCAAGCAAACCTGAAGGCAACACATCCCAACTGGATGCTGAATGTTTCAGTCGAGCAATAATATAACTAATACTGGTAGATGAAACCAAATCAAACTCCTCAAAAGTGTTAACACTAAAAGAAACTTCACCTAGCTTTCCATCTAACACACAAAATCTTAACCTAATGTCTTTAGTTTTCCCAGTAAAGACACTTAAAAACTTCTCACAACATTCCGTGGATGGTGTTATAATGACAGCAGTAGGATTAAGAAACCTATTAATAGTTTGAAATAAAAATTTTGGCGCATTTGAGTGCTGCGATATAATATTTGAAAAGTAGGCCACTTTAGCATCCTTTACAGCTTTCTGGAACCTAAAAAGTGAAGCCTGTAAAATCTGATGAGAGACCAGTCATTTGTTTTTTTTCCAAGTCCGTTCTGCCTTCCTACACTGCTGTCTAGCAAGATGAGTATGTTCGTTAAGCCAGGGCTGGTTATTTACCTTACGACACTTAACTTTTAAGGAGCAATAGAGTCCAGGACATCAGAGCACACAGAGTTAAAAACAGTAAGTAACTCATCTGGATCAGTTGTATGGGGTGCAGACTCCAACCATGATACATCAGATCAAGTACTAAAAATCATACCAAAATCCTGAGATGTTGAAGGAGTGATTGCATGGGAACAAACATAAGAGGACTGCCTCTCCCTCATTTCACTCTGCACATTCATACTAAAAGCAACAGACATATGATCATATGAGTCCATTAAGTCTGAGAACACCTTTACCAAAGGTTTCCAAGGACAACAAATGTGAATATTAAAATCTCCAACAATTACGATACAGTCTGAGAGTAAAAAAATACCAGATAAAAAGTCAGAAAATTCTTGGATAAAAGCCTGACTATACTTTGGAGGTCTATAGATGACCACACCCAAAACAGGCGTAACAAAGTCAATCTTTAATAATTGAACTTCAAAATTCAAATAGTTCATGGTAGGTAAACTGCAACGTTTAAACTGATGTTTATACACCGTAGCTAATCCCCCACCACGACCCACTGATCTGGGGGTATTAATAAAATTATAATCAGTTGGACAAAGTTCCTCACATTAACTCCGGTCATCAACATTTACCCATGTCTCTGTAATAAATACAAAATCCAAGACATTGTGTGAAATAAAATAATTTAAAATAAAAGCTTATTTGTAATCGAACACGCATTCACCAGCGACATCTTTAAAGGCTGAGAAACCGCAGAAACACCAACTGTAGCTCGACAAGGCTTTACCGTCTTAAGGTAGAGTAAATTACTCAAATCAGCACCTCTGAGAAACAACACAGACTTTACATCCAAGAAAAAACGCACCGCCGAAGAGCATCCAGCCGGAAACACTGGAAGCAAACATGAAGGACGCCATCCCCAGGACTCCACAGCATACTCAGCGTTTTTACCAGCTTCTTTTGCAAACTGTACCACATCAGGACGTCTCCTCAAAAGTCTCAGCTTCACGTGAGCGCTCGCATGCCTCCCACGTCTTCGCCGGTGTCTTTGCCTACAGCACACACATCCAAACGGAACACGCTGTATCAATGGTGGCAGAGTAGAACGAGGAAAGAAAAACTTATCTCCTCTGATCGAACAGTCCATAACAAACGATCGAATCTGAAGCAGGGTACTGCGATCATAAACCCGTTGCGACTGACAAGAATTGCACAAAATATGTAAAATAACACAAAAAAGAAACAAAATAGTAAACGTGTCAGGGCTGAATGTGTCTGGTGCAGAAAAGATTGGATGTGGCTCTTTGCCCTCAGTGGACCAACATATATTGGTCCACCTTTATATCACCTTCCACTAAGTCCGTTTTGGGCAAGACTGGTTGTCTTAGTAAAAACTGCAGAATAATGGATGGTTTGCTATCAAAAATGCACAAAGCCATTGCAGTCCAGACTAAGTTAGTGAACACAGGTGCCATTCTCTCATTATATCTGCGAGAGTTAAGCCGTAGGGCTCAAGAGGAGCAAAAATCTTCCATTGGGTTGGATGAAATTAAGCAAAATTCTTCTGTGATGTCTGTAATCATGAAAGAGCAGACAGAGGCTGCAGGAAAATCCATGTCATCATTTTGGGTAGCAAGGTGTCACTTGAGGCTGTCACAATCAAGGCTCCAGCAGGATGACCAGGATTGACTCTCTAGACTGCTGGTTGAGCCTTCTGCCATGTTCTGGCCAGATGCTCTCTGAATGCTGCACCAGGCCCAAGAGGCCCGCCGCAACGCCAAAAAGTTTTCAAGCACACTTGGTCAGCATAGAAGCTTCAGACCAAGGCAGACTCCGCCTAGGGATTCCTCAGATCAGTCCCAGTGGAGTCCCAGAGATCTTAGGTCTCAACTGGAGGCGTTTAGAAGGAGAAAGGCTCAACAGAATAAAAAAGCCTACCTACCTACTTTGGCAAGAGTTCCTCCACGGCCAACAGTTGTAGACCCACAACACAGAGAGATACTTTGGGCAGAGATAATTGGACTCATCAAAAAAGGGGCCATCAGGGAGGTGGGAAAAAGCGACTATCAAACTGGATTTTTCTCTTGACATTTTCTCATACTCAAACGGGATGGGGGTCTACGACCCGTCTACGATCAACTTGGACCTCAGGGGTCTAAACAAGTATCTTCGACCCTTGAAATGCAAAATGCTCACAGTTCCAAGGGTACAACAAGCAATAAACAAAGACAATTGGGTTGCCACTCTAGACCTCAAAGATGCCTACTTTCAAATACCTGTCTGGGAGGGTCATTGGCGGTTCCTGAGGTTTCAGTTTGAAGACAGGACCTATGAGTTCAGAGTCCTCTCCTTCAGCATCGCCTTGGCCCCTCGGAAATTCACAAGGTGTATGGAAGCTGTCCTGGCACCTCTTCATCGCCCTGGTATCAGGGTCCTGAACTATTTAGACGATTGGTTAATTTGTGCTCAGACAGAAACCATGTGCAGGCAGAATGTGTCTGTCCTTGTGAAGCATATCGAGAGCTTGGGTCTTTGCATTAATATGCAGAAGATCAAGCTGGAGCCATCGCAGGTCACTCAGTTTCTAGGGCTGATTTTAGACTCCAGGGAAACAATTGTGACTTTAACCTTAGAAAGACAGCAGACAATAAAAGAGTGCATCTCTCACTTCCGAGTAGGGGTGAAGGTTACCTGGGGACTGTGTCTTCGCCTGATGGGTCTGATGGCAGCAACAGTGCAGGTAGTGCCACTTGCTCTGTTACATATGCGACCTGTACACCGATGTTTTTCCGACAAGGGTTTCATCCACAGACAACTGGGTCCAGTATGCCATTGACAACTGGTGTCAACAGATGCGCCCCAGCTAGGCTGGGGGGCAGTCCATGCAGGCTGGGGCATCAAGGGATGCTGGAACAGTCACTGGGCAAGTCAGAACATCAATGTGTTGGAATTGAAGGTAGTACATCTTGCACTTCAACATTTCCGGCCACGCCTTCAGGGGTATCATATACTAGTCCAGACAGACAGTATAGTAGCAGCAGCATATATCAACAGACAAGGGGGCCTCGGATCTCCTGCACTATGTCGATATGTCAATATTTCACACAAACTCTTGCTAGGGGCTCAGAAGCAGTTTCTGTCACTGAGGGCAGTACATGTGCCCGGGTCCACAAATGTGGCAGCAGATCAGCTGTCCAGGGGTGGACCAAACCCAGGGGACTGGAGACTGCACCCCGAGGTGTTCATGGAGATCTGGCGTTCGGTCCAGCAGCAGCAGACCTGTTCTCCTCCAGGGAGATCAACACATTGTCCCCTGTTCTTTTCCCTGGGGAGGGACAATCCCCCTCTCGGAATAGATGCCCTGGCACATCAGTGGCCTCAGGCCCAGCTTTATGCATTTCCCCCATTCAGCCTTCTTCAACAACTTCTTTAGAGAATGAAGGGGGAGAAGGTGAGACTAATTCTGGTGGCCCCGAATTGGCCTCATATGATATGGTTCTCAGACATTCCACCCCTCCTTCACAGGACGCCATGGGAACTCCCAATCAGGAGGGATCTACTATCCCAGGCACAGGGCAAGTTGTTTCACCCCTTCCCTCAGGGTCTCAAGCTCTGGGCTTGGCCCCTGAGAGGGCTGGGTTAGTTGCTATGGGACTATCAGACAAAGTGGTTAAGACCCTGGAATGAGCGTGTGCTCCCTCAACAAGGGCAGCCTATTCATTTAGGTAGGGTATGTTTCAGTCTGGGTGTGAAGGGCACAAGGTAAATCCTTTCACATCTACAGCCTGTGATATCCTCCAGTTTCTGCAGGAACAATTGGATGCAGGCAAATCCACTTCTACTCTCAGAGTTATGGTGGCTGCAGTTAAGGCTGTTCGAGGTGCTCAAAGATGTACAGCACGCAGTACTAGTCATATCATACCTCCGTGGGACTTAGATTTAGTCTTAAGGGCACTCCAGCAACCCCCATTTAAGCCCCTTGAATCAGCAGACCTGAAATGGCTGTCCCTAATGACTGCCTTCATTCTGGCAATAACCTCTGCCAAAAGGATTGGGGAACTTCATGCTCTATCTGTGCATGAAAGCTGCTGTAGGTTTATGCCGGAGAGTACAGAAGTTATATTGCGGCCAAACCCACCTTTTTCTGCCTAAAGTGCTGTCTGATCTACACCTGTACCAGACAGTCGAACTTCACCCACTCTTTCTTGCACAAGGATGTGAGGAAATGGAAAAAAAAACAGTCACTAATTTGCCCAGTGAGAACACTGACCATCTATCTACAGTGGACAAAGGCATTTAGGCAAACAGATTAGATGTTTGTATGCTTTAAACCAGAGATAGTTTTGGGGTAGGCCACTATCAAAGGCGAGGATTTCACATTGGGTTGTAGAAGCAATCCAGATAGCCTACAAGGAGACGGATGGACCATCATTGTCAGGGCTGAGGGCACACTCGACTCAAGGAGTTGCCACCTAATGGGCTTTGTGGCGGGGGGGCCTCTTTGAAGGAGATCTGTGAGGCAGCCACGTGGTCTTCTCTGTGTACTTTTACTAGGTTTTATAGACTGAATGTTGAAGCCAGCCCCTCCTTTTGGGGAGTGGGTGCTGGGGGCAACAAGAAATGGACATGTCGTCAAACCTGGTCTTCAAGTCTAGGTGAGCTGTCACCCTAATTAGGGCGTGACCGGCACAGCCGGATTGTCTTAAAGAGTATCCACGTCACTAAATATGGAGAATCAAATTCCCCTATGTATGGAATATGTAACATAGTGGAGAGTCTTTTCACACACAAAGGTTACATCATAACCAAACGTTCTGTTATGCTTTCTGTCAGAAATACGAAGTAACAGAAATGAAATACAAATCTAAATAACGAGGTTCCAAAAGCCACATGCCACACACACTTGAAGAAGTTGGGTAAAAATAAAGATATAACACTGAATTTTCTATTTAACTTAATAGTTCACCAAAAATAAAAATGTATCATTCAAAAGTGAATTCATTACTCACCCTCAAGTTGTTCCAAACCATTTAAGACTCTCATTCATCTTCTAAGAAATATTTTAATGAAATGAGATTTATGCTTAATCGCAAAAAAAACATTGCCAAAGTAATCCATATGAATTGAGTAGTTTCATCCAAGTCCTCTGAAGAGACACAATCGCTCTATATTAGAGGTCTTCAACCCTGCTCCATCCTGCTCTATGTAATTTTAACATTTAGGCTATTATTCAAATTCATTAAAGCACATACGCCCGCACAACAGAACCGAAGCGCTCAGATGTGACGTGCTTGCTCATAATCATAAGAACCAATCGGGTTTAGTCACGTGTGTTACGCGTGTTGTTTGAATTTAAACACAAGTAAATATATAGGGATTTTAAGCATATTTTTGGAAAATGTATTTATGATACGTTGAAATGCTTGTGGGACTACAGTGGTTTAACCTTAATTTTATGAAGCAACAAGAATACATTTTGTGTGCAAAAACAAACAAAATAACGGCTTTATTCAACAATTTCGTCTAGTAGAGGGGAATCCAGTCATCTGCCATTCTCAATCTGAAACAGATAAGAACTGTCATTCATTGCTATCATCAAGATAATTTATGCATTCACTCAGTTACTCACCTGCTCACGATGCTTGTTTTCTGCATATCTGCAGTAAACCTCGTGTTCTGGATATTACCTGTGTTGCATTCTTCTGTTCCGTGACAGCTAAATCTATTAAATCTTTTAAATTATGATCACACCAGAATATTTCAACCTGCTTTCACAATGGGGGTTGAGAACCGGAGCAGGCTCATAGGCTGGAGTGGACTCTGGAGCAGTCTCATGGGCTGGAGCGGACTCTGGAGCGGGCTCATGGGCTGGAGCGGATTCTGGAGCTGGCTCATGGGCTGGAGCGGTCACTGGAGCAGACTCAGGGGCTGGAGCCGACACTGAAGCGGACTCAGGGGCTGGAGTCGACACTGGAATGGACTTAGGGGCTGGAGTGGATGTGTGTGTGGCCCAAACACACAAAACAGCAGCAACATAACTGGTAAAGACCACCTCTTTAATCCCACCAGGGCAGACAGGCAGGCTCTGGAGATTCACTCACTGGAACGAACTGGGGCATTTCTCTTACTGGAACAAACTGGAATGGACTCTGGAATTTCTTTCACTGGAATGGACTCTGGAACATTACTCACTGGAGCATATTCAGGAATTTCACCCACTGTAACGGATTTGAACGGAACGGAACGGAATGAAGACCTTCCTTAGGGCCGCTCTGACGGAAATGATTGAGGGATCCGCTGACTTTGCCATCAGGTCCACACTCTTGGATACGACCTTCGGTGCCCAGGGAAAGGCTGGGGATGTTGCTTTCCTGAACTGGGGAATGTTAGTATACTCAGGAGTGACAGAGAGTACTCTCGTATTGCATAAGCTAGCTTATGCTATGGGAAAAACAAATTTTCTCGAGAATATTGAAGCCAAAATGATCCTTATAATTTTTTATATGTAAAACGCAGTGCAGCTGCACAGCAGACCCCAGCAGAGCTTACTAGCGCGCTGATTGGCTGTGCTACGGCAACTGCACGAACCTATGGCGAGGCGGCTGAGGCGTGCGAACCAATCGGGTCACTTTGCGCCCTAGCACGTCAGCTCTAGGGCTATAAAAGCCCATCTTACACCATAGGATTCAGATTCCTTCAGCGGACTTACCCTTCGCTGAGCTCCGGATTGAGAAGTCACCACCGTCGAAAAGGCCTTCAGTGAAACGAGCCACCTGCTTTGCAGTACTGAGGACGCCGGTTTCCTGTCTTCGCTGGACTCCGCCTTCAGCCCGCTGAAGTAAGAAAAGCATTTTTTGCAGTGTGCCTTTTGACCGGTACTGTATATAATTTAAAATATAATTGGCCTGTACAAAATTTTGGTCACATGCTGTGCAATAATGCATGCATGCATGAGACAAAAATCATGTTTTCTGTTAAGAGTGTTATATTAAGGTTAATACAATAGTTGCTATGATCATGCTCACTGTTACGACCTGCGTTTCTTGTATTGCTCTGTGTTCTCTCTTTCTCTCTGTTTCTTCTCGTTCTGATAGGTTTACCAGTGATGGTGTGGATGATCGTCATTGGTCATCTAGTTGAGGCGTGGACTATATAAGGACGCTCATTGTTGGTGTCGGTTGAACGGGTTGAGAGCTCCTGGATCCCTCCTCCGGCCGATGATCAAATTTAACTTGTTCTAGTAACATCTGGGCATGTTATAATATCATAGATCGTAGGGGTGTCCTGCTATTTATTTTAAAACTTGTTTGGGTTCTGTTTTTTGTTAGGTAGTTAGGTCAGCTAAATGTATTTTATTTTTGCTATTTGACTAGGTTATTTAATGTATTTCCCTTTTTCTTTTTATACTTGTTTTGTTTGTTATTTTGGCCTTTGGACACGTTATTCCCATTGTGATTCCTTAATAAATGTTCTCTTATTTTCTGCTTAGTTTTGGTGTGTATGTTTGATTATCGACCGGAGCGATTCGTTTTTGGGATTCCAATAATACCACAACCCATTTGTTTATTATGCCCTTTTATAGTGTTCTTTAGTCCCCTAGAATTGCTTTTTGCTCTCTTTAGAGAAATTGCACTCTATTTAATTGAAGGTAATCTGGAAATGAGCTTTCACTTTACAAGCGCTTGGCTCCGAAGCAAAGTATGAATGAAGTGAGTAATGCCCTATTTATACTTGTGTGTTTGGGTGGGTGTGACTCGGCATGCAAATCTCACTGGCCAATCAATTGGCTCGATTTGTTACCACTTGGAGGTCATTGGGCTCCAAGGCGAGACCCCATGACAGTCCGACGTAACGTTGAATGTGACTGTCTGAATGTGAAACAGAAGAATGCAATACACAGGTAATATCCAAAACAAGAGGTTTATTGCAGAAATACAGAAAACAAGCAACATACAGGTGAGTAACTGAGTGAATGGATATGTTGTCTTGATGATAGCAGTGAATGAAAGTTCTTATCGGTTTCAGATGGGGATGCCAGATGACTGGATCACTGGAGAAGACTGAAGACTAAAGATGAACTGAGAGGATCGCACAAGTAAGTGTCTCAAAGGTAGGTAGTCAGATCAGTAGTTCAGGTTAGGAACGACGAGACCAGACCCTGATGAGTGTGTGAAGCAGGCTTAAATGAAGAGTTGATGAAGGTGAATGATAGCAGGTGTGAATTGAGGAGAGTGTGCAGGTGATCAGGACTGATCATGGTAAATGTAGTGCAGAGGTGACAGGTGAATCGTAAGAATAGCGGAATCATTGTCATTTAGGAATAAGATTGCATGTGTGTTTAAATCGTGATCTTTTAATGATTAATAATGCATACATATGGGACTATACAGCCTAGGTATTTTTGTATGCCATATTGGTACCAGACCTCAAAAGCTTTAATGAGGGAAATCCACAATCATAATCTAAATAACAGGCAAAAGGTCAAAACCACAGGGCAAACAATCCAGATAGTCCAAGACACATGCAGGAAATCCAGGGAAAGATCGAGACCATAACACGGGAACCAGGATAAAACACTCAGAACTGCAGTGTAACAAAAAAGACTCTTCAATGAGTAAGTGAAAACACCTAGCTCTACTTATAAAGGCAAACACAAATAAGTTCATCACACACAGGTGGAATTAAGGGGAATTCACGCCATGTTGTTATTACCGCAACTATTCTGCAATGTAAAAAGCCTTCACAAGCTTGTAGAACTTGTAATTACAATGTGTAAACTCGTAATTTTCATGTAGTTCATGATGGGAAAGCAAAGGAGACAGGAAGAATGCCCTCTGGTGGAGATCATGTGCACTCCAGCTGGTTAATGTAACAGTCTACTAATCCTCTAATGACTGGTAGTTGGCAGATACTTACAGTTACTAGATTGTCTGAAATAAAGTGTTTTCAACATTGATAATAACAATAAATGTTTCTTGAGTACCAAATTAGCATATTAGAATTATTTCTGAAGAATCATGTGACACAGAAGACTGGAGTAATAACTGCTAAAAAAATTAGCTTTACCATCACATGAAAAAAATACATTTGAAAGCATATTCACATACACAAAACACAAATAAATGATTTTAAATTATAATAATAGTATTAATATTTTACTGTATTTTGATCAAATGAATGCAGCCTTGGTGAGCATATAAGACATTAAAAAGGTCTTAATTATTCAAAACTTTTGGCTGGTAGTGTATATTTCTAATGCTGTACTGACAACAAGAGTCCATGTGGTGTGAGAGTGTGACATTATTAGGGGCCAAGCACCGAAGGTAATAATAATTATTATTTCGCCATGGGAGACTATGGCAGCTCATAGAACCACTTGCGGGAAAGTTTGAAAATTTAAATTTGGCACACAGATAGAGGACAGTCTCAACTGTCACCATAGCAAATTTGGAGTCTCTAACTCAGTCCCTCTAGCGCCACCAACTGTCCAAAGTTGCACTTACGTTTATGCTAATAACTTTTGAACCGTAAGAGTTAGAAACAAAATTGGCCAAAAATCATACTTTTTCAAACTTCTCCTAGACAGTTTATCCGATTTGCACAAAAATTTAACCAGATCATCTTCAGACAATGGTGACAAAAAGTTATGAAATTCAAGTTGATTCATCAAACTGTTTTTGAATAACACGCAAACGAATTTTGCGTAGTGCTTGCAAAAACAGACAACAGACTGTATCTCCGCAACGCCTTATCATATTCAAACCAAACTTGGTACATGTCATCACAAGCATGACCTGAGGCAACATGAAGCGTTTCGGCACAGCGCCACCTACTGGTCCAGAGATACAAAAAAATGGCTATTTTTGCTTATGACTTCTGATGGGTTTGTCCAAAAATATGTAGTCTAGTTTGATTCAGGGCGACATGCCGAGTCGAATGATATCCAATTTTACCATAATGGCTATAAATAATGGCTGATAAATCAAAACAAAGTTGTCCATGGGTAATTTTTTATGTTGTTATTGCTATAAATGTCTATAACTCTGAAACAAAATTAGATATTGTCACCAAACTCGACACACATATGTATGGACTCATTCTGAGGACACACAAAAAAGCGGTGGAACTGCGCCACTTGGTGGTGCTATAATTAAACAAAACATTAAAAAATTGGCTCTATACAACTCAATGTATTAATGTGGGGTTTCAACCTTTTTGGTTAAAATTGTCTCCAAATGTCTTTACTCATTTTTGCAGTTGGTCTGCTGCTAGCTTCCTTGTTTGCTTCTTTGCGCTTGGCCCCGATAATTGCTGCTTGTTATTATTATTATTATTTTTAAAAAATGCAAACCATTTCCATTTAGAGGTATAGTTAAGGTTTAAGTTAAGCTGTTAAGGGGCATTTTTTCATGACTTGTGTCCTTTGCACATATGATTATGAAAGAGCGCTGCTATATAACAAGAAAGTGCAAGGTGTATACAGTAAACACTGAACAAAGGGAAAGCAAACAAAATGTATTTGAACGTCTCTCAAAAATAAAGAAAAAGGGATGTTGATGAATTAACAAAACATTAATGTATTTCTGTGTGTAACACTGTTCGTATGTTCCGGGAAGAAGGAGGCGGGAAACCGGCGAACATTTAAAACTTTAATGAAATAAATAAACAAAATAAAAAGTCGCCGCGGCAGCCCCTCACGGACGACTGCCGCGCACACACACAAAATAAAACGTAACCAAAAACACAACATAAGTCCAGGCCTGGTCCTCTCTCGTCTTGCACTGTCGTCGCTCCTCCTTTTATGCTCCCGTCACTCCTCCGTGAGACGAGACCGGTGTGGCGCGCAGCTGGAGCTCATTATCGCTCGTCACCGGCCCGCTCTCACGGTCCCTCACCTCACCGCTCGCCACATACCCCCAACACCCTTCGCAGGCCGGGGGGCACTCCCGAGACTGCGCTCTACTCCCCCCCCCCCCCCTCCTCTGGGGGGGCCGATCACGGCGGCCGCGGTACCTGGGGGTAAGGACAGAGAGGCGAGAGAAACGGAGCCAGGAGCATGAGGAGCGACAAAACGAGAGAGGGGAGAGAGGAGAAATGAAAAAAAAAAAAAAAAAAAAATTGTGGTCCGGTTCCCCGACACACTGCCGCTCGGTCCTCAGCCAACCGAGAGGCTCTTCCTCGCGGTGCCATGCGATGGTACTGGACGCTCGGTGGACGGCTCGATCCTCCTCCGCCCCCTGGCGGCCGGCGGTGGCTCCTCTTATTGAGGGCAGCCGGCAGCGAGTCCCGCGCTCCCTGCTCCTCCCCATCATGGCGGATGGCAGCAGGCTTCGGCCCACGGCGAACGCCGACGACTCCTCTGCTCCCTCTCAGACGGCAGCCACCCCACCTCGACCCAGGGGCGCGGCAGCGAGCTCTCCGTCCCACCGGATCTTCACTCGCTCCAGCACCACCGCCTCGGGCAGCCCCTCGCGGTCTTCACTCATCCGCGCTGCCCGACCTCCTCAGCACCGCGATCCCCCTCAGCAGCGAGGGCTCTTCGACAGCATGTCCCTCCTTCCTCCCGGGTTTCGGCACCAATGTAACACCGTTAGTATGTTCCGGGAAGAAGGAGGCGGGAAACCGGCGAACATTTAAAACTTTAATCAAATAAATAAACAAAATGGAAGTCGCCGCGGCAGCCCCTCACGGACGACTGCCGCGCACACACACAAAATAAAACGTAACCAAAAACACAACATAAGTCCAGGCCTGGTCCTCTCTCGTCTTGCACTGTCGTCGCTCCTCCTTTTATGCTCCCGTCACTCCTCCGTGAGACGAGACCGGTGTGGCGCGCAGCTGGAGCTCATTATCGCTCGTCACCGGCCCGCTCTCACGGTCCCTCACCTCACCGCTCGCCACACTGTGTTATGATACTTTGTGTTGAATTTGACCAATAGTAATTAATGCTTGGTGAGTGGCAAAGGTATTTGAACAAATTATTTTGTATTCACTGCAATGTTTTCTTTTCTGATCCACAGAAATATACTACTACTACTATAACAAACTACATGATTGACATATACCATTAGTCATAACTCCCTTCAATTATATTATTGTCTTCCTCTTTTATTCAAGTTTATATTGACACATACTGTATTTTTCTTGCTCTCTGCCCTCTTCTAAGGAAAAAAATCTTTTTAGCCACATTTTGCCTTGCCAACCCTTAACATGCTCCTCCCTCAACGTTAGTGTTCATTCAGGTTAAAATGGATATAAGGATATAAGGCTTTCTTAAAATGAGATGAGGTGAGATGGAATGGGGGTGGGCAACAGACCCTGAGCTGGTAATTCAGTTCCTCTCAGACACCATTTCCGGGAGGCTGTTTCCATCAAGTGCGTGCCGGTGGCCCTAAAAGAGCTCTGGCACTCTATCACAGAAGAGCTAAAAATGGAGTGAAAATGATGTGGCAGAGAAGAGCAAGCCTAATCTCAGATGCGGAGAAAGAGAGAAATAGACAGTAGTAATGGAACTGAGAGAGTCTTCGGTTGAGTGGAAAATGACTGAGAGAAAATAAATCTGAGGAAGAGGAGAAGATGCATTGTATTTGGATAGTTGACAAATGACAAAATCAGTTTCCAGCATGGGGAAAAGAAAAAAGTGTAAAAATCTAGTTTATAACATATGTGCAATTGTTTTATGAATGCATGGGATTTGTTTTCCACACGTTTTTTTTTTAGTTAAAATTATTAAGATAGGATGGATCTCTGTGGTTTCATGTACTGATTTTGATGTGAATCAAAAAATTTGTAAATCTTTGTGTTTCGAACTAGTGATTCGGAGTGCATAACAAACTGCATGATTTCAGGAAACAAGACTTTGTTATGAAACATTTAGAAATTTCAATGGTTTCATAGCAAGAGTAGCAATTTAAAAAAAAAAAAAAATATACAGACACTTCATATTTAATGGTATTTGATTATTTTTTAATGCCATTTAATAGATTCTCCTTTCAACAAACCATTTGCAATAGGTTTGTAATTTTCGTTGCATTTACACCATTTACAGCAGGCATCAGTGTGTGGGTTTTCAAGCACATTTGCAAAGCAACTTTCAAAAAGTTTTGTTCCCTTTCCAGAGAACTTGTGCTGCGTCGAATGATGACACTTTGGGGAACTCCTCCAGCATGACAGAATCTGAAGCATGTGTAAAACTAGTCCAATCCTGATTGGTGTTGCGTTATGATGTAACATGTCACGGCGTAATGCGTAAGCTACAAATGGTGCTAAGCTGAGAACTGCTGCAATCTGAATATATAGACAACAAAACTAAAAAGTCAAAGCATGTTTCCAATTATGTTAAATACATTTCTACTGTTTTGATTTACACATTATAAACATTTACTTGTACTCATTCATTGTGTTTCCAATCTTTAAAGGGCACCTATTATGCAAAATTCACTTTTACATGGTGTTTGAACAAATGGATTTCTCCTGATTTCTACTTGCTGCATACGTGCACAGACATAACCAACTGTTTTCATGTAAACTTTGTGTGTTTCTTACATAACCTTGTGTGCATTTGACAGTTTAATCGCAATAACACATGAAAGAGAACTAGTCCAGTTTAATAGCCTACTCCGGGACGCACTGACATCCAGCTCTCTGTGCGCATGTGCCGGGTGTGTGTGCTCAAGTTGACAGCATAGACTGTAAGGTTGAGAGTGATATGGCTTTAAAATGCATGCAGATGATAATATTTCAAGATGATGAAGAACTGCAATGTCACATGAGCTTGTCCGTGATAGAGATGATAATCAAAGCCAAACAGATGTATCATTTGTCAGTTTTCATTCACGTGTTCACTGGTGTTCACAAGCTGTGAAAGCTCCGCCCTCTGCGGTGGGGAGTAGCAGCTCATTTGCATTTAAAGGAGATACACACAAAACAGCTCATTTTTCTCAAACCCAAAAATTGGCATTTTCAAAATGGTATATTAAATTGTCTGTTAGGAATTTTGATCTGAAACTTCACAGACACACTCTGGGGACATCTGAGACTTATATTACATCATGTAAAAAGGGGCATAATAGGTGCCCTTTAAAATAATACAGTGATAAGACAGTAATTGTGTGATAAACAAGTTTCCAACATGTTTTATTTTGTTACAATTTCTGATGTTCAACAAAATACTTAAGAAACATGGATCTCGTCCCTCTGAAAAAATTATGCGTCGAAATACAAGACGTATTGTCACTGCTACACCAATCTCTCCCACACCGGTATGCTCCATTGTTTGTTCGCCATTGTCTGTTCTGTAGTCGTCTCCAGTGTGTTTGCTCCATTCCGTCTGGTCCCCTTGTGTACTTGTCTCATCTGCCAAACAAAGAACTGTTATTGTCCCGTTAATTGTTTCCATTGTTTCTTCTATTACCAATCTACTTACTTATGTAAGACTGTAAGATGCCGGGACGTCTGGGCTAAGGAACGACTACTCCCGAGAAACAATTGATGTTTCGGGGTATTAACATTTGAACTCTCTCTTGTGAAAGTGGCATCCCCACCCGAGGCTCAGCCACACAATGTCAATCACCTTAATTTACATTTCATCCCCCTCACCCTCATCTCTCCTCTCCACATGAAATTCTATATGAGTTATTGTGAACTATGTAAGTACTATACAGTATTATACATGTTTGCAATCATTTGAAATGTTTCAGTGCGACTGGTACAAAGATCTCATTTCCACAGAAGTACAAACCTGATTCCAAAAAAGTTGGGACACTGTACAAACTGTGAATAAAAACAGAATGCAATGATGTGGATATTTCAATATTTTATTCAGAATACAACATAGATGACATATCAAATGTTTAAACTGAGAAAATGTATCATTTTAAGGGAAAAATAAGTTGATTTGAAATTTCATGGCATCAACACATCTCAAAAAAGTTGGGACAAGGCCATGTTTACCCCTGTGTGGCATCCCCTCTTCTTTTTATAACAGTCTGCAAACGTCTGGGGACTGAGGAGACAAGTTGCTCAGGTTTAGGAATAGGAATGTTGTCCCATTCTTGTCTAATACAGGCTTCTAGTTGCTCAACTGTCTTAGGTCTTCTTTGTCGCATCTTCCTCTTTATGATGCGCCAAATGTTTTCTATGGGTGAAAGATCTGGACTGCAGGCTGGCCATTTCAGTACCCGGATCCTTCTTCTACGCAGCCATGATGTTGTAATTGATGCAGTATGTGGTCTGGCATTGTCATGTTGGAAAATGCAAGGTCTTCCCTGAAAGAGATGACCTCTGGATGGGAGCATATGTTGTTCTAGAAGGATATACCTTTCAGCATTGATGGTGCCTTTCCAGATGTGTAAGCTGCCCATGCCACACGCACTCATGCAACCCCATACCATCAGAGATGCAGGCTTCTGAACTGAGTGCTGAAAACAACTTGGGTTGTCCGTGTCCTCTTTAGTCCGGATGACATGGCGTCCCAGTTTTCCAAAAAGAACTTCAAATTTTGATTCGTCTGACCACAGAACAGTTTTCCACTTCGCCACAGTCCATTTTAAATGAGCTTTGGCCTAGAGAAAACGCCTGCGCTTCTGGATCATGTTTAGATATGGCTTCTTTTTTGACCTATAGAGTTTTAGCCGGCAACTGCGAATGGCACGGTGAATTGTGTTCACCGTTTTTTGGAAGTATTCCTGAGCCCATGTTGTGATTTCCATTACAGTAGCATTCCTGTATGTGATGCAGTGCCGTCTAAGGGCCTGAAGATCACGGGCATCCAGTATGGTTTTCCGGCCTTGACCCTTACGCACAGAGATTGTTCCAGATTCTCTGAATCTTTGGATGATATTATGCACTGTAGATGATGATAACTTCAAACTCTTTGCAATTTTTCTCTGAGAAACTATTTTTCGCCGCAGCATTAGGGGAATTGGTGATTCTCTGCCCATCTTGACTTCTGAGAGACACTGCCACTCTGAGAGGCTCTTTTTATACCCAATCATGTTGCCAATTGACCTAATAAGTTGCAAATTGGTCCTCCAGCTGTTCCTTATATGTACGTTTAACTTTTCCGGCCTCTTATTGCTACCTGTCCCAACTTTTTTGGAATGTGTAGCTCTCATGAAATCCAAAATGAGCCAATATTTGGCATGACATTTCAAAATGTCTCACTTTCAACATTTGATATGTTATCTTATCTATTGTGAATAAAATATAAGTTTATGAGATTTGTAAATTATTGCATTCCTTTTTTATTCACAATTTGTACAGTGTCCCAACTCTTTTTGGAATCGGGTTTGTAAAGCAAAAGATAACAAAGTTTTTAAAAGTTTAGAGATATTTTGCTTATTGTGGTGGGTGTGTCCTCTGCCAATTGGCCTTTACCTCCTGTCCTCAATAAGGTGTAAATTACAGGTCTACAGGACTTGATTAATGCAAATTCCCATTGTGAACTCATGTTTATATTTGAAAGAGGTTTCTGTCTTGGTCTGAGTATTTAAGGGATGTTTCAGAAGGGTCAGCCCGTAAGTGTTATGTAATTTTCAGATGTCAGGTATCTATCTTTTACTCTTTACTTCAGAGCATTTGATGTTATGTACTGATTATCTTTGAATTGATTATGTAATTAGCATGATACATTTACCTGGTTTCTCCCAAGGTTTATTTTTCTCCATTAGGCCACCTGATGGAGTTTTGGTTCCTTGCCACTGTCGCCTTTGGCTTGCTCAGTTGGGACACAACATTTTCAAATAAATATCCAAATAAATTTAATTACTAAACTAAATTAACTATATCAACTACATTACTTGAATATACACTCACCTAAAGGATTATTAGGAACACCATACTAATACTGTGTTTGACCCCCTTTCGCCTTCAGAACTGCCTTAATTCTACGTGGCATTGATTCAACAAGGTGCTGAAAGCATTCTTTAGAAATGTTGGCCCATATTGATATGATAGCATCTTGCAGTTGATGGAGATTTGTGGGATGCACATCCAGGGCACGAAGCTCCCGTTCCACCACATCCCAAAGATGCTCTATTGGGTTGAGATCTGGTGACTGTGGGGGCCATTTTAGTACAGTGAACTCATTGTCATGTTCAAGAAACCAATTTGAAATGATTCGAGCTTTGTGACATGGTGCATTATCCTGCTGGAAGTAGCCATCAGAGGATGGGTACATGGTGGTCATAAAGGGATGGACATGGTCAGAAACAATGCTCAGGTAGGCCGTGGCATTTAAACGATGCCCAATTGGCACTAAGGGGCCTAAAGTGTGCCAAGAAAACATCCCCCACACAATTACACCACCACCACCAGCCTGCACAGTGGTAACAAGGCATGATGGATCCATGTTCTCATTCTGTTTACGCCAAATTCTGACTCTACCATCTGAATGTCTCAACAGAAATCGAGACTCATCAGACCAGGCAACATTTTTCCAGTCTTCAACTGTCCAATTTTGGTGAGCTCGTGCAAATTGTAGCCTCTTTTTCCTATTTGTAGTGGAGATGAGTGGTACCCGGTGGGGTCTTCTGCTGTTGTAGCCCATCCGCCTCAAGGTTGTGCGTGTTGTGGCTTCACAAATGCTTTGCTGCATACCTCGGTTGTAACGAGTGGTTATTTCAGTCAAAGTTGCTCTTCTATCAGCTTGAATCAGTCGGCCCATTCTCCTCTGACCTCTAGCATCAACAAGGCATTTTCGCCCACAGGACTGCCGCATACTGGATGTTTTTCCTTTTTCACACCATTCTTTGTAAAGTCTAGAAATGGTTGTGATTGTGAAATACTCAGACCGACCCGTCTGGCACCAACAACCATGCCACGCTCAAAATTGCTTAAATCACCTTTCTTTCCCATTCTGACATTCAGTTTGGAGTTCAGGAGATTGTCTTGACCAGGACCACACCCCTAAATGCATTGAAGCAACTGCCATGTGATTGGTTGATTAGATAATTGCATTAATGAGAAATTGAACAGGTGTTCCTAATAATCCTTTAGGTGAGTGTATATGATAATTGAAATGAGCTAGATGACATCTCCGTTTTCTCCAGAGCGGCTGTACAGCCGAATCAAATTATGTTGCATTATTTTCCTGTTTAACACTATGAAGCTGCTTTGAAACAATCTGCATTGTAAAAAGCACTATATAAATAAAGTTGACTTGACTTGACTGACCGGACTAATAATACATTGTTACATTGATTTATTCTGACTTACTCTGGAATTATGAAATCTAGTAGATAACGTTAAGTCAATAACACAGCAAATCTACGCTCAGGTTAGTAACAGACTAGAGCACCGTTCTGAGTGAAGCAGAGGGGCGCACCAGACTGATGTTTTAGAGCTCCGACTAACACATTGGCATTAGTTACATATATGGGCCGTTCTGCAGAATTGGTGCAAACTGTTGTCCCACATCCAAAAAACACATTTGAAAAACATTTAATTATTCAAATCTTAGATGTTTATTAAGATCCTTCAATTATCTATTGAAACCCACAATAACATTTAAAATATCAATAAGCTTTATGTATAAATAAAATCATTTATTGGGTGCTTTCAATTGGGAAGTGGCTGTCCCAAACTCTAACCTCTAAATTTCAACTTGTGAAAATTATATTGAAATAATTTTTGCAATTTTTTTCCATTCTTGTTTTTAAACATATCTTTTAGATTTTTTAAAATTAAGTTTAAAAAAATATTTATTTATATTTTATTTTTAAATCATGAAACATTATGTAAAAAAATGTGTCCCGCATTTTCATGCCACTACCGAAACAGTGAATGTTTTAGTCCATTGGCTGAGACTGATTTTAACCACACTCCTACATTTTTGATGTGTACATTTTGTGTCCCTCTCTCTCATATGCTACATGGTGAGTAGATTGATTGAACACATAATCCTTTATTTGGAGGAATGAACTAAATTTTAGTACAGTTATGCAAATCATTAGTATTGTAGTATGTTTTAGTAGTGTTTTATTATGCAAAAAGTTACAATTCTGTAACCTCATCACATTACAATTACTTAAAGATGCAGTCCATGATACTAACGAAAGGTTGTTAGGTTGTTGTCAGTAATGTTCATTTCTATGATTAACTTGACAGGGAGAATGACATAAAACACCAACATGCCTAAAAAAACAGAAAAACTACAGCAGAGAAACAGAAAGAATACAAACAAAGGTTGAGGGAAGAACCAAGGAAAAATTATTATGAAATTATTCTCTCTCTCTCTCTGATTGAACAGCCTCCTGTTTGGAATGTTCTCATACAGCCAAGGTAACATACCTTAACCTCGAATTGAAGGTTTTCTCTCCTGAGCTTAACCTTGTTGCAAATGTCTCTGTGTGTCTTCTGCCTCGCTGGGCCAGACACTCAGGACTTGGTCAATCCGCTTTTGTCTCTCTGGCATGGAGACTCGGGACGTGCTGTAGTCGTCTCGCTGGACTAAAACTCTGAACGTAGTGTTTGTTAATGTCTCTTTCCTCACAGGCTGGAGGCTCAGAACGTGGTCATATCTGCTGCTGCCTCACAAGCTGTAGAATCAGATCCTCAGATCTTTTGTTGTCTCTCTGGATAAACCAGAGGCTCAGAATGTTACGGTGTATTTGTTATGTCTCATCCTTGCAGGACAGACTCAGAACTTGGTTGATCTGTCACAGTCTCATCCTTGCCGGACAGACTCAGAACATGGTTGCTCTGTCACAGTCTTATCCTCGCCGGACAGACTCAGAACTTGGTGAACTGTTACAGTCTCATCCTCACAGGACAGACTCAGAACAAGGAGTGTCTGTTGAAAGGATACCTTTATCCCCTTCCGATGAGGAGGAGATTGCAATTAGGTGCTTCTCCATTCCAGTGCTGTGATTGGCCGCTGGAATCAGAGAGGGCACACAGTGTGGCCCATCCTTCTTTCCCCTGTGGAACTCATTTGCATACTGTACACAGTTAGAATTCTTTAAAGTGTCTTTAAAGTTTACCAATGCATTTTCTACTTTCCAAACCACCACCAGAATACCCAGGGCAATATTCTAAACAAACAGACACCAAACATGATGGAAAAATATTGAACTGTCATGTGTTCATTCATTTGTTCATTAACAGCTGAATCTGTGTAAGATGTTGCATTACAAATAGCTGTCACTGAGAATACTTATTTCTCTGAATAAGTATGAAATGAATGTGTGTAGTTTTAGTTAGTCTTTAGTCTTAAGGTTTCCAAACATAGTTATGAATGGATTTGGATGGACCATTGTGGTCTTTCTTTGTTTCACCCACAACTGCTGAGGTCCTGAGGAATTTTTATGGCAGTCACAGACCAGGACATTAGGGATCAGTTTCTAGATGGGTGAAGGGCAGAAACTGCATGTGGACCAATGAGAAGTCCTGTCCTTCCTGGGCTTGGTACCAGAGGTCTTCTTCTTGCCATCTAAGAGGTGTCTGGCTGTTGTCCTAGCATCTTTATCTGATGGCGGTGGACAGTTTGTTTGTGTTAGTCCACCAAGATCCAATCAAAATGTAGCAAACCTTTGTTCACTGGTATGGGCAGAGAGGAGCCCGGCCATAAACTGGGCCCTGGAATGTGCTGTCCACTACAGTGGTTCTGAAATAATCTACATTGTAAGATGATTTTTAGGTAGAAAAATCTATGTGCATACCTTCTCACTTGTACATCAAGACCTAAAGTATAGAATAGCTCTAGGTGTTCTTATCAGATATTCACTGTCAGATGTGTGTCTGCTATATGTGCTGACTGCATATGTGCAACATACACTCACCTAAAGGATTATTAGGAACACCATACTAATACTGTGTTTGACCCCCTTTCGCCTTCAGAACTGCCTTAATTCTACGTGGCATTGATTCAACAAGGTGCTGAAAGCATTCTTTAGAAATGTTGGCCCATATTGATAGGATAGCATCTTGCAGTTGATGGAGATTTGTGGGATGCACATCCAGGGCACGAAGCTCCCGTTCCACCACATCCCAAAGATGCTCTATTGGGTTGAGATCTGGTGACTGTGGGGGCCATTTTAGTACAGTGAACTCATTGTCATGTTCAAGAAACCAATTTGAAATGATTCGAGCTTTGTGACATGGTGCATTATCCTGCTGGAAGTAGCCATCAGAGGATGGGTACATGGTGGTCATAAAGGGATGGACATGGTCAGAAACAATGCTCAGGTAGGCCGTGGCATTTAAACGATGCCCAATTGGCACTAAGGGGCCTAAAGTGTGCCAAGAAAACATCCCCCACACAATTACACCACCACCACCAGCCTGCACAGTGGTAACAAGGCATGATGGATCCATGTTCTCATTCTGTTTACGCCAAATTCTGACTCTACCATCTGAATGTCTCAACAGAAATCGAGACTCATCAGACCAGGCAACATTTTTCCAGTCTTCAACTGTCCAATTTTGGTGAGCTCGTGCAAATTGTAGCCTCTTTTTCCTATTTGTAGTGGAGATGAGTGGTACCCGGTGGGGTCTTCTGCTGTTGTAGCCCATCCGCCTCAAGGTTGTGCGTGTTGTGGCTTCACAAATGCTTTGCTGCATACCTCGGTTGTAACGAGTGGTTATTTCAGTCAAAGTTGCTCTTCTATCAGCTTGAATCAGTCGGCCCATTCTCCTCTGACCTCTAGCATCAACAAGGCATTTTCGCCCACAGGACTGCCGCATACTGGATGTTTTTCCCTTTTCACACCATTCTTTGTAAAGTCTAGAAATGGTTGTGATTGTGAAATACTCAGACCGACCCGTCTGGCACCAACAACCATGCCACGCTCAAAATTGCTTAAATCACCTTTCTTTCCCATTCTGACATTCAGTTTGGAGTTCAGGAGATTGTCTTGACCAGGACCACACCCCTAAATGCATTGAAGCAACTGCCATGTGATTGGTTGATTAGATAATTGCATTAATGAGAAATTGAACAGGTGTTCCTAATAATCCTTTAGGTGAGTGTAGTTAGTTATTCGTAATAACATAAAATGTTGTCAGTCTGATTCAGCCATGGCAAACTAAGTATTGTGGTCACTACCAAAACTTTACTGTCACTACCAAAAATGTGCAGTCACGACTGAAACATGGGATGTTTTGTCAAAAATAAAGTATATTGAATTATCAACTAAGATGTTATGATATTGTTTGGTTTAATTCAAACTAATGAATCCTTAACTTTGAAATCAGTATGATAAACTTTATGCCTTCTACAAAGAAAGATTGGATTCAAAATACAACAAATTACACTTAAAATATTTTACATTTTAATTATTGATTTAACAATTTTAGAAATAGAAAAAAATATATATTTACAAGGTAGATGTAAAAAAAATCTTAATAGGTCATTATAAGCCTTCTTAATAAATTATTTATTGTGTTTCGGTAGTGACAAATTTGGGGAGAATGAAAATATTCCAGCATTTTCTGAAAATACAATATGAGAATTAACTGCACAATTACTAGAAATGTGTACCTTGGATATTATTCAATTTGCATGCAGGCAAAATTTGTGAAAAAAAAAAAAAAAATCAAGATGTTTGTTTCCAACTCCAACACCAATTCTGTAGAATGGCCCATACTTAGACTGTAGACGCTAGTAGACCAAATGGGTCTTCCGTTTAGAGCAACAAAAAGTTGTTAGACCAATCTAAATAGGGTGAGCCTCCACTCCTAATTATTGTAATATTATTCTAATTACGTGTACGTGGGAAACCACGGCATGTTATGTAAAGTTGCCATTAGAGGAAGTTAAGTTGGTCGCTTGGTTCTATGGTAATGGTGATGGCCTCTGGTTAGATATAGTCTTGCATTAATTAATGGAGTTCAGATCTATGGGGACTGAATAAAATATTCTAGAATGATCAACGTGGTGTTACAGTGTGTGGTGCAGCAGGGAAGAGAAGATCCAGGGCTTCCACAAAGACGGGTTTTATTTATAAACAATCAGAACACGACACACATAAGCATAACAATTAAGAACGGACAAGGAGTGCAGGGAAGTCCAATATAAAGGGAGTGCTAATGACAAAGACCAGGTGCAGGGAATCCGGAGAGAGCGGGAAAGACGATGAGGAAGTGAGTTCAGGTGTGAGACAGGGAGGATCTTGGGAAATGGAGTCCAGGACAGGCGTGGACTGTAACACGTGGAGCACGGGCGTCTAGGATATCACGTAATCACCTCTGTCTAATGACCAAGACTGACGAGTTTGTAATAAAGAGATCGTAAACAAAATGTTGTGCTTTTTGCAAAATAAAGAAAACAAACATGATGCGTGATCTGCAGCCTCTCTGTCAAAAGTCCAACCTGATACTCTTCAGAAAAATTAACTGTAATTTAGTGAATACTTGTCACACAAACATGAGACATATGTCTAAACAAACGTGGAAATGTCAAGTTTTAAATCATGTAAATCAAATCGAAAACAAATATTTTCTGTTTATGTAATCTGTTTAAAAAGAGAGAGATGTCAGTATTTTGGAAAAATCTGCGGAATTATGCGGAATGATTTTAAATGTGTTAAAAAGATCTAAGAGTATTTGAATTGAAAACATTACAAATATAAATATATAAAATATTTACTTTTCACAACTTTTAAGTTTTACAATACAAATCCAAATAGAACTTGTTTTTTAAACAAAGCTAGATCTCTCTTATAGTACATCCACTAAAAGACGGAGTAAATATTGCTTTATTAATTGTATTGTACACAAATCATTAAATAAACAATTTCATATCATTCAACAATAGATCAAAATAAATAAATACCCAAGTAAACAAATTAACTACTTACAATAACTATAAATAAGTCATTTTTGAAGATTTTCTTTTTACAGTTTCCTTACTCCTCCACGTTAAATTTTATTTTAGTCATTTTAAAATATCACTCTCTCACAAAAAAAAAAGTCAAGTCAATCAGTGCAGACTACTACCCCTCACAATCACACACGCGCAGGTTGTGTATGCTTCTCAATGAAGGGCACTAATCTGCGGAAATCTGACTACCATAGTGGGGAGAAAACTACTATGGCTGCCAAGATCTGCTTGGTTACAAACATATCTTCTTTTGTGTTCAGCAGAACAAAGAATTTTATACAGATTTGGAACAACTCGAGGGTGAGTAAATGATGAACTGACAATTTCAAGCATGAAGGAGCACAACATTTAGTACAGAGATATATATATAATATATATGTATGTCTATTCTATAGTTGTGAGATTGGCTGACTAACAGTTTGAAGCTAGGTTACAAGTTCTTCAGTCACATGGCATTTTACTGGAACCACAATGTCATTGCATGACTGGGCAGGGATGTTGGTAGTGTTCCAGTCAGAGTCTTCTTTTCTTTTAAAGTAGATAAATGTTTATGGCCAAATGATACATTTAAGTGCAATACATCAGGTGAAAAGTTAACAAATGAAATGTGTTCAGTCTAGTCATCACTATACCTCTCTCTGTCAGACCATATCAGATTTTGGTTTGATATGTAAGGCAGTCAGCACGCAGTACAAGAGGTGCAGACAGAGGAAGAGCAGGAAGCAGGAGATTAAGTGATGGTAAAATAATTTAATATAGTTTACTGAGTAATCTTAGTTGCATGATGTTAATTGCATCTCTATGATCAGTATGCCTTTGTCTGATCAGCATAAAAACTGCTTTTTTGCTAGGCAAAGTAAAATAATGCTTCACAACTTTGTCCTGTGACATTAAAAACCTTGAGATGACAATACAGCAAAGAACATGAAAGTACATGTGTATTGAATAGATTGCATTAATACAAAGTATAAAAGAGAATAAAGAAACGTGAATTTAGATGTTTGTGACTGCTGTCCAGGTGTCACGCCAAAGGGGAGTAATCCTGAAAAATACATAGGGGAACAATAAATGTGTAATAATAATTTAACACTGTATACTGTTGCACAAATGGCAAAATATCTTCAGCACTAAACAGTGAGTGCTCATAAAAATATTTTTACACTATGTAAAAAACAATCTCAATGAGGCCCGTGCTAAGTGGGAGCTATTGGCCACCCAGATGATTGTTTTGCACTCATTTGCTGTCTCTGTACCTGCAGCTAAAATACAACAAAACAAGCATAATTTCCATATGGGACATCTGATTACCACAGCAGTTGCTTATATCTGTTAATATTTAATAAACTATGGCTACAACTGATCTCTAACTTCTCAGTTTCAGTAAACACAGAAATGAACCGATCAAACTGCACATACCTCTGCTTAGCCATATACTGTGGTCGAAAGCTGGTGACGTAACACCAGGTGGGCCCGCCCTCACACGATTATGACTGGCCGATTGATAAGCTTAAATGTGATTGGCTAAAGAGTACGACTGATCCGGGCGGGAGGAGAACGCTGCCAGGAAAGTCTCAAATACACACACACAAATCCAAGGCAATTCACACGTGAATGATGACTTGCACATTCACATTCAAGGATGAACTTGTACAATTTTAAACATTCAAAATTTGTGCACAGTTGTAAATCTACGAATTGTGTTTTGCATTCTTGAAATGTATTTTATGAATATATAATTTTTATTATATATAATATGAAAATTGTTTTTTGTGCACAAGAATTTGGTTTCATGCATGTGAAATTGGCTACACGTGTGTGCATCGTGTTTTTTGCGTGAATTATTAATGAGACTATTCTGTCTCCATAGAAATAAGGCCATAAAACCCATACTGAATATTTATGCACAAGACTTTTGGGAACTGTATCTTGTAGCCTAGATTTTTGCCATTCACATAAAACAATATATTGATTTAAAATCTGTAAGACATGTTTTGTGTCAGGAAGGCTGTATGCAGGAAGGCATTAATAATCATGAATAATTATGCGTTTCACACCTGGGAAGACAATGACCCCATCCCTGATGGCCATATCAGGTGAAAGGGACAGTGAGTGAACTAGAACAAAAAAAAAAAATGTGAGGAGATTAAAATAATGGCTTTTTATTGTTTTTATTTTATTTACAACATAATCCAACTATACAGAACAAAGTTTAAATGCACACTAATCTAAACAAAAAGACTTGAACAGTCACACACCTTCCTAAACTTGTTCAATATGTGGCAATTATAAATGGATGGGTGCTAGAATGTTAATAAAATTCTACTGGGCATCAAACATTGATATAAATAACAGACCCCAGAATAAAGATTGTCATCAGTACCGACTACGCCACCCCGGGGCCCTATTTCCGGGGAAAAAGCAGAAAAACAGTTGGGCAAAGCTCACAGGTTCGTTACGGCTAAGTCAGGTATCAGACATGGGTCGAGTACAAAAAAAAGATGAATTTATTTGAAACAAATCAAACTTTAACACACATAGACACCAAACATTATCAAAAAAACTAAAAATGGTACCACTTCAGAATTAGGGGCTGGCACTCCCAAGCAGGATGGACACAGCGATCATACGTGCACACTCACACCACAGCACACCTCACTGTGAACACGGCACTCAGGAAGGAAACCCACCACCACAACACAGGGAGGCGCTGATCCTCTGCAGCTAGCCGCCCCAATTCTGAAGGAAAGAAAAATGGAAATGAACCAAACACTTGACAAATTAAAAAAAAAAAAAAAAAGCCAGTCATAAGATCACACATCAACCACACAATTTATTAAAAAAAACTAAATTCACAAAACCAGTCCAGCCCGTCTGAGGTGCCGCGTCCGGCAACCACACTTTTTGTTGATGGACTGGAAACAAAAATAACAAATTGCAGAAAAGACACGTATAAATAAAAACACAAATAAAACAACCACTTAAATCAAAAACAGATATCCATATGAACAACTTCAAAATAAACATATGAAACAATATCGATTAATTGAAAACAAAAAACAAAACTTTACAAAAACGACTAGTGACAGCAAAGTGGCTGACTGTTTATTGCAAGCCATTCATGGCTTTGATTCAATTTTGTTACTCGCGCGTGTTACATACATTAAAAATCGAAAGCACCACGTCATAGGCCCAAACCAGCGGTCTGGCTGATCCTGTACCGTCAGAAATGCTGCAGATATATAGTTAGTAAGAAGAATGAACCATCGTTGTGCAACAGACAACCCACAAGCTGCAACAGACGAGCAGATCCGCCAGTCTAATCCAGCAGTGAAATCGCACACTCCTTTACCCCTCAGTTCCCAAGAGCAGGAGAAATCAGCGTAACAGTTCGATCCGATGATGTAAACGGAGCAGACACGCAAAGTCCAAACAACCATTTGGATAAGACCCAAAGCCCAATGCAACATCCTTTGCACGTTGGCCCAAACCTTAAATGTGATACAGCACAAAACAGGTTTAACTAGTGAAGCCACGATGAATGGTACAGTTAACCCAAAACTGAAACATACCTGTTGTTTGGCGACTCATATAGCGCAGAAACTAATGCGTGTTAAACACATTTCCATAGAAACGGCTGTTGCCAAAGGCATCCTGCAAAGCTCCTCAGTCCACCCTTTAACAAAAAATAAAACCCTGAAACCCTGTATGAGGAACAAACAAAACAGACCACAATGTGATCATAGCAAGCAGTTCCTACCTCACAGACATTCACACGCCCCGCCAGAAGTACGGTGGCTCGCTCACAAACGTGGAGAAGACGCACACATAGCATCATTATCGCCACTTTTATACGCTACCAACCAAGGAGAGCTATTAAACCACTCCTCTTACTAACAACTTGCGTACTGCTACAAATACATATAATTTACCCTATCATCAGAAAAAAAAAAGTTTGAAGAGAAAGTTTGAGTCTGCAGGACTCAGTGGCATCTGGTCGCTGTAAAAACAAAACAAAAAAACAACTGTGAACATGCTGATATTCACGATTTAGCGGTGAAATCTAATTGCGATCTTTCTGGTTTAAATTGTGATTTGTAACTTAACAGTCACAAAAAAAAAATATAAAGATAACCAGGGCCCGTATTTATCAAGCCTCTGAGAATTACTCACAAGAACACTGCTAAGAATTGACTTGAGTAAAAAAAAATCTTGGCTCAAAGCTGCGCTTAAAAGTTAGTTATCAAGCATCTCAGTCATACTTTAAGTGAAGTCTAGGACTAAATCTTAAGTGTCAGTCTTAGAGAAGAGATTGCTGTGCCACAAACTGGATTTTGGATGACGACATAGGCATGGACCAATCACTGAATAGATTTCCTTATTTAAGAATATTCTCAGATAAGTTCACATTGAATGGTGAAATTCCTAAGAGAAGTTTACATTCAACACACATTTGACAATAAATTCTCTCAAGAGAATACATTATGATATACACATTGGAAATAAATGATAAACACGTTTTCCACCATGTCTTAATTACAAATTTTAAACTGGTGTGCTGTTAACTGACCATATATAGGCTAGATTTTATGATATAAAACCGAACTGGCGGGAGGAAGAAGCGCTACTGCTTGCTGAATTAGTCGAACAGCAGAAACAGGTTATAAAAGGCAAGTTCAGCCCAACATAAAGATGATGCCTGCTCTGTCCAAATGATATAGTTTCTTCAAACATTTCAAAAACTTCCTCCCTCTCCTGAAAGATTTGCGTACATCTCTGTCTCCTTAGTGCCATCACAAGCCCCTACTGGCAACTCCTAACCACTTGAGACCTCTCGAGCGGTCTTAAATAACTGGAAGAGTAAGAGTGATTCTTAGCTTTAAGAAGTTTGATAACTTGCTTTTATACTTAAGTTTGAAAGTAGAAGTAAATGTCATGAATTCTCAGCACTTAAGCCTAAAATGGCACTTTGAGAAGCTTGATAAATACAGGCCCAGGTTTGTTGTGCCTACTAGTAGGGCTGCACAATTTGTCTAAAAAAAATGTGGTGCTTATAGATCATTATGACCAATAATAATGATGATTATTATTAGTAGTTCTAAATAAAAAAAATTTAAAAAAAGAATTACCAAATGTCATGTTACGTGTTGCTCAAAACTCACGAAGACGATGAAGAACTTGAAACAGGAACTTTAATAACAAAAACCTCAGGAAACACTCAAATAACACCAGTATACATCGACGACGACAGACAAACATTGAGGGAGAACTGAAGGCTAAATACACAGGGCAAATGAGATGATTAACAAGACACAGGTGATAGAAATAACTAATTAGACAGACTGGGGAAAACTAGGTCACAGGGACTGAACTTAAAACACAATGAAAACAGACAGAGCATACATGTAACATTAGCTCCCCCTCCCAGAAGGCGCGTCCTCGCGCCATAAAAGTCCAACTGAGGAGGGTGCGAGGGGGCTCTGGAGGACGACGTGGAAAGAAAAATGAAAAACACAGTCCAAGGGAAAGAAAAACTGTCCATGAAGGAGTGAGTGGTGGGAGGAGCCAGGAGCAGGAGAAGCCAGGTGTAATACCAGAGGCCAGCCAAGACGAGACCCCAGGGCGGAGTCGGAGGCGGGAGGAGCCATGGTGTAAATGACTCGGTGGAACACACCTTGGGGACGACCGACGAGGAAACCGCCACCAATGATGGAGCCACAGGAGGAGCTGCTAAGTCGAATGAGCCCACGCGAGACCGAGGTGGAGCCGTGGCGACAAGTGTCCGAGGTGAAAACGGATGACCGCAGGACAGAGGCTGAGGCATTGGGGCGGAGGCAAAGCCGGGGGAAAGACAGATCCAGACGGGACCGAAGGTGCCTGCAGGACAACGGCTGACCAAGGCGGAGCCTAAGAGACGAGGGAGCCCTGAAAGTAAAAGCGGCAGCCCCTCACGGACGACTGCCGCACACACACATAACAAAACTTAAACAAAACATAACATAAATTCCAGGCCTGGTCCTCTCTCGTCCTTCACTGTCGTCGCTCCTCCTTTTATGCGTCCGAGATCCTCCATGAGACACGAGGCCGGTGCGGCGTGCAGATGGCGCTGCTTACCACACTCACTTTTTATCCAACACAAATGTTTCGCAATTTTTCAACAGTACTAATGGACAAATACAATAGATAACTTATGTTTAGTTACTATATGTATATTTGTTTATTTACATTACTTTTTACATTCATGTAATGTAAACAGTGTTGACAACTAATTATATTACATAATATTACACATACATCATTCTGATCAGATGTCCATTTCATGTTGTGATGTGCTCATCTGCAATACTTATTGAAAATGTTCCTGTCAGATGTTAAATAAACATTTAGTAAGCATTTTTAAGATGTAAATGATTTAGAATTTAGGAAAATCCACTTAGGAGACATACGTGTGCTTACTGTTAAAGGGATAGTTCACCCAAAAATGAAAATTCTGTCATTAATTACTCACCCTTATGTCATTACAAAACCATAAGACCTTCATTCATCTATCACCATTCAAAGACGAAATTAAGATATTTTTGATGAAATCCACAAGCTCTCTCCTACGCTGTTTCCGTTGTAAGTAGTGCAGCATTCTCGAGATCTACGGCAGCCGATGCTGTTCACGTGAGCACCACAACAAAATTGTTTGTTTTTTCTCTTGTATTTTACAGAGTTTTTGTTTTTGTTATTATTGTTGTTGTTGTTTTTATTTCTTGTTTCTTTTGCATAAATTATTGAGACTAAATTTGCTACGTACAAAACTGTCACCAGCTGAACTGTTGCATGGGCTGTCAAATTAAGACAAAACGTGTGGGAGGACTTCCATGTGTGGCCCTGCCAAAGGACCGAAAGAACTTGAAACGAATCATCCAACCGTCACAGTACAAAATAAAACAGTACAAGGATCGGTGACACAGTGCTCAATCTCCAATGATTCAAGTTGGTTATGTAGGATTATTCATGAACAAAGCTCTTCAGACGAACACAACATCACATTCCACTGATCACAGATACCCCCTTCACTGAATCAGCGAGTCATAAAACAAATCCATGGGGCCAAATGGCCAGAGAAGACACCTTTTTCCCCCTTATCTGCCTTATCTCAAACCTGAGTGCAAGGACAGGATTGGTCAGTGACTTAGCCTTTCTTTGTTCCACAAACGTAACATCTGGTAAGACCACAGGGGCAAGAGACACCGGCATGACCTCATGCATAAATCCAAAGTCTTATTAGGAAACGAAGATTCGCTAAAAGCTTTCCAACGGCCCAAAATCAGCATAAACATTAAGCAGTGACACCTTGCTTCCCCCTTTCCCTCAATCTTCAGATTCCAGAGACGCTTTGAACATCACACAAAAGACCTCACAGAACTCAGGCATGATTACTAAGCCATAGCCTCAGAATTAATGCCAATAATATGAATTAATCCACAATCAGAGCTTGACACATATCATATGTATTACGTATGTCTATATAACCTGTGGAGTTCTTTCGGTGTGTCATGCATTTATTGCCGCTGATTTGTATGTTTCTTTATCTTAGTTATAAGAAGTAATCACCAGAAGGTGCCTTAAAACATATAGGTGCTGGTCATATAATTAGAATATCATCAAAAAGTTGATTTATTTCACTAATTCCATTCAAAAAGTGAAACTTGTATATAATATTCATTCATTACACACAGACTGATATATTTCAAATGTTTATTTATTTTAATTTTGATGATTATAACTGACAACTAAGGAAAATCCCAAATTCAGTATCTCAGAAAATTAGAATATTGTGAAAAGGTTCAATATTGAAGACACCTGGTGCCACACTCTAATCAGCTAATTAACTCAAAACACCTGCAAAGGCCTTTAAATGGTCTCTCAGTCTAGTTCTGTAGGCTACACAATCATGGGGAAAACTGCTGACTTGACAGTTGTCCAAAAGACGGCCATTGACACCTTGCACAAGGAGGGCAAGACACAAAAGGTCATTGCAAAAGAGGTTGGCTGTTTACAGAGCTCTGTGTCCACGCACATTAATAGAGAGGCGAAGGGAAGGAAAAGATGTGGTAGAAAAAAGTGCAATAGGGATAACTGCACCCTGGAGAGGATTGTGAAACAAAACCCATTCAAAAATGTGGGGGAGATTCACAAAGAGTGGACTGCAGCTGGAGTCAGTGCTTCAAGAACCACTACGCACAAACGTATGCAAGACATGGGTTTCAGCTGTCGCATTCCTTGTGTCAAGCCACTCTTGAACAACAGACAGCGTCAGAAGCATCTCGCCTGGGCTAAAGACAAAAAGGACTGGACTGCTGCCGAGTGGTCCAAAGTTATGTTCTCTGATGAAAGTAAATTTTGCATTTCCTTTGGAAATCAGGGTCCCAGAGTCTGGAGGAAGAGAGGAGAGGCACACAATCCACGTTGCTTGAGGTCCAGTGTAAAGTTTCCACAGTCAGTGACGGTTTGGGGTGCCATGTCATCTGCTGGTGTTGAGCCACTGTGTTTTCTGAGGTCCAAGGTCAACGCAGCCGTATACCAGGAAGTTTTAGAGCACTTCATGTTTCCTGCTGCTGACCAACTTTATGGAGATGCAGATTTCATTTTCCAACAGGATTGGCACCTGCACACAGTGCCAAAGCAACCAATACCTGGTTTAAGGACCATGGTATCCCTGTTCTTAATTGGCCAGCAAACTCGCCTGACCATAACCCCATAGAAAATCTATGGGGTATTGTAAAGAGGAAGATGCGATTTTTATGCCAGACCCAACAATGCAGAAGAGCTGAAGGCCACTATCAGAGCAACCTGGGCTCTCATAACACCTGAGCAGTGCCACCGACTGATCGACTCCATGCCACGCCGCATTGCTGCAGTAATTCAGGCAAAAGGAGCCCCAACTAAGTATTGAGTGCTGTACATGCTCATACTTTTCAGTTGGCCAAGATTTCTAAAAATCCTTTCTTTGTATTGGTCTTAAGTAATATTCTAATTTTCTGAGATACTGAATTTGGGATTTTCCTTAGTTGTCAGTTATAATCATCAAAATTAAGAGAAATAAACATTCGAAATATATCAGTCTGTGTGTAATGAATGAATATAATATACAAGTTTCACTTTTTGAATGGAATTAGTGAAATAAATCAACTTTTTGATGATATTCTAATTATATGACCAGCACCTGTATATCAAAGTATTATGTGTGTTTCATATAACCTATAGAGTTTTTCTGTATGCTAGACATTTATCACATCTAAATCTTTATTATCTTTTACTACAAATATGGGAAATATGTTATTTGGTATCTGTGTGTTGGATAAATAATTTCCAGTATTTTTATACAAAGTAGATTTGTGTAGGAGGCACCTCATTCACACTATGAAAGTTGGGTTTTTAAAGTGTCTACCAGAGCGCTAAAGAGTTTGCCTGCACGTGATCATGTGGACATTATGCTAATCATAAGCAAGAACAGGAGAAGTGGGCGTAGGACCCGCCCAAGACAATATCTGATTGGCTGGAACACCTTTAAGGACGGACTGGATGGACATGCTTATAAACAAAGGACAAACAGTTTGGCTTTGCTTCTTGCTTTTGCTTTTTGCCGTGGTTTTGCAGTGACTTTGCTCCTGCTTTGATTCGTGCTGGCCTTACCATCTCCCTGCCTGCACGTTTCACTGCCCTTCGAGCTACCAAGAGCTCTTTCCGAAACTCATCAACTCCGTTTGAACCTTGCCGAAGGAAACTTCCTAGAGTAAGCGTATCCAGCCGCTCACCGAGACGCAGAGAAAACTCTGTTGCATAGCAACGCTCGACCCAGGAACCAGCACACAAGGCTCCACCCTGCGATGCCAACCATCCATTCAACAAACGAAGCGTTGTCCCTCCGTCTGAACGCAACAGCAACTGACCGCCAGCCAATCAGCGCCGCAGCAACTTCATCCTGAGAGGAACCCGTGCTCACAGGAGCATCCAAACTCAAGTACACAACTCTTCATTCTTCAACTGGTGAAAATCTTATTAAGCAGATGAACTAAGGTTGAATTGCTAGTATATTGATTCTCTCAGGTTGCGGTTAAGAAATAGTGTCTAAGTCGTTAATTTAAACTGTTCGATTTTGTTACCTTGCTTATAGAGTGTGAACATAAATTTTATGATATTATTGCCGTTGGCCATGGAGTAATATCCTGATCAGAATTGTTAAAATACTCTAATGTCAACGTATCGGTGGACGAATAGTTGATAAAGTGTTAAATATTAATTCTGATTTCCCTGTTGAGTTATTTGATCCGAAATTCCCTTACAGTTCATTTGTTCGCATTAGGAGGACTGGAATCATCAAGAAAGGATATTCCAATTGTGGTTAAATTACATTTTCGAAGGAAATTTTCCAAAGAAAATCTCTGAAGTCTCATATGTTTGAGCCAATCATTTTGCGCCAGACTGCTTCACAAACAAGGGTCTTTTCAAGGCTGGGTTTTCAAAAAAGTTGATTTTGAAAGATGGGTCAATACCAATGCTTCATGTGCAAACTTCAGATCTAGACAAATTAAGTATCACACATCATATGTTGTTAGTCCTTCCAAATTGCCTTTCTGAAAGAGCCTTTTGGCACTGTACAGTTAATGTTGCTAAAGCTACCATTGTCTCTGCCTGTTTTCATTGGTGCTGCCCTCACATTCTATCAGAATTATCGTAAATATGAGTTTCCTAGTTAAATATTGCACATGAATGCGACAAGCTCGTTATCATGACTTAAGTGGGAATTATAAAATCTCTGATAGCACATGAAGGCACCAGGAGACCAGAGCTATGTCATTTTTTTTATCCCACCATGCTCACCGTTGGTGTAATTCATAAACACGCATTTATTATGCACAGTACAGTCAGATGACTGACTATTTAAACTGAGTATTCTCTTCATCATTGTCCGGTTCAAACATATAAGGCTGAACACCGCTACTGACAGTTTCTGACATTTTCAGTGCATGAGATTGTCCTGTTTTGTTGTTGCCGGTATGCCGGAGCATGAGTTCTTGAAGCTCTTCCCTCTTCTTAAAAGGAGTCTGGGAGCACCAGCTCATTTGTATTTAAAAAGAGACACACACAAAACAGTGTGTTTTTGCTCATCCCCAGAAAGTGACAATTTTAACATGCTATAAAAAAATATTTGTGGGTATTTTGAGCTAAAACTTCACATACACAATCTGGGACATCAGAGACTTATTTTACATCTTGTAAAAAGGGGCATAAAAGGTCCCCTTTAAGTGTAAACTATGCAATAAGAAAGAATGCAATGAGTTGCACAAGATACATGAAACAACTGTATGTACTAAGAGAATGCAGTGTTTAACCAATCACAATGAAATATATCAGAGAACTGTCTATTGTATAACTGTCTAATTGTCTAAATATCCACTGCATTCTTTTACATCAAACAGCTTTTGAGTTTGAGTATGAATGGAATCAAACAACAACTCTGAAACTGAAAATAAAGACATTGGATTTCTAAGTCTTGTAACGGTGGTAACGGTGGCCCTTCAAATTTTTTATTTTTTTTATTTTTAAGTTCGGACGCCAGACAGGCCTTTAATCCTGTCAATAGGTACACTCTGGATAACTTAATAAAACTCACAAGTACATATGAGGGACTTGAAGGGAGGGAGAAACGAACTAGACTTGTAGTGAACCAACAAATTCATTTGCAAATGTATTATAGATATTCAGTCAAACCAGAATCAACATAGCAAAACAGAGAACATTCAGCACAGATTTAGACAGTTCTCATTTCACCGAAACACACCTCTATAAAGAACAAAACACAAAAGGGGGAAAAAATTAAACAAAAAACAAGTAAGATAAGAAAAAACAAAAAAGAAATTCACAAATCACTTGAAATAGGAAGCAATCGAATTCTCACTGGTGAGTTCACTCTCATTAATGAACTTGGTCTCAGTCACAGTTCACACACCCCAAAAAAAAAACAATACAGAAAAAAAAAAAATACTTGGTCGGTGCAAAACCCTACATCTACTTATGTAATACACACTCAGTTCTCCCACGCTACAGCAAATAAATTAAAAAAATCATTTGCATTGCAGTGCGTGTGCGGGTATGATTGTGTATTGACGTGGCGTGTGTACGATATGTAAAGTGGGTGCGTTCGAGCTTGTACCCGGTGCCGCTGGTCTTCGGTTGGAGTATCAGGTAAGTAAACAGTACGGACCAGGGGAACAGTCAAAGCATAATCCAAGGCACGCACCTCTGCCGGCGAGAAAAAAATAGAGAGTCTGCGTCACCGCTTCACCACTGCACTCGTGGTCACACCAACACGGCCTCCAAACCCAGGTAAGCACAAACCATGCCTCCTGGTCACTGCTCGCTTCCTTCACTTCACTTCTCTCCCAAGCAGACTCATTTCTCGCACCGTAGCGTAGCACACAACTATTTTGAGCTAAAACTTCACATACACAATCTGGGACATCAGAGACTTATTTTACATCTTGTAAAAAGGGGCATAAAAGGTCCCCTTTAAGTGTAAACTATGCAATAAGAAAGAATGCAATGAGTTGCACAAGATACATGAAACAACTGTATGTACTAAGAGAATGCAGTGTTTAACCAATCACAATGAAATATATCAGAGAACTGTCTATTGTATAACTGTCTAATTGTCTAAATATCCACTGCATTCTTTTACATCAAACAGCTTTTGAGTTTGAGTATGAATGGAATCAAACAACAACTCTGAAACTGAAAATAAAGACATTGGATTTCTAAGTCTTGTAACGGTGGTAACGGTGGCCCTTCAAATTTTTTATTTTTTTTATTTTTAAGTTCGGGCGCCAGACAGGCCTTTAATCCTGTCAATAGGTACACTCTGGATAACTTAATAAAACTCACAAGTACATATGAGGGACTTGAAGGGAGGGAGAAACGAACTAGACTTGTAGTGAACCAACAAATTCATTTGCAAATGTATTATAGATATTCAGTCAAACCAGAATCAACATAGCAAAACAGAGAACATTCAGCACAGATTTAGACAGTTCTCATTTCACCGAAACACACCTCTATAAAGAACAAAACACAAAAGGGGGAAAAAATTAAACAAAAAACAAGTTAGATAAGAAAAAACAAAAAAGAAATTCACAAATCACTTGAAATAGGAAGCAATCGAATTCTCACTGGTGAGTTCACTCTCATTAATGAACTTGGTCTCAGTCACAGTTCACACACCCCAAAAAAAAAACAATACAGAAAAAAAAAAAATACTTGGTCGGTGCAAAACCCTACATCTACTTATGTAATACACACTCAGTTCTCCCACGCTACAGCAAATAAATTAAAAAAATCATTTGCATTGCAGTGCGTGTGCGGGTATGATTGTGTATTGACGTGGCGTGTGTACGATATGTAAAGTGGGTGCGTTCGAGCTTGTACCCGGTGCCGCTGGTCTTCGGTTGGAGTATCAGGTAAGTAAACAGTACGGACCAGGGGAACAGTCAAAGCATAATCCAAGGCACGCACCTCTGCCGGCGAGAAAAAAATAGAGAGTCTGCGTCACCGCTTCACCACTGCACTCGTGGTCACACCAACACGGCCTCCAAACCCAGGTAAGCACAAACCATGCCTCCTGGTCACTGCTCGCTTCCTTCACTTCACTTCTCTCCCAAGCAGACTCATTTCTCGCACCGTAGCGTAGCACACAACTTCACCCATCTCCCCCGAACAGACAGCACACATCTCAGTAACAACGAGACTTCACCAGCTCACACGTCACCAGTTTCCTCCTGTCCGGCGTGACAATACTCCTCCTTTAAATAGTTCATCACAAATGATCCGTCTCGTCTAATTGGTCAACAGCGCAACACAATCAAGTATCTAACAAATTACAACTCATAGTTGTTGGACTAAGAGGTACTTAAAACCCCAGAAACTCTTCTTCCTCGTCAGACGTCTCCTGGAAGATCTCCTGCAGTTTCTCACGGTTTCCTCCTCTAATTCCTCCGCTGTAGGGAAACAGGGTTTCAAATTGCACACATGTACATTGCGCACATCCTCTCCTGTGGATTCTAGAACAACTCTATAGTTTAATGGACCCAGTTGTTGGATAATGCGGTATGGTCCTTTCCACTTTGGTGCTAACTTAGCACTGAAATTGCGCTGTGCGTTGGATTGCGGAAAATATCTAATCCACACTCTGTCTTTCTCTTGGAATAACACATCTCGTATGTTTTTGTTGTAGTTTCGCAATTGTCTTGTTCATGCTTTTTTACAATTTTCCTTGACCTTCCTTTGAACTGATGGACAACATCATATGAAGGACCAAAAGGAGAAAGATTGGATCCATGCAACAGTTTATCCAATGGGCTGTGAAGTTTTCTACCCAGGTGGAGCTCAGCGGAAGACATTCCGATGGATTCCTGAACTGCGGTATTGAGTGTGAAACGGAGTTCTGGTAAGTAGTGATCCCAACCTTTGTGATCGTCTTCCACAAAATCAGATGTCATGGACTTCAGAGTACGGTTGACTCTTTCCGTCATATTAGTCTGTGGATGGTAAGCTGTAGTTAGTTTGTGGGTCACACTCCAGTTTTCACACAGTTCAGTGAATAATGCTGAGACAAATTGTGTTCCTCTGTCTGACAAAATAAAGTCAGGCACGCCCCATCGGGTAAGCACTTCTCTCCGCAGGATTACCACAATAGCTGGTGCAGTAGCATGTCGCATTGGAAATAGCTCAACCCATCGGGAGAAATAATCAACAAAGAAGCTGTTTGGAGCTTTTTGGTAGCAGACCCATTATGTCCACTCCAAGCATTTCATTAGGTCTTGAAGTGATGATTGGTTGGAGTTTTCCTGTGGGTTTTCTATTGTCACTTTTAAGTGTTTGACATTATTCCAAGCAACCCTCTCAGGACTATCTCCATGAGTTGTTGAAATGTTGCAGGTGCATTAAAATGGTATAGCCCACCAGAACTGATAAAAGCGGTCTTCAGCTTGCTCTCTGGTTCCATAGGTTCCAATATCCATTGTTAAGGTCCAGCGTTGTGAAGATGGATGCACCAGAGAGTGACTCTAAAATCTCGGTGATGTTAGGCAGTGGATAAGCGTTGCTTTCTGTGAGGGCATTGACCTTTCCATAATCCACACAGAATCTGAGACTCCCATCCTTTTTAGGAACTAAGACAACTGGTGAAGCCCATGCAGAATGAGAGGGTTCTATGATGTCGGCACTCAGCATGTCTTTTGATCTGTTCTTCAACTATGGCTTGCTTTACAGGTGTAAGCCGATACAGTCGTTGTTTGATGGGTACCTGTTAACGAATGTATAAGCAGTGTTGAAGAACATTTGTTTGTCCTGGTCAATGAGTACACACTGGTGTATGCAAGTCCAAGATCTGATGTAACTGAACTTCTTAATTGTGAGGCAAGGCTGCTTCCTTAACTGCTTTGTTAATTAAGACTTGATCCTCAATAAGTGTAGAATCAGTCTCTCATGATGCCAATAAAAGTTGAAGTGATGGAACAGCGCTTAGTAGAGAAAGGTTTTGTTGAGAAACTTCAAACTGTGTGGCTTTCTGTGGACAGGAAACTCTACTGGTAGGTATGCTTGCTTGGCCTGGTTGGAAAAAGTATTCCACTTCAGGTGCACATTTAAAAAAATACTTCCCATCAGCAACATTGAATTGAAGGCCACTTAGGAAGATGAAGTTCAGCCCTAAGACTGCTACATATGTCAAAGATGTTGGGGTAAGGACCACAGCCCTCAAAGAAAACCTCTGATTATGAAGTGTAATCAGTACGTCGATCCATCCCAGCGGAACTTCTGCCTCACCATTTGCTAGATAGAGGGGTCCTGAGGTCCATGGATGAAGACTCGCTTGAGGTGCAAGTTCCCTCCACAAATTCACATGTATGAGGGTATAGCTGGCCCCAGTGTCCAGAATGGCTTTACCCTTCCAGGCACCAATATTAATAGGAACAACTAGTTGTTGTGGTACTGCACATTGTGGGTTGTCAGTGACAGTATTCGTTTCTGAAGTATATGCTGTCTTTGTGGCTGAGACAGCATTTTTGGAAGGTGGACCACCTTGTTTTTGATTTTGATGTGGTCTCTTGCTTTGGGATGGCTGTGACTGAACCGGTACTCGGGGTGACATAGGCTGTTGTTGATGGTGTAAGCTGCTCTCATATTGGAGATGCTGCTCAGTTTTTCTCCAGTTGATGACCTAGCTTCACCAACTCCTCCACAGTAGATACTCGACTGCGGAGCTGGCTGGCAAGGTGAGGTTTCATATTTTTACTATTTCACCCTCTGTTAATGTTGACTTCCATCTCTTACATAATGCTCTATATGAAAAAGCAAAATCTCTGAAGGGTTCTTTCTCCCTTTGTGTTCTTAATCTGACTCTTTCAGCTAACTCATCCTCATAATCTTTGGAAAGAAATGCAGAGAGGAAAGCTGCCTCAAATTCAGTCCAGGTGAACACAGAGGTTTGTGCAACTTCCCACCAGTCGCGGGCAGTTCCATACAAAACTGTATGAAATGTGGCTAGTAGATCAACATCTGACAATAGATGCAATGCCAGAAAATCTTGACATCGAGTTAAGTAGTTTAAAGGATCTGGATCATCAGATGGTTTTCCGAAGGTGGGAAAGGTAAGTCGTAGATGATCACTTTTAGCTATAGGAACAGATGAAATTGTAGTAGTAAGTGGTACTGAGCTTGGTGATGGAGGCATATGGATTGAAGATGAAGATGCTTTCTGTTGGGGAGCAGTCATCTCTTTAATCCCTTTAATCTCGTTCATCTGTGTTTGCAGTTGATCAGACAGATCTGACTGAAACTTTTGAGTGTTACTACAGAAATCATCCATTTGGTTTTTGTATTGCTGAAATTCTTTGTTGAACTGCTCTTGACTCTTTTTCAGACTCTGGAAAGTGGTTTTGAGGTCCTGCTGAACTTCTGCTTGAAGCTGTTGAACCATAAACAACACAATCAAGTGGCTAACAAATTCCGTTTTGCCACAATCTCAATGAGGATAAGCTGCTGTAAATAAAAAAAAAACTGCAGAGAGTGTCTCATTTTCTGTAGTAATGAGTGCAATATCTATTCCACGATCCCATCTAGAGATGAGAGTGTTAAGCAATGAGATCAAATTCATTAATACATGAACAGTACTAGTGTACAGCAATACTCAATACTCAATACTCAATACATCAATAAAATCAATTAATGCAATCAAATTTCCCAAAACTACAGAGCTATACAGAGGCAGCATTTTAAGGCATCATGGACATGGCTCATGTATTTTAATGATGCCTTATATTTTTATGTACATTCAGGGAGGATTCAGTCCGTTTATAAAATAAAAAGGGAAATTTATTTATGCCGTGCTCTCTTATCTCATACCTTGTATTTTGTTTTGGTGCGTCTATTTTTTTCAGTTACTTCAAAGTACTGCTATGATCTGCACTCAAATTTTGAAATCTTTTTAGTTACTTTATTTTACATTGTTCACAGAGGAATAGGCTCGCAGGCCTTCTTCAGTGTGTCCCAACACACATAAAAAGGCCTGCGAGACAATACGTATGTGTTATAAAATGTGCAGATAAAATGTCCAAGGTGCTGTATTTCAGCTGTTTTGTCAGTGCAGTAGGCTATGACACAAAAGTCAGATTACTGTGTTACATTAATCAGGTCAGGTCAACAAACTCTTATGAAACTATCACATCATCAGAATTAAACACAGCCAATGCATTTACACTCTGATGTGGGAAGTGAAGCTGCCTCAGATCGATGCTGAATGTTACACAGATGTCAGTCGGCAGAGATCTAACATCTCTAATTATTTCCTTCCTCCTCTGCTGCTTTCAAGTACTCTTGAGAATTTTCTACTTATGAGCTCAGAAGTTGTAATTATGATGTTACATATGTTCATGTGCTCTGAATGGACGTGTTGGAAAAAGCCCTGTCTTTCTTTATTGTTTAATTACTGACAAGCAGGGTTCTTGGTCATTATACTTAATTTTTTTTTTGTTTTTTTTTAGTTAATTACACTTAGTTACACAGGGTTTTTATAGTTAATTTAGGTGTTTTTAACCGTTATGTACATAAAAAAACCTCTTAGGCACAATGTTATTGTGTTCATGTTGTATTGCAAAACACTTTTGCTGATAAGCTCTTCTCAAGCTCCCCAGCTTGCTCAACCTGCAACCCCCACGATCGCCGGGATGCCTGGGCAGGCGCCTGGCTCCTATTCGCCTTAAAAAGGCAGGAGCGGAGCTTTCTCACTGTGAAGCCATTGGACAGTCATTCTTCTCGAGGGCCAATCGAGAGGCACCGGCACCGGTTCACGCGGAGCTTTCCCATAGCGATGCAGAGAAGGGTGGGAAATGCAATAGTTTTGTGACACTATCCTGCCGCCTAATAAACTGTTTTTTACTGGCTAAAAGTCAGCGTGTGACGTCACGGTGATGGTTTGCTCCGTTGGCCAGTGAAATAATATAAGCATTTCTTTACTTTTTTAACACACACTTGTTTTGAAATGGAGAAAGATGAAATTGAAAAGACTGTTGAGCCCATAATAAGTCAAATTGTTTATGCATATCTTTTAAAGATGTCCAGGCAGAAACACTAGGTCCTGTTAACAGCAGGTATTGTATTCGCAGGTGAACAATATGTTACATACTCTGAAAGGTCTGGCATAACAATAAGATGCCACATGAACGATATTGTATGAAGCGTTGTTTGTTTACATCATGCTGTGCCTTGCGTTATAAACACAATGTTTGGGATACCATCACACAATCAAAACTTTGTTATGCAGTCATTTTGATGTTGGATATTCATCCAAATTATAACAGAACGCTCCTTTGTTTCTGCTCGGACATCTTTAAGAGAAAGGATTCCAACATCCAACAATTTTTCCAATATTTTTTTATTAAAGTGGAAATCAGTTTACTAAATTATGTAAACATGACTGTGTCACAGTGTGGTTTGGGTTATGTGTCATGTTCTTAGTTTGTTCACTGCCATGTTCACTCATGTTTCTTAGTTTGCTTTGTTCACTGTCTTGCCATGCACTTCCTGGTCTTGTCATGTGATTCCCTTGCCCTCATGTGATCCTGCCATGTGCTCCTTTGTCTCGTCTTCTGTTGTCATGTTCTCATTGGTTCATTGTCTCATCATTGCTCACAGGTGTCCCTCGTCTTGTCCTTAGTCAATGTGTATTTAAACCCTCATGTTTGCCATGGTCCTGGTCGAGTAGTGTTTGTTTTATGTAACATGCTATGGTGAGTTGTCAAGCCAAGTCTGTTGTCAAGCCCAAGTCATTGTGTGTCTGGTGTCTGTTCACCTTGTAAATAAAGCTGCACTTGGGTTCATCACAACTTGCCTCCAGTGGACTATCGTTACAGACTGACTGCTTAATTTCCACTTTAAGGTGGCAAGAGCTGAATAAGCAATGGGTCTGTAAATCCAAACAAGATTTTTAAGACTATCAACAAAATTCTGAAACCAAATAAGTTTCAAAATTTTTTGTGGATAAAATTGAGACCATCTATTTACATCTATTGGTTCTGCCCCTTTGTCTGTGCTTCCTGAGGTTATTCCACCTAGTATTCCTGTGACTTTGTTTTCCAGTTTTGCAAAAGTTACCATTGAAAAGTCTCATCTTAAAAAACGACAGGCCCATTTTAACTCTGCCTTTTTTGGCTAAGGTCCTGGAACGTGGTGTTGTGGCAAAAATACATTCTCATTTGTCACTCTACAACCTTTTGCTTGACAGATTACAGAGTTGGCTCGGTTTTTCTGGCACTGTTTAAATGGTGCAGATCTGTCACCACACACTGTAAAAGAATCACAGAAGATCGAACAGGTTTATTGAGAAACTCAGAGACACAGTACGCTGAAGACGTAGACACAGAAGTCTGCAGGTGACTCAGAGACTCAGTTCGATGACTGCATCGGAGAACGGGTGACTGCAGCAAGTGCTCGGTGACGCAGGGACTACAATGGGCAGACGAAGAACAGACATGCAAGGATCCGATCCAGACGAGCTCCAGGGAACACACGTCCTAGAAGACGGCAGAGAAATGAGCAACCGATCCTGCTAGCGTCTGCAACGAACTGACAGACAGGACACGCAAACACACACATTAAATAGACCGCTAAACAAGGAACAGCTGCTACTGATAATGATCAGCGCTAAACGAGACCACGCCCCCCCCTACACACACACACACGAGGGCGAGTCAGTGAACCCATGAACCGTGACAGTACCCTCTCCCCTAAGAACGCCTCCTGGCGTTCCCAGGAGAACCTACCTGTAGATTGTAATCATCTATCAGGGAGTGATCCAGGATGTCCCTAGCAGGAACCTAACTTCTCCCCTCCGGACCATAACCCTCCCAGTCCACCAAGTACTGGAATCCACGTCCCCTCCATCTAGCGTCAAGAATACGACGAACCGAATAAGCTGGTTCCCCATCTATGAGACGCGGCGGGGGGGGGGGAACCGGGGCGGGCAGATTAATGTGAGAATGAAAAACGGGTTTAATTTTGGACACATGGAAGACGGGATGAACTCTCCTGTACGCAGGAGGAAATTTGAGGCGAACTGTCACTGGACTAAGGATCTTAGTGACAGGAAACGGGCCAATGAATTTGGGTGCAAGCTTATTACAAACGGATTGGAGCGGAATGTTCTTAGAAGAAAGCCACACCTTTTGACCAACGACGTATACGGGAGGTTTCAGCCGGTGGCGATCGGCCTGAGCCTTGGTGCGCGCTCCCACCTGAAGAAGAGTCTCCCGGGCTCTTCTCCATGTGCGATGACACCTTTGGACGAAGGCGTGAGTGGAGGGAACCGCAATTTCAGATTCCAGACTGGGAAAAACTGGTGGCTGGTAACCTATACTACACTCAAAAGGCGAAAGGCCCGTGGATGATACTGGTAACGAGTTGTGAGCGTACTCTACCCATGAGAGTTGTTGGCTCCAGGAGGAAGGATTCTGAGCCACCCTACATCGTAACATTCTTTCCAGATCTTGGTTGGCTCTCTCGGTTTGACCGTTACTCTGGGGATGAAACCCAGATGATAGGCTGACAGTCGCTCCCAGTAATCTACAAAACTCTTTCCAAAATGTGGAAGTAAACTGAGATCCCCTGTCAGAAACCACACCACATCTATCGGGAGGCCGTGAATACGAAAGACGTGATCAATGACCATAACCGCTGTCTCTTTGACTGAAGGTAATTTGGGCAAGGGAATAAAATGTGCCGCCTTCGAGAACCGGTCCACTACGGTTAAAATTACCATATTTCCCTGTGAAGTAGGAAGACATGTCACGAAATCTAGCGCTATGTGGGACCAGGGTCTCCATGGACAGGCAGCGGTTGGAGAAGCCCAAAAGGGGAACGATTGGAAGTCTTACCACGAGCACAAACCGAGCAAGCCAAAACAAAATCTTGGATGTCATGAGCCATCTTGGGCCACCAGAATCGTTGCTTAACCAAAAACCTGGTCCGAGAAACTCCTGGATGACAAGCCACATTGGAAACATGTCCCCAGCAGATAACATCCGACCGTAATCCCTCCGGCACAAATATCCGACTCGGTGGACCCCCGGGGGGAGGCGTTACCCCTTCTAAGGCCGTGCGGACCTTCGATTCGACCTCCCATGTGAGTGCAGAGACAAAAAGTCTCTTAGGTAAAATACACTCGGGAATAGACGGGCGTTCGGAGCGATCAAAAATACGAGATAAAGCGTCCGGTTTGATGTTCTTAGACCCAGGACGATACGAAAGCGAAAAATTGAAACGACCAAAAAACAGCGCCCACCGAGCCTGCCTGGAGTTAAGTCGTTTGGCGGACCTGATGTATTCTAGATTCTTGTGATCGGCCCAGACAATGAAAGATACCTCTGAACCTTCTAACCAATGACGCCATTCTTCCAATGCTAATTTGACTGCCAACAACTCTCTGTTACCAATATCATAATTGCGTTCAGCTGTCAATAAGTGATGAGAAAAAAACGCGCATGGGTGCATCTTGTCGTCCGCGGCTGTGCGCTGGGAAAGAACTGCACCTACCCCCACCTCCGACGCATCAACCTCCACCACGTCACTGACGTGACGGATCAGGGGCTACAAGGATGGGAGCTGAAACGAAGCGGCTCTTTAGGTTGGAAAATGCAGCCTCAGCTGCATTAGACCACCTGAACGTCGTTCTGGTGGAGGTCAAGGCGGTCAGAGGAGCGGCTAGTTGGCTGAAGTTGCGAATAAAACGCAGATAAAAATTTGCGAATCCCAGAAACCTCTGTAGGGCCTTACGGGAGTCTGGGATTGGCCAATCTACCACAGCCTTAACCTTGTCAGGATCCATGCGCACCCCCTCAGACGAGACGATATAGCCTAAGAATGGAACTGACTGTGCATGAAACACGCATTTCTCCGCCTTGACAAAAAGCCCATTCTCGAGTAACCTGTGGAGCACTTGTCTGACGTGTCGAGCATGTTCCTGGAGAGAAGAAGAAAATATCAAATTGTCGTCCAGGTAGACATATATGAACTGATCGACCATATCTCTCAACACGTCATTGACAAGTGCTTGGAAAACGGCAGGGGAGTTGGACAGGCCGAAAGGCATGACCAAGTATTCAAAGTGCCCCCTGGGGGTATTAAACGCCGCTTTCCACTCATGCCCCTCCCTTATGCGGACCAAATGATAAGCGTTGCGCAGATCTAATTTCGTGAAAAGAGACGCTCCTTGCAACCGTTCAAAGGCTGAATCCATCAACGGCAAAGGATAAGTATTCTTTACCGTGATGTTGTTCAGCCCTCGGTAGTCAATGCACGGTCGCAGAGAGCCATCCTTCTTACTCACGAAAAAAAAACCTGCGCCAGCTGGAGATGAGGACGGACGAATGAGCCCAGTTACCAGAGAATCAGAAATATATTTCTCCATGACCTCCCTCTCAGGATTGGAAAGTGAATATAACTTGCCTTTTGGCGGAGAGGTACCTGGCATTAACTCTATAGCACAGTCATAGGGACGATGCGGAGGTAGAGAAGCAGCCCGGGACTTACTGAACACTCTCTTCAGGTCAAGGTAGTCCTCCGGCACGTTAGATATATTCACCGACTCCTCCTGTAACACAGAACAAGAAACAGACGGACATGCAGACACTAAACAGTGAGCGTGACACTTACGGCTCCACTCCAAAACGGAGCTCTTTCCCCAATCGATCCTGGGTCTGTGCTTGACAAGCCACGGGTGACCCAGAACAATAGGCACAAGGGGGGACCTGGAAATAAAAAAACATGTCTGTTCGGTGTGATTACCGGACGTCGGGCTTAACTACTGTCGGGCTTGGTCTTTTACTGGGCAGTTTCTAGGATAATGTCCAGCTCCTCCACAGTATAGACAAAGTCCTCTCTCTCTCCGATGTTGTCTCTCCTCCCGGGAAAGCCGAGCCCTACCCACCTGCATGGGCTCCTGATCGACTGGATGGCTGACCGCACCCCCACCGTTGCCGCTGGGAAATCCTCGGACCTCGCAACTCGTGACTGGATGGGTATACTCCAGGAGGAAGGATTCAACTCCATTGCTGTATACGGGCATCAACACGTAATGCTAACTTGATCAAACCATCAAGACTTTTGGGTAAGTCCAGGGTGTAGACCTCCCTTTGGATGCGGTCAGCCAGCCCATGCAGGAACATGTCCCACTGCGCCTCCTCGTTCCAGCTACACTCAGCCGCCAGGGTGCGGAATTCGATGGCATAATCCGAAACAGATCTTCTTTCCTGGCGCAGATCGGTGAGTTTGCGGGCCGCTTCACGACCCGCCACTGCCCGGTCGAACACCTGCTTCATCTCCCGAGAGAGTGTAGCGAATGAGGAGCAGCACGGATGATGGTTTTCCCACACCGCTGTCCCCCACAGATCCGCGCGCCCAGTAACGTCATCACTAGAGCCACCTTGGATTCCTCTGAAGCAAATGTCACAGGTTGAAGAGAGAAGAAAATGGCACACTTCGTTAAAAAGGCTCGACAGAGATTAGGCTCACCCGAGTACCTTTCGGGTGTTGGTATCCGAGGCTCGTGCTGATGACTCACGGGAGGAAGGGGTGGAGGGACAGGCGGTGTGGCTGGCGCAGTGGGTGTTGACAGATGTTGAACCTAGGTAGTCAGCTCGGACACCTGCGCCACCAGAGCCTGCACAGCCCGAGCTGTGGCGAGCACTTGTTCATCCTGCTGGTCCATACGTTGTGCACTTCTAGCCAGGTACTCCTGCAGGTCCGTAGCTCTCGCTGGATCCATGTTGGTCAGTTCGTTCTGTCACGACACACTGTAAAATAATCACAGAAGATCCAATAGCGAGTATGAACAGGTTTATTGACAAACTCAGAGACACAGTACGCTGAAGGCGTATACACAGAAGTCTGCAGGTGACTGACACACTCTGTCAGTTTAAATCTAGACTAAAATCTCTTTACTATGGAATACACATAAAACATTTTTAATTTATATTTTATTCAAATCAATTAAATGATTGTTAGGCTGCATTAACTAGGTCAGCCGGAACCGGGAACACTTCCCATAACACCTGATGTACTCGTTACATCATAAGAAGAATGGCATCTACGCTAATGTTAGTCTCTCTGCTTATCCTGGGGTTTACTGCAGTCAGCTGCAGATCCGGGCCGTATCCAGATCAGATGGTGGACCTGCACCTGGACATGACCGACTCATCCCTGAAGTGTCTGCAGAGACCGTGTCAATTAGTCTCCCCTCTGAAATTGCTCATCGACATGGCATCCTCAATGGATCCATCTCCGGTGTGATGACTCTGATATTTTGAATATTCCTATTTAATAATTGTTTAATCGACACGCTATCCTCAATAAACCCGTCTCCGGCGTGATGCCTCCGATCTTTCGAATATTTCTATTTAATAATTGTTTAATCAACACGCCATCCTCAATAAACCCGTCTCCGGCGTGATGCCTCCGATCTTTAGAATATTCCGATCTAATATTACTTCTGACCTGTAAGGCTGCCAAAATAATAATCATACACTGTTTGTTAATTGGCCAGAGGAGAACTGGCACCCCGACTGAGCCTGGTTTCTCCCAAGGTTTATTTTTCTCCATTATGCCACCTGATGGTGTTTTGGTTCCTTGCCACTGTCGCCTTTGGCTTGCTCAGTTGGGGACACTAAATTTTCAAATAAATATCCAAATAAATTTAATTACTAAACTAAATTAACTATGTCAACTACATTACTTGAATATATATGATAATTGAAATGAGCTGGATGACATCACCGTTTTCTCCAGAGCAGCTGTACAGCCGAATCAAATTCGGTTGCATTATTTTCCTCTTTAACACTGTGAAGCTGCTTTGAAACAATCTGCATTGTAAAAAGCGCTATATAAATAAAGTTGACTTGACTTGACTTGCTCTGTCTTCCTCGGTTGTACTAAAAATGACAGAATTTAAGAATGTATTGTATCATTCATCTTTACTATAAAGTGTGAACTCATCAATAAAAACAATTCCGTGTCTTTTTCCAATTTTCAGGTCACCTCTTCTCTTCATTCTTTTAATTGCAGATTTGCAGACTCCACACAGACGATAAGCATGTTTAGTCAGTGTAGAAGAGCTTCCAGTGATGCCTTCCTGTAGCATGTCCACTTGCCGCAACCTGAGTCCTTGTGAAAATCTACAGTTTAAAAGCAAACACATAGGATACAAAAACATCAGGATCATAACACATATCTTAATACTCAGTTCACTGTCAATGTTATATTATTAACATTGCTAACAAGTATAAGTTCTGATATTATCTGCTTGAATAATATACTACAAAAGATTTTCCTCTTAACACAAATAATTCTTACATAATAACAAATAGTTATTATAACACTATTAAAACAATCCTCATTATGTAACAAACACACAATGATATATTCTTACCTCGTCTGGAGGCTTAGATGAGACTTGGAAAATATTGAGCCACTTTGGATGCTCTTGGTGTATGATTTACTGTGGCATTTATCTCGACACGCCCTAGTAGAGGATAAAAGAATTAAAATAAGTATACAAGCTTCACAACACCAAAAATATTTAAAAATGTAATACTTTCAAAGCAAATGCATAGTTTAAAGACAGATGATATTAATAAAAACACTCATGTTTTTAAATAATAATTATTTTTATAATTATATAAATATTTTTATATAGTATTTTAGATAAAAACATATCTCAAATGAAATTTTTCACAATAGAAATGTGTGTGACTATATCCTTTATTATTATTATTATTATTATTATTTAACTTTTATTAACTTCTATGAGACTTGGAAAATATTGAGCCACTTCAAATGCTCTTGCTGTATGATATCTGAATAAACATGTTTGAATCTTTGAGTTGTAATTATTCTAACATTTGAATGACATCTAATAATGCACCAAATAGGGTTGCATTCTCAACCTTAAACTGAACAAATAAATTACTACTAAATAAAACAGACATTTCCTTTAAAAATAAATATTGTGTTTTAATGGTGCATGTACTTTTTAAATAACCATAACTTGCTCAGTTTTCTACCGATTTTCAAACTGTTTGGTTTGTTATAAACTGAAAGTCGATTTTGCCTATAACCGATAGTGCCAATAGTCAAATTCTAAGGGAAAACAATCTCACGATAGTCCAAAAAGAGAAATGTTCCCTTAATTTCCCCATGCTTATTAATGATTATTATTATAAGTTATGATATTATTATACTAACTCAAATTTCAGGATTTGTTGTGTGACGGGCTCTGAAGAAGCTGTCCTGTGATGTCTGCCGTGCCAGCTTGGTGACAGACGCTGCATCTGCCATCAAGGACCAGAGCTACCACCTGCTGACTTTAAAAAACAATGGAGGTCTGGTGATTCCATCAGAAGGCACAGTGAGGGTCGTCAGGGCAGCAGAGTGGGTCATTCCTCAGGCCTCAGCAAGTACCAGACGATCACAGCCCATCAAACTGCTAGAGGTGGTGTACATTGTACGGAAGAGGATAGGGTCAGAGGATGTGTTTGTGCATAGACAGCCACCACCATACGCTGTTAACATTAGTTGTGTCCCTGTTTTTTAAGCTTACAGAGCAACAACATGCGACAGAAGCTCAATAAAACAGTCTTTTTCAAAGGGCATTAGCCCAAGCTATGTTTTTTGGGTCATTTTGTATCTCTGTCCTCCACAGAGAATTTAAATAATGAGTACATAATAAAATAATAAAATACACATATATACACACTTTTAGAATATGAATATTACTATTATAATAAAATAATTTTAATTATTACATGTTTATTTTAACTTCTTCAGGGTTGGGCCATTTACTAGGCTTTTCCCCTCGACATTGCACTGTGCCTACTTCAGAGATCACTGTTCCCACCTATTTTTGCCTACCAACAAATGCCTGACCTCTTTAGAAAGCTGAGACCCTGTAGTTCCCTTTCAGTCGGTCACGTTCGACGTACGTCGGAACTGACCGACGAATTGGGATCTGTTTTCAGAGACCAATCTACTTCGAGTGATTAAAAACGAGCCAATGGACATTGGCATGCGGTTCACGCATTCCACGCACCGCCCCGCAGCGCGGGTATAAATACGGAAGTGGAACACCGCATCATTGCTTTTAACTTCGGAGCCGAACGGTTTGCTGTATCAAGCTGTTTCTACGAAGAGTGTTTAGACGAGTCTCGAGGAGGATCGCTCTCTTACCTGAGTGCTGGTGTGACGGCGCGAGTCAGCGAGTGGCCGCTGCAACATACACTTGTTCCTGTGTTGGTTGGCTGGGCGTTACCGTTCTTTGAGTGCTCACACGCAGGCTTGCAATCGGACTGCTGTGAGCCGCGGCCATCTCCCTGAGTGCTTCAGCACTTCTAAAAGAGCATTTCCTTCTAAAAGAGCAACACGGTTTGACCCTGCGTCTTTTTCAAGATGTCATTCAAACCGTGTGTTTCTGGATGCGGTTGTTTCCTGTCCTCATTTGACGGCCACGATCTCTCTCGCATATAAACATGTGTGATTGCGTTCGTGGGTGATTTCATGTTCTCTCAGGAGAACGTGATCACGTCGGCGCGTTGTTCGTCTCACCTTTCTCGTAATGGCTTGAGCGTTCAGCGCGCCGTGTGCCGTCGAGCGCCTGCTGACAGCGGGGGTTGTCACGGCAACCCAGCGCGTCACTCGGCGCTCTAGATGCGCGGTCAAGACTATGAAACCTCAAACGGGGTTGAGTCCCTTCGCCTATTCCCCGATCTAGTTTATTTTGTGGTGCACCAGAAAAGGGCTACTTCGGCTAATAAGCCTTGGTGACCTGAGGATTACAGTGGGGCTTCCCCGCCGGGTACATCTCCTTGGGCCCCCACTCCTCTATCGCATCACGTGCGTGCTGAGACTGTGTTCGTGGGTGGTTCATGTTCTCTCATGAGAACATGGCCACGTCGGCGTGTTGTTCATCTTGCCTTTTTTCATAGGGGCTTGAGTGTTCAGCGCGTCGTGTGCCTGCTGGTAGCTTACAGATGGGATTGCTGGTCCTAAAAAAAAAAAAAAAAAAAAAAAAAAAGGGGGGCCAGCGTTTCGTTTGGGGCTCTGGCAGAGGACAGATGTCAATTGCTGCATCGGAGAGAGGGCTGTTATGCGCTGGAAATGGTAATGCTGAGTCTCACACTATAATAGTGTGTACTCGTGCTGAATCAGATTCAGAGTTGACAGCCATGCTTTCCTGGGCGGCTGAGGCGTAGTGCAACGCGTAAATCGCCTTGCCTTCCCCTGTGCCTTCTTTTTCCCAGATGTGCATCGGAAAAGTTTAGCAGTGTGGAACTATTTGGTGTCAAAATATGGAACACCAAAAGGGCCATAAACTGTATAAATTTTTTCCCTCTCTCACTACCCTCTGTCCTGCATGCACGAGGGTAGTCCCGGCCCAGGGGTTATGCAGGAACTGCGTGTGGTGATGGACCTCGCTCTCTGGGTGACGAAAGTCACTGCACGCTCCCTGGGTCAGGCGATGTCCACACTAGTGGTCCAGGAATGTCACCTGGGGCTAAACCTGGCAGATATGCGTGAGCCCGACTAAGTGCGGTTCCTCAACGCCCCTGTCTGTCAGGCTGGCCTCTTCGGCGACGCCATCGAGAACTTAGCCCAGCAGTTCTTGGTGGCCCAGAGGCGGACGGAGGTGCTTTAAAAAAAAAAAAAAAAAAAAAAAAAAAAAAAAAAAAATTAATTTTAAAAAAGCAGCGCCTCCGCCTGCTTGTCGCCGAGGGCGTCCCCCTGCGTCTGCCTCTGCCCCTGCTAAGCCAAGCAGCAGCCTCCACCTAGGCAGCAGGTGGCCGGGCGCAAGGGAGGCACCCAACCCGTTCAGGGTCCCGCGAAGTCCGCTGGCAAGCGCAAGGGCAAGCGGCCCTGAAACGGGCAGCCCAGTGAAAAGGGGATCTGCTCTTTGGGAGACGGTGTCCACACCCCTCCCTCCCCCAGAGGAGGTCCGGGGGGGAGAATATTTTTTCGGTTTCGGTCCTGCCGCTGGCTCTCCGGAGTCCAGCGGTACCCACATTCTCAGAGCAGTTTCTTCCCTTCCTGGGCCCCGAGAGGGCCAGGTTGGCAGTGTGCGACGCCCCCGGGCCTTCACGGATGCCTCTTCCACGGGTTGGGGGGCCACGTACAACGGGCACTCAGTTGCGGATCTGTGGACGGGGCCCCAACTGCGTTGGCATATCAATTGCCTAGAGCTTCTGGCAGTACGTCTCGCCCTGGGCCGCTTCAAAAAGCCGCTACAGGGAAAACACGTTCTGGTCCGTACGGACAGCACTGCGGCCGTTGCGTACATCAACCGTCACGGTGGTCTACGCTCCCGTTGCATGCTCCGGCTCGCCCGCCATCTCCTCCTGTGGAGTCAGAAGCGTCTGAGGTCGCTTCGGGCCATCCACATCCCAGGTGCGCTGAACCAGACAGCCGACGAGCTCTCTCGTCAGCCGACACCTCCGGGAGAGTGGCGACTCCACCCCCGGAGCGTCCAGCTGATATGGGACCTCTTCGGAGCCGCGCAGGTAGACCTGTTCGCCTCTCCGGACTCGACCCATTGCCAGTTGTATTACTCCCTGTCCGGGGGCACCCTCGGTACAGATGCACTGGCGCACAGCTGGCCCCGGGACCTACGCAAGTATGCGTTTCCCCCAGTGAGCCTTCTCGCACAGACACTGTGCAAGGTCAGGGAGGACGAGGAGCAGGTCTTGTTAGTTGCGCCCTACTGGCCCAACCGGACCTGGTTCTTCGAACTCTCACTCCTCACGACAGCCCCTCCCTGGCCGATCCCCCTGAGGAAGGACCTGCTTTCTCAGGGGCGGGGCACTCTATGGCACCCGCGTCCAGACCTCTGGAGACTCCATGTCTGGTCCCTGGACGGGACGCGGAGGTTCTAGGTGGTCTGCCACAGGCAGTGGCAGACACCATCGCTTCAGCTAGAGCCCCCTCTACAAGGCACCTCTATGCGCTGAAGAGGAACCTGTTCATTGAATGGTGTTCTTCCCGCCGGGAAGACCCCCGAAGGTGTTCGATTAATGTCGTGCTTTCTTTCCTACAAGATGGGTTGGAGAGAAGGCTGTCTCCCTCCACCCTCAAAGTGTACGTCGCCGCAATAGCGGCGTATCACGATGTAGTTGAAGGTAAGTCCTTAGGTAAGCACGACTTAATCGTCAGGTTCCTCAGAGGTGCGAGGAGACTAAATCCTCCTCGGCCAACCTCGGTACCCTCTTGGGACCTAGCCCTGGTGCTCAGAGCGCTCCAGGGCCCTCCCTTCGAGCCTTTACAGTCAGTCGAGCTAAACATCCTGTCCATGAAGACAGTGCTCCTGATTGCATTGGCCTCAATCAAGAGGGTAGGGGACCTGCATGCACTTTCGGTCAACGAATCGTGCCTAGAATTCGGGCCGGCCAACTCTCACGTTGTCCTGAGACCCCGGCCTGGATACGTGCCCAAGGTTCCCACCACTCCCTTCCGGGACCAGGTGGTGAACCTGCAAGCGCTGCCTTCGGAGGAGGCAGACCCAGCCCTAGCTTTGCTCTGTCCCGTCCGCGCTCTTCGCGCCTACGTGGACCGAACTCAAAGCTTTAGAACCTCAGAACAGCTCTTCGTCTGTTACGGAGGCCAGCAGAAGGGAAAGGCTGTCTCCAAGCAGAGGTTAGCCCACTGGATAGTGGATGCTATCGTCTTGGCTTACCAGTCCCAAGACGTGCCTTGCCCGCTCGGGGTGCGAGCTCACTCCACTAGGAGTGTAGCCTCCTCCTGGGCGCTGGCTCAAGGCGCCTCGCTATCAGACATATGTAGAGCTGCGGGCTGGGCGACACCTAACACGTTCGCTAGATTTTATAGCCTCCGTGTAGAGCCGGTATCTTCCCGCGTCCTCGCCCCCAGTGGCCAGTAGCGCTAAGTACCCGTTCTAGTGTCGGCTTGCATACGCCACTCCCGCCTCCGAGCCGGATACGTGCGTCTATTGTCTCCAGTTGTGTTCCCCGGAAACGGCTAACCCTGTCGAGCTCCTCCGTCACCCCTTCGGTGTCAGACGTTGCGGCCGTCTGACATCAGGCCTACACCCGTATGCTTGTGGAACGTGTGTGTTAGGCTGGGTTCCATATGTAGCGGTTCCCTAACGGCAACCCCATATGTGTATTCTCCACGGTACCAGCTACCCTACTCGGCTAGCCCCGTGTCTTTCCCTTGACAGAGCCCGCTCTGTCGTCTCTGGTGGTGTTCTTTCCCCCCTGGGACCAGGTTGGATCCACCCCAGAGACTGCCATAGGTAGCACTACCCTGCTAGGTTAGTCCTTATGAGTAATTCCACCTCTCCTTCCACTGAAGGACGTGGCTCCGCAGTGTACCATCTCCTGAGACGGGCACGCTTTCCCAGCGTTATCCAATAGTCACGCTGAGTGGGTCTTGCAGGAACAGCAGTGACTGGCCTCCCTGACTGGAGCCCTGACTTCCGCACCAACCTAGGTGTGGTCCAGCGAGCTCGGTCAGGGCGCTGGAAGGGCCAGCATCTCTGGCGTGTTAGTAGGGATCCCAATTCGTCGGTCAGTTCCGTCGTACGTCGAACGTGACCGACTGAAAGGGAACGTCTCGGTTACGTATGTAACCCTCGTTCCCTGAAGGAGGGAACGGAGACGTACGTCCCGTCGCCAGGTGCTGTGCTTCAGCTGAAGGCCGAGTCACCTATCTCGGCTCCTCAGTTGAAAAGCAATGATGCGGTGTTCCACTTCCGTATTTTTACCCGCGCTGCGGGGCGGTGCGTGGAATGCGTGAACCGCATGCCAATGTCCATTGGCTCGTTTTTAATCACTCGAAGTAGATTGGTCTCTGAAAACAGATCCCAATTCGTTGGTCAGTTCCAACGTACGTCTCCGTTCCCTCCTTCAGGGAACGAGGGTTACATACGTAACCGAGACGTTTCTTAGGAAACAATCAGAATAATTGTGTGAAGTAATTGTGTGGCACAGAGTTTCTTTATAGAATATTGTTTTTTCTTTCTGCCGGATAACAAGCATCTCTGAACTGACCACATTTCAGCCCTCTAGGTCACTTGATATGACTTTAGAAACACAACTGAGCCCAAGCACCAGGTCTGTGTGTAGACTATTGGACTGTATGTCAGGGGTTCTGATATAGAATGACTACATAAAATATGGAATAATTACACACAAGTCTCTATTTTTAAGCTATTATAAAAGTGACATTTATTTGCAATAAAAAATAGGTACAAGATTCCCCTTTACAAATATACATAAAGAAATGCTGCATGCTGAAATCCCCACCCTGTAGAGAGAACTACACTACTGTGAAGGACAGAGATACAAAATGACCCAAAAAACATAGCTTGGGCTAATGCCCTTTGAAAAAGACTGTTTTATTGAGCTTCTGTCGCATGTTGTTGCTCTGTAAGCTTAAAAAACAGGGACACAACTAATGTTAACAGCGTATGGTGGTGGCTGTCTATGCACAAACACATCCTCTGACCCTATCCTCTTCCGTACAATGTACACCACCTCTAGCAGTTTGATGGGCTGTGATCGTCTGGTACTTGCTGAGGCCTGAGGAATGACCCACTCTGCTGCCCTGACGACCCTCACTGTGCCTTCTGATGGAATCACCAGACCTCCATTGTTTTTTAAAGTCAGCAGGTGGTAGCTCTGGTCCTTGATGGCAGATATAGCGTCTGTCACCAAGCTGGCACGGCAGACATCACAGGACAGCTTCTTCAGAGCCCGTCACACAACAAATCCTGAAATTTGAGTTAGTATAATAATATCATAACTTATAATAATAATCATTAATAAGCATGGGGAAATTAAGGGAACATTTCTCTTTTTGGACTATCGTGAGATTGTTTTCCCTTAGAATTTGACTATTGGCACTATCGGTTATAGGCAAAATCGACTTTCAGTCAGCCTTTACCTGAGATGTACACGAGAGCGTTGTCCAAAAGGCCATCGAAGCGGACGAGAAGGTAGCTGTGGTCATGTACTAGGGCAGGAATGTCAGCAAACGGGGATGGAAGATCTTCTCCTCCTGCTGCAGAGGACATATATACAGCTGACAGGCTTGATGTCATCCTGTGCCGCCACATTGCCTCTGCATGGTTTAACAACCCCACACCAGGCCATCAGCTTCCTAAAGATGTACTTGAACGGGCTGGCATTAGGGCTGTTATTCCAGCCACCTTAAAAAAAAACACAAGATATACGAGTATAGTACACAGATATTCAATACATGCTTTAAAATGTTTTATGCTTTAAAAAAAAAAAAAAAGACAAATTAGAACTAGCCACCCCTGAATGATCTTTCCACATAAATTAAGTTGAATGACATTATCATACAATTCAGACTGTATCAGTGGTGATAAATTCTGCAAACAGATAGTCAAACACAGGCATTTTCCTAAATACTCAAAATGGTTTGTGACACTTCCAGGTACTGTGTATGTCTTAGGGTTAGGGTTACTGTGTATGTCTTCAGAAAACACATTTTACCAAAAATAAAAAATAAATAAATACAAAAATAAAGCGTAAAGCTGACTCGTTTGCATCCCTGACCTTAAAAGTATAATCAGTGTGAGGTTTAGGATCCTTAAAATCACTTTTAGGACGCTAAACCTTCTTGAATCAATTCACAACATAACATGCAGACCATCCAATACATACCATTTTGACACCGGCATCTGGGGAGAAAAAAACTGAATACAAGAGAATTGGAACTGAAACAAATTTGCAGACAGCAAACACATTGGAGCAAGATAGTATCATATTAATAATAAAATCAGTATTGGTGTCAGTAAAACCTATATAATTGAACAGCTCGATTGTGGTCTCAGCCTTCATAACTTGCGCAAGAAGTCGTGATACACAACTATGCTGCACGATTAAGTCGTTTTTCGAAAAGAAAAGCTGCAATTTCAACATGTTCAAGCATCCAGAATTATAGCCACGTTAAAAATGTTTGTAAGAAACCAAGATTTCAAGATTCAAGATTTCAGCGTGATAAGAGTATTTGTGTTCGTGCAGATCACTCACCTTATATCAGTTACCACAGAGCCCGCCAGAAAGCTTGCCTGTGACAAGATGGCCGCCGGTGATGACGTTAGAGACTCCACCGTAAGACATCTAGCCTTTATTATGTATATCTATGGTCTAGACCCGCGCAGTGCACTCACTTCCTGTCCAATCAGACGCAGCAATCAATCAGTCGAGCAGGATTTCATCAAGAGCTGAAAGAGCATCAAGATCTTGAAAAATAAACTCTCCGCATAGCCATCGATCGAAATGGTATGTCCTTCATGATAAACTTTGGCTTTGGTGTTGTTTGTTTTTAAGTTATTTTACATCCATGTTAGTGTTTCAGTTATATTAGTCTATATATCCTTAACTAATAGCTTGCTAGCATTTAATCTTCGCGTATTTTATTTAACATCTAATCTAATTTATTTCTTTATTTAGGTATAAAACATTTAATGGTCCTGGCGTTTTAATAAACAAGTTGCTGTGTATTTGACAACAATACGTAAGCAGGGTGATTAGTACTGTTTAACAGTTTTATACGTGTTACTTTAACTCGCCAACCCACTTGCTTAAAATGAAATTTTTGTACTTTTGTCAGTAAATAGTACTTTTGTCATCTAATAGAATAAACAAATCACATATTTTAGTTTTTATTGCATTTTACAAAATATTACAACTTTTCTGGGGTAATAGGTAATAGGGTTACTAAAAATAAATTCCTGTGAACTTTTATACAGCCAACGATGCAACACCTAAAGATCTGGAGGAAAATGAGCTTTCTTTACCAAGCTGCAGCAGCCAGGGTTCTGATACTAGTATGTTGTCATTTTGTCTATGTCACAAATAGCAATTTGTATTTGTGTCCAGTATTAATTGTTAGCTTACTAATATTTATTTGTGATATGTTGTTTCTAGGCATTTTTTCCATGAAAATTAAGATAGAATTTCTGGAAGAGAAAATAAAGTGGCAAGAAAAAATGATCGGAGAGCTAGAAAATGAACGTGATTTTCTCCGAGAACAGGTTCTTGGAAAAGCCAAAGGACAAGATGTTGGTCAGTATAATAATATGTTTCATGCTGTATGTTATGAGGGGCCGTACAAGCCATAATTCATTTTGGTACTCTTACACACATACATTCTCCTTTCACATACATACATTTCTACTATTTTCAACATTGCCTCAATGTGACATTACTCTGTCTATGCTTTTGCAAAACGTGTCAAATCTGACTAGGAATGATTTAAATTTTCCAAGTGAAATGAGCTCTAGAAGTGCAACTGTGCATTTTATTAGCTTTTAACTCAAATGACGAGTACAATGGCTGATTGCAACATTGTAAATGCTTTGTTTTTCACTCTATAGACCTTATTCAGAGCAACACCATGACAGGTATGAAAGCAAGGCTAGAGGGATAGACTTACCAATTTTCCAGTGACATCTGCTGTAAAAAGCTCCTAGATTACCTAAACATTTCCATAGTTTTGTTGTTTCCGTAGGAAATTGTTTTGCCTGAAATTTCTTGGAAAAATATTTTTGCTGTTTTTCATCAAAAAACATTTTAACAATAATACAACCAATTGTTATACGGTCTATAACATTCTGCTGTTCTATGATATCTAAACTCTTTTACTGCAGCACATCTTTGGAAAGAGGGCACATTTTGTTACTTTTATCACTCACACTGTGCAATGTTGACCCGCTTCAGTGAGCGTATAGGGATCTGAAGCCACAAAATCAACACAATGAAGCAATGTCATCCCACCTGTGACAGGAGTATGTGCAAACCAAGTGAAGGGGTGAAAAAAATGCCCTATGTTAAGCAAATGCACACCAATCAGGGAATAGCCATTATTGTACTGCAGAGAACTATAAGCATTTTGAATGGAAAGTGAATTGTACCTAGATTGCAAAATTGTACACAGTCACATTTATAAAAATGTATAATCTCAAAAATTCTGAAGATCTGTTTCTTTTTGAATTAGTAAAGTGCCATTCAGATAATGATTAACTACTTTTTCTAAATAATTGTTGTTTATTGTCTAAGGCTGCAAGGCAGGATGAAAATAAGGTGTTTTTAATGTGTAAACCTGCCAGTAAACTGTCAATAACTGATGATTCTAAAAAGTGATGATTTGAAAATGTTAGCCTGTACTAATAGACAACAAACAGAAGAAAAGGAAAAAGGTGGCACACCATTCCCTTCGACATCACATTAGAGGTCAGTGGCTTTTCTACATTGTTTCGAATGCTTACATTATATCATATAAAGGTATATTGCTGTTGTTTCCCCTTACACCTGAATTTGCTTTCAACAATGTTGTTTTAAGTTCATTGAAAAATCAACTTAGTCATGATCTGGTCCAGAGCTGTTAAATGGATGACCTGCCATTATTAGCAGTAAATGGTTAATTGATTGACATACATTCACTGCATTCATATTTTACTTTTTCATGGTGTCTTTTTCAATTATTAAGTTTGTTTTTTTTGTTTTTTTATTATACCATTGTAAGCGTGTGTTCTCTGTCTATGGAAATATGTTTATAATTTTAATGTGAAATATTTCTATTTAATTAGTTTTTTGTTGGATGAGAATTTTCTCGAAACTTACCCTTTTGCCATCTTAAACTTGTATGACATTATTACTTCTGTGGAACAAAGAACAAATATTTTGATGGAGATGTATATCCTCAAAATACACATGAATAAACTACATAAAAGCATCATACAGGCTAGAGTAAGTGGTTCAAGTCATTTCTTCTGAAGAAATGTGATTGGGTTGAGAAACACTTTCCTTCTCTACACACTGCCAGTGTTTTTGCAAACAATATACACTCACCTAAAGGATTATTAGGAACACCTGTTCAATTTCTCATTAATACAATTATCTAATCAACCAATCACATGGCAGTTGCTTCAATGCATTTAGGGGTGTGGTCCTGGTCAAGACAATCTCCTGAACTCCAAACTGAATGTCAGAATGGGAAAGAAAGGTGATTTAAGCAATTTTGAGCGTGGCATGGTTGTTGGTGCCAGACGGGCCGGTCTGAGTATTTCACAATCTGCTCAGTTACTGGGATTTTCACGCACAACCATTTCTAGAGTTTACAAAGAATGGTGTGAAAAGGGAAAAACATCCAGTATGCGGCAGTCCTGTGGGCGAAAATGCCTTGTTGATGCTAGAGGTCAGAGGAGAATGGGCCGACTGATTCAAGCTGATAGAAGAGCAACTTTGACTGAAATAACCACTCGTTACAACCGAGGCATGCAGCAAAGCATTTGTGAAGCCACAACACGCACAACCTTGAGGCGGATGGGCTACAACAGCAGAAGACCCCACCGGGTACCACTCATCTCCACTACAAATAGGAAAAAGAGGCTACAATTTGCACAAGCTCACCAAAATTGGACAGTTGAAGACTGAAAAAATGTTGCCTGGTCTGATGAGTCTCAATTTCTGTTGAGACATTCAGATGGTAGAGTCAGAATTTGGCGTAAACAGAATGAGAACATGGATCCATCATGCCTTGTTACCACTGTGCAGGCTGGTGGTGGTGGTGTAATGGTGTGGGGGATGTTTTCTTGGCACACTTTAGGCCCCTTAGTGCCAATTGGGCATCGTTTAAATGCCACGGCCTACCTGAGCATTGTTTCTGACCATGTCCATCCCTTTATGACCACCATGTACCCATCCTCTGATGGCTACTTCCAGCAGGATAATGCACCATGTCACAAAGCTCGAATCATTTCAAATTGGTTTCTTGAACATGACAATGAGTTCACTGTACTAAAATGGCCCCCACAGTCACCAGATCTCAACCCAATAGAGCATCTTTGGGATGTGGTGGAACGGGAGCTTCGTGCCCTGGATGTGCATCCCACAAATCTCCATCAACTGCAAGATGCTATCCTATCAATATGGGCCAACATTTCTAAAGAATGCTTTCAGCACCTTGTTGAATCAATGCCACGTAGAATTAAGGCAGTTCTGAAGGCGAAAGGGGGTCAAACACAGTATTAGTATGGTGTTCCTAATAATCCTTTAGGTGAGTATATTCTACAGTGTTCTTGGCACAATGCATGGATTAAGTATGAGGCAGTTGTAAGTGAGTTTTAATGAATGATCCAACTAGGAGACTGCAACCTAGACCAGACACCATATGGATTAAATTACTCAAGACGTATTAAACAAAATGGTTTTCTACTGCCTTTATATTCTTTTTGGAGTTTGAAAGTTTTAGTACTCATTGACTTGTGTTGTATAGAAATAATATCATCACATCTCAATCAAAATATCATGGTTTGGATTTTGCTAAAGAAATGAAATATACAAGTTAAACAGCATAAGAGTGAGTAAATCATTTATTATCTATTTTGGAAGTATTCTTTTGACTAAAATTATCTCTGAAATATATGATTTTAAAACAAAAAAATTAGAAATGATATTACATATAAAACAAGGGTGTGTTTTTGCATCCACATTTTTAAATTAATTCCAAATAAATAAAACTAGTCCTAAAGAACTGCATTATCAGTTACCGTCACAATATGTAAGAAATACAAGACTTTTTGTGTTTCTGTTTACTGTTTTTCTTTATATATTTAATTTAATTATGTTTTGAAAATATATATTTCTTTATTATTTTTGCAAAGTTAAAGGTCCAGAGGAGGTCATCAGCCGCTACCATCAAGTCCTCAAAACCTTCAGGAAAGTTCGCACCATGTCAGAGGCATTCCATCGGCACAATGTTGACAGAGGCACCATTGCAGCAACAGCACCAATAGCAGAGCTTCAGATTGCAGACCCCAAGACCTACAGCACCCTGGTGTTCGATCCAGCTATGGAAACATTGCTTGCTTTTGCAAAAAGATGTGTCAGTAGTGTTAATCCTGAAATTAAAAGATCCATTGAAGATCTCAAAGCTCGAGGGCATCTATTGCCCATTTTGATGAAGTATTGAAGTAATTATGTGTTGCTGCAAGATCTTGTTCAAGAAAGATCTGTTCAGTAAAAGTTAAAGTTTAGATAATTGTTTTAGATTAAAGAAAAAATATAGTTGGATGTTAATAATTATTTTAGTTTTTTTTTTCTTGTTTTCTTTTTGTTATATTCTACAAATATTAATAATCTACATGTTAAATTGGTTTGTTGGCTAGTAACTTTTTGAGTAGTGTTGAAAAGGACCTGAAAGGGCCCTTTAACTTTAAATTTCTATTTAAGATTGTTACAATTAAAACAGTGTTTTTATTTTTTTATTATTATTATTCATTCATATGTTTTTATATAGTGTGTTGATTGTGATTATTCAAGATGTGTCTCATAAGTTTGTTCTCTTCAACCATAAAAACAATAAACACTGAGTTGTTCACTGCATATTATTACATTGGAAAACAGCAAATGTTTACTTTAGAATAGGGAACATAATCTCAAGTAATATTGCATTTATTAGTGATAAATGTGCTTGGTACCTATTAATAAAGGAAATATTTCAGTTATAAATCATTTGTTAGTATAGAACAACTGCTAGAAAGACAGTGTTTCTCTGCAAATGTAAATGTCTGTGTTGAAATGCCCATTCTATATTTATTTCATACTTATAAGCTACACATTCACACAGTGTACTGGGAACTTATAAAGTGTGTAATTGGCACAATACAAGATATTAGTTTGTTTTATTTTTAGCTAATTAGTACATTGTTAGGACAGAAACAAGTATAAAGGGGCTATAAGACAAAAATAAGACAACAGCCAATAAAGGCCTTATAAATAGCTTGTAATGGCATACAAGTACATAACTAGTTACTTACAAATGCAGTTATTAGTCATTAATTAGTGTCTAATTTCTGATCCTTAAAATAAAGTGTTACCCACGTTTTCACTCACACCGCCTCACAACGGCACATCAGGGGTGTGCTTTTTGATCTGCACTTCCAGTCCAATCATGTATTGAGTTTAAAATGCGTACTTTAACTTATAAAGCTTATCATGGAATGGTCCCTTCTTATGTGTGTGATTTAGTTACTCCTTGCATGCCTTCTCATCCTCCCTACTGATTCTCTTCTCCTAAAAACTATGGGACAGAGAGCTTTCTCTCGTGCCACCCCGACGTTATGAAATGTGAATTCCTTTTGATTGTTCTTAGTGTTCCCACATTAAGCACTTTTAAGAAACTGTTGAAAACCCACCTTTTTTAAATTGCTTAACATATTTAAGTGTTAGTTGCTGATTAGGGTATTGTCTTGTTTTATATTGTTTGTTGTATAGTGTATTATTTATTGTATTATTTGTGTTTTACTTGTCTTTCACTATGTTTGGGGTTGAGAAAAACGCATTATAAATAAAATGTATTATTATTATTATTATTAATTATTATTATTGGTCAAGTCCAATCACATTTATTAGGGCCCGAGCACCGATGGTGTGAGGACCCTATTGGAATTGCTTCGTTTATTATTAGGGTCCAAGGCCTAAAAGGGCAAAGGCCCTATTGTTTTCCTTAGGATTATTATTATTTATTTATTTTTTGAATTCTCAGGCACTTTTGGGGCCCTTACCATGCTCGAAAACTCTTGAATCTTTGCACACACGTCGGAATCTGCGGCCATCAGGGGCGGGCCAAAGCTGGTACCTGGGCGTGGCAGGTGGGCTCGACAGCGCCCCCTTAAGTCGGGCACTTTTGGGGCCCTTACCATGCTCAAAAACTCTTGAATCTTTGCACACACGTCGGAATCTGCAGCCATCAGGGCCGGGCCAAAGCTGGTACCTGGGCGTGGCAGGTGGGCTCGACAGCGCCCCCTTAAGTCGGGCACTTTTGGGGCCCTTACCATGCTCAAAAACTCTTGAATCTTTGCACACACGTCGGAATCTGCGGCCATCAGGGCCGGGCCAGGTGGGCTCGACAGCGCCCCCCTTAAGCTGGGTCCGAAAACTTGGTCCATATATCAAACACACTTGCATGTACATATATGAAACTGGGTACACATATAGACCTCTTCGGGCCGAACAACTTTCGTACTCTAAGTTGTACGTCAGCCCAACAGGAAGTCGGCTATTATGGGTTGTTTGGAAAATGCATGCTCTGGAATTTGATATACTCCTCCTAGGCCATTCTTCCGATCAGTGCCAAACTCGGTCAGCATGAAGTCAAGACATTTAGAATGCTAAATTGAGAGCGGATTTTTGATATCTTGAACTCTTTGGCCATGGCGAGAAGACAAATTTATGGCAAGAAAAGGGAAACAGGAAGTTTGTTATAACTTCTGCATACATTGATTAATTTTTATGAAACTTCAGTTGTGTGTTCGTTGTAAGAAGCCGATCACATGGAGGTGACTATTGTGAGTCAAAGTTATAGCGCCACCAACTGGCAGCAGGAAGTGTGTCACTTTCAAAATGCTTTGAAATCACCCTCTTATTTTTACCCGATTTGCTTCAAACTTCATTAGTATAATGTAAAGAAACCACAAATTAAGACATGTGCAAGGATTCTTGATATGTAGAATACTGTTGCCACATCAAACTATAATTTTTTTTGGGTGCTTTTGAGACTCTTAGAATGCTTCAAATTGAAAGCATTTTCAATTTCACACACACATCAGAAATGGCGTCCAGTAGATACGGGCAAAGACTTAGAACAGGCATGGCGGAGGGGCTCAGTAACGCCACCTTTCGACAAAAGTGGGGGGATTAGTTTTATCTACAGTCACAGAAATTGGTATATACATTGTTCTCTTCGAGCCGGACAACTTTCTAATTTACATTCATTAGCTCCGACCAACAGTAAGTCTGATATTTTTGTTTGAATGTGGAATTTTTGAATAATCAGGCTCTGAGTTTTTATGTTCTCCTCGTAGGCAATTCATTCAATCTCCACCAAACTCATTTAACATGAAACAAAGATACGGAAGATGCTAAATTGCGAACGGATATTGAATATCTCAAACGGTGTTGCCATGGCGAGTGATTAAAGTAATGACCAAAAAGGGAAACAGGGAGAGTCTCATTTTGTCTAAAATCATTGTTTGATTTAAATTTAATTATGATTGTATGTTTGGTTATTGACCCTGAATGAATTTTAAAATGAATGTACTATATTTTAGATCAATATATTGGTTTTCTTTAACATTTTGTATTGGAGATTAATTCTTGACACTAAAAATATTCTCTGATTAATACATAATTTATTTCTATAAAAAAATAATTGTTGGAACCAGGTTGGATAAGTCCTTGAGAACACTGTTTTAAAGATAAAACTCTTGTTGCTATTGCTAAAAAATGTTTTCAGACAGTGACATGAAAACAACTTTCTCCCACTGTTTAGATTTTATTTTTTTGTTTAAAATCTTATTTAATCTGAATCTCACTCTACCTCTCTCTGTCTGTCCTTCCCCTCCCCCTCACTCTTACTCTCTCAGGCTCTCTCTCTCTCTCTCTCTGTGTGTGTGTGTGTGGGGGGGGGGGTGGGGGGGGGTCTCTCTCACTCTGTGTATGTCACTTTCTCTCTTGATGGTGATAATTTAACCCTTTCATATCATAGGCTATCACAAATAACTATCACTTTAGTGTGAAAAATAAGTTTAAAAAAATTTAATAAAAAAATACAGGTATATAAATACCTTGAATTAAATACTGGCCTTCTGGACTTACGAAAGATAACTTTGCACATATTTGAAAGTGACCTATTTTATCCTATGACATTAAAATTCATCTATATTTAAATTACATCATGGGTGTGGCTTGTGGTCGTAGTGGCACCAGCTGCTGCGGTAAATTTGGCATATTCGAGCGATGTTTAAATGCATATTGCCTGTCGTGCACAGTTGCCCTGAAGCATGGGCCCGTCATCGCTAAACATGCTCGAAAACTCACGAAACTTTGCACACGCGTCAGAAGTGGCGAAAATTTACGCCTGTTATGGGTTTCAGAATTAGGCGTGGCAAAATGGCTTGATGGCGCCACCTACAAAAGGGCCCCTCCCGCTACGTTTCACGTACAGGTATGAAATTTGGTACACACATGTAACAGCCCAATACCTACAAAAATGTCTCCTGGTACGAAATCTGAAAACCAACAGGAAGTCAGATATTTTAAATTTTCCTTTTAAAAATTGTTGCAAATTTTGCCATTTCCAGGCGTTGTACTTTAATCAACTCTTCGATGAATCGATGAATCAGATCATCATCATATTTGGTCAGTCTAATCTTAAGGCCTTGGCAAAGTTAAATTGTGAAGATCTTGAGTTTTCCCTGGAGGGCGTGTCCGTGGCGGCCTGACAAAGTTCAATATTTCGCCATGAAACAGGAAGTTGTTATAACTCAGGCATACAATGTCCAATCTGCCCCAAACTTCACATGTTTGATAATAGTTCTGGCTTGAAGACATCTACAGGACAATATTCAGTTATAGTCAAAGCACCACCTTCTGGCAGCAGGAAGTGTGGCACATTGAAGTGACTTTGCCATATTTACCCATTTAAATGCATGTCGCCCACTATTTGCTGTTTTCCTGAGGCCACCGGGTGGCGGTGCAGGTGCGAGGGCCCTTTCATCGCTGCTTGCAGCTTTAAATTATATTGTGCTTTATGCAATACAGATTGTTTCAAAGCAGCTTTACAACAGGAAATTAAACTGTTACACTCATCAATTATTAAACAACTTTAATTTCAGCTTTATCACCTTAACTGTCACCGTCCAGCTAGAGGGACACTTAGCGCTCTTTTTTTATCGCCTTTCACATATTTTATCATTTGACAGCTTCCGAACTCAAAATTAATCCTGTGAAAACCATTTTGAAATTGGACGTTGCTTTACCATGAAACCGATACTCTAAATTCTTTTAGCAGGCTCCTTCCCTAGTGGGTGGTGTCAGGTTTCATATTACGAAATTTATTTTAACTACTTTATAATCAAAACCTTTTCTAATCTTGACAAAACACAGTCAGAAAGATCTGAGTCTCAAGGTTCCATATTTAGTGACTGTTTTGTGATAGAAGTGATATTTGGACATAAATGTATAAATTTGTTACAGGAGAATGCAGCAAAAAAAATATCAATGGAATCTGGATGACACCTGGTGGCTATTTTTGGTACAGCGCCAAAACAAAATCTCATGGAAACGTCTCAGGTTACGTATGTAACCTATGTTCCCTGAGAACAGGGAACGAGACACTGCATCCTAGAATGCTTTGGGGAACGTCTCAGCGTGACAGATGTCTGAAGCTACTATCGAATCACGGCAATCCTATTGACTGGCGACAGCCCATGATGTCATCAATGTGCGACCAGGAAGTATATAAGGGCACCTTGCAAACATGACATTCACCTTATCTTCTGAAGGGACTGTTTGGTAGGCAGGCCCCAAGGCATGGCAAAGAGACGCAGTGTCTCGTTCCCTGTTCTCAGGGAACATAGGTTACATACGTAACCTAAGACATTCCTTTTCGAAATGGAACTTGCACTACGTCCTAGAACGCTTTGGGGAACGATATACCAACGCCACCATACTGAGGGTAGTGCATGCCCACTGGCATTGACAACTGTCAGAACAAGCAAATTCAAATGAAATGCCTGAATCACTCTCCCTCAGGTTACACTGGGCTGTCAGTGGCAGCATTCCCTACGGTCATAGCCCAAGCTATAAGCCTCAGGAGGAAACCTTCATACACACCAAGAATGTCCTACCCAGGCCGCTCAAAGGCCTAGAACCAACCACTTCAACAGAAGGGGTCCCTTTAACCCCTTAGCAGTCAAGTATCGCTGACGGCCCCAGATTACTGTTGTTCAACATTCACTGCTTGTTAAAACATCACACACTTACTTCATCTGGAAAAACGTGGTATAATTATAAAGATTAAAGCCTCCAGCTTTGTTATTTGACCACTGTTTGTGATAAAATGAGGTTGCAGTGACATTAATTTCTTAATTTATGTCAGGAGTGCAAAATAATCGATCTGTAATGAACAATATTTTGAATGAAATATCAACAAGAATCAAAAGCCAGTCACGTCTTCTAAGTTTTATTTGTGGTCACATACATGCACTAAACCGCATCCATTCAGTCTCTTAGTCTAAACGTGCGCATATTTGGACAAATATAGATTTATTATCACGTTTGCAAAATATTTTGTCGTACAGAATAAAATTTCTATTCATTTCTCACTGAATGATGCTGATCTGAAGAGCTAAATGAAATTCAGAGCAATCTCTGTGTCTGTTGCTTCCTGCTGCACGTCACTTATGATCTCAGAGCTCTCTCATTCGCTGTACAGCTGTCAATCATCTTACGTGACTCAACGTGACAACAATCCTGCCCCTTCTGGTTATGCTGTTCAGTGCACTTCCTCATTCTCATCTCTCTGTTGTAAACATTGCCAACATGAGAAAACGAAGCTAATAAACGCACGATTACGATGGCATATGGTTTGTGTGTGTTTTAAATGCGATTTGGTGTATTTTCATATGAATAAAGAATGTTTCCAGTAACATGCTAAGCAGGTGTAGCGATTAGCTCCATATAAAATGCTAAATATAACATTTTAACATCATTGAACATCACTGAAACCCACATTATATCGCGATCGGAAGTAAATACAAACACTCGCTGGCTGTTTAAAGGGAGTTTGGAGTTAAAGTGTAATATTAATCTTTTATTTTGTGTTATGTAGCTTGATGCTAACTGTAGCTCTAATGGTCTGTCACACCAGGAGCTATTTTATTTCAAATAAGGTACCAAAAGCATGCTTTTTTTGTTTGTCTGTTTGCTAGAAAGACTTCACATAGTATGTTTTAATGTAAAGTGGGATGAATGGGGTTGATGGCCAATTCAGAATGTATGAATAGGCTATAATGGATATAATACAAGCAAAAGAATTACTATAAAAGAATCATGAGGATTAAGTCATTCATGACAGACGTGTGAAAAGTTCATTGAGTGAAAACAATATGAATTAAGCAGTTGAAAGACTAGTTAGTAGACTGCAAGTATGTGTTTTACAGGCCAATAACATAATGATAGCATCTTATCTTAGCATTCGCTAAAAACTCACATGACATGCCATACAATATGCTTCATAAAATGCATAATTTTAGAGATTTCATCCTCAGATGTGAAATGACCACACTTGTGGTTTCACTTTAGCTGTGGTTATACGTTGTTATACTACATTCACATAATATTTTATACATTTAAAATGTAATGTATAAAATATGTTAAGGGAATGTGGCTAGGGAACCTGAGGGAGCCCCAGCCAAATCACTATTCGGGGAACATATTCACCCGAATATGTCTATCTGCTCGATCCAAGGATCTACAAAGCACCTATGTTTCAAAGCACTAAGGAGGCCGGACAGGCCTACGGACTGATCTAACTGGGAGGCATCACAAGAGGCCTGGGACCGTCTGATCAGACTCAGGCGGCTGCGTGCTCACAAACGACCCTCAGTGAAGGGAGCACTGAGTCTGACCTAGTAGGTAGACCAAGCTGTAGGCTAAATACAAATAGGTTCCCTTCTGTAGGGAACCAGTAGCAGAAAAGTGACACTTTTGTAGTGCTAGGGTGTGAACTCGCCTTCAGGTGCAGCCTGCTAAGGCCAGAACAACTGATAGCAAGCATCCACTAGCTGTCAGAGTCATGCTAGCTGTTTAGTGCTCAATCTCGGGAACTCGCCTTCAGGGAGGCCTGATGAGGCCTACTACCTGATAGCAAGCCTTCAGGGAGGCCTGGTGAGGCCTACTGCCTGATAGCAAGTCATGCTAGCTTGCCCGAGCATCCAGAATCTGGAACTTGCCTTCAGGGAGGCCTGGTGAGGCCTACTACCTGATAGCAAGCCTTCAGGGAGGCCCGGTGAGGCCTACTACCTGATAGCAATTCTTGCTAACTGTCAGAGTATCCAAACTCCGGAACTCGCCCTCTGGGGGGTGGCCTGGTGAGGCCTACTACCTGATAGCAAGTTAAAAATGGCTGCTATGAACCCAGACTTTCTGGAGCTCAGTCTCAGGAAGGCCTGATAAGGCCAACTGGCTGACAGTAAGTCTGCTGGCTGACAAAATAAATACCCACACTGCTGGGGACTCATCCTCAGGGAGGCCTGGTAGGGCCTACTAGCTGACAACAAGCCTTCTGCTACAAAACCAACATCATTGGGAAGCATACCACAGCAACACATATATTGGGGCCGCCCACAGGAGGCCTCTCTCGGACTGCTATGCATGTCCCCCAAGCGTCTGGACTCTTTTCCAAGGAGGCCTGCTAAGGCCTACTACCTGTCCAGGAGTCTACTGCCCAGACTGCCAAAGCCAACTGCTCGCAGCCAGCTACATGACTACATGACAGCGCAGTCTTCCCTGGCAGATAAGCTGTTTACACAGTGCCTACAAACCTGGTACCTAACTACATTGCCAATGGCAGTGTACTCAGCAAAACCGCAATAAGCCCTTTTAGCAAGGGGAGTACAACTTATGCCATCCTGCCTCAATGGAGGCCCCGGATTCGGTGGCCTACCATTTGTGTGCATGGGCGTCAGCTCATGGCAATGCTCTGGCTTGAAGGAAGCGTACTTCCCGAACCAGCATGAAATTAGGGTTACAAAATCCTGCTCAACCCGAGCCACACAGGTGGAAGCAGAATGACACAGAGCTGAAAGTGGAGTACTCAAATACACCCTGCTTTAGCAGGGGAGTACTACCACAAGACCCTGAAATATACAGGGTGAAGGCCTGTCAGCGGCGCTAGATGTACCTGGCAGTCTACGTCCATGAAGCTAGCTCAGGGAGGCGGGGTCAAGCACATCCACAGTCTCTTCGTGAAGTGAAAGGCGGCCTAACCCTGCCCCACGACCACTACTAGGTCGCTATCAAATTCTGCCTCTGCACCTACCTGCATTACTTATCTCACCCCAGAATGCAGAAAGGGAGCGGGCCTTGGCCGAACGACTCTCACCATGAGAGGAGGCTGACATTAGGGATGCTAAAAACCTACATTCACATAGTGAAGGGCCAGAGGTGGCAATGCTTTAGCAAAATGCCTCCATCATTCCTAGTATAGCCTAGGCCAGCTACCGAGGCGGCCCTGGTGAGGGCCAGCCTGCCAGCATAGATCTTTACCTGAGGCTTGGAAGAGCAGCAGCCTCAAGAGAAACTCTCTTATGAGAGGAGGCACTCAGGCAGAACAATGTCCACAGCCCCAAGGGCCGGACACAAGATCTAACTGAAGCTCAAGCTTTAGTCTCTAGTTTACACACCCTCCAATACTTATGATAGAGAGGAGACAAACTACTTTAACCTGAGGTGGATAACAGCCCAAAAAGGCCTAAAAACTGATAAGAAACTAAACAAAGCGGTGGCATCAAGCGTACTTTAGTCTAGGAGGGCACCCACCCGCCTAGTATTGCGCTACATACCAGTAGGAATGAGCAATGGCCTCAGAGCTACTCTCACACTGAGAGGAAGCCTAATCACTGCGCACAGCAAAACAGAGCAGTGGCCCAACCAGTGAATTCACAAAGGAAAAGCCAACCCAGCTCACATATGAAGCCCAACTGGTGCTTCTAATTATATCGTTCTAGCTACCTAACAGGGAAACTTCAAGGCCCTAATATTCCTTCCTCTTCTTACACTCCTATACATTTTACCACATAATCCCTTTAACTCTATACAGAAATACATTTTCTGTTTCCTCTCTTTTTAAAATGAAAAAAGAAGACCTACCAGCTCGACCTGCGGTGTGCAGAATGACGACTCACCCATTCAGTTTCGTAAACATGAGGTCTGTCACCCTTACAGGCCTGAAAGGGGCACTCTCATGGACCAAGCCAAGGCGGGCCGTCAGAATATAGTTTCCACTCATTACGGGCCCAGCCCGGCCTGATGTAAGAAGCACCTGGGGAGAATTAACCGAAGAAGAAATAAGAGGGTTAAAATGTTATCCACCCTCGGGGAGGAGACCCATTACCGACGCTGACTGCGTTTGTTCTGGATCACCTCCCTCAAATCCTTCTTCTTCTTGTGGAAGTCCCACCTCTTTTGTGACCTACTCCTCCACGGGGCGCACAAGAGGTGACGCTGGCTCTCTGACCCTGTCGCCGACCGCAAGCTTTTTCTCCCCTAACGCGCTGCCACGGCAGCTGCAGTCTGTCAGTGGCGCGTCCCATGACCTCCAACAGCTCCCCATACACGGGACAGGATGGCTGAGAGGATTCAGGATTCACCCGATTTTCACCACCCTCATCAGCAATCTCCTGCTCATCCGAAAGAGCACTCGCTGCTGGGCTGGATAAGATATCTGTCTCCTCCTCCCGCAGCTCACCCTCGTCAGCCGCTTGATCCTCTGAGAGAACAACACCTCTCTCGAGAGCTCCATCTGGGAACCCCATGATGTGCGTCGCCGCTCTGCCTCAGCACGAGCAGGACCCGCACCACCAGTCCCAGATGCCGAGCCCTCTTCCCTCGAGAAGAGAGCCAGACGAGAGTGGAGCGTTCTCAGAGGAAAACAATCACAATTCGCACAATCAGCTCCCTCAAGAACTGCCTGTGCGTGCTCTTCCCCCAGGCAGAAAACACACAGCGTGTGTCCTCCGGTGTCAAATACCTAGGACACGGATCAGCACACGTCCCTGAAGACGAAAAGATGAATGTCATGTTTGCAAGGCGCCCTTATATACTTCCTGGTCGCACATTGATGACATCATGGGCTGTCGCCGGTCAATAGAATTGCCGTGATTCGATAGTAGCTTCAGACACCTGTCACACTGAGACGTTCCCCAAAACGTTCTAGGACGCAGTGCGAGTTCCCTTAACTTAATTTTTTGTGATATCAACATCAAATTGGGACACAACTTGGTTAGACAAATGGCTTTGATTTTATAGCAATTTTATAGTAAAAATTATTTTGTAAAATATATATTTTATATAAAATAAATATTTAGTACAGTACATTTCATTTACAGTAAATTTAAACTTCCATAACTTTTTCATACAAAGTGCTTACACTTCAGCAATAATCTACTGAGTGTCTTCTTTAAAACAACACCATACTTGGATCTATATTCCAAAGCATTCTTGAATTACAGCTATTTAAGTTTTTGTATAGTTCATTTTCATGTCTATTCTCAAAAAGGGTGGTGACATAAGGGGTTAAACCAGTTTTACAGAAGACAATAGCAATAAATTTAGTTCAATGTTGATTCAGTTCAGTTTAATGTCAATGTTGCAAAGTTCTTAATCAATTATGAAACTAATGTAGTTAACATATAAGCTACATAAAATTATAATGAGAACACTGTAAAAGATCGTTGTGTTTCCGAGCGTTTGTTGAGGGAAGAGCGCGTCCACGGAGTTACACCTTCATGACAAGCACAGTCAAATTCGCTTGTGTATTTGCAGCCTTTTGTGCCATTGTAAATTGTAATACTATATGTATTCTGTGTATATAATCTCATATAGGATGCGTTTGGTTGAGTTAATTAACGATGCAGTAAAGCACTTCATTGTACCGGTCTTTAGCTTCAACACGCGCAGTTCAAACAGAAATGCACATCATTAATAACTACTGGGACTGTCATATACATAACACTGTAATGAGAAAATGTTTGTAATAAAACGTTGTGAATTCTCTGTGTTTCAGCGCGCTGTTGTGGGAAGAGCTCGTCCACAACGCATTCTGACCAGCACAGTCAAGTTCGCTTGTGCATGCGCGTTATTTTAGGCATATATATATAAGTCGCAATATTAAGTTTATGTAGTATAAACATCTGATTAATCTCATATAGTATGTGTTTCGTTGAGTTAATAACCCGCAGTGCTTGTACCGGTGATCATCTTCAGTTTCAGCGCGCGCTCTCAAACAGGGGAAGAGCGTATCCACATGAGTTACAGGCCTTGTGACTGCGTAACTTAGTTCACCTGTGCGTGCTTTTGTGCAAATATAAGTTGTAGTATTATATTCATTTTGTATAAATATCTGATTGTTCTCATATATGATGTGTTTAGTTGTTAATTAACCTTCTAATATAAGTAGTATGTGCTTTTAATTTCATTTTCGAATAAATAAAAAACATATTCCAAGTAATAAGCGCTTCAGTTTACGGTTGTTCATTCTCTTCAGCTTCAGCGCGCGTTCTCAAACAGCAGCGTTATTTGATAGACTAAAATTAAAGATGTTTACTAGTACTGTAAAAAAATAAAATAAAAAAAACCGCAATAGCACTTTTATTGTTCTCGTATTATTTACATCAACAATATGGTTTGATTAAAACCATTTCCTTATTGTCCGTGCGGAGGCTATTTCATGCATGACATGCATTTTGATTCTTTATATGCGGCCTCAGTAATGCTGTCCAATGACTTGTTTGCATTATTTAGGTATTTTATTTTTATTTTTTGTTCGGCAATATAATTTTTGGTAACATTTTAAAAATAAGGTCTCATTTGTTAATGCATTAACACGAACAAACAGAGAGCAATAACCTGTGTAATGTTAGTAATAAAATGTTTGTGTTTATTAGCAGTCCATTCACAGTGCATTACCTAATGTTAACATACACAACTTTAGATCTGAAAATGTTGAGGTTAACATGAACTAAGATTAAACCCTGACTGAAATAGCTCTAAGATATCATGTTCATCAAGGAATGATTTCAACTGGGTAAAAATAGTTTTTTCAAAAATTTTGGACAAAAAAGGGAGCTTGGAAATTGGACGAAAATTTGAGAGCTCAGTGGGGTCCAGGCCAGGTTTCTTAATTTGTGGTTGCACCACTGCATGCTTAAAACTTGAAGGTACAATACTATGTGCTATGCTGTCATTTATAATCTCAAGCACATAAGGTCCCAGAGTAGGAAAGACCTCTTTAAAAAGACGTGGAGGAATTGAATCATTTGGAGAGCCAGCTGGTTTTATATGACCAATGATTTCTTCTAAGAAAGGGAGTGTCACAGGCTCAAACTGCTCAAAAACAGCTGAGCATGTGACAGATATGGAAGGGTCACTTGATGGGGGACTGATACAGGCTCTAATGGTCTCAACCTTATTAATAAAAAAGCCCAAGAAGTTCTCACACACTTCATTTGAGGCTTCCAGACCGGCTGATGGTGGGACATTACGCACAGAATTTATAGTCTTAAAAAGGACATGAGGCTTATGACAATTTAATACAATAATATCAGATAAATGCTTTGTCTTGGCAGCTTTAACAATTTTCTGATACACACGCCAGCTGTCTCTCAGCATCTCGAAGGACACCTGCAATTTATCCTTCTTCCACTTTCGCTCAGCTCTCCTGCACTCGCGTCTAGCAGCAAGGCTCAGATCTGGATCTGGAGAGCCTGTTTTTTAGTGGTGCCACAGAGTCTAATAGTGATAGACAGGTAGAGTCAAAACGAGAGGAGAACTCCTCTAAATCTGTTTCAGAATACAGTGCCTCATTTGGGCTAGTTGCTAAGTACTGATTAAAGGCAGCAGAGAACTGAGCAGCAGTAGATGATTTAAAAACACGACAGCGGCGCGCAGGGACGCACGGTTTTACCAAATGACAGGCAAGAGGAAGGTCAAATATAACAGGCATATGATCAGAAAACAAAGCCTCACAAACAACCAAATTAAAAACTGTAAAACCATAAGTTAAGACAAGATCAAGTGTATGTCCACGCTCCTGCGAGGGGGCAGATACACACTGTACAAAGTTAAAGGACTCAATGAGATTTAAGAAGTCTTTGGCCAACGGTTTTTCAGGATAACATACATGGATATTAAAATCCCCTACAATTAGGACCCGGTCATACTTCGGCATTATTTCTGCCAGGAAATCGGAGAAGTCACGAATAAAGTTTTTATTGTACTTTGGGGGTCTATAAATGACTGCACACAGTACCGGGAAGGAAGATCCCAATTCAAATAAGTTAAATTCAAAACTAGAGCAAGAAGCTGACAGCGCGCGCTATGTACAGGAGTACTTTCTCTTGTAAACGGTAGCTACTCCTCCTCCGCGTCCTCGGAGAGTTAAAATAGGTACAATCGGCTGGTAAAAGTTCGGAAAAGGCACTGGACTCACCAACACTCATCCAGGTTTCGGTCACGCAGAGAAAATCCAATTCGCGAGCCGTGAAGAATTTCTTCAGGAGGAAAGTTTTGTTGGCTAGCGATCTAGCATTCACCAAAGCTATCCTGGCAGGAACCGGTGAAGAAGGAGCAGCCATCCGAGAAGTCCGGGCGAGCGGCCGCAGGTAGTCAGGACACACCGCGAACGGAGCTCCTCATCCGAGCCGACCACAAGGACCAAACAGCAGCCGATAGGGTCCGGGACGTGCCACGAGGCGAATCGGTGAGAAGCTGAGGCATTAACCCCCGTAAAAGCCACCAGATGTAGGCCGGTATTTCAGACAGAAACGGGGGACAAAAAGTTTTTTGCCCATCGTGCTTGAATTTCACCACATTTTGAAGAGATGGCTGAAGGTTTAGAAAAAAATCACTCAATAAGTGCCATAATTAATGAGGATAAAACTTTCACTTTAGAATAGGGGGTCAAATTGTCTTTATTACACTATTTTAGCAATTTATAACGGCAAAATCAGCAGTAATTAAACATAATTACCAGCTTATTGTTCAGTTAACTTAACTTAACAGAAAATAATATCACTACACAAAAAATAATATATGGCTTATTAAGTTGTTAATAATGGCTAATATGCCATTACTTACTAGTTACTAGTGTGTATGCTTCTGGACCCTTAAAAAATAGTGTTACCAAATATGTTTGCCAAAAATCTCTTATATGCACTTCCCAACTTCCCACCATTGTACAATGCTTTCAAAAAGAATATTTTCTGTTTTCCAGGTCTCCCAAAACAAATTAAAAGCTTCACAAAATTCCTTATCTTTTAAAAGTTTTGTATTAACCCTCTGGGCCACTTCGGTCAAAAATGACCAAAACTTTTTACGTTTTGAAATATTTTTTTTTGCTTCATCGGAATGGGATGACACTTGGTGACTTTTGTCGCATTAGCTATGTGAACAAACAAAAAAAAAGCATGGAGATGATTGGGTTATGTTAAAGGGTCTGAAAAAAAAATAGTCACACTTGGCTCCTTCCCAAGGTAGCAAAAATTGTGCGGGCCGAAAGCGGCCCGATTAAGGCTAAAACACTCGGCCGATCCTCGGCATGAATCTAGGTCTGATTGCTCTGCGAGCGCTCGTTTTTTTATTTTTTTTATTGGAGCACACTTCACTCTCCCATCTGGTAATGTCCTTCATTTATCAAACACGGCTCAACAGGGCTCGTGAAACGAACCAAAAAAAAAAAAAACTTGAACACGCACAAACACACACATACACAATTTTTAATAACAGATATTGAAATATCACAGCATTAATGTAAAATCAACAAGGAGTTACTATTTTACAAGATCAAGTTTTAAACTTTGAAACATTTAATTCTGGCATACTGCGTTTCTGAGTTTTGTCTTCGTGGTCTGCCTGTTCGCCCTCGGGCTTCGGCCACCATCCCTATCAGAGGCTAGCTGCAGCCACCTGGTGATGAGGAGCTCTATTTCCTTTTCTGTTGAATCTTTGGTCAGGGCATTCCGGCGGACTGCATCTGAGAAAAACACAAGACAGAAAGAGGGCAGCATGGCCACGTGATGTTACTCAGCAATCACCAAAACTTAATTTGGATGTCACCACATTGCAGTTATCCAGCACTGACACTCACCCAGAACCACACTTTTCAAAATGAGCCCTTTGAATGCAGGCTTTCGGTTGGCCTCACTCCAATTAATGAGTCTTGCCAGCGAGTGTTCATTGCTCTTTTCAGGACCCGTCCCACGGTGTCTTTAAGAGTCATGCCTCCAACCATTCCAAGTAGAACAGTATGAAACAAAGACATGTACCTGATTAGTTATTTAAGGGATATAGCATCCAGGCATGTGATCAGCTAGAGATAAAAAAGCAGGAAAATCTGTCCAAGCCCCCCGTACTGAAAAAAATAAATAAATAAATAAAAATATCCACATTAAAGGAATTATATTATATTGTAATAATACACACTATTGTCCTGTAAAAATAAAAACCAGCATTTAATAATCATGATAATAATTAATATATCATATAACATAATAAAAGCATTAATAGAATTGTTATTATTAAAAGTACCTGTCAAAAGTTTGGAAACAATTCATTATTTTGAAATTCTCTTCTGCTCACCAAGGCTGCATTTATTTGATCAAAAATACAGTAAAACAGCAATATTGTGAAATTGTTACAAATTAAAAAAAGTTTTCTATTTTAATATACTGAAAAATGTAATTTATTCCTGTGAAGCATGATGAATTGAAGTATTAATTCCGCTTTCTTTTTTTAAATATTACCACAAATGTTTGAATGTTAGGCTATCATTGTTTCCACAAAAATGTTAAGCAGCAAAAGCTGTTTTTAACATTGATAATAAATAGTAAATGTTTCTTGAGCATCAAATCAGCATATGAGAATGATTTCTGAAGGATCATGTGACAAACTTGGATACTTGGACAAAACTCTTTGTTAATACCAACATATTTATAATTTATAATTCTAATGACTAACTTTTAGGACTCTGATCAATGCATCATTTAACTCACCAAATTCTTCTTCTCCTCTGGATTCTTTAATGTCTCCTCCAAACGTTGTGTCTCTCCTCAATAGTTGAAAGTGGGAGCCCAAAATGTGTTGGGTCTGGCGTGACGTCTGGAACTGCTTGACTGCTGGAGATTTTTTGAAGCTGCACCAGGATGAGCAACTGCTTTCTGATAGAATCAAGTTGGATGAGGATCTCCTTGGCAATTGCTGTAAGACAATGTAGCGTCTGGAGTCTCTCTGGACAGGATCAAAGATGAGTCGATTCCACTATAAACGTCAGAAAGCCTTTTAGCCGTATATAAATTAGGTTCCGGTACCGAGGAGTCTGTCCCCCCCCCCCCCCCCCCCTCACTCAAAAGATAAGGGGGGGCCTAGACACACAGGCTCCTTCCAATACACAGACACAAACATTTTCTTTATGTAACTTTAATTAAACTATCCCAGAATGTATATGATGATTCCTGTGTGTACGCATGCTCCCTATGTCATTGCCAACATAGTCATGATGTACGAACAATGTAAAGTCATGTAAGATGCTTGTATTCATGTGTAAGAATGTATCTCTGCTCTAATATCTCCCAGTCATACTGTGTTTGATATCTAAATATTCCTCTCTCTTTCTCTTAACCAACGGTGCACAGTAGATGATTATGAAATGCATCGCATTATGTTACCCCCCCCCCTTTTGAGTAGAAATGTACCAAGTATGACACCATCATAAATTAGGCAAATGAGGTCATAAACGGAGACAAAGAAAGTGTTCTCCCGCCTAAAACTCCCATATCTGATTGGTCATTTCAGAAAAGATGGGCGGATGTTAATGTTTCTTTAAAGGACAGTAACACCAACATATCTTTGCTCAGTCGGTGCAGTCGATAAACAACCCTCTTATCATCTCGGCTCGTCCCCTGGCCAGGCGGCTTCGGCCCTGGCTTGGCGGCTCAGTCACGTGGGTTGGTTCCTTTGAAGTCGGCGCGCTCCGCAGCCAGGCGGACAGGCAACGCGCGCCATCCCAGCGCGCTCCATCTCAGCGCTCAGTCGTCTTCTAAAACTCCGACGAGACAATCTTCTTTTCCTCCCCTTTTCGGCATTCGCTTCAACCACCTTCAAACTTCCCGCGGATCGAGAACGCTCCGGAAGGACCAAAAGAGAACACGCTCCAGCTCAAAGAACTCTCTGAGAAGACTCACACGCATTCTTTATACTCAGCACAAAACAACCCATGCAAGTATAAATTCCATCGAAATTTAGATGCGTTTTAAGATGTGTACCCCTGTTTAAGGTGATATTATTCGTTGCTGGCTCTCGTGGTTATGTTTGTGAAATTGCCATTCCTGAACCTTTCCTTCCTCTCTTTCATTCTCTTCTTTTCATTCTCTTTCGATACTATTCGTTGTTTTGTATATACATGTATTGTTTGTTTTAGTCGTATGTGTTCGTAGTATCAATTATTAAAACCATTGTATCCACGTTCGATTGTCATTGTTGCCGCTCACAAGGCATGGTCACTGTAATGTTCCGATCTAGCTACGAGCTCTCAAGTATCTTTGAATACTTTAATTAATATCATAATAGTTCGGAAAGTTTATTCTTCGTGACCAGAAGGATAATCTTCCCGAAGATTTGATAAGAAAGAATAAAACTTTGTGAGAGTTGATAAAAGATTGTACTGTTCGTTCGTTAAATGAACGGATCAGATGAATTTTAAATTAATTCTAATTCAAAGGTTATTCCGTAATGATTTAATATATATTCGTAGTTAATTGCAACCCATTGTCGTTAACTATATATATATATTGCATAAATACCTAGGTTAGGTATTTCCCTTTTTGGGTGATTTGGAGATTTATAATTTAATCATAACCCGTTGCGATTAGTTATAAATAATGAAACATTAATAATCATAATTCCCTATTGAGCTAATTTAATTTATTATTATTATATGCAGCCGAGTCGCTACAACAAGAAAAAGCAGGCATAGCAGATTAGTAGCAAAACATTGTACATAGATACATCAGAGTAAACCGAGAGAGATCACTTTGTAGAATTTCTACCTGTAGGCACAGCCTCCCGAGAAGATCTGTTTTGTACTTGTGGGGTGTTCTAAAAGAAAAGAAAAAAAAGAAAAAGATGCTTTAATCTAATCACACATATACCAAAGTGAATTTTTGTTTCCATGAGCTATAGAACAGCTTTCTTTCCCTTCTTACATGATAAACAGTTTGGCCTGATGACTGACTTCTGCCAGCTGCTGCATGGGTTGGGGTGTCAGTAGGAGGTGTAGCCCATTGACTATGACCAGCTATCGGGCTGTTGGTAGTGAAGACTGGAGACCACAGTGGTGGACTAGCCGCTGGGATGTTCACTGAAGGGGGAGAAGCCCACGGACCTACAGAATTCCTACCTGTGGGCACAGCCTCCTCACAAGACCTGTTTTGTGTGTCATGTACTTGTGGGGTGTGCTAAAAGAAAAGAAAGAAAGAAAATATTTTTTTAATCTCATCACACATATACCAAAGTGATTTTTTCCCCCCATGAGCTATAGAATATTCAAACTTTCTTACCCTTCTTACTTTATAAACAGTTTGGCCTGATACCTGACTTCTGCCAGCTGCTGCATGGGTTGGGGTGTCAGTAGGAGGTTTAGCCCATTGACTATGACCAGCTATCTAGTTGGTAGTGGAGACTGGAGACCAATGTGGTGGACTAGCCGCTGGGATGCAGGGGGCTGGTGCAAGTGGGGTGTAAGATTTATTTTTGGTTAGGGCACGAGGTGCAGCAGTCCTCCCCTGCTCCTCTTCCTCCTCCTCTTCACTGCTGCTTACTATTCTTTTACAGCCTCTAACATTGATTACATTGGGATGTCAGTTTGTCATTGCAGTGAATAATAAATTATATTTAATACATTTAAAAAGTTGTTTTTTCTCAGGAGGGGGTGCATTGTAAGGCCCTCTAGCTTGCGGCCTAATTGTTTGCCCAGGTGTATTGTAACTTTTGACGCAGTCATTCAAATTCTTTGAAGGAAATTATGGGCCACTCCTACCTATTCTTTCTCTTCATGTACTCTGGCCTATTGTCCTGTAGTTAATATAATATGTCATTAGGGAATTAAAACACGATGACATTTAATTAATAGCAATTCATATATTATTTAATCTATTAATCATATATAATCTTCATTAGTTGCTGATGCAGTAATCATTAATAAATGGTTTAGTTCTTCATGAGTCATACATTAACTCATGATTATCTGTGCATTAGTTAAGCATGAATTAATGCATATTAGTGCACCCGTATTGTAAAGTGTTACCGAATTATGTTCTCTCCACACATCTACAAAGTTTAACTTTTTCATGACAGCAGTTAAAGAGGTGGCTGACATTGCATGAGGCTCATCACCATTTCTATCTAAAGTAAAATCAATGGTACAGCTCCAGTTACCTCCAACAACAATAAAAACATTTAACTTTTTGTTCCTTAATTATTTTTTCCAACTTAGTAAAAAATGTTGAACGTTCTGCTCCAACATTAGGAGCATAGATATTCACAAACAAAAAGTTTAATTTACAAATTTCAGCCTTTACTGTTAAACACCTTCCTGGCTCCACTTCATTTTTAAATAAAACTTTTGCTTTAATAGAAGGGGGGGAAAAGAATAACTACACCGGCACTTAAATTAGTCCCATGAATCAAAACATACTCTCCTTTCCACCATAAACCCCAATCAACTTCATTACTATGAGTACTGTGGGTCTCTTGTAGGAAAGTTACATTTAATTTCTTCAAATTAATCATTTCTGATAATATCACATTCTTCCTCCCATCTCTCATCCTATTTATATTTAAGGTATCCCACCCGCAAGATGAGAGAAAGAAAGAAAAAAGAAGCTAGGTTAAAAGCCATCAGGAAAGTTTAGTATTTCCCCTCGTTATTTTTTCTCTTCCTGCTCTCCTTCTAAGGCAAGCCGTTTTGACTTTTATTCATTCGCAGGATATGAATTCTTGATATCAGAAATTAGATTTCGACTAGTAACAATGGCAGTTTTTGATATCAGGAATTACATTTCCACTAGTAAAAATGTTAATTCTTGATATCAACAATGACATCATCACTCGCAGAAATCGAATTGTTGATATCAAGAATTAAATTTCAACTAGTAAAAAATATTATTCTTGATATCAACAATTAATACACTGGGAATGGCAATAGGCAAGCCGTTTTGACTTTTAATCAGTCGCAGGATATGTATTTGTGATATCAACAATTAAATTTTCACTAGTTAAAATGTTAATTCTTGATATCAGGAATTAGATTTTCACTAGTAACAATGGCAATTTTTGATATCAGAAATTACATTTCCATTAGTAACAACGTTAATTCTTGATATCAACAATTTAATTTGCACTAGTTAAAATGCTAATTCTTGATATCAGTAATTGTATTTTCACTAGTGAAATGTCACCATAGGCTGCCATTCAAATTCAATTGTTGATATCAAGAATTGATTTCTTACTAGTTGAAATTCCAATTTCAGATATCAGAAATACAATCCTTACTAGTAAAAATGTGAATTTCTGATATCAATAATTACATTGTTACTAGTGCAAATATCTATTCTTGATATCAACAATTGATTTGCTACTAGTAACAATGTTTATTTTTGATATCAATAATTCGATTTTCACTAGTAAAAATGTTAATTTCTGATATCATGAATGTGATTGTTACTAGTAAGAAAGCAATTTTAGATATCTGAAATTATATTAATATCACAAATACATTTTCAGATATCAAAAATTAACATTTTTACTAGTAGCAATTCAATTGTTGATATCAAGAATAGACATTTCAACTAGTGACAATTGAATTCTTGATATCAGAAATCCGCATTTTTACTAGTAACAATGTAATTATTGATATCAATAAAGGCAGTTGATATCTGAAATTGCCCTTGCAACTACTGGAAATAGAATTACTGATATCTTAAATTATATTTTAACTAGTAAAAATACTATTACAGATATCTAGAAATGCCGTTTCTACATGTAAGAATAGCTATGGTAATGAGTTCATGAATATTAATGAGATCTGGTTTTCCCATAATCCTCTTTAGGCCAAAGATGGAGGAAGAACATCCACGCAGAGAAACTGCTCCTTATTTATTTATTTATTTATTTATTTATTTGTTTAGTTAATGAAACATAAAAAGATATTATGGCTTGCTTTTTCCTTTTCTGTTAATTCTTTAAAAAAGTTGTTTAATCCTGTTTATTTTTATTGGCCACTGGGTCCTTCGGAGAATTAAAAAAAATCTGTTAAAAATTAATTTATCATTTATTTTACCATTGTCCTGAACATAACCTCATGTCGTTTTTTCATATGTTTTTTTTTTTTTTCATTACACTTTCTAATGCATAAAATAAAAATACAACCATGTAATGATGATGTAAAAATGATGATGTGTAATGAGTCAAACAAAGTTTGAATGTTTTGCTGGAGGATTTTTATACCGTTCCATGACATTTACATATGGGTATAATACAGAATGAGTCGTCATAATGCGTGCCCAAATTCTACGGGTGCGAGTGCGATAGAACACAGTGTAATGCAATGTTATTGGCTGCTGAACTTTTTTTTTTTTACTGTACATTTTGATGTATTATGTACACCGACACTTTCTCTTATGGGATATCCTAATGATGAGCCAAACTATTTACACTCTCTACCCAGTTCGGCTCTGATTTTCTTGACCATTGGACCAATGTGTGCGTAAAATATGACATGATACACTGTACCTAATGTGCTAATAACTTGCATTAGAATAATTTTATATAACATGTCCAGTTGAAGTAGGCCTACATTGGACAAGATGAATCGTAGCCATTTTACGGACACTGGATCTGATACACTAACCCGTCTGACAGTTGCTTAAGACATATAGCCTATTTGGAAAAAAAAATATGCAACAGAAACATCTCTGTTTTGGAGTGGAATAGATTTTCAAATGTTTTTGTGAACAGTGTGTTTGAAAATCCTTTAAAATTGACTGCGGTGGTATCACAAGTGCATTAAAGTAAAGTGCATTAAAAACATAACACTGTCAATAACAGACTTGGCACTTGATGAGACCAGTGAGTCAGGCCGCTACGTGATGATTAAATCATCATCAATAAATAAGCCACATCACAATCACATCTTTTCTTGGCTTTTTGTTTTTGCTCTAGCAAACGTGTCTTATAAACACATCGCAGCAGCCAAAAGAACTAAGATATAAAAGGTCAGTAGGCCAACTAAAGCAAATACTGATCACTATAATGGTAACCAGACATTTTCAATAAAACACCAACATCTAAATATCTGTTATTTCTCACTAAGAGCTTCTGTAGATTTATGAAAGAAAAAGTCAAACTAGGGGTGTGTTTCCCAGAGCCAAGTGGGCGCAAGTTCTGTCATTACTAATGGAATTCAATGAAACTTGCGACCACAGTTTGCTAACGATGCTTTTGGAAAACGCACCCCTGGTTAGAAATAAGTGAAGCTGGTAATGCTCTTTGTGGACTGGAGTTGTTTAATCCTCCTCTGCTGAAATGTATTTTAACAGTAATAAACTGTAAATTAAGTTTACAGTAAGCAAACTGTAGAAAGCAGTACTTTGTAGGTGAAGCTGCTGCCAGTAGTTTACTGTAAAATTACTGTGAAGTAAAAATGTAATCAGGAGAGTAAATGTTGACGTGTTAATTTATTTTTACACACACACACACACACACACACACACACAATGATGGGTGATCTGTATGTGTTTAATGTTGTTCTGTTATGCCAAGTGTTTCTGTTATCTGAGTTTTGTGTGTCATTGTGCTGAAGAGCCTGTGCTTCAGTCCAGGATAAGCAGAAACACTGATGATATGCTGCATGTTGCTTTATCTAAAAGCAGTAACTGTAACTGCTGATGCAGTGATAAGCTGTTTGCTAGTTAATTAATAAGTAAAAAATAAATAAATAAATAAATAAATAAATTAAATAAATTCACAGTTTTATTATGCTCATTATTAGCACACTCTATTAGTTTATTAACTTAAATGGCAATTGACCATTTTATGGCAGTCAGTTTCTGCAAATGAAATTAATTAAATTGAGTTTTAATTTAGTGCAACTGTGCTGCCAGCATTTTACAGATAAATTAGGAAAAAAATTTTTACAGTAAAAAACTGCCAAAGCAACAGTACCTTGTAGGTGTAGCGGCTGCCAGTTAATTAGGCTACTGCAAATTTACACTGCAAATTTTTACAGTGTTGTGTTGGTTATTGTATTTTACCCTTTACGCTTTTGCTCGCAAAACACGGAATAGAATGGAACAGAAAGGAATATTTCATCTTAAAAGAGATAAATAAAATGGTCTCTTCATTTTAAATGTAAAGCAAAAGATGTAATTGTGTCTGGAAACTTGACAAATATGTTTTATTGTGTAAAGTTAAGGAAAAAATCTATGGATCTATGAGCATTTTATGTATTTCTGTTTACACTAATAATATGAAACGACTGTCAGTAGGCTATAAAAATGAACACGATTTACTGCAACTACATTTCAAAATCCCTTATTTCTCCCTTATTCAAAGCCCCTTAGCCTGGACTAAGTCTTGTGCTTTTATTGTATTTCCGTTTGGCGCAAATAAACATGAAAACTACACGAAAATATATTTTTATGTTCATGAGAGTTAATCGAATTTGCTGTTCTCCCTTTCCCATGCGCTGTGTGGCGCTGTGCCTTGTCGTCTGTCCGCTATTCTAGTCTGATTGACTTTTAAATATTCATAAGCGACGTAGGCACTTGTCATTAAATTATGCACATATCTAAAAAGGCGAGTGATGACGTCATTTTTGATATCAAGAATTCAATTGTTGATATCAAGAATTACAATAATACATAATTATGTAGTGCAAATGTTTAATTGTAATGGACGTATTGCACAGGTTTTCGGAATTGACGAACGGCTCTGTCTGTTATTCGGCAGTATAAAACTTCAAATTTAACTTATTAGAGGTGCAGGACGCCACACAGCAATCGTAATCATTACAAAAAGTAAAGATAAAGCATCTAACAAGGTCTACGCGCTTTCATTCGAATGGGTTGTTTTCACCCACGGCATAAACGGATATGACGTTTTTGTGGGCGTTCCCAGTAATGCCGACCAAGTCTATGGCACGAAGACGTCGTTGACCGCAAAAGCCACAGTGGTACGTCCTTTCAATGGCATAACATTGCCTTTCAATTTGCCTCAAAACCTCCTCTGCCATTGCCAGTTTGTTCACACGTCATCGCCGTTCTGTAACGTGAAAACATCACGCTCTTATTTGAATATTTATAAGCAGTCGTCATTACTATGCACATATCCAAAAAGGAAATCATGATATCTGCAATAACAACTTTTACTAGTGAAAATTTGATTTTAACATGTAAGAATTAAATTACAGATATCAAGAATTAAATTACAGATATCAAGAAGTATGTTTCTTACTAGTTGTAATTTCATTTGTGATATCATAAATGTATTTCTGCGAGTGATGACGTCATTTCTGATATCAAGAATTGAATTGTTGATATCAACAATTCATATCCTACATGTTTAAATGTTAAAATGGCGACAAAACTATTACAGATATCAAAAATGCATTTCTTACTAGTTACAATTCCAAATACAGATATCAGCTTTGTACTTCTTACTAGTAGAAATATATTTTTTGATATCAATAATTACATTGTTACTAGTAAAAATGCGGATTTCTGATATCAAGAATTCAATTGTCACTAGTTGAAATGTCTATTCTTGATATCAACAATTGAATTGCTACTAGTAAAAATGTAAATTTTTGATATCTGAAAATGTATTTGTGATATCAATATAATTTCAGATATCTAAAATTGCTTTCTTACTAGTAACAATCACATTCATGATATCAGAAATTAACATTTTTACTAGTGACAATCGAATTATTGATATCAAAAATAAACATTGTTTTACTAGTAGCAAATCAATTGTTGATATCAAGAATAGATATTTGCACTAGTAACAATGTAATTATTGATATCAGAAATTCACATTTTTACTAGTAAGGATTGTATTTCTGATATCTGAAATTGGAATTTCAACTAGTAAGAAATCAATTCTTGATATCAACAATTGAATTTGAATGGCAGCCTATGGTGACATTTCACTAGTGAAAATACAATTACTGATATCAAGAATTAGCATTTTAACCAGTGAAAATTAAATTGTTGATATCAAGAATTAACGTTGTTACTAGTGGAAATGTAATTTCTGATATCAAAAATTGCCATTGTTACTAGTGAAAATCTAATTCCTGATATCAAGAATTAACATTTTAACTAGTGAAAATTTAATTGTTGATATCACAAATACATATCCTGCGACTGATTAAAAGTCAAAACGGCTTGCCATATCCTACTGTGTCTAATACCAGTTACATTTTTTTTTAGACGGAACCTCTTTTGTTGTGAGAGTTCTTCATAACTACTTGTTTTTCTTACTTTTATCACAGACAAGTGTAACACACTTCAATGGGAAATAATCACCAGCCTCAACTTTTCCTTTAGTCTTATCTAGGAAAGCATTAATCTCTTCAACAGTGTATAGATCATTATTACACAGCTCTGATTGGTCAATCGCGCATTCCAGCTAAAGCTTGGATTAGCCAGGACTTTTTTAATATAACTTTTTTATTTTATTCGTCTGATTTACTAGAGACAAGTAGCCGTGTAATAAGCGGGACCCCGCTTCGCGTTGGGGTCCTGATCACTCTGTCGGGGTTTCTTCTGTGATAACAACCGGCTAAATGTACATTATCACCCTCTCCATCTGACCACTGCTCACCATCTCTCATACCATCATCAGTAAACTGTGACAAGACATCTAACTCCTCAGCAATGTTCTCCTCAGAGCCTCCTGCCTGAGCTCAATCATTCACCTCCTCTAAAACATCATTTTTTCCATCATTCATCTCAATTATTGCAGGAGCAGACTGCGAGCCATTATTGTCAATAACATCAGTATCATTCACACATTCAGCATTGACACTCACCTCCTCTGTGACTCCATCTTGTTCCTCACTCCTCTGCTCTATCATTTCTCTGATGCTCAACATTAACTCCAGTATCAGCTCTAGATGTGGATGGCCTTTGATCATCTCTACTAGTGTTGCTAGTAGAGCACTAGTGTTGCCTTCATCAACAAAAATTATGACTAAATATCGTCATCAACAAACCTTTATCACGTGACGAAAAGGAGATGCAACGTAAATGCTGGTCATGTGACGATGACTATAACCTAGCAAACACACCAGTGTGGGCTCACTGTGGGTAAATGTGGGTTTTCTGTGGGACAGTGTGGGCAAGGGCAAACCCTTTGGGGCCCCCAGTGGGTTAGCCCATAGCAGTTCTGCCCGTTTGGGCCCAATGAGAGTTTAGTGTAGGCAAGCACACAGAAAAGCCACAGAGTTTTGCACTTTTGAGCCCCAATGAAGGTTTACTGAGGGCAACCCAGTGGGTTACCTCATGCAGGGCCCACAGTATTTTTCCACTGTGGGGCCACCATGAGGGAACTGTTACAAAATGTCACAGATCTGTGAAGGATAGGACTTGAGCACAGAATGAGTTTCACAAGTTTAATAACCAAACAGTTATTTAATGACAAATTCAAATCAGCCAGGAAGTGTAGACAGATCTGGCAGGAATCAGACCTTGGTAACAAGCAGATTGCAATGGGCTGTATTTGCTGATACGAGTGGTACTGATCCTTAGTGAAACCAGACAGAGAAATCCGACTGGAACAGGAACACAGACGGGAGACAGGACATGAGAGAGATGACTGCAGCTGCTGGTCCTCAGTAATACCAGAACAGAGAGTAATCCAACTCAAACAGAAACACAGACAGGAGACTGGACATGAGAGAGATGACTGGCGGAAACAAACAAGAAGACATGAACATCAAACAGAACAAATCCACTAAAGACTGTTCACAAAGCAATTGGACAGTTGTGCACAAATAAAACAGTTACACATCATGACACAAGCAAAGACATGAAGGAAGGAAGCACAATATAAAGGGAGAAAAACACACAAGGACCAGGTGAGCATGATTAGTAAAACGAGGACTAGCCGAGGACTAAACGAGGGGGCGTGGTAAGGGTAAACTAGGAGGCGGGACAAGAGGAACACATTGCAAACACCAACAAAGAGAGAGCCATGTGCTTAGACACAACACAAACATAGAAACATTAAACAAAGACAACACAGAAAAGGCTGCCATGGCAGAACCATGACAGGAACCCTCCATAGCAGCTGTTCCCAGACAGACTTATAAAGTCAGACAGACCATATTACAGTAGTTTAAACCATTAGACCTCAATAAATCACAGCACTTGTATATTAATACATTCATAAATAACACTAAATTATTATAATACTATAAATTGTATGTTGTAATACAACACTTTCTATGAAGTCCATGATTATGTTTTACCATATTTATTAAATCAAATTTAAATTAAATACATGAAATTAAATAAACTTAAATAAAAAAACAATGTAAATGGTTGATCATTGACTGATTTGTTCATTATTATCATTGGTATTCATCAGTGATTATTTATTATTTATTTATATTATTATATATATGTTTTATTATAATAAATACATCACTGATGAATTTTATATTTTTTATATAATATTATATTTCTGAAATGGCAAAAAAAGAAAAGAAAAAATATATGATTAGTAATACACTAGATGGAGTCATCACATGATTAATTCTAACCAATGAGACTGCTGGACCTTTTCACCGCTAATGAGCTCTGCTGTCATTCCGGATTCGACAGGTACCGCCAAGCTCTGCTCCAAACAGGTAACTTTAAATATCCATATTAATATGTGACTTTTCTATTAAAATTAGTGAAACAGGATTTATGCAGCGTAAATACAATACCCAAGCTACACACTTTTAGTAAACCTCGTTACATATGATTAATGTCATAATTGATAGACAAACACTATGCCCTGACAGTTCAGACGGCAAACCATATATTTGCATAGCCTAATGTTACATGTGCTTTGTATTGTTACAAAGCTACGGCCATATTATATCATGTTAACGTGACCTAAAAATAACAGACTGTACAATTATTACTTTCTACGCGTTGTGTCACACTGGCGAGTGCAGAGGGAGAGAGAGTGAAAGAGTAGAGAGAGGACTCATTAGCCTATATATTTATCCGAAAACATGATTGATAAATGTCAAATGAAATCAACCATCTGTAATATTTAATTAATAATGAAAAGATATAACCATGAAATAATATTCTTGTTAAATATTAATGTAATAATTCCTCTTAAATATCAGCACGTTCATTCATACAGAGCAATATTTGACTGAGATATTAATTCTTGTTTCTTTTCCTTGTGTGTAATCAGATCATTGGTTCTGCTTTGTAAGTATTCTTCTATTTGACACATTCCCAGTTTTTGCATTGTAGATTTGTCATAGACAAAAAACTTTCTTTGCACCATATAACTGTATTTTCATAAACATTTTGCTTGTTATTTGTTAATATTTTGGGTATCATGGTTTTTTAAATGAGATGATTCTCACCCATACTGTATTTGTCAGTACAGTGGTGTCATTCTCAGATGTTGTTGTACATATTTATGAATAAAAGTTTTAAACTTGATTTATACCATTAAATGTTGTTTGTCCTCTCTCTTTTCAGTATGTATTAGGGATGCAACGATTATAGATTTATATAGTTGGTACGATTATAGTCTGAGTAGTCACGGTTTCACGATTATCACGATTATTATGAATTCATTAATTTCACAACAATGTATAAAATCACATGAATTTTGATTTGTTATTTTTTGCTACCTTTTGAACCAGAAATAACACAGTAACCAAATAATACAGCACAAAATAAAGACAAAAGTCCATCTCTCCCTTCGGAATTAAAGAAAGGAATTAAAGAAAGGTGACCTCTGCTCTGTAAACATCAATGTAAGTGTGAGAGGAATAAACTGAACTGTTACTGTCACTAACTGTCATCCATACATATTCATTTTACTAATCTTTTTAATAATTCATCTAATTTTACATGTGGCCTGAGAAAGTCATGTCTATTATTTTGGTTTGTTTGTTTGCGATAAATTCAAACGTGCTTTCCGAGCTTTGGCTGGCACTGAGCCGGAGACGACGCGCTCAGTGCTTTTCATATATCACTATTCAACCACATAATGTTTATTTGAGGTTTCAGAGATTTAAATAAACATTTAAATGACTAGCCTATATAAAAAAGACATGTATAGTTTGTTAAATTTAAATTCCATACACTGATATCTATGGAAGCTGCAATAATAATGCTTTTTTAAATTATAGTTTAAATATTTTTTTTATTTGTGCATTTATTAGATGTTTAAGCCTTTATTTTGGATAAGTATAACTTCTTATTGCAAAATTAAGAGATTAATGTTTAGACTTTTGCATATGGATGTGACCTGGATGTGGGAAATAATTAAAGTTAGATCCAAAATATAGTTTTAGCAAAATAGTGCAGGTGCTACAGACAATTGTTCGCTTACTAGCTGTATAAGATTGTGTGCTACACTAATGTATTACTTAACAGGCATTACTGGCTTGTACTTTTAAATCCATTATATTATAAATTTAGAGTTTATTGATGTTCTGTGGTTTTACACTGCTGTAATTTTTAAAGACTTTATATTATTTTAAGGTGAGCTTAAAGGGTGCACTCCTATGAAAATCACAGCTTCAGTGTGATATAAGAAAAAGTATAATTGCATAGATATTTTCAATAATAGCGGTCCATATTAAAATATATATGAACTTAATACATGACAATACATGATCATTTATTTAGCAAAATTGTCCCTTTTAAATTTTATTTAATAATATTTATTAATAAAAAAATTAATGTTTGCTGTTCCATTTAAGCTCAGTGTGCTCCCTTTAAGCTCATCCACATTGAACATCTATATAAATACTTCATAAACAGACTTTAAATATTAACTGATGATTGTCACTTCAAGTTAATCTTTAGAAAATTATTCTTTAAAAATGTTGTTTAAAATAAAAAAGCTAAAAAAAAACATGTTGTGAGCTTAATGGGAACAGGGGTGTGCTTAAAGGGTACAAACATGTACCCATTAAGCACAGCCAGACTTTTTGCATTTAACCCTCTGGGGTTCTTCATTTGGGAGTCACACTCAGGACCTTCGTGGTCAAAAGTTTCCCCCCCAGTAAAATCAATGTAATATACACTCACCTAAAGGATTATTAGGAACACCTGTCTAATTTCTCATTAATGCAATTATCTAATCAACCAATCACATGGCAGTTGCTTCAATGCATTTAGGGGTGTGGCCCTGGTCAAGACAATCTCCTGAACTCCAAACTGAATGTCAGAATGGGAAAGAAAGGTGATTTAAGCAATTTTGAGCGTGGCATGGTTGTTGGTGCCAGACGGGCCGGTCTGAGTATTTCACAATCTGCTCAGTTACTGGGATTTTCACGCACAACCATTTCTAGAGTTTACAAAGAATGGTGTGAAAAGGGAAAAACATCCAGTATGCGGCAGTCCTGTGGGTGAAAATGCCTTGTTGATGCTAGAGGTCAGAGGAGAATGGGCCGACTGATTCAAGCTGATAGAAGAGCAATTTTGACTGAAATAACCACTCGTTACAACCGAGGTATGCAGCAAAGCATTTGTGAAGCCACAACACGCACAACCTTGAGGCGGATGGGCTACAACAGCAGAAGACCCCACCGGGTACCACTCATCTCCACTACAAATAGGAAAAAGAGGCTACAATTTGCACAAGCTCACCAAAATTGGACCCGATTTCTGTTGAGACATTCAGATGGTAGAGTCAGAATTTGGTGTAAACAGAATGAGAACATGGATCCATCATGCCTTGTTACCACTGTGTAGGCTGGTGGTGGTGGTGTAATGGTGTGGGGGATGTTTTCTTGGCACACTTTAGGCCCCTTAGTGCCAATTGGGCATTGTTTAAATGCCACGGCCTACCTGAGCATTGTTTCTGACCATGTCCATCCCTTTATGACCACCATGTACCCATCCTCTGATGGCTACTTCCAGCAGGATAATGCACCATGTCACAAAGCTCGAATCATTTCAAATTGGTTTCTTGAACAATGGCCCCCACAGTCACCAGATCTCAACCCAATAGAGCATCTTTGGGATGTGGTGGAACGGGAGCTTCGTGCCCTGGATGTGCATCCCACAAATCTCCATCAACTGCAAGATGCTATCCTATCAATATGGGCCAACATTTCTAAAGAATGCTTTCAGCACCTTGTTGAATCAATGCCACGTAGAATTAAGGCAGTTCTGAAGGCGAAAGGGGGTCAAACACAGTATTAGTATGGTGTTCCTAATAATCCTTTAGGTGAGTGTATTTGTGTTCAATAATGTTTTTTTTTAACATTTAACATTAACATTTTGTATTTTGAGAGAATTTTATGTTAATAATATTTATGCAATAATTATGATCTATTTTTTGCCATAGAAAATAATTTAAAAAAATTAAATATATATAATTTTCATTATTTTTCAATAATAATCAATAATCAAATCCAATTTTTGAAGTCAGATTGGTGCCATCTGGTGAGAGCAGTGAGCATGAATATCATGCAATATTATAGTGTAGATGGATATACAGCTCTCTAAAGAAAGGCTTGGGAATTCCATAGTTGTTTTTGCACATATTTTTTTTTTTTCAGGTTGTGGATTTGAATATATATTTAGAAATTCTTAAAGACTACTTTTGTCAAGTTTTTTGTTTGTTTGTTTGGTTTAAATGGTAATTTGAAGTGCCAGTTTTACTTTATAATACAGTCAAACCTGAACATTGCGTTAGAAAGAGAACAAATGGAAAGCATTTTGTTACCCATTGTTTTAATTCAAATTTAATAAAAATGCAATTAATTCAGTCATAACATTTTTTATAAACCTTTTATAATAAACGTTTTCATTAAATCTATTTTTTGTACAATTCAATTAACAGTAACTCATCTTCAAAAGGCAACGGCAATTATGAACAAAAAACTAAAATAACAGCAAAAGTATAAAACAGTAAATGGAAAATAGAGAAACAAAAAACTAAAATAAGTGTTTTAAATATTATCCTAACTATATTTACATATTATGTGCATAATTTTTACATACTAACTGTAATATGAGGGTTTTTTTGCATGTCACAGATCACAACTGAGTGTCTCTTGCAAATTGGATGATTGCACTGTGCAAATGATGCTTGTTTTAACATCCCTTGGCAAGCACCTTTGAAAAAGTGTGTGAGTGTTCAAGAGAGAGACACAGTGTGTGACTTTTGCATTTTGTTGTAATGTTACAATTTTATTTCACATATTCTCAATTTTCTCTGTTACAGTCTCACCAGTCTCATATTTCTCTATGTGTGTGTGTGTGAGTGTGTTTGTCTGTTTTGCACTCTTGATGTTTTAGAGATTCACCCCTTCACTGTTGTGTGCTTTTTCTATGCATCATGGCTGATTTGTAGATTGTACGCACAAAAAAATCTCTGTATTATCGTATTTTTGCCAATTTCCCATTAATTTCCTTTGACGGTCACTTTTGACCGCAAAGACCCTGAGTGTAACTATTTTTTTACGACCACTTAGCCTTTTTAAATCCTGCCCCCAATTTTTTTGTGTGTTCATATACCAAGTACCATAAAAGTCACCAAGTTTCGTACCATTCTGATAAAGCTACGATTTTTAAATTTTTTTTATGTAAAACTTTTCGGTCAAAAGTGACCGAAGAACCCCAGAGGGTTTTAATGATGTACACCTTAATTGAAATGCCTTTGTCATTTAAAATAAAATGAAATATTATTGTGTGAGAGATTAATCTTTTTTTATATATTTTTTTTTAACATAACTTGAAATCAATACTGAAACCAATACCCTGTGCACTAAAATGTCTCAATGTAGACTTTGGTGAGCTTAATAGGTACGTTTACCCTATGTATTTCGGGGGACAATTTATGAATTTACGTGATGAAAACAGATCCTCTGAATTGCAAACTCATCGTTATATCAACTAACATGATAAACAAAACACATTCACTTCCACATGTTTGACAATCGGAATATATCATAATTCATGATATAGTTAACAATTTTGTAAATATTTTGAATAAAGAAGGAAAAACAAAATAAATGCCATACTTATCTGTATTGTTACTGCATGACGCGTTGGCATGGAAACAATACGCTCTAAAATAACGGTCGCTTTTTTAAAAAAAACTCACGCTGGGGGCTCAGCTATAGACTGCCGACTTCAGGCGCTTCTTTGCTGGAAATAAAGTTTCGCTGTTTGGTCCCTCTGCCATAGTTAATCCAGTGTGTACAGTAGTAGCCTCTGTGTCTCTGATAAGCACGGCACTTTAACTTTGTTTTTGTTTTATGCAAGTTGCAACATTTCCATTCTGTGCAAAATAAACACTCGGTGTAGCAGAGCCTTTACGGTTAATTAACCGTGACGCCTTTAAGCGCGATTAATCGAGAAACCGGTTAATCACTGCATCCCTAGTATGTATTGCCATCTAGTCCTGACTGCAGAATTGAGCTCCAACCCCAGTTAAGCAGACCTGAACCAGGTTGGAGCTAAACTCTGCAGGACGTTGGTCCTCCACGCCCAGGACTGGACACCACTGTTGTAAGTGGCTGATCTAGCAGTCATTCTGGATCTCTGAATTGTCATGCTCAGAACATAATATTGCAGGGGATCTCAGCTCTGGCCCTCGAGGACCACTGTCCTGTAGATTTTACCAGATTTTTAAGACAGAAAAACAATATTTCATGGACAAAAAAAATATATATATAATTTATACACCTTAGACATTAAACTGCAGGTTACCATCAATATCAACTTCACACACACATTGATTTACTTCCCATTTACATTTAAAAGTCTCAAGATCAACTAGCTTATAATAAGCATACTCTATTTTAACACGTGTTTTTATCAGTCCTTTCAAAATTGATAAAACATCTGTTGACCACGTGTCATTAATTTTCCTATTACATGACAACCATATTGCCATTTTTGCCTGTCCAAATAAGAAATTTATCAAAACAAGAACCTCCTTTTTACTTCTGATATATTTTGACCCATAAATAAAAAAACATTGGGTTAAAAACAATGCCCAACAGTTGACACCACTTCTCTAATTTAGAAAACTGCAATCTCACACAATTAAAAAAAAACAAATGGAAAACTTTCCGTACCCCACAAAAAAAAAAAAACCCTCCCCTACCTTTGGATCAAGGTGTGCTCTGTGTCTGTTTGTAGCTATTATACCATGCACAATCCTCCAATGAAGATCTAGTCCTTTTCTCAATAGGAGCCTTGTACAGGGACCTCCAGCTACCTTTAGGGGAAAAGCCTGCTGCAAACTCTTCTAGCCATTTGGACTCCTTTACACTGTCCAACGTTTGAAGGTATAAAACTTTTACACACAGTACATAAAGAGCTTTTTTCCCAACATTACTGAAAATACCAAGTTGGGGTGTCTCAAAAGACAGCAGTCCACCCTCTGATTCATTCCATAATCCAGTCTCTGCAGAAATAGACAACTCTGGGAAGGAACAAACTTCTTCATCATCATGTGTTTCTAAAGACAGTCTGTTATCCAAAGGTAGGGCTTTAATTACTTGAGTCAGTATATTCTGAGCCAGCCGAATAGGGATGGAACGATTACCGGTTTCACGATAAACCACGATAAAAAGTACTAACGGTTAGTAATATTGTTAAAATTGAATTATTATTAAAACCGTGTTTGATTACCACGATTTTGAAAACTAGCGGTAAATCCTGTCCAGCCAGCATCAGTCTAGCGCAGGCGCAGCGCGCAACGTTGTTTTTGAATGAGAAGAAATGGCAAAAGGCAGTGACAGCGCCGGGAGATTTTTCAGCCTTCTAAAATGACCAAATCTGAGGTGTGGACATATTTTGCCTTTAACAAAAGTCCTGAGGGAAACTTAATCGAAGATGGTCACCCTCTCTGCAGAACATGCAAGAAGAAAGTCGCTGCAATAGTGGGAAACACTTCAAATCTGTGAACGCAAGGCAAGTGGAGTTTGACCTCAATACTAAAACTACGTCTGGAAAATAACGCTTCCACGAAGAAAAGTTCGCAGCAAGTGGCTTTGAGCCAAAGACGAACGAACAAATTCAGACAAGACTAGGTTGACATTTAAGGGATAATGTATATTCATTGTACACCTATAACACATATTTTCTTTACCACATGAATAGGCCTAATTACGGGGACATACTGAATTGAGACTAATGTTTTAAATCTTACCTGTTTATAAATCCATTTTGTACAGTGTACAAAACACGAAAAGTTATTAATAGTAAAGTCCTGGTTTCATTTTCAGTACAATCAAAAACAGAGACGTTGCATTTGAATGAAACGAGAGAGGGTGTCCGTTGTGATACGTCGATATGCGCTGTTATAATGCGTTGCTATTGACGACGGTCCTTATAAACAAGGGAATGCCACAGAATAGAATCTTGCTTAAAAAAGTGCATAGAGCTGCTTGTTTTATTTGTTGTTTGTTGATTTTCAAATATAAAACTTGTTGAAATGTTTTCAGTGTGTGCATCAGTTCTTTTTGAACACTTTAATCTCATTTGAACAAAACCGTGATAATATTGATAATCGTGATAATTTGGGTCACTATAATCGTGATATGAAATTTTCATACCGTTTCATCCCTACAGCCAAATTTATCTTATGCCCAGTTTTTCTGCTAAAACGTCAGCAGATATCCATCCTTCCTCAGATAAAAATTGTCCAACTTTAAATAACTTTGCAGTCTTTAGAGTATTTCTTAGAGATATTAAATTTAAAATATTCAAGTCCAATGCAGGATTGAAAAGAATCGGTTCTTCTTTCAGCCACATTCTCTGCACACCATTTTGTCCTCTGGATACTCTGCAAATTGTTAAAATTGACCTATAGAAAACTGTTAAATCAGACAGGTCCATCTTGTTAATGTCCATAAGGAATAAATGACGGTCTTGTCCCATATTGCCCCCTCTCCTCAGACGGGCACAGAGACTTCAGTCTTCCCCATACAGAAATTTTGCACAGTCTCGAGTCTGAAGGCTTTGACTCTGGATCTTATGTCTACTAGTCCTTGTCCTCCTCCTTGTATAGGTAGATAGAGCACCGATGCCTTCAACCAGTGCTGTCCTGACCAGAATAAATCCACCAGACACTTTTGTAATCTTCTTACTATATCTTCTGGAGGTTCCAGAATCCTAATTCTGTGCCACAAAGATGCTGCAGCCAGATTGTTACAGACAAGCACTCTTCCCCTATAGGACAGCTGGGGTAGCATCCATTTTCAGTAAGACAACCTTGCACACACTTTCTCCACTAAACCCTCCCAATTTCTTTTCCTATATTCTTCTGGCCCTAAAAAGACCCTTAAATATTTAAAACCTGCCCTCCCCCATTTTAAATCACCCGGGAGTAATGGACTTTGAGGTTCTTGACCACACCACAGAGCATCGCTTTTTCCCCAGTTGACTTTAGCTGAACATGCTTTTTTAATAACACTCCAAAGCCTTTTCTAAAAATTTGACATAATTTTGATCTCTATTTAGAACATTAGTGACATCATCTGCATAAGCAGAAAGTTTGATAGATTGCTGAAAAAAATGATGCATTGACATTCAACCCTTTTAACTCTCTTCTCAGTCTGCACAACAGAGGCTCAATGGCTATACTATAAAGAAGACCATACAGAGGACAACCTTGCCTAATTCCCCTCTGTACTTTTATCGGAGACCACCAGCCATTTGTACCATACATGTGGCTTCAGTATATAACATTTTTACTGTAGAAATAAAATGATCCCCAAATCCAAAAGCTTTTAATGCCTTAAAAAGAAAAATGTGATAAACCCTATCAAAAGCCTTTTCCTGATCTAAGAACAAAAAACCAACATTAGTGCCATTTATAACAGCAAAGTCTATAACGTCCCGCACTAAATGTAGATTATCAGAAATACATCTATTTTTAATACAATAAGATAGATCAAGATGGTCTTTGTGGACAATTTCATGCATTACACCATTTAATCTATTTGCTAGAACTTTAGAGAAAATTTTATAGTTTGAACACAAAATTGTCACCAGCCTCCAGTTCTTCAAAAGTGTCAAATCTCCTTTTTTGGGGAGCAGCGTTAAAACTGCACGCTGACAACTTGTAGGAAGGGTTCCTTTGTTTGGACAATTCTGAAGTATTTCTAAAAAATCTTTCCCAATAATGTTCCAAAAGTTCTTTAAAAATCAGCAGGTAATCCATCTAGTCCTGGCGCGCAGCCTGAGGAAAGTCCCATGACAGCGGTGGTAACTTCCTCAAAGTTAAGTTCAGTTTCTAGAGAAAGTTTGTTTCTTTGAGTTATATTAGGAAGATCTTGCAACAGTTCATTTCTGCATTGTTCATCTGCATTTTCAGCAGCATATAATTCAGAATAAAAATCAACAGCAATTCCTCTCATAACCACAGGGTCTGAAGTTTCATGTCCACTATTGTCTTTTAAGCAGAACATTAGTTTTTCTTGCCCTGCTTTACGCTCCAAATTAAAAAAAGAAAGTTGTAGGACCATCCAAATCTCTTATTGTGGTGAACCTACTCCTCATAAGTGCTCCTTTTGCCTTTTCATTTAGAATTTAGCTCAGTTGATTTTTTTTTTCTTTTTCCCACAATTCTTTTAAAATTGTAGGTTCACTTTCAATCATGTCTTTTTCAATCTCCATAACTTCTTTTTCTAGACAATCTATTGAATTTTTTTAAAACCAATGAGGAATGAGATGTATATTGCTGACAAAAAGTTCTTATATTCACCTTTCCAACTTCCCACCACTGAGTAATATCTTCATAATAATTCTCTCTTTTCCAGGTCTCCCGAAAACCATTAAAATATTCACAGAAATCTTCTAATAATTTGATATTAAAATGCCAGTAGCAGCTTTTACGATTTGTTCTTTCTACTGTGCATTCACCTGTGATGAGTTTATTATCAGAAATCAATGTCAATCAATTGGTATTATAGCGGGTTTTTAAAATTCTATTTCTCATATTTTGTGATACATAAATTCTATCTAACCGTGCAGCAAAAACTCTGTTATTGGTGACTTTCACCCATGTGTACTGCCAAGTTGCAGGGTTGTATTCTCTCCATACATCTGAGAAATGCAAACTATCAGTTATACTATCTAAACAGAAAGATGATTGTGCATGATGTTCCTCCCCATTTCTGTCTAGATTAAAATTTAAGGTACAATTCCAATCACCACCCATAATAATAAAATCATCATCTTGCTGCTGTTTTAGTTCTAATTTGAGTTCTAATTTTTTAAAAAGCTGTACTCTATCTGTGTCAGACTCGGTGAGAAGAATAATGCAAAAGATCCAATTGCGAGTAACAATAGTTCCCTTTCGTTCAGTCACTCCGAGTAACGTCAGTGACTGACGAATGGGGGTTTCGCTTAGAAGCCTATCATCTTCGAGATGTAACAAAGCGCCCAATGGCGATGCAATGCCATGGGCATGCGGAATTTGCATAGCGTAACTCCGCCCCACTTCGTGGGTATATAAGGAAGTACGCTGGCAACATCGCATTATGTTTCTGCTTCGAAGCCGAGAGCATCTATCTCTTCACTCCTTAAGCCTTCTGAGTATATCAAGCTTCTTCGAGACGAGCAGCTCTCCAGTCGGTGTTGGTGTGACAGCGCGTTCCAGCGATCTCACATTGCCTGCCTGCTGATCTGTGCAGTGATCTGCAACAGCTGTGTGTGTGTTTCCCTGGTCGCTTCAGCACTCTGCAGAGCTTTCTCACACAAAAGAGTTTGCGTGTGGCACGTCTTTTTAAAGACGGTTCGCCCGTGCACTTCTGGGTGCCATCTGATGGGCACAATCACTGCTTGACGTGTTTGGGCTTCAGCACGCTCAAGCAGCGTTTGTGGATGAGTCAAGTTCTCACTGTGGGAACATGACCATCGCAATGTTGCGGTCGAGACTCAGTGACCCCTGTAAAGGGAAGAGAGTCCCCTCTGCCACACCCCAATCTACCGTCTCTGAGATTGCCGAGGCAGCCCTTGTGCCACTCAGGCAACACGGGGTTCGCATCCTGAACTACCTCGACGACTCTGAGTCACTTTCGGGAGCAGGTGTGCGAACACAGAGACCTGGTACTCCGCCACTTTGCCCGGCTGGGCCTTCGGGTCAACTGGGAAAAGAGCAAACTCTCCCCAGTGCAAAGGATCTCTTTTCTCGGTATGGAGATCGACTCAGTCGCCATGTACGCGCAGCTTTTGAGCAATCACGCTCAGTCACTGCTGATTTGCCTCCGTCAAATCGAGAGCAAGAGTGCGGTTCCACTTAAGTTATTTCAGAGGCTCCTGGGGCATATGGCATCCGCAACCGCGGTCACTTAAAACAAGTTTCCAGGCATATTGTTGTATCAACAGATGCCTCCACCACGGGCTGGGGTGCCATGTGCAATGGACGTGCTGCCGCCTGCATGTCAATTGCCTCGAGTTGCTAGCGGTTCGGTTCGCCCTGCACCAGTTCCGAGCGTTGCTCAAGGGTCAACACTTTCTAGTCCGCTCAGACAACACGGCCACAGAAGCGTACATCAACCATTAGGGTGGTCTACGCTCCCGCCGGATGTCGCAACTCGCCTACCACCTCCTTATATGGAGTCAGAAGCATCTGAGGTCACTTCGTCTGTGCAGCCGATGAGCTCTCTCAGCTCCAGCCACTTCCGGGGGGAATGGAGACTCCATTCTCAGATGGTCCAGCTGATTTGGGAACAGTTCGGCGACGCGCAGATAGATCTGTTTGCCTCCCACGACTCTTCCCACTGCTGCCTGTTTTACTCCCTGACCGAAAGAACCCTTGGCACGGACGCACTGGTGCACAGCTGGCCGCAGGGCCTACGCAAGTATGCATTTCCCCTAGTGAGCCTTCTTGCACAGACTCTGTGTAAGATCAGAGAGGACAAGGAGCAGGTACTTTTGGTCACCCCATATTGGCCCGGCTGGACCTGGTTCTCCGAACTCATGCTCCTTGCGACAGCCCCTCCCTGGTCGATTCCTCTAAGGGAGGACCTCCTTTCTCAGAGACGGGACACCCTTTGGCACTCGCATCACGATCTTTGGAACCTCCACGTGTGGCCCTGGATGGGACACGGCAGGTTTGAGTACCCTACCACCTCAGGTGGTGGCTACCATCACTTCCGCTAGGGCCTTGTCTACCAGACACGCCTATGCGTTGAAGTGGAACCTCTTCGTCACCTGGTGCTCTTCTCGCCGAGAAGACCCCCGGGAATGCCCGATCGGCTTGGTGCTCTTGTTTCTACAAGAAGAAACCCTTCCACCCTGAAAGTCTATGTGGCCGCTATCTCAGCCTACCATAACCTTATAGAGACAAAAGCGGTAAGTCAGCACGACCTGATCATCAGGTTCCTGAGGGGGGCGAGGAGACTAAATCCTGGATTGGCAACGCAGGGACGCAATGGGAAAAGTCCACGAGAGAGGATCAGAACTCCAGAACCAGGAACCGGACTAGGAACTCCCAGGAGCGGTCCAATGACCACCACCCAGAGAAACCACAGGACAGCCTGAAACGATCTGACAAACAGGAACGGTTACACAGACAATAAATAGGACGCCACATGAGACACAGCTGGCGCTGATGAGCAAATCAGCCGCACTAAATGACGCCCACACAAACATGAACACACACACAGAGCAAGGACAAGTCAGTGAACCCATAAACCGTGACAATACCCCCTCTCCTAGGAGCGCCTCCTGGCGTTCCCAAGAGAACCTACCCGTTAATTGTAATCATCAATCAGGGAGTGATCCAGGATGTCCCTAGCAGGAACCCAACTTCTCTTCTACGGACCGTAACCTTCCCAATCCACCAAGTACTGGAATCCGCACCCCTCCGTCTAGCATCCAAAATTTGGAAATAAACTGGGGTCCCCTGTCGGAAACCACGTCTATCGGGAGGCCATGAATGCGAAAGACGTGGTTTACGACAGTAACAGCTGTCTCCTTAGCAGAGGGTAATTTAGGCAAGGGGATAAAGTGTGCCGCCTTCGAGAACCGGTCCACTACGGTCAGAATGACCATATTACCCTGGGAGGGAGGGAGGGCGGTGATGAAATCTAGCGCAATGTGGGACCAGGGTCTCAAAGGGATAGACAGCGGTTGAAGAAGCCCATCAGGGGAGCGATTGGAAGTCTTCCCACGGGCGCAAACCGAGCAAACCAAAACAAAACCTTGAATGTCACGGGCCATGGAGAGCCAAAAACTTGGTAAGACTGACTCTTGGATGACAAGCCACATTGGAACCATGACCCCAACGAATAACGTCGGATTGTACTTCCTCCGGCACAAATAAACAACCCGGTGGGCACTCGGGCAGAGGCGTTACCCCTTCTAGGGCTGTGCAGAGCCAGCTCCATAAGTCCATCGAGTGTAGATTTCCCTGTTAACACAGTCAGCCAGCCCATGCAGAAATATGTCCCACTGCGCCTCCTCGTTCCACTTGCACTCTGCCGCCAATGTCCGAAATTCAATAGCATAGTCGGAGACGGGTCTGTTGTTCTGACGAAGAACTACTTCATTACTTTGGTCACTGTGAGTTTCTTGTAAAAATACAACACTTAGGGTGGGCTGCACCAACAAGGATTAAATTAAGCTCAGTTTAGAGCTAATCTAGGATTTGTTGATCTAGGCTTTATTTGAAATCGAGTTAACAAATTGGGGATTAGAATTTAACCTGTGATTAAAAACCTCCATTTACAATAAATTTTTGCCGCCATGATGGATTCGCTATTGACAGCAACAATACTAATATTCAATTTCCTACTTTATTGACCACCAGAAACTCTCTCTCTGACATAAGTAGTTCTTGCCGATAAAGGAAATAAACGTAAAAAGTCGGCTGTCTTTATAAAGCGCTATGTAGAGAGACCGTAACTGATAAAGCAGGCAATGAAAACATTGTGGCAGCGGGTGCGGTTTCATAAGCATGGAAATATATTTATAGTATTAATTAATGGAGTATATTGTGGCAGCGTAACTTATGATAAAACATCTATTATGATTGGTGGAGTGACGATCTCCACTCTTGACATCTTCGCCCATTCCGTTTGATCGCCGCGCAGCAACCACGAGTGGAGCGGGCATGAGAAACGCACGGCCGTGATGACTGGTGCTCACCTCATCATCCCTGCTGCCATTAAGTATATGCTAAATATATTCCTCTCTTCTTTTCTTTGTCCGACACCGAGGTGCACAGAAATGTGTGACGGATCTGCATCCCGGACTCAATAGCAGGCGTAATCGTAAACCAGTCCACCACGACCCTCACACTCTGCCGGCTCAATGCGCAATACTCATTTTTATTTGTAATATACACCTCTCTGAGACATGACAACACACCCACTGTTTCTATCTCTGTTCAATCATCTGTGTATTTTAATTGTAGGTAAACTTTATTTTATTTAAACCTCATCAGAAGTAAGTTTAAAATTAATCCATAATTGAGATTTAAATCTCAGTTTAAAGTTATGGAGCAACAGGATTAAAGTTAATCTATCTTAAATATAAATTAAATCCAGGATCAAAATTATGGTTTAAATTTAAACCTACTTATTTTTAAACACAGTTTAAAGTTTGGTGCAACAGCATTATTAGATAAACCTTGATTTAATCGAGATTTAAGATAAATCCTTGTTGGTGCAACCCACCCTTAAATTTTTTTATAAGAATTAATTCTGATAATACATTATTTTTCCTCCCATCCCTCATTCCATTCACATTTAGTGATCCCACCCGCATGCCCTTCATGAGGAAGACAGAGAGAAAAAGAAACCAGAAAAGGTAAAAGAGAGCTTTGTTAAACAACATGATTTCTTATGTCTTTCCCATCGTTAGTCCTCCCTTTCCTTTCTTTTTACCTTGTATCACCAAAGTTATATGTTTTTTAAGGCGAAACCTCTTTTGTTGTGAGAGCTCCTCATAACTGCTCATTTTCCTAGCCTTCATCACGGAAGCAACAAATGTGTCAGTATCGGAAAAAATCACCTATTTCTACACCTGATTTTCCTTTAGTTGCATCAAGAAAATAATTGATTTGTACAGTATACAAGTCTTTTTCCATCCATTTTATCTGGCCACTCCTCGCTCTCTTTCAATCCATCATCAGTACACTGAGACAAGTTATCCAACTCATCATCCATCTTTTCCTCTGATCCTCATACATGTGATTCATCATTAACCTCACATACATTTTCAACACTACTCTGTGCCTCATTGTCATCAACAACATCAGTAGTTTCATTCTCAGTTCTATCTGGAGCAGCACTGCATCCAGGTTGCACATTCTCAGTATTAACATTAATCTCACTCACCTTATTCTGCTCGTTCACCACTTCTGTTACTCCTTCATCCTTCTCCTCATTTATCTGTCTATCATTCTTTTGATGAACATCAGCTTTTTTAATTTCATCTTGAGCTGCGGATATTTGCTGTTTGTTTTTTTTCGGGCATGCGCCACGTTTGTGCCCCATTTCTCCGCATTCAAAACATTTCCAGTTCTCTGCGCTTGCATAAACCATGCAAGAATTCTCTCCATGGTTTACACGAAAAGACACCTCTAGGTTACGATCCGGCGCACTCAAAAACATATAAACCTGTCGTCTAAAGGAAAGCAACGTTTTAGTGCAGCGATTTTACAACCCAGTGAAATAAGTTTTACAAGGCTTGCGATTTTTCCAAATCTCTGCAATTCTTTCATGATCACATCATTGGAGATAAAAATCTGAATGTTTAAGATTATAATTTTCGTCGCCGGGGCAGATAGCAGGGTTACTGTAACAGAAGTACCTTTCACCCATACTCCGCGCGCGGTCATTTTACTGACCAGCATTTCCGTTTTTAGATACACAGCTTTGTTCATACATGAAGCCGAGACGATATTCTCAAACCCCACCTGCTCTCCAATTACTAGGAGCAGTTTATCCGCTGTCACCCCTGGTTCCAGTACACACCTGCACCCATTCCGGAGCGACAGGCCTTTCGTTCCTTGACTGGGAACAGACGTCATATCGGTGTCTTAAAAAGATGAACAAACAACTTTTTTTTTAACTACCGAGGGGAAAAGAAACTAAGAAAACATTTGTAATATTAAGAGAAACCACTTTTTCTCGCACTCACTCTGAGCAACGTGCTCATCTCTCACACACACACTCCCAGCCCACACACTGGAAGTTAGAGAGAGAGAGATATGTAACACTTTAATTTAAATTCAAACCATTATGATTGGCTAACATCTTTTCAATGGAAGTATCAATGCTCACTGTCACCATAACTACATAGAACTGTTTTGAAAACTGCATGGTCAATTTATGTTTGAACCAGAATGTGCTATAGTTGGAACAAACCATTAGTAATGCCCTTGTAATGTAACACATCTGGAACGTTTTTCAAGTTTTTCAATACACTTCTATTCAGTTGTTCTTATGTGTAATGCTTGAATACATCTGCAAATTTGTATTCTGTCGTAACTGAAATGTTTGAACATGTTGGTTTATTTATCTCACTTCTGCCATCCCATCTCAGTTCTTTTCACAACACAGCACAGTGGACTGGCATTGGCTAAATTCCAATGAAACAATGTATTTTCAAAAGCTTATAGACACCAAATAAAATTCACAAGTAACTGTGGACATAATTACAGCAGTGTTTCCCTCTATTGATTTAAAGTGTTTCCTTGGAAGACAAAGTGCATCGAGGGCAGCAAAGAGGTTTGAATGTTAACCTGTTGCTATGACAACTATCTCAAAGGTCAAATACTCTCTGCCAAGGGTCATAGTCAACTCAACAATAATAAATTTAAATTGTTCCAGGGCCAGGCAACTTTAACACCCACACATGCTTTTGTAAGGACACAGGTGTTGCCCTTTTGCAAAAGAGAAGGAGCAATAAACTAGATTTTTACAGTTCTTGTTGGTTTCTATTGGCTTATGACAAAAGAGCCAACCCAAAGTTTCTATTATATTCTGGTCTCTACTAGATATCCCCCCTCCCTCCTTTTAATCTATGTCAATTTTTTTAATTGCTAGGGTCGAAATTGTATGCCAGATCACACACCGACCCAACAAAACCCAGCAACAACCGTTTTTGCTGAAGTCTTCTGAAACCAAAGTTAGGGTTTGGGATTTACCCTAACCCTAATTACCCTAACCCTAATTTTACCCTAACCCTAATTATCTTGTGTTTTATTATGTTTATATGCAGCATTTGTCCATGAGGGGCTGCTGCTTTACTTTTGTTTTGTTGTTTGTTTATTTTATTAAACTTGGTTCCTGCCTCCTTCCCTGAGCTGTTAAACCTTGCTACAGATACGTTCACACAGTTTACATAGTAACTAAAGTAAATATTAAAGATGGGAACTTCTGTAAAGTCTTTTTGACACGTTATTTAATAAACGAGTCAAATCGATCGAGGCACAGGTTCATTAGTACAATCTTAATTAACAGTCCTTGGCTTTATTTTAAACTTGTGTATAGCAAGCAGCCCAGACCACAAAACTGATAGGAAAACAGTGACTAGATCTAAATCCTTAGGAAGACACACAGCTCATACAGTATATCTGTCTCTGACCACTAATGAAAACACACAACATACACGAGTTAAGCGTGTGTTCAGTGCAGAGTGAGTGAGTGACTGACATTTTTATTTGGCCATTAGGATGATGGCGCCGATGTACGTGGCATGCCGTCTACGTGTGGCTGTGCCTGTCTTTGTTTTGTTTTTGCTTTTGATAACATGCTTTACACAGCATATCTCCTCATTGTTGGTATATGATCGCACCCAGCTTTTAACGATCCAAGCACCTGTGGACGCCTTTCTTAAGATTTTAAAGGAGGTTTTCCTCCTCCACCTCTGCTGGAAAATATTCCTATTTATATCCTGCGCAACTCCGGCTTCCACTGATGGCCGAATTCGAGGGAGGCATCATGTGGCCCTGCCGGTGATTCCTGCTGGCCCTGCCATCTTCAATCGAAATTGTGTGGCTCGCATTTACACCAGAGGTATTGACCAGCGAAATCTTCACCTCCTTGGCCGCGAGATGCGGATGACCAGAAACGTTGTTAAACGTACACTCCATTGTAAATAAGACTTTTATCTTGAACGATTTTATCACGAAGACCAAGCTGGACTTCTTGTTTTTGGCTGAGACCTGGTTGAAGGTAGGAGATTTGTCTCCGATGTCTGATCTTTTGCCGGAAGGTTATTCGTATTTTAATACCCCTCAGTCAGCTGGTTGCACTTGTATATCACCCTCTGAAGGCAAACAAAGACTTCATCCATGAATTTTCTGAACTTTTGAGCAGACTGGCTACACAGTTTGATCGCTTTTTAATTATTGGGGATTTTTCTGAACTTGATCGAGTCTTTTGATCTGAGACAATGGGTAAAAGGGCACAAGTAGGGCCACATGTTGGATCTGGTCTTATCATATAATGTGAACATTCAGGACACTGTAATTGATGAAGTAACTTTTTCTGATCTTTTTCTGTGTTTTTCAGTGTATGCATTTGTAAGAACTGAGGCCACTAAAAACGTAGATCAGAAAAATAACCCCTTTTACTAATGTTGAGTTTGCAGAGCTATAGAAGTAGCTGTGAATCGTCTCGGTTACGTATGTAACCCTCGTTCCCTGAAGAAGGGGAACGAAAACGCCACGTTGGAGACCGAAAAATAGGAATCTTGCTCACAAGAGCCAATCTACTTTGTGTAACTAAACGAGCCAATGCACATTGGCATGCCATGGTTGCACCAGCTGCTCATGCCATGCAGCGCGAGTATAAATGAGGCACAGGTGCTTGCATCATATTAGTTTTTTGCTGAGGAGCCGAGTAGGTGAACTGGGACCCCAGCAGGGTACAGAGGACATGGCGACGGGACGTGGCGTCTCTGTTCCCTCCTTCAGGGAACGAGGGTTACATACATAACCGAGACATTCCCATTCATAGGAATAGGAATCCCTACCCAAGCACCATGGCCTCTGCCCCCTTCCAGTGCCCTGTGTGAGCCTCCTGAGCTCTCTTACCTGATGAGCTCAAACAGAAAAGTCCATCACTGCTGTTCCGCATGACCTGCTCAGTGACTTATTGGATAACACTGGGAAAGCATGCCCTAGTAGGAGGGAATGCCTGCAGGTCCCCTACCCTCTTGATGAAGGCCAGTGCAGCCAGCAGCAAAGTCTTCATAGAGAGAATCTTTAGCTCTGCCGACTGCAGAGGCTCAAATGGGGCATTCTGTGGTGCCGTCTCGCCCCCCTAAGGAACCTGACGACCAGGTCGTGCTTCTACGTGGTCGGGACTCGGCCGTGAAGCCAATGCTGAAGCGGTCTCATATGAAGCAGACCGAGCTGTGTTACTGCCGCCACGGCTGCCATATGCCCCAGGAGCCTCTGAAATTGTTTCAGTGGGACCGCCATCCTGCCTTGAAGCGTGTTCAGGCAGTTCAGCATCGACTGGATACGCTCTTCTGTGAGGCACGCCATCTGTTCGACCGAATCCAACTCTGGACTGAGGCTCTCTGAACGGGGGCGAGTTTGCTCTTTTCCCAGTTGACCCGAAAACCCAACTGGCTGAGGTGTCTGAGCACTAGGTCCCTGTGTTCACACAACTGATCCCTGGACTGTGCTAGAATGAGCCAGTCGTCGAGATAGTTACATTTGTATACATCTAATAGTATACATTTTAAAATCTTGCTAATTACTTACAAAGCACTAAATGGTTTAGCTCCCCAGTACTTGAGTGAGCTCTTAACGTATTATACTCCATCACGTCTATTGCGGTCTCAAAATTCTTGATAATACCTAGAATATCAAAATCAACTGCAGGCAGTCGATTCTTTTCCTATTTAGCACCTAAACTTTGGAACAGTCTTCCTAGCATTGTTCGGGAAGCAGACACACTCTGTCAGTTTAAATCTAGACTAAAAACGCATCTCTTTACTATGGCATACACATAAAATATTTTTAATTTATATTATTCAAATCAATTAAATGATTGTTAGATTGCATTAACTAGGTCAGCCGGAACCAGGAACACTTCCCATAACACCTGATGTACTCGTTACATCATAAAAAGAATGCCATCTACGCTAATGTTAGTCTCTCTGTTTATCCCGAGGTTTACTGCAGTCAGCCGGATCCGGGCCGTATCCAGATCAGATGGTGGACCTGCACCCAGACAGGACCAACGCATCCCTGAAGTGTCTGCAGAGACCATGCCAATTAGTCTCCCCTTGGAAATTGCCTCATCGACATGGCATCCTCAATGGATCCGTCTCCGGCGTGATGACTCCGATATTTCGAATATTCCTATTTAATAATTGTTTAATCAACACGTCATCAATAAACCCGTCTCCGGCGTGATGCCTCCGATCTTTCGAATATTCTGATCTAATATGACTTCTGACCTGTAAGGTTGCCAAAATAATAATCATACACTGTTTGTTAATTGGCCAGAGGAGAACTGGCACCCCGACTGAGCCTGGTTTCTCCCAAGGTTTATTTTTCTCCATTATGCCACCTGATGGAGTTTTGGTTCCTTGCCACTGTCGCCTTTGGCTTGGCTTGCTCAGTTGGGGACACAAAATTTTCAACTAAATATCCAAATAAATTTAATTACTAAACTAAATTTACTATATCAACTAAATTACTGATCTGCCCATAGTGTCGCTATATGACAATTGAAATGAGCTGGATGACATCACTGTTTTCTCCAGAGCGGCTGTACAGCCGAATCAAGTTCTGTTGCATTATTTTCCTGTTTAACACTGTGAAGCTGCTTTGAAACAATCGGCATTGTAAAAAGCGCTATATAAATAAAGTTGACTTGATATGCTCGACCCTTGAATGCAAAGCACAAAAAAAGGCCTGTGTTGAAGAAGAATCGAGACATGAAAGTACGCGTCCTTCCGGTCGATCGCTGCAAACCAATCTCGGGGACGGATGCATTCAAAAATGCGTTTCTGCACGAGCATCTTGAACGGTAGCTTGTGAAAGCTCCAATTCAGAACTCGCAGGTCCAAGATTGGCCGTAACCCACCGGTTTTCTTGGGTACAATGCAGTACGGGCTGTAGAAGTCTGGCTTGATATCGGCTGGAGGGATATCGCGTTCTTCGGCAATAGGACTGCGATCGCCGCATGCAGGACATGGGCATCTGACATGGGCATCTGCAGCACTCACCGAAGTGAAGCGCACGCCCATGAACCTGGGGGGGGCGCCAGGCGAACTGAATCGGATAGCCGAGCCTGATGGTCCGAGTGAGCCAGCAAGACAGACTGGGGAGCTAGCCAGGCTCGCAGAGACCATACAAGCGGGACCAAAGGGACCACCGGTGTACCCACAGTGAGGCAGCAAGGTGGAATGCAGGTACCGGGCTGGGGCAACTGTCTCGTGGAGGCGGCCCACAGCGAGGTGTGAGTGTGCTGTGCAACACTTACCTGATTCCACGAGTGGGCAGTGGGTAAGTGAGGAGACTTGGTTGCGTCCTCGAGCCGGCCACTGCTGCCCGCTGGCGAAGGGGGAGGATGAGTGTGGTCTGGCGTTTGACCGGCCACAACTCTCCGAGCCCCCTGAGGACCCAGTGATGGAGAAAACTGCTCTTTTATTGAAAATTTGGGCGGAACAAAAGATTCTCCATCTGGCCCTCCTCCAGGGGATGGAGCGGTGCGGTCACCATCTCCTGAAGAGCAGTTCTCCTCATCTCCGGGTTGCCACATAGGTGGAGGCTGCGGCACGGGAGCGGAGGCAGATGCAGGCGGCCGACCTCGGTGACGAGCAGGCTAAGGCACTGCCTGTGGTGGGGTGGAGGCAGCAGCTGACTGCAAGCATCCCCACAAGCCTGGTAGGCCTTTCCGATCAGATCAGAAGAGTACCTACAGGCCCGGGAGGGGAGACACAGGTTCCCCCTGGATGTGGAGTTAGGGCACAGTTGCATAGCAACGGGAGGAACATGGGAGGAACCTGTGTGTATCCCTTTGCAGCTCCGCCATCGAGGGTGGTGAGGGAGGAGGGAGCCACTAAGTCGGTTTCGGGCAGTAAAAGGTGCCGTCCATGATAGTGAGCTCCTTGTGCACCTCCGGAAAGAAAGGAACCTGGGTGGGGCGCTGAGAACCAGCACGGGCCACCCAGAGAAACCAATCGTCCAGCCTTGAGGGTTCGGGACAAGGTGGAGTGTTCCACACGAGCCCGACTCAATCAGCGGCCCGGGAAATCATGGCCATCATTTGAAACACACAGATAGAATGTCATCTTGAAAAAGACGCAAGCTCTATCTGTGTATGCTCTTTTAGAAGGAAGCTCTCCTTGGTGCTGAAGCACGCATGGGGAAAGGTCGCAGCAACACAGTCAGGGAAGTAGTGCAGCCTGATGTGCGCACACTCTCTCATGAAGGCGCTCTCTTACCAGCCATAAGAACGGCTTTTTAGCGCTATCCAACTAGCGCACCTAAACCAGCTGTGAGAACAGCCTTTGTACTTGTTCTTACAAACAAAAAAAAGAGATGATATAAAAACCACACGACCCACTGCTGTGCCGTCACACCAAAACCGACTGAAGAGATCCACTTCCAAAAGGAAGGCTCAGCCAGTTCCACTGCTTTGTAGAGAGTGATTTCAGGACGAACCATCCACCACTCGCCTCCGAAGCAAAAATCTAATTTGATGCAAGCACCTGTGCCTCATTTATACCCACGCTGCGTGGCATGAGCAGCTGGTGCAATCATTGCATGCCAATGTGCATTGGCTCGTTTAGTTACACTCAAAGTAGATTGGCTACTCCACTATTCTACAGACAACAGACAATTCCTTTATTTAGCCCATGAATAAACTATTCCAGAATGTATGTGATATATACTTTGTGTAGGCATGCTCCCTATGTCATGCCAACATAGTCATAATGTACAAACAATGTAAGGTAATTTTAAATGCTTGTATTCATGTGTAAGAATGTATCTCTGCTTTAATATCTCCCAGCCATACTGTTTGATATATAAAAATTCCTCTCTCTTTTTCTTAATCCATGGTGCACAGTATGTGATTATGAAATGCATCACATTATGTTTACCCCCTCCCCCTTGGAGTAGAAATGTACCAATTCTGACAGCATCATAAATTAGGCAAATTAAGTCATAAACGGAGACAAAGAAAGTGTTCTCCCGCCTAAAACTCCCACATTTGATTGGTCATTTCAGAAAAGATGGGCGTATGTTTATGTTTCTTTAAAGGACAATGACACAAGCGCATCTAAGCTCAGTTGGTGCAGTCGATACACAACCCTCTTCCTCATCATCTCGGCTCGTCCCCAGGCCAGGCGGCTTCGGCCCTGGCTTGGCGGCTCAGTCACATGGGTTGGTTCCTTTGAAGTCGGTGCGCTCCGCGGCCAGACGGACAGGCAACGTGCTCCATCAACGCGCTCCATCTCAGCGCTCAGTCAACTTCCAAAACTCAGACGAGACGATCTTCTTTTCCTCCCTGTTTCGGCAACTTTCGCTCTCTGTATACCTTTAAACTTCCCGCGGATCGTAAACACGACCTCCGGAAGAGAGAGGAGCTCCCGCGCAAAGAACGCTTTGAGAAGCCTCGCACGCATCCTCTTATACTCAGTACAAAGAAATCCATGCAAGTATAAATTCATTCGAGCTTTAGAGGCGTTTAAGATTGGTGCCCCTGTTTAAGGTGATATTATTCTGACTCTCTCGGGTTACTTGCTTGTGAAATTGCCATCCTTCATCTTTCTTTCTTTCTCTCTCTCGTTACTTTTCGTTATTCTGTATATACATGTATTTTTTATTTAGCTTGTCGTATGTATTCTTAGTATCAATTATTAAAACCATTGTATCCACATTTGATTGTCATTGTTGCCGCTCACAAAGCAAGTTCACAAGTTCAGATCTAGCTACGAGCTCTCAAAAGTGTCTTTGAATACTTTAATTAATATCCTAATAGTTCGGAATGTTTATTCTCCGTGACAGTTCTGTAATGATTTAATATACACTCACCTAAAGGATTATTAGGAACACCATACTAATACTGTGTTTGACCCCCTTTCGCATTCAGAACTGCCTTAATTCTACATGGCATTGATTCAACAAGGTGCTGAAAGCATTCTTTAGAAATGTTGGCCCATATTGCTAGGATAGCATCTTGCAGTTGATGGAGATTTGTGGGATGCACATCCAGGGCACGAAGCTCCCGTTCCACCACATCCCAAAGATGCTCTATTGGGTTGAGATCTGGTGACTGTGGGGGCCATTTTAGTACAGTGAACTCATTGTCATGTTCAAGAAACCAATTTGAAATGATTCGAGCTTTGTGACATGGTGCATTATCCTGCTGGAAGTAGCCATCAGAGGATGGGTACATGGTGGTCATAAAGGGATGGACATGGTCAGAAACAATGCTCAGGTAGGCCATGGCATTTAAACGATGCCCAATTGGCACTAAGGGGCCTAAAGTGTGCCATGAAAACATCCCCCACACCATTACACCACCACCACCAGCCTGCACAGTGGTAACAAGGCATGATGGATCCATGTTCTCATTCTGTTTACGCCAAATTCTGACTCTACCATCTGAATGTCTCAACAGAAATCGAGACTCATCAGACCAGGCAACATTTTTCCAGTCTTCAACTGTCCAATTTTGGTGAGCTCGTGCAAATTGTAGCCTCTTTTTCCTATTTGTAGTGGAGATGAGTGGTACCCGGTGGGGTCTTCTGCTGTTGTAGCCCATCCGCCTCAAGGTTGTGCAAGTTGTGGCTTCACAAATGCTTTGCTGCATACCTCGATTGTAACGAGTGGTTATTTCAGTCAAAGTTGCTCTTCTATCAGCTTGAACCAGTCGGCCCATTCTCCTCTGACCTCTAGCCGCATACTGGATGTTTTTCCCTTTTCACACCATTCTTTGTAAACTCTAGAAATGGTTGTGCGTGAAAATCCCAGTAACTGAGCAGATTGTGAAATACTCAGACCGGCCCGTCTGGCACCAACAACCATGCCACGCTCAAAATTGCTTAAATCACCTTTCTTTCCCATTCTGACATTCAGTTTGGAGTTGAGGAGATTGTCTTGACCAGGACCACACCCCTAAATGCATTGAAGCAACTGCCATGTGATTGGATGATTAGATAATTGAATTAATGAGAAATTGAACAGGTGTTCCTAATAATCCTTTAGGTGAGTGTATATTCGTAGTTAATTGCAATCTATTGTGGTTGACTGATATATATATATATATATATATATATATATATATTGCATAAAAACCTAGGTTGGGTATTTCCCTTTTGGGTGATTTGGAGATTTATAATTTAATCATAACCCGTTACGATTAGTTATAAATAATTAAATATTAATACCCATAATTCCCTAATGAGCTCATTTAATTTATTATTATATGTAGCCGAGTCGCTACATCTGCTAGCATTTCAGAAGGCTTCGAAAGAGGCGAAACAAATTTTATTCGGATGTAATCTCTCGCAATGCGAATAAGCCGAAAATTCTATTTGATACTATAAATTCAGTTATTAACCCTGCTCAAAGTTTGTACCCAGATCCCTCTATCTTAAGCTGAGAAGACTTTCTTCGATTTTTTTATGGGAAAATTGCGGCTCTACTCTCCACTATACTGCAATTACCGGTGGCTGTATCTATACCTGTACTATTACTACTGAGTGGAGAGACTTTTAGTCTTTAACTCTTTCATTTCTGGCTGATATTGTTGCTCATCTTAAACCTTCTTCCTCTAAGGGTGATGTTATGTCACCACACCTTTTCAAACAGGTTTTTGATAGCATTGGCTCTACCATTCTGAATTTAATAAACAAATGCCTTGACCAGGGCACTTGTCCAGCAGAGTTTAAACATGCTGTTATCACCTCATTGTTAAAAAGGCCTAATTTCAATTGATGACCCAAACAACTTCTCAAATTTGCCTTTCTTATCTAAGGTTTTAGAAGAAGTGTTTTTTAAACAACTTCAGGCTCATCTGACTTCTAATTCAGTAACTGAGATCTTTCAATCAGGCTTCAAGTCTTTTCATAGTACTGAGACAGCGCTGGTGAAAGTTTTTGGCACTGGACAATGGTGATAATGCTATTCTCATTTTACTCAACCTCAGTGCGACTTTCGATTTGGTGGATCACGATATATTGATTGATCGTCTAGAACACTGGGTTGGTCTTAAGGGAAAAGTGCTTGAGTGATTCAAATCATATCTCTCTGGTAGAGCCTTCTTTGTCTTCACAGGGAAAGGAAGTTCATCCAGATCGCCTCTTCCTTGGGGAGTACCTTTAGGATTCCATTCTTGCACCAATATTATTCTCCCTTTATATGTTGCCTTTAGGATCCATTTTCCGAAAAAAAAAATTTTATCCTTCCACTACTATGCGGATGACACTCAGATCTACCTTCCAGTGCGACAGTTGAACATGAACATTATTGATAACTTATTGGCCTGTTTACAGGACATCAAAGCCTGGATGGCTGTAAACTTTTTTAAATTAAACGATGATAAAACTGAAGTCATTGTGTTCGGCCCTAGAGATCAGCAAGTGGTTCAATGTTTAAAATCTACCCCCCTGTCATAATTACAACTAGTGTAAACAATTTAGGGTTTGTTCTGGACACAGATTTAAAAATGGACAAACAAATAAATATGGTTGTCTAATATAGTTTCTTTCACCTTCGTCGTTTAGCCAAAACTAAACCTTTTTTATCAACTGTTGACTTGAAGGCAATCACTGCGATTGTTTTCTCACGTATGGATTATTGCAACTCTCTTTATTCTGGAATTGATAACAAAATAATGGCGCATCTTCAAAAAATATAAATGCTCAAGTCAGCCAAGTAATTTGAGTCAATTACTCTGATTTTAAAATCTGTGAAATGGTTGCCGGTTCAGGAAATAACTAGCTATAAGATTTTATGACTTGTTTTTAAGGCTTTACACAGTTTTGCCTCTCCTTACCTTTCTAGTATGTTGGCATTTTATAATCAATCTAGATCTTTGAGATCTGAAAATCAAAATATTCTCTTGTGTTGTCAAAAACTAAATACAAACATAAGAGTGACCGAGTTTTTTCTCATGTCGGCCACAAACTTTGGAATGATCTTCCTGTCTCTGTAAGGTCAGTAAAGTCACTACCAAAATTTAAGGTCATGTTAAAAGCACATCTTTTAAAGACCTCCTGGGCATCTTCATGATGGGTGTTTGATCATTACCTTGTCTATGTTCTGTGTGCTTTCTCTGTTTTCTATCTGTGCATTTTTCTCTGTTTACTTTTATATCTGTATTTTATTGTGTTTGGGAAGTATGTTGGGCAACAGCTGTTGCATTAAATGGGCTATATAAATAAATAAATGAAATGACTGACTGTATGATGTGATGTGACAGACAGTTTGTCAGCAAAGGTTGACTGAACTCACTCTCAAAATTCCTGAGTCCTGACAATTTAAGGTCATTTTGGTAGAATCTAGTTGTCACTGTAGTTTAAAACCAAACTGTGAGTGACAACCATATTTAGCACTCTAAAACACAACTGACAACTGTTTTCTGCCACTGTCTGAATGTAGTCATCCCCAGAGAAAAAAAATGCTTAGAGGTTGCTTTTTCCAATCTCAGGAGAAAGCTCAACAACAATTTTTCTAAGCTCAGCAATGCTAAGATGTTTTTTTCTAAAATTCCTTGGGAGTAATAATAATAGACACAAATGAAACATGAAAAACAAATGAGAGTCAAAACTGAGAATATGGCTTGAAAACCTCTTTCTGTCTTAATGTTATCTTAATGTTATCAAGCCCCCCCCCCCCTTGTACACGCCACTGGTTTAAATCATACTTATCTGACCGTTATCAGTTTGTAGCAGTAAATGACGAGATGTCACACCGATCACAAGTTAAGTGTGGAGTACCGCAAGGCTCAGTGCTAGGACTGTTGCTTTTCACCCTGTATATACTACCCTTGGGAGACATCATTAGGAAGCATGGCGTTAGTTTTCACTGTTATGCTGACGATACTCAGTTCTATATTTCTTCACTCCCTGACGAAATTTACCAAGTCACAAGATTAACAGAATGCATAAGTTGGATGAGTAGTAATTTCCTTCAACTTAATTCTAAAAAAAAACAGAATTTTTAATTATTGGACAAAAAACCTCCACAAGTAGTAACATAGAATACTGTCTAACACTTGATGGCTGCTCTGTCAAGTCCTTCTCATCAGTTAGGAACCTGGGTGTGCTCTTTGATACCAATCATTTTAAAATCTTGCTAATTACTTACAAAGCACTAAATGGTTTAGCTTCCCATTACTTGAGCAAGCACTTAACGCATTATACTCCATCACATCTATTGCGGTCTCAAAAATATGGCCAGTTGATAACACCTAGAATATCAAAATCAACTGCAGGCAGTCGATCCTTTCTCTATTTAGCACCTAAACTCTGGAACAGTCTTTCTAGCATTGTTCGGGAAGCAGACACACTTTGTCAGTTTAAATCTAGACTAAAAACACATCTCTTTACTATGGCATACACATAGAACATTATCAATTTATATTATTCAAATCAGTTCAAAAATGATTGTTTTAGGCTGCATTAACTAGGTCTGCCGGAACCGGGAACACTTCCCACAACACCTGATGTACTGGGTACTTCATAAAAAGAATGGCATCTACGCTAATGTTAGTCTCTCTGTTTATCCAGAGGTTTACTGCAGTCAGTCGGATCCAGGCCATATCCAGATCAGATGGTGGACCTGCTCCTAGACATGACCATTCTGTCACCTGATGGAGTTTTGGTTCCTTGCCACCGTTGCCTCTGTCGCCTTTGGCGTTTGGCTTGCTCAGTTGGGGACACTAAATATTCAACTATATTACTGATCTGCCCGCATTGACACTATATGATAATTGAACTGAGCTGGATGACATTACTGTTTTCTCCAGAGCGGCTGTACAGCCAAATCAAATTCTGTTGCATTATTTTTCTGTTTAACACTGTGAAGCTGCTTTGAAACAATCGGCATTGTAAAAAGTGCTATATAAATAAAGGTGAGTTGACTTGACTTAAATTACTGTTTATGTAGACCCATGCTCAATAGTTTGTACATTGTGTCGTGTGATATCATTTAATGATATCCACTGATTTGCCAGTGGTCTATCGTTAGGATAGGCTCAGTAAATGAGCCAACCGCCATCGAGTTTGTTTGTTTGTTTTAATTATATAGGATGATATGTTTTGCTTTGATGGTCTTGTAAAATTGTTTTGTTTGATAACTTGTATAAATGTATCTGTGGTTGCATAATAAAGTTTCTGTTGTGATTATTTTGTCATTCCCTATTGCTTTTTGATAGCCTGTATAACACAATGGATTGTTAGGTTTATGTTATATGTTTATGTTTTTGACATGCATGAATTCATCTTTTTCTGAAAAACACACAATGCTCTGTATGATTAGAAAAATGGTGAGATGCTGAAATTAGCTATCCTGCAGCACTTTCACAAGGTTTTGGTTTAATTCTACAAGCTTACCACAACAATTAAAATGTTCAAATTGAATTACAAGTGGTTAAAATGATCAACTACAAAGCTAAAAGCTACTAATGATGGGTTTTATTCACAAATGTGTATATGGAGAAGACATAATTGGCAAATTATGATTATTATTATTAATAATGGGAATAATTGGGCATATACACATTTCTGTGATTGTTCTGTCATTTCTTAATTGCTTGCTCAGTTGGTAAGTAATTTTTAATAGTCTTTATTAAATCCTAAAGTATTTTCTTTTCATATTATCAGGAAACATTACCAATCTTTTATTTCCCCAAAAATTTTTTTTTTTTTTTAAATGACAAAACATGTCTTAAATGTGAAAAATAAAATAATTTGACCACATGATGCACTGTGACTCAAGATTCATTTTTTAAAACAGTGGTGATATGGAACTATTAAATTGGTCAAGTCGTAAAATGAGCAAACCTGCATGATATTCACAATGGAATGTTTTAGTTCTATTTTACAAGCTTTCCATGACAACTAAAATTTTAAAATTGTAATGACATGTATTTAGCAGCTAAAATAAGACGATGCAGTAATTTGCACATTTACTGTAAATATCAAAGATAAAAAATATTTAGAATAAAAAAAAAAGCAAATTATTTTGTGTTAAAGTTTTATTCACAAACGAGAATTCATGACATATAATTAGCAAAAACTCATTTAAACACACACATTAACACACTTTACACAGCGCAGAACATCATTGGCTGCCCTCTCCCCTTACTTCAGGACATTGCAAACACCTGCTACCTATCCAGAGCAAAAAACATTGTTAGGGAGTCTTCTCGCCCTGGTCACTACCGGTTTACCTTCTTGCCCTCAGGAAGGCAATACCGGGCAATTACAACGAGCACTGCCAGATTCTTGAACAGCTTTTATCCAAAAGCCACCCAGTCCCTAAACTAGGGGCTATCTTGCACTATTTATGTATATGAACACTTACTGTGGACTGTGCTATATCTGTTTGAAACCTTTAACTTGCACTTTCTTGTCTTACATGCTGCACTCAGATTTACAAATTATGTATGTGTATGTATTGTATCACCGCTGATCAGTCTCTGAAATTTCATTGTATCTCGATGCAATGACAATGATGGCTAATTCTAATTCTAATTTAAACAGGGTCTTGGGATCCCAGACAAATGAAAGATTGGTCTACTCATGCAATCCCAGTGATTACAGCCTTTGCAACTGACACAATCAAAAATAATAATAAAACAACATTTACAACAAACCTGTATTATTAAAATTTTAAATACACTGTCATGTTCAAAACAAAGTAAAAAAATAAAAGTGTCTGTTTTGTATGGTGTACAGGGATATTTATTGGCACAAGTCATCTTCTTTGGAAAAGAATAAAGGTATAATATAAGCTACACATTATACAGGCATAAATTATCATGGCCTATTAAGATAATCATTAAAATATATTTAAAGTACATTAACATGTTTTCATGCATGTGTGCAATTTTGGAAACATATATAACACAAGAACAATTCGAGTCTACCCAGATTAGAAGTGCTTAAGTTTTGCAAACTAAGACATTTTACTGCCGACTTCACAGGAGTTTACAATTAATATTCTTATACTACCATACATTTCAGGCATACGTATAAAACGATACGCTTTAAAGACTCTGAAGGTAAAACAGAAACATAACAAAAATACTTAAATGCCATTGGCTCGTTTAGCATATACAACGACACGGCAAATCATTGGCAGTAATCATATCAAACATAGCTAACACACAACGTGAAATAAAACAATTTACATATAAACTATTGTGCATAAATCTTACATTTATCTGTAAAATGGTAAAAGGGAAATTATACAGCTATCTTTATGAAATTAAAGATTTGTAAATATTTTAGGTTTTTTAGCTGCAAAAACGTAATAATGCTATGTGTAAATGTCGCCAATATGTCCATATTTTACATTTCAGCACCTATCCAAATGTACAAAAACATACGTTTTGTGTCTTTGAAAATGACGTATTAATACCTACGTATTAACGATGAGACCAGGCTTAATCCTGGAGTATGACCCCCAATACTGCAGCACAGTGCCACAATATAAAGTTAAGAAAACTAAACAACCGAGAGAAATATATGTCTACTTCAGATTTAAGGCTTGATCTGTACATCAGCATCGGGGAATAAAATTATAATCTTATTCACGGTAGAGAAATCTGCTTACATGTACAAAAGTAACTGTGAAGACTTAAATGTAAAACGCTGTAAATCAGCTTTTTGATATATGCTGGCCCTGATAATCATCACAAATACTTACCGCTTGCTTCATTTCTGTAAATTCTTTAAAAAGTTTTTATGAATGAATGACTTTCTGTTGCTCTGGTCTTTGTCAACATGCGCTTGCACCACCTGCTGATGAGAACGGCTAACAGCAGATGGAGATTATGCATTGGCACTCTACTAATTTTCCTGAAGTTCCCGGATGTGCAATGTTGAATTTTCTGTCAAATTTGAACCACTGAATTTGTGGAAGCAAATTTGTAATGTGACATAAAATAGACAGAAAATTGCCTGTCGAATATAATATTTTGCGATTGAGACAGCCGTTAAAATGGCAGACTCCCTCATCAGTGCCATGACTACTATACTAGGGAACTAATTGAGACGTACCCTTTGTCTGCACATGGTTCTCCTTAAATCCATTAGAAGAAATAAAAAATCTACAGACATGACATGAGAATATTTTGAGAGAAAATGAGACAAAAAGAAGACCTTCAGCCAGGACTCAGTCATGGCCATGGCTCTGACAGAAACTATGCTAAGCTCGGGTAATTCTCTTATATATCTCATTTAGGTTTCAACTTTGTATTTTGTCTTTGTCTTTAGATGTTCCTTCTAAAATTTCAATATTTCTGAGAATATATATTGTAAAAACTGAAACTATCCTTTGAGCATATCAGAAGATCATATAGGTTACTTAAATGTATGTTAAATGCAGCATTCATTTATGCAGCACATTTTACAAAACTAAAATGAGATTACATTAATGTATGGTTCAATATAAGATCAGTCATTTCTTGTTTAACAAATTTAACAATATTGTATAGGCTTTCTCCTTGGTTTGCTTAACATCCAAAAGTTTATTTTGCTGAAAACGTCTCGGTTACGTATGTAACCCTCGTTCCCTGAAGGAGGGAACGGAGACGTACGTCGGAACTGACCGACGAATTGGGATCTATTTTCAGAGACCAATCTACTTCGAGTGTTTAAAAACGAGCCAATGAAGATTGGCATGCGGTTGACGCATTCCACGGTCCGCCCCGCATCGCGGGTATAAATACGGAAGTGGAAGTACCGCGTATCGCTTTACAACTGAGGAGCCGAGATAGGTGACTTGGCCTACAGCTGAAGCACAGCACCTGGCGACGGGACGTACGTCTCCGTTCCCTCCTTCAGGGAACGAGGGTTACATACGTAACCGAGACGTTCCCTTTCAGTCGGTCACGTTCGACGTACGTCGGAACTGACAGACGAATTGGGATCCCTACTAACACGCCAGAGATGCTGGCCCTTCCAGCGCCCTACCCGAGCTCGCTGGACCACACCTATGTTGGTGCGGGAGTCAGGGCTCCGGGCAGGGAGGCCAGTCACAGCTGTTCCTGCAAGACCCACTCAGCGTGACTATTGGATAACACTGGGAAAGCGTGCCCGTCTCGGGGAGATGGTACGCTGCGGAGCCACGTCCTTCAGTGGAAGGAGAGGTGGAATACTCATAAGGACTAACCTAGCAGGGTAGTGCAACCTATGGCAGTCTCTGGGGTGGATCCAACCTGGTCCCAGGGGGGAAGAACACCACCAGAGACGACAGAGCGGGCTCTGTCAAGGGAAAGACACGGGGCTAGCCGAGTAGGGTAGCTGGTACCGTGGAGAATACACATATGGGGTTGCCGTTAGGGAACCGCTACATATGGAACCTAGGGGAAGATACCGGCTCTACACGGAGGCTATAAAATCTAGCGAACGTGTTAGGTGTCGCCCAGCCCGCAGCTCTACATATATCTGTCAGCAAGGCGCCTTGAGCCAGCGCCCAGGAGGAGGCTACACTCCTAGTGGAGTGAGCTCGCACCCCGAATGAGCAAGGCACATCTTGGGACTGGTAGGCCAAGACGATAGCATCCACTATCCAGTTCTATCTGAGGTTCTAAAGCTTTGAGTTCGGTCCACGTAGGCACGGAGAGCGCGGACGGGACAGAGCAAAGCTAGGGCTGGGTCTGCCTCCTCTGAAGGAAGTGCTTGCAGGTTCACCACCTGGTCCCGGAAGGGAGTGGTGGGAACCTTGGGCACATATCCAGGCCGGGGTCTCAGGACAACGTGAGAGTTGGCTGGCCCGAATTCTAGGCACGATACCCTCTTGATTGAGGCCAATGCAGTCAGGAGCACTGTCTTCATGGACAGGATGCTTAGCTCTGCTGACTGCAAAGACTCGAAGGGAGGGCCCTGGAGTGCTCTAAGCACCAGGGCTAAGTCCCAAGAGGGTACCGAGGTTGGACGAGGAGGATTCAGTCTCCTCGCACCTCTGAGGAACCTGACGATTAACCTAAGGACTTACCTTCAACTACATCGTGATACGCCGCTATTGCGGCGACGTACACTTTGAGGGTGGAGGGAGACAGCCTTCTCTCCAACCCATCTTGCAGAAAAGAAAGCACGACATTAATCGAACACCTTCGGGGGTCTTCCCGGCGGAAAAAGAACACCACTCAACGAACAGGTTCCACTTCAGAGCATAGAGGCGCCTAGTAGAGGGGGCTCTAGCTGAAGCGATGGTGTCTGCCACTGCCTGCGGCAGGCCACCTAGAACCTCAGACATGGAGTCTCCAGAGGTCTGGACGCGGGTGCCATAGAGTGCCCCGCCCCTGAGAAAGCAGGTCCTTCCTCAGGGGGATCGGCCAGGGAGGGGCTGTCGCGAGGAGTGAGAGTTCGGAGAACCAGGTCCGGTTGGGCCAGTAGGGCGCAACTAGCAAGACCTGCTCCTCGTCCTCCCTGACCTTGCACAGAGTCTTTGCAAGAAGGCTCACTGGGGGAAACGCATACTTGCGTAGGTCCCGGGGCCAGCTGTGCGCCAGTGCATCTGTACCGAGGGTGCCCCCGGACAGGGAGTAATACAACTGGCAATGGGTCGAGTCCGGAGAGGCGAACAGGTCTACCTGCGCGGCTCCGAAGAGTCGCCACTCTCCCGGAGGTGTCGGCTGACGAGAGAGCTCGTCGGCTGTCTGGTTCAGCGCACCTGGGATGTGAATGGCCCGAAGCGACCTCAGACGCTTCTGACTCCACAGGAGGAGATGGCGGGCGAGCCAGAGCATGCAACGGGAGCGTAGACCACCCTGATGGTTGATGTACGCAACGGCCGCAGTGCTGTCCGTGCGGACCAGTACGTGTTTTCCCTGTAGCGGCTTTTTGAAGCGGCCCAGGGCGAGACGTACTGCCAGAAGCTCTAGGCAATTGATATGCCAACGCAGTTGGGGCCCCGTCCACAGACCCGCAACTGTGTGCCCGTTGTACGTGGCCCCCCAACCCGTGGAAGAGGCATCCGTGAAGACCACAGCATGCCTGGACACCTGTTCTAGAGACACTCCGGCCCGTAGAAAGGTAGGGTCCGCCCACGGGTTGAAGGTTTGGCGACAGTAAGGAGTAACTGAGACCCGGTACTTGCCGCGCTGCCACGCCCATCTCGGGACTCGGTCGTGAAACCAGCGTTGAAGCGGTCTCATATGAAGCAATCCGAGTGGCGTTACTGCGGCTGCAGATGCCATATGCCCCAGGAGCCTCTGAAAGAATTTCAGTGGGGCCGCTGTCCTGCCTTTGAACGTATTCAAGCAGTTCAACACTGACCGGACTCGCTCCTCTGTGAGGCGCGCAGTCCGGTTGACCGAGTCCAGCTCCATACTGAGATAAGAGATCCTCTGCGTGGGACAGAGTTTGCTCTTCTCTCGGTTGACCCGAAGGCCCAACAGGCTGAGGTGACGTAGCACCAGGTCCCTGTGTTCGCACAACTGCTCTTGGGACTGGGCCAGTATGAGCCAGTCGTCGAGATAGTTGAGCGGAACAATGGCTGCCTCTGCGACTTTCGTGAAGACGCGAGGCGACAGGGACAGCCCGAAGGGCAGGACTTTGTACTGAAATGCCCTCCCCTCGAACGCAAAGCGTAGGAACGGTCTGTGTCGAGGAAGAATGGAGACATGAAAGTACGCGTCCTTCAGGTCGATCGCTGCGAACCAATCCTGGGGATGGATGCATTCGAAAATGCGTTTCTGCGTTAGCATTCAGGACAAGCAGGTCCAAGATTGGTCTTAACCCACCCCCTTTCTTGGGCACAATGAAGTATGGGCTGTAGAACCCCGACCTCATATCGGCTGGAGGAACCGGCTCGATCGCGTCCTTCGCCAGCAGGACATCGATCTCGGACCGCAAGACATGGGCATCGCTGCTCCGCACGGAGGTGAAGAGGATGCCCGTGAACTTGGGAGGCCGGCGGGCGAACTGAATCGCATAGCCGAGTCTGATGGTACGGATGAGCCAGCGAGACGGCCTGGGGAGACCTAGCCAGGCCCCCAGAGACCGAGCAAGCGGGACCAACGGCACCACAGACGTGCCCGGGGGGAGGCAGTGAGGTGGAGTACGCAGACCCGACTCGGGAGGCCCGGAGGAGGCCCGGAGTGTTGCCTGAGTACTCCAAGGTGGGGCAGAGTGTGGGTGAGAAGGCCCGGGGGCGTCCTCGGTGCCCCCACTGCTGCCCCCTGGCGAAGGGGAGAGGGGAGGAAAGAAGTGGCAAGGCCCGGGGGCATCGCACACTGCCAACCTGACCCTCTTGGGGCCCAGGGAGGGAGGAAACTGCTCTTTTATTGAGAATGTGGGTACCACTGGACTCCGGAGAGCCAGCGGCAGGATGTTGAGACCAGTGTTGTAGACATTCTCCCCCCGGTCCTCTTCCGGGGGAAGGAGGGGTGCGGACACCACCTCCCCTGGAGCAGCTCCTCTTCTCCCTGGGCTGCCCGTCTCAGGGCCGCTTGCCCTTGCGCTTGCCTGCAGAGTTTGCGGGACCCTGGACGGGTTGGGCGGCACCCTTGCACCTGGCACCCTGCTTCGCTGGTGGAGGCTGCTGCTTGGGCTTGGCAGGGGCGGAGGCAGACGCAGGGGGGCGCCCTCGGCGACGAGCAGGCAGAGGCGCTGCAGCCGGCGACTGGGTGGAGGCAGCAGCGGGTCGCCGGGGCAGGATATTTTTAATCGCCTCCGTCTGCTTCTGGGCAACCGAGAACTGCTGGGCGAAGTTCTCGATTGCGTCGCCGAAGAGGCCGGCCTGGCAGACAGGGGCGTTGAGGAACCGCACTTTGTCGGTCTCACCGGTCATCTGCCAGGTTCAGCCACAGGTGGCGCTCCTGGACCACAAGTGTGGAAGTGGCACAGGGGGAAATGGCCGCGGCTCGCAGCGGTTCAGGGGTGCAAGCCCGCTGAGAGCACTCAAGGGGACGCCCAGCGAGCTGTGAAAACAGCTGTTTTTCTTTATGGAGATGTCTCCTGCGACCACCGCTGAAAGTAACTCTTACTCGTAAACAACACTCTTCGTAGGAACACACAGTTATGTTCGGCTCCGAAGTTGAAAGCGATATGCGGTACTTCCACTTCCGTATTTATACCCGCGATGCGGGGCGGACCGTGGAATGCGTCAACCGCATGCCAATCTTCATTGGCTCGTTTTTAAACACTCGAAGTAGATTGGTCTCTGAAAATAGATCCCAATTCGTCGGTCAGTTCCGACGTACGTCTCCGTGACCGACTGAAAGGGAACTCCATTTTGCTTGCATTTAAATACATGTTGTTTACTCCTGTTGAATCATTGAAAAATGCTGTAAATATGACAATGTTTAAATGTTGTGGATGAATGAAAATTTAGAAAAAACACTAATCATAAAATTCCGAGTTTAAATCTATATTAAAATTTAAATTGAGGAATTAGCATTATAGTTACACATAATTGTTGACAAACAGTAAGAGAACAGAGCTATTCTTGAAAGTAGTCATGTACCCAAGCCACTGACCTTTTTAGTTGGAAGGCACAATGATTTCATATCGTTTGAGTTAATTTTAAGACATTTGTCTTGGTCCACAGTTTGTATCATTGAGAGCTCTTCTGAAACTTAAGAGAATACAAATGTGAGAGTATTTTTTCTCAGGAGAAAAATGTGAGAAGCAGGACCATTAAGTCTCAGCTGGACACAAAAGTCTTCATTTGATGTTCTTGTAACCTCATTTCTCTCTAGGAGAAACATTTAGACTTTAAAGAGAGCTCATTTTTTATTTTCAGTGATTCTTGCCTTAGAAAACATCACTAAAAAACACAGAACTGCATCTTATTACTATACCAATAAAGTGACAGTAAATTAAATTAAACAATTTGCTGACTTATGAACAACCTATGCAAACATACTCATCCTCAGATCTTCCTTCATGTGAGGTGAAGGTTTTCTCAGCATTCACTATTTTATGCTTTAAACAGCACTGCCAGAGACATATCCCAGACCTTGATGATGCAGACTGAATTCTCTCTCAAAGTGCTTGCTTCAAAGCCAAGGCATTTTGAACTCCTTGCTTGAAAACAGCTCTCAGAATATAATTTTCACAGATGAAAGAGACGCCACTTATCTTCCCATGGCAAACATTAGAAACATTCACTTCTAATGTTAACATCCTGCAGAATAACAGATTAAATCACAGTGAATGATACCTCACTTCCTAGTACAACAAAACAAAGGCAACGAATGTACATTATAATGATACATTTTATTATTCTTTATCAACAGTAAACTTATGTTACCTGTCTCCAACAGGGAAGTATGACATCATAGCTGTAGTAGAATAATGAGAAGTGACAGCAATTACACTCAGGCAGCATTCTGGCGCTTTCTATACTTTGGCCCATTTTTTTCTGGTCATTTTAGTTCAAAACATAATTTCCCTTTACAGGTTTTACTGAAGATTTCACTGTTATCTTGTTTATTTACAGAATTCAATTACAGAATATTATTTCAATTAAAATACTCAGTATTCAAATACAATTCATAAAAACATAGATTGTTATAAATAAAAACAATGCAATATATTTGGCATTACAGTGGCGTGAGTGATAATGAGTGCCAGTTGCATGCCACACCGGTCTCAGAGGAGCTTGGATGCATAAAAGGAGGGGCGACAACAGTGTAGGACGAGAGAAGACCAGGCCTGGCCGTTTTTATTTTCAGTTTGTTTCAGTTTTATTTATTTATTAAAGTGATTGCACGTTCGCCGGTTCCCACCTCCTACTTCCCATATCAACATACCTCATTACAATGATATTTTAAAAAAAAACAACCAACCAACCACACACACAAAAAAAAGTATGAATGCAAATGAATCACAGATTATTGCAGACCCTTTACTGTGTTCAATGTCTGCTTTTAACTTATTTGAGTATAAATTTAAGCAGAATGCTATTTTACATCTAAGCTTCTCCACATGGGAAAATGGCTCCCTGAGTAGGGAACGAGACACTGCGAACCGTCGCTATAAGGGAACGCCTTCGGCGTGGCAAATGTCTGAAGCCCTTATACCATCACGCCAATTGATTGGCTAGTGACGCTTAGCGCCGCCTTAGGAATACGTCATGTATGCTTATATGCGCACGCTCGGCGTCATATCGTCAGATTTTAAGACGAAGGAAGCTACTATTCGAAGATAGGGGAATGGCCAGAATCGCAGTGTCTCGTTCCCTACTCAGGGAACCAAGGTTACATATGTAACCGAGACATTCCCTTTCATAGGTTCACTCGACACTGCGAACCGTCGCTATGGGAACGAAATACCATAACGCCTTCACATACCTGAGAGTAGCTGGAAGACTGTGGAAAGCGTCCGCTCAAGCAGATAAAACCTGGGAGCCAGGAGCCATCTTCACGTCCAGACAGGAATTTCCTGTGTCTCTTGACGATCTGGATGTGGTAATACGCATCCTTTAGATCGATAGTTACAAACCAATCTCCGGTTCGAACCTGAGACAGAATGGACTTCAACGTCAGCATTTTGAATTTGCTCACTCTGAGCGCAAGATTTAAACGACACAAGTCCAGAATTGGACGTAGTCCACCATCCTTTTTGGGGACCAGAAAACAGCTGGAAAGAGGTGGGCCTTTGCGGAATTGGATGGTGTAGCCGTGGTGAATAGTACGTAACACCCATTGTAAGATCTCGGACAGGCGTTGTCACGTGGCCCAGTAATCCGCTAGGGGTGTTAACCGCTCTGTTTTTGGCGCCTGTTGAAATGTGGGCACCAATGTGTCTTCTGATTGCAAAGAACCTCTGGCGTCTGCGGAAACAGGAAGCACATGTGTAGCTGAAACGTTCTCTATCATAGAGTGGTCTGTCTGTATAGAGTTCTGAAACACAAGAGTGGCGGAGGCGTCTAATACAGGGAATTGTCCAACTGCCAGGTCGGGCTGACCCCCCATCCCGGCGCTGGAGGGTTCGAACGCTGTCATAAACGGGCCACACGTATGTGACCCTAAGGCTTTTTCCTGAACTCCGAAGGCTAGAATGCGTGGAATGTCTGGTATGGTGCGGACGCGACTGGGGGAGAGAGAGAGAAAGGGATCATAGTCCGTCTGCTCACTCTCCATGCGCTCCGACTCGCCAACGTCATCCCAAGCGTCCATCTCATGCGGTGCCTCGGCAGCCGCAGAAACGGAGAGGCGGGGATTAGACGGGCGGCCTTTAGTAAAGGTGGCGAGCCTCGAGTGCAGCACTTTCAAATGCAGGCTATCGCAGTGTTGACTGCGCATGTCCTGGGCATGCTTAATGCCTAAACATAGCACGCACCTGTCGTGAGTGTCTCCTACTGCGATGAACCTGCCACACGGGTCGATGCATCACCTGTAGCTCATTGTGTCCGCTTAGAGGAGTGAAAACTGCTCTTAAAGGGTAGCTAAGAACATGAGAAAAGCTTTCCAACAGGCACAGAAATATCCGCTTCCTGAAGGAAAAGAAATCTGACGATATGACGCCTAGCGGGCGCATATAAGCATACATGACGTATTCCTAAGGCGGCGCTAAGCATCACTAGCCAATCAATTGGTGTGATGGTATAAGGGCTTCAGACATTCGCCACGCCAAAGGCGTTCCCCTATAGAAACGGTTCGCAGTGTCAAGTGAACCTATGAAAGGGAACATGCATCAACTCAAACTCGAATCACTAAATGGAGATTAACATGTAATAAAAAACATAACTGTTTCACATCACATCGTTTTAAATTACATTTTTAAGAATATAATGAATTGGAACTCTTTAATTACTTTGATCTTTTGGCCAGAATGTAACTTCCTCTCCATTTTGGGACACACTTACTCTAATCTTAGATGTTATTTAGGTTGGATAGTATACACATTGAGACGCAGGGTATGTTTTGAATGGTTGAGTAAATAATAACAAAATTGTCCTTTTTTTTCAGTGAACTAATCCTAATGCTTTTTGCCATACTTTAAATTTAAATATCCAATAAGACACAAGAGCATCAGGTCAGCCACTGATGTTAGGTGATGGTTCCTGGCTCACTTTTCCCGTTCATACCAAAGGTTCTCAAGTTACTATTTTTGAGATTCCAGTTGGAGACACTAGTGTGGACTTTTTTTTTATTCAAGTGTTCTATTAGTATACTTCTTTTAAACTAAATTACTTTTTATGTACTTCTCAGAAATATACTTTAAGTAAGTATTCTAAGTTGGCTATACTTGGCTTTACATACTCTCTTATGTAGAAATTTACTTCAAATCTATTTAACTCTTTTACCGTAATTTCTGTCATTTATGACACAGCGCTTTGCCATCATTAAAGGAATTTTCCGGCAATCCATGTTTTCACTGTTATACAGTAGAGGGGGCTATTACATATCTTCTGAAAAAGTAGAAGAAAAGTAGTAGAAGAAAAAGAATCGCCAGATCAAAACACAGGCGAAGATGAAACAAGCAATAGAAGCATTGCTTATGCACATGTAAAATAATGCAATCATTAAACATTAAACAGCATATAAATCAAAACTGCCTAATGTTATTGAATGAAATTTCAAACCAATGAAGAGATATAGGACTGTGAAGCTTTGGTGTTGATGGACTCAATCTACTCCATCTATGTTTTAGTCATCATAGTCTTTTTGTGAAACTCACCCAGATTAAATTGTTGATGAAAAAAAAGAATGCATGAATGCAGAGGCTCTGTTTTTTCTTTTGATATATTGCATGTATATTCATATATATTCATATATTCATAGGGGGCCATGAAAGTTTTGTGAAAATTATCAAAAATGCTGACATTAACAGTTATGTTTATATCAGTAGTCGTGATGGATCTCAATTGTTGTGGTTGACTCTGGACTCTCGATGGTAGTGGAACTGAGGATGACGTTCGTGGTAGACAACAATGTTGTGATAACGATCTCGAAGAAGATTTCCTCTTCTGGATAGAAGAAAGGCAGTTCTCATGACAATACTCACTCCATCCATTGTTGAGTCATCCACGGGCGTCCTAAGATGATGTCCGTAGTGGATCTTTCCACAGTGGGTATTTCAGAGTTGTAGTCGGTGGAGGATGTTGTGTGAGATAAAATTTCCAGCTGATCCAGTATCTAGGAGAGCTTGCCCTAAAACAGAGAGTTTAGAGGTAGTTAATGATACAGTAGTACGGGTTAAAGATGCTATCATGGGAGGTAGTTGGATGGTACTCACCGCTGGGTGTGGCGGATGAATGGGAAATTTGGGAATCAAATGTCCATCGGACCCACAGTAGAGACACAGTTGGTTCTGAATGCGCTGCTGATGCTCCGCATAGGAAAGGTGGAAAGATTCATCATGCACAGACAGGGAAGATGTAGGGCTGAATCACTCCTTAAAGTGATGGGTGAAAGTTGCCAGTGAAGCTGTTACGGGTCCATTGGATTCCCAAATCGACCACGAGCACTGCAATGCACTTTCCAAAGAAGACTGAGATGATATAAGCGATCTTGGGGGAAACAGCTGGGATTGCATCTCGAAGTAGAGTGAACACTGTAGTAGGAACCCGCTGCAATCCTCTTCCTTGTCAGAGAAGGTCGCTGGTCGGGCCATCAATAAATTACCATAATATTGATAACACCATGCTTTAACTACAGCCACACTTACATGCGCTGGCTTGCAACTTTTAAAAAAGAAAAGAAGAAAAAAAATTGCTGGTAGGGAAAGAGTTAAAGTATAGTTAAACTTGAATTTTACTTAAGTATACTTAATAAAATGAACTTGAAGTATACTGTATATTACTGTATATTAATCACAGAAGCATTCATATCACCAGATTAATTCCTCACAATTTGCCTGACATATATTTTTCCATTACCTGATATAGCCCTCTCAATGGCTCATTGGCACATTGTACTCTTTTTTCCCTCTAGAGGAAATGAGGCTTCAGTTCTTTTGCCCCTGCGGGTCCCTGTGGCCCTTTGGTCCTCCAAAACTACTGTTGTGGGATTCTATACCCTCCCAATGGTACCTGATGGATCGATCTAGCTCCTGCGGCCCTGCCTTTGGTTGGTTAAACTAGTGTGTGAGCTATTATGGCAATAGCTTCTTAATGAACCTTGCCCTGTAGGGGAAAGAGATTAATAGTATTGGCGATTATTCATTGCATTAGCCTGCTCTCACAGAGCTGATGCCATTCTTAAACTCAGAACATGCAGAAGAGTTTAAGGGGAGGTTGAGTGCTTGCATTCTAATTATCAGGATTAGCATTGCTGCAGTCCAATGGTTTAATAGGGAAAGTTTCAGGCTATTAGTGCCTAGAGAGAGGGTTTCAGATAAGCAGTTTACACTAGAAGGTTTCATGGAGTGACCGCCCCAACTTAGATCAGTGCAACCCTAATCATTTGATCAGGTTCACAATGGGAAAGGAAGGGCATCATAACGAACAGTGCTATGCACAGTGGCTTCACTGCAGGTCCAGGGTGGCTGTGGCCAGAGATGGTACAAAGCTCTCAAGTCAAGTCAAGTCAAGTCAACTTTATTTATATAGCGCTTTTTACAATGCAGATCGTTTCAAAGCAGCTTCACAGTGTTAAACAGGAAAATAATGAACAGAATTTGATTCGGCTGTACAGCCGCTCTGGAGAAAACGGTGATGTCATCAGCTCATTTCAATTATCATATATATTCAAGTAATGTAGTTGATATAATTTAGTTTAGTAATTAAATTTATTTGGATATTTATTTGAAAATTGTGTCCCCAACTGAGCAAGCCAGAGGCGACAGTGGCAGCTCTCAGACCTGCAGCCCAGAGATGCATTGAACCCAATTTTCACAATCACCAAATCCTTTTTATGTTTTATAGATCTCAAGGCCTTGTAGCAGGCCCAGGTTTGTGAGAGTGCTAGAGGGTGCCAAGCACCCTAAAACAAAAGCAAGAACACCCTCAGTTGAAACTTTAATAATAGTATATTGGTGAAACAGACTTTGCAAATGTTCTAGTGAGTACAGTATTTGTGTTTGCGCTCTAGCTCCAAAGGTTCAATGAGTAGGCCTATAATGGAACTTTGTGAGATCGTGCTGAACTAATACATCGATATAAATATTTAGGGATTTACTCTAAAAATTGCATTTACTGACATTGCCACTCACTGTACACTGTACTGTTCTTGTTATGGTGGTGCTTATAGAAGTCATTTCTTACACATTACAAGTGCACTTTACTAGAGCACCTGCACTCATTTCAGAAACACTCTCAGTAATTTGAATCTGAAACTGGCCCTGCCTTAATTTCTCACAAATTCTATGAGATCACACATAATGAAGTTGTTCAATCTATAATGAGGCCTTGTCTTAAAATAAATCATGTACAAGCATATTCATTTTTATATATAAAGCTGAAAATAAAGCTTTTTACCACTTTTTGTGAAAAAGTGCTCCTTTAAAGTAGGTTATATAAGTGGTGCTTCACTTTCTTTTGTAAAGCACAGCATCCTGCCAGGTACATGCTGCTTATTTGTTAAATATAAATGCTATCCAACTTGATATAATGTCTACTATCGCAACATTGACGCTGACACAATTTTCAAACCCATGTGACTTTCCACCAAACTAAAAGCATTAACTACACAATGCAATGTCTGTATAGAATATGATATTTTAATAATACTGATACACTGAAATTATGTCAAGTCAACTTTATTCATATAGTGCTTTATACAATACTGATTTCAGCTGCAGCAAATGTTTGAGAAGGCAGCTGAAAGAAAATATCTGACTATAAGTGAATCAAACAGATAGGCCTTTTAATTTCTATAGTTTCACAAAGAGCTCAAAAGAATACACAAACTTAATCTGTTTAAAATGTATATATTAAAGCTTGCAATGATATATATATTTATATACAGTGTTTAATATCAATTGCAAATTAATATAATAACTATATGAATATATTATGTGAATTATACATAGTTACAAATCATATAATATAAATAATTAGTAGCAAAAGATGGATACTTTTGTCTCAATTTATTTCACTCTAAAATACTTTAAAAAGGCTTTATTGCAGTAGATGCATGTCACTTTACTCACAGCTGATTGGTCCAGTTTTGGCTGAATCCGGCTGACTGTCACAACCACGCCAGGCTCTACCCTCACCCAATCACAGCACACTCCCTCTCCTGAGTACTGATCACACACACATCATCAGTACTGCAATCACCTCCAGCACTTAAACCTCACTCTCACACTCAGTCTTTGTCTGATATTGTTTGCATCCAGACTCTAACTTTGTGCTTACCTCTAGGACTGCCAAAGCTACTTACCTGTTCCCTGTGATATCTCTGTGTCTTTCTCGTTGTTCCTCGTCTCCAGTGTTTCCTCCAGTGTATCCTCCTGAGTCTCCTCCATTCCAGTGTGTCTCCATCCGATCTCCTTTGGCAAGTATACAAACTGTGTCATTCAAGTCTCATCTGGATCTCGACTCACCCACGTTCCTTCACCTGCACTGCCGATCACTCATCTGGTTGTTCGAATAAACATTCATTACCTGCATCCTTGTGTCTGTCCCTTCTGTCTTGTAACAACTATGGTAACCCGGAATAAGGATGAGACAGACAGGCTAATATTAGCGTAGATGCCATTGTTCTTACGATGTAACAAGTACATTGGATGTTAAAGGAAGTGTTCCTGGTTCCGGTTGACCTAATTTATGCAGAACAATCATTTAACTGATTTTAATAGTCAAGTCACTTTCATATATAATGCTTTTTACAATACAGATTGTTTCAAAGCAGCTTTACACTGATAATAGGAAATTAATGGAAGAGGGAATGTTTTGGCTGTACAGCAACTCTAGAAAAAAGTTATTGTCCAGCAAAAGTAAGTTTTTGATTCATTTCTGTTGTGAGAAATCATTAGTTATTTACTTTGGGGTCACACAACGCTACTCACCTAAAATACAAAACTATTAATGTGTTCTGGCCGTTCATTTGCATGGCAACAGTGTTTGGTGGCTTGAGAATGCAAACTTTGAAATAGGTTTTGAAATAGTTTTGAAACAATACCATTATCATCTTTGTGTAAACTTAAAACATGAATCTGTAAGAATGGTGACGGCATGCACGTAAGTATTACATGTTTAGTCTATAGGCAAGCATGTTTGAATATGTATGTGCGCAGGCACATAGTTTTTCTTTCCAAAATGGCCGGCAAATTACTTGTCTGGCATGCATAATACAGCGTTTTAGTCGTTTCCGTGGATCCATGTGAACAGGAATAATAGAAAGTGATAATGTGTTATGCGTATGCCAAGTTAAAGAGGTGTGTTTTTAGTCGAGTTTTTAACTGACAGAGTGTGTCTGCTTCCCAAACAAGTCTAGGAAGACTATTCTAGAGTTTGGGTGTTAAATAGGAAAAGGATCTACCACCTGGAGTTGATTTTGATATTATTATCAACTGGCCAGAATTTTGAGATTGCAATAGGCGTGAAGGCCTATAATGAGTTAAGAGCTTGCTCAAGTACTGAGGAGCTAAACTATTTAGTGCTTTGTAAGTAATTAGCAAGATTTTAAAATGTATGCAATGTTTAATAGGGAGCCAATGCAGTGTTGACAGAAACTGGGCTAATATGGTCTGGACCCTGGTCATACTTCCTGGTTCTAGTAAGAACTTTAGCTGCTGCATTTTGGACCAGCTGTTATGTCTCTTTATTGAACAAAAAAAAAGTTATTTAGTTAAATGGGGCAATATGCGATTAATCTTTTTTCCAAGTCATTTTGTTTATTCCGTTCATTTCAGCAGAATTAATTAAAATGTAGCCAAAAATAGCCAAATTCCCAGACAAATCTACTTGCGCGACGTTGATAACATTTCGAATAAGAATATGCATTATGCATTATAAATTAATACCAATGTTACATTACAGTAACCACTATCTTCTTTACATTGCATCTTTATGCAAAAGTGTGTCTTTGCTTACATAGATTGTCAACTTCGAAAAGTGACTTGCCTTAAAAAGCCTTTTGATTGAATGGAAGGGGACATGTTGTTCGAATTGACATGCGAGTCAATCTCCATCATCAAGGTGAGAAAGAGGTGTGGAAGCAGTTCAATGAAAAGAAATGGCTCATGATCATTTTGTTTCCAAGGTTTAATGAAAATCAAGTCCTATTAATAGATCTGTTTTGGGGTAATTTGTGGGGGAAAAAAACACTTGAGATTTAAACACAATTTAGAAGTAGAGCATTTGTCAGTACAAGGGGTGCTTGTTCTTATTGTTTTTGCATTAGCATGTTGGGTTTTCATGTTTTATGGGAACATTCCATAGACATTGATTTTTATACTATAAAAGTGTCTATTCTATCCCCTAACCCTACCCATAAACCTACCCATCACTGGACCACACACACACTGAATGGCTGGGCTGGAAATAAAGTGTAGTTCTTTAGAATCAGAAATGCTTTATGAGGAATGTCTGTTTGTCTGTTGTCTGTTTTGGCAGGATACTGCCATCTAGTGGTAGCAGGTTTTCTTAGACAGCTGATGAAAGGCCCTGTCCCAAATGGCACCCTAAACCCTCACGGTCTTCCTCTGAGTCCGCACTTTCACGACGTAATGCCGCTTTAAATGCCGGGCAGAAGTCCTCTGCGTATCTCGCGAACTTGCGGGCTCAGCTGAAATGCGCATCGAGGGCGCAAAGGGGGCGCTCACAAGTACCCTTCTTTAAGCTTAAATGACGAATGGGACACCCTACGGTGCACTACCGAAAGTGCACATGAAGTGTGCCATTTGGGACAGGGCCAAAGTCTCAAAATCCAAATGAATCAAATAGGATCGACTCACAAACGAGTCAATGAATGCATGTGCGTCACCGGATCCACAAATACACATCTTACACGTTGCACACACACATTCTGACTTACATTAATACAAAATCAATTCTCTATTTGTACAAAATGCTGCACATTAATGTCAATCTGGATTTTGCACACACAAGTCGTAAAGTATTAGTTTAAATGTAGTAATGCACATTTGGTATTTGTGCATACATTAATAATTAGCACCAGGTGTATTCACTGGTAGTTGTTTGTATGTGGGTTGTGAAATGCTTGAAAACGCGTAAAGAAAGTTTCAAAATGCAAATGAAAACAGGCAGATCGGATTTTCTGAGGCATTGCATTCTGTACGTGATGACGGCTTGACAGAACTCTACAGGTCTACAGGTGCGCCAGTGTGTGATAGCCCACACCTGTTGCAAGCCACCAGAGATCTCTACATTGAGACTCGATTACTGCACACTAACGAATGCTTTCATCATACCTAAAAGTGCAAATAAATAAGAGATTTGTTTACTATAACGGGAGTTTTGGCAAGAGTCCAGAACTCAGTCACTGTTTGATTGACAGCTTGATTCAATAAATATAATTTAAGCAGAGTATAAAAAACAACAATGTGAGGTTGAGTGTTTAGTCATTGGTTTGTTTTACTGACACATAGACAAAGAACATCTGACTGTACATTACATATCAGAAAGCACTGGTCCCAGATCTGGCATTAGAATTAACACGGTTATTTACATGTTGTCGCAGTACTGTCGAGTCCATATTGTAAAAGTCTATTTGCAAATTTACCAAATAATCCACAGTGAATTTACTACACTGGCATGGACAATTCAGTGGGTGGGGCTACACATGTTGAAGCAGGCATTGATCTTCTTCTGTGGAGGTGGTGTTTAGCTACACTATGTAGCGAATTAGCTCAGAGGGGAAATATTAATAATTATTCATAACTCATTATGATTATTCATTATGATTAATTATGAATATTTGAATCCGTTAAATTGATTAACTTGATGTAGTTACATTAACATTACAATCAATCAATCAGTTCATCCTATGAACGTTCAGGGCGGATCGTTTCCTTCCGTGTTGAGCGAAGGAACGACAGTGAGCTTGCATGGTTGTTTTGACTCCATCGAGGTTGAGGAAGTTGCACACGCCATGAGGAGTTGGGCCTCCTGGCCCAACTGGCCGTATGGTGGCATCTGGTTTCCTGTCCCACACACACACGTGAGGCTGTGTGTGCAGGCCTTATCTGGCCTGGCCTGTTGGCCGGCCAGATAGACAGCCAAGATGACACGTCCAGAGGGAGAAGAGAAGAGAGGGAGGAGAGAGAGCGTCTCTCTCTTAAGAGTCTTAGAGAAATCCCACCCTCGATGGTCGAGTTGCCCAATGGGATTGTTGGGATTTCCCAGCGGGAAATTCCTATGTGGGAGATTTATGGATCTTTGTTTCAAGCAAGATTCAATGGGCCTGTGCCCATATATACTCCAATTAATGCAACAAACACGCATTACTTCCTACGAGGAAGTGACATACATGAAAGTGTAAGTCGTGAAGAGAGCATTAATTTGATAGGAGACATGACATATATGAACTTACATGGACTAGTAAGGTCAGCCACCAATTGTGCAAGTTCTCCCACTTAAAAAGATGAGAGAGGCCTGTAATTTTCATCATAGGTACACTTCAACTATGAAAAAAATGAGAATGAGAAAAACAGAACAGAATGAGAAAAAAAATCCAGAAAATCACATTTTATTTGCAAATTATGGTGGAAAATAAGTATTTGGTCACCTACAAAAAAGCAAGATTTCTGGCTCTCACAGACCTGTAACTTCTTCTTTAAGAGGCTCATCTGTCCTCCACTCGTGCCTTAATGGCACCTGTTTGAACTCGTTATCAGTATAAAAGACACCTGTCCACAACCTCAAACAGTCAGACTCCAAACTCCACTATGGCCAAGACTGATAATCTCCCTCGATCTGGGGCTCCACGCAAGATCTCACCCTGTGGGTTCAAAATGATCACAAGAACAGTGAGCAAAAATCCCAGAACCACACGGGGGGACCTAGTGAATGACCTGCAGAGAGCTGGGACCAAAGTAACAAAGGCTACCATCAGTAACATACTACGCCGCCAGGGACTCAAATCCTGCAGTGCCAGACGTGTCCCCCTGCTTAAGCCGGGCCCGTCTGAAGTTTGCTAGAGAGCATTTGGATGATCCAGAAGAGGATTGGGAGAATGTCATATGGTCAGATGAAACCAAAATATAACTTTTTGGTAAAAACTCAACTTGTCGTGTTTGGAGGAAAAAGAATGCTGAGTTGCATCCAAAGAACACCATACCTACTGTGAAGCATGGGGGTGGAAACATCATGCTTTGGGGGTGGAAACATCATGCTTTGGGGCTGTTTTTCTGCAAAGGGACCAGAACGACTGTTCCGTGTAAAGGAAAGAATGAATGGGGCCATGTATCGTGAGATTTTGACTAAAAACCTCCTTCCATCAGCAAGGGCATTGAAGATGAAACGTGGCTGGGTCTTTCAGCATGACAATAATCCCAAACACACCGCTCTGCGCACAACTTCACCAAATTAGCTCCTAATCCAAATTAATCCTAGAGTTTTGTGCATTCTTATTATATTAGCCCTTCTATTACAGTTTTAAAGTAAGTTGTGCGCCTCTGTTCTGGACTGTTCTGTTACATGATGCACCCAACAACCACACCACTGGGCAATAATCTAAGTAAGAACCATTGCACAATTTAAGAAAAAAAATGTTGTGGTAAAAAGTTTGCACACCTCTAATAACTGACAAACCTCTTCCCATAACTGTTTGTAACCCGGGTAACCCTGACCACCAGTAAATGAGTTAAAAGTTGTAAAAAGTTCATATAACGAAAGAATAAAAGTGTTCTAGAAGGGAAAGAGATTCATCCAATCAATGATTGTGCTGCAGTGACACTCCTGTGAGCCAATAGTAGCGGTGCATTCATGTCCCGCCGGCGCCGCTGTCACTCAGAGAGTCAGATCAGAGCAGATCAGACAAGAGAGCGTTTCTCCACAAACTCTGTGCTCAACGTTAATCTAACAAAAATTGTGATTGAGTGCACATGGAAAGTTGGACTTTGGATCCGTCAGCTGAACTTTTGTCGTCAGAGAGAAAGAGTTAAGTGGAAATCGGAGATTTAAAGATGGATCGGATCCAGAGTGTTGTGAATACTCTGAAATAGTGATTCTATCCGGCTTTTGTGAGTGAAATATCAGATATTACACTTTTACATATTATGTAAAAGAAATGTCAGAGTTTCTGAAATTATTTGTTCTTATCCAGAGCATTATCCAAAGCAGTAGACAACTGCTTAATTGATGTTGCAGTTGAATATAATGTTGTATCATCTGCATACATGACTGTCTGTGCACACTTTAAAACAAGAGGAAGGTCATTGGTCAAATAGAAAATAATAATGGTCCTAAACAACTTCCTTGAGGCACACCACATTGCAACTCTTTCACATCTGAATAACTTCCATTATAAAATACACATTGTCCCCTATTAGACAGATCTTTAGAACTTTAAAACAATGTACAGTATGAGAAGTATATTTAAAATAAAATCTAACAATTACGCTCCTACTAAGTTATTGTCATCAATCTATGCTAGGCTATCATCTGTCATCTGTGTTAATGCTGTTCCTGTTGAGTGTCCCTCATACATGCTGAAAATTGGAGGGCAAATTATTATCCTTAAAGAAGAATTCAATTTGCTCAAAAACCATCATTTCAACTGCGAGCAAACTTATTTGTCGACTATAATGTCCATTAAAACCCAGTGCTGCATTTTCTGTAGATGAATAACCATCTTTCCAAGCTAAACAAAAAATCCCCTTTTCAATATTGATATTCAAGATGTGGCAAACTGGTTCTGCTAGACAACATTTTTTCTCTTAATTTATCAACTTTATTTATGAAATAATTTTTTTTTTAAATAATTTACAATTACATATGGTTTAGTTTAAAATGAGTCACATGTTTAAAAAAAAAGAAGGAATTTAACAATGATTTTACCATCAGATTTACATTCACTTGTTTTAACTTTGTAAAACATTCTTTTCTTTTTTCTATTAATTTTAGTTACTTGTCGGTACACGTGTATAGGCTCAATCTTTGGTCACGTGAAAAAAAAATCAGCCGATTGGACACTAGGTAACACTATAACATGAAAAGAGCAAGAAAATGAAAATGGCTATAACCAGCCGACCGTTAGTCCAAGTAACTTGAAAATTGGTATGCCCTATCTTTGTCCAAGGTGCCAATAGTATATGAGGACATTGACGTATAAAAAAAAACATGGCCGCCATCGGCCAATAAAGTTTGAGCACCTATTAGACAAGGTTAACGGAAGCTGATCAGAACAAAACTCAGTGGGCATGTTCGAATTTTGTAAGAAATCGGCCACTAGTTTGCGCTAACTAATTTTACAGCTCTGTAGTCACGTGGTGTTTGACAAATCCACACAATATGCGTATCATTTGATAGATCTCCTCATGTTGAACAAATTTGCCTTAAGAACCACTGCTGTCAATCAAATCATTCCTTAAATATTCGCAATTATGTTAAAAACCTACTTTTGCAAACTAGTCCTAGGATTTTCGTTCAATCTGAATAATCCTAGGTAGTACGATTCTCTGGACTCTCCTGAACAATATTTATCAAAAAAAGTTGAACATTGCACTTTGGGTCGCTATAACTGGGTCATTTAAAAAAAAGAGTGTGGCAAAATATACTCAAAAGCCTATTAATCCTGAAGGAAAACTCAAAATTTAATGAAAATAGGTGAGCACGTGCAGCTTATGACTCTAAAGAAGCATGCAAACTTTTATGAGACCTGAACATGGTGTTTTAAAGGGGAAACATGGAATAAGTATTTTCTCATTTATTTTTAAATATCTAAAAAAAAATGTGTGTGTAAGCACGTTTAATAGACTTAACATGGATGTACTTTGAAACCAAAAATAGACACTTTAAAAAATGAAAGTGAGCCAATGACTGATCCTCTACTGCCACCTGCTGGTTCAAATAGTCATTTTGTCATACTACTCACTAATATTGTTCTGTAATTCATATTTTGACATTATAAAATCTCTATTATAACATTTACAATCACATTTTCACAAAGAGCTTTAATAACAATTGATTTTCTGTGGTAAATTGGCAGTAAATTGTCTTTTCCTTCTATGATTTAAGTGGTTACATGATTGCTAAATAAAACGTAATATATTTTTATGCATGTGTGCCTTAAAGGCCTTAACCGCTTGAACCCCAATAAATGCTGCTCGCAGTTTTAATTATAATTATTATTATTATAATAATTATAATAATTCTTCTGGATTTCATCCTCCAAACATAACATTTCAATATCATCATATTTGTATAATTTAGTTCTAAATAAAATCTTGGGAACACAAAAGGTAGGCAAAAAACCTGTAAGCTGCTTACCTCACTCCTGTGAAAATTTCTCAGGCATCCCTCCACCTGTCAGGGATTACCAGACTCGGAGACAGAGAGTTAGTTCAACCCAAACAGGTATTTATTGAAACAGATGATAAACAATGTAGGCAGGTGAGTAATGGAGAAGTTTGTGATTATTTGAGCAGATGAATATAGAATAAGAGTCTTTGTTTCTTTACCAGGTTTCAGGGATATTGACTGTGACTGGAGCGTAAAGAAGCGGTAAAGCACACACCTCTTCAATGACAGTAGTAAGTAGCCAGGTGAGTAAACAAGTGGGATTCACAGGACAGGAGTATTCTCAGGTAAGCAGAGGAGGTAAGGAGTCTGTAAACCACATTGGATACCAGACTGGAGCGGTGTTTGAAATCACCCCCATACCCTCATTCATTACTTCACTAATATAGTCCACTTGAAAGAGTGAATAAGTGAGTGCGATTTGGACAATGAGTGCGACAGAAGGGTTGCCGTTTTTGCATTGTTTGTGCTTGCTGTTTAATATTCATTTGAAACCCCTTACAAAAAATATGTATACTTCAAGTTCAAGTAAAGTTTAAGTATATGTAACCAAGGTTACCAGGGAGTCACAGGAAATAAAGAATGTGAATAATGTAATAACATAATAATGTGGAGACCATTGAAAACTATTTAAAAAGTTAATTTATAAAAGGAAATATTAGTTTTATCAGTTTTGAACTTGCAGTCTCTACTGCTCTGTATATTCTACACCCATAATCAATAATGAGTCTTAACATACCTTAAAGGGATAGTTAACCCAAAAATGAAAATTAGCCCATGATTTACTCACCCTCAAGTCATCCTAGATGTATATGGCATTCTTCTTTCAGACGAATACAATCTGAGTTATATAAAAAAAAATGTCCTGGCTCTTCCAAGCTTTATGATGGCAGTGAATGGCTGTTTCTGTTTTGAAGTCCATAAAAGTGCATCAATCTATCATAAACGTACTCCACACAGCTCCCGGGGGGTTAATAAAGTCCTTCTGAAACGATGTGTTTGTGTAAGAAAAATAACCATATTAAAAACTTTATCAACTAAAATAACTAGCTTCTGGCAGATGGCCTTCGCAAGTTGAATTACGGTGAAAGAATAGTGATGTGTCCTTCATGGCCGATTCGTTAATTTTGAACAAATCTTTAATATGACTCGGAAACAATGAGTTGTCTCAGAGAGCGATTCATTCATTTTGTGTTGTCCGCACATGCGCAACATGCCATCAGTTCTGTACAGGATCTTTTCTGTTTCTGCATTCAGCCTATGGGGCTGTGACTTGGTGAACGAATGTCTCAAACCCGAAGACTCGAGAGGTGAACTAATCAATTCTGTTTCCAGGACTGCATGCATTGCATATGGGGCTGTCACGGCCCAGATCAGACACTGATGACGGAACTAACGACTCTAACCCGAAGACACGAGAGGTATACTAATCTTTCCAGGGAACAGACGTGATTAAATGTGAAGTGACAAAAGAAAGAACGACTCGGATTCGGAGGTGAGGTAAACTAACAGACTGCATAGCCTGAAGACCCAGCTAAGCAATTAATTAATAATTTCTTTCTCAAAGTTTTGCCTTGGCTGCATGTGATCAGCGTTTGCGTAAGTACTATTCAAAGCTAGTTATTTTAGATTATAACATTTTAAATATGGATATTTTTCTCACACAAACACATCTCTTCGTTTCAGAAGGACTTCATTAACATCCCACAGCCATGTGGAGCACTTTTATAATGGATAGATGCACTTTTATGGACTTCAAAACAGAAACATCCATTCACTGCCATTAAGCTTGGATGAGCCAGGATATTTTTTTTTAATTACTCTGATTGTATTCGTCTGAAAGAAGAATGTCATATACACCTAGAATGACTTGAGGGTGAGTAAATCATACATGGACAAATTTTCATTTTTAGGTAAACTATCCCTTTAATATATGCTCATCATTGTTGTTTTTTTTGTTTTTTTGTTTTGTTTTGTCTTTTGCACCCGATCCACATCAGATAACTTAAAACCCAATGTTATGGACCATCTTTCCACCTCTGTTATTGTTTTTTTTTTTTTTAATGAACTTCCATTTATATATTCTATATTTATTCCTCTTTTCCATAACATCATCAGCATGTAAAGCAGCTCCGGTTCCTAAATCTATTCCCTCAAAAATGTCATTTATCATAATGTTAAATAGTATTGGGCTAATTATACTTCCCTGTGGTACTCTACACTCTTGTGTTATATGAGTCTGACAATTTCTCACCTTAATCTTAAATTACCTATTAGTTAATAACTTCTGTATCCAGTTATACATCCTTCCTTGTATCTCCATTTTTGTAACTTGATTAATAACCCTTCTTTTCACACTGTATCATAAGCCTTTTTCGATATCAAATACTGTTAGTTTATTTTAGGACAAATGCCTTTGCTATGTCATTACTAAATTTCTTTCATTGTTGGTCTTCCCTTTCTAAAAGCACATTGATATTGTCTAGTCATGTTATGTTCCGTATAAAATGAGAGTCTATATATATATATATATATATATATATATATATATATATATATATATATATATATATATATATATATATATATATATATATCACGGGTGTGTGCAGGCAGGAAGATGAAGACAGGTAAATACAGTTCCCTTTCAGTCGGTACACTACGAGTTACGTCAGTTACTGACGAAATGGGGGTTTCGCTTAGAAGTCAATCGCCTTTGAGATCTACAAAACGAGCCAATGGCATGAAAATGCCATGGGTCTGCGGAATTTGCATGACGCAACCCCGCCCCACCGTGTGGGTATAAAGGGCGTTGCATGGCAATCTCGCATTATGTTTCTGCTTCAGAGCCGAGTGTTACTTGCCTGAGCGTTTTCTCTTCAAGACAAGCGTCTCTCCAGAGTGTTGGTGTTACGGCGTGTTCCAGCGAGTTCCGCATTCCTGTCTGATCTGTGCAGTGATCTAGCACAGCGTGCGTGTTCTCCCGGGGGGCTTCAGCATTTCTGCAGAGCAAAACTCCTCTCTAAAAGAGCTGCACACGGCACGTCTTTTTCAAGATGTCTCGCCCGTGCTCCGTTTCTGGGTGCGGTCGGCTGTTTGCTCCATTTGACGGGCATGAACGCTGTTTGGCGTGCTTGGGCCTCGTGCGCGCTGAGCGCGCGTTCATGGATGAGTCATGTTCCCACTGCGGCAACATGGCCATCGCAGTGTTGCAATCAAGACTCCATGATCTCCGTACTGGAGGGAGGGTCCCCTCAACCACACCCCAATCTATTCCCCCCACGAGAGGGAATACTTTGGCTGGTGGTCAGGGTGATCTGAGGGTGACGGTGTGGGCCAACACGACGAATCCTCCTCGGGCCACACCCCCCTCTAGAACACTGCAACCCGTGGTGTTGCCAGATGAGGGCGCAGGTGTTTCCCGTCCTGGGCCCTGCGTTTCATTTGGCGCACCAACGGAGGATGCCATGTCGATCGCCGCATCACAAGGTGGGCTGGATTCCTCTGGAGATGATGATCCGAAGGCGTCCGCCAGCCCCCAGTGCCTTTCTTCCCGGAAGTGCATGAAGAGGTGTCGAAGTAGCTCAGAGACATGCACGAGGGCAATGCTGACCCCTCTTTAATGCAGGAGCTGTGTGCGGCCACCGACCTCGCTCTACAAGCGACGAAGGTGACTGCACGCTCTCTCTGTCAGGTGATGTCCACTTCTGTGGTCCAGGAGCGACACTTATGGCTCAACCTGGCTGATATGCGAGAATCTGAGCGGACCCGGTTCCTCAATTCTCCCATTTCCCAGGATGGGCTATTAGGCGGGGCAGTCCAGGACTTTGCCCAACAGTTCTCGGCCGCTCAGAAACAGACTGAGGCTATAAAACATATTCTGCCCCGGCGGCCAGCTGCTGCCTCCACCCAGCCGCCGGCCCAGAAGCCTCAGTCTGCTCCCCGCCGAGGCCGCCCTCCTGCGGCTTCCACCCCCTCCCACTCGGCCCCAGCAGCAGCCTTCACCTGGGCCGAAGCACGGAGGACGCCGCAGGAAGGCCTCAGGAAGGCCTCAGGGTCCCTTTGGTCTCCCCATATTGGCCCAGCCGGACCTGGTTCTCAGAACTCGTACTCCTTGTGACAGCCCCTCCCTGGTCGATCCCTCTGAGGAAGGACCTCCTTACCCAGAGATGGGGCACCCTATGGCACCCACGTCCTGATCTATGGAACCTACACATGTGGGTCCTGGACAGGACGCAGCAGGTTTGAGTACCCTGCCACCTCAGGTGGCGGCTACCATCACTTCCGCTAGGGCCTTGTCCACGAGACAGGCCTATGCATTGAAGTGGAACCTCTTCGTCACCTGGTGCTCTTCTCGCCGAGAAGACCCCAGGAAATGCCCGATCGGGTCTGTGCTCTCCTTCCTCCAAGAAGGGTTGGAGTGAAAGCTGCCTCCCTCCACCCTGAAGGTCTATGTGGCCGCGATATCGGCTCACCACGACCTGGTGGACTCAAAAACGGTAGGACAGCACGACCTGGTCAGCAGGTTCCTTAGAGGAGCGAGGAAATTAAATCCACCTCGCCCTCTTCAAATGCCTTCTTGGGATCTTGCAGTGGTTTTATCTGCCCTGCAGAAAGCTCCATTTGAGCCCCTGCAACCTGTAGAGTTGAAGTTCCTTTCAATGAATGTGGCGCTCTGATTGCCCTGGCTTCCATCAAGAGGGTAGGGGACCTGCAGGCATTTTCCGTTGACGAAGCGTGTCTGGAATTCAGGCCGGCTAATTCTCACGTGATCCTAAGACCCCGGCCTGGATACGTGCCCAAGGTTCCCACCACTCCTTTCAGGGATCAGGTGGTGAACCTGCATGCGCTGCCTGTGGAGGAGGTAGACCCAGCCTTGGCACTGCTCTGTCCAGTACGCGCCCTTCGCGCTTACGTAGACCGGACGCAGTGTTTCAGGTCCTCAGACCAGCTCTTTGTTACAGAGGGCAGCAGAAAGGGAAGGCTCTCTCCAAGCAGAGGTTTTCTCACTGGATGGTGGATGCCATTGTCCTGGCATATCAGGTTCAGGGCATGCCATGCCCCCTTGGGGTAAGAGCACACTCCACCAGGAGTGTCCTCTTGGGCTTTAGCGCATGGCGCCTCGCTGACAGACATTTGTAGAGCTGCAGGCTGGGCGACACCCAACACATTCACAAGATTTTATAATCTCCGAGTGGATCCTGTGTCCTCTTGTGTACTCGCCCCAAGTGGCCAGTAACTGGACAGGCTCAGGTGTCTTCGCTTGCTGCGCCATGCCACTCCACGGACTGGATGCGTGCGCATTTCTCTCAGGTAAGCTTCCCAGTAAGCCCTGTGCTCCTCCAGAACTGTTGATGTCGACACCAGAGTGCATGCCCGCTTGGTCAGCCCTCGTGTTCGGCTAGGTGCCTCCGTGTGCATGGTTCCCCCGTTGGGCAACCCCCACATGTGTATTTCCATGGTAAGTCTCTCTGAGCATGTGTCTTCCCTTGGCAAGATACCTTGCCACTCCTGGGGTTAAAAAATTTCCACCTGCGGCTGGATACCCCAGAGTGCTCCATATGCAGTCCCTACGGGGGTCATATGTGTATTCTTAAGTCCTCCCTTCGGGCAGGCATTGTGTTGCATTTCTCCACGTGGGATATGCTTCCCAGTGTACCTTGGTATTGGCGTTGAGACGAGGGTTCATGCTAAGACTCAGGACGCTGGAAGACAGCCGTCGTGGCGAGATTGAATTGGGACCCCCATTTCGTCAGTAACTGACGTAACTCGTAGTGTACTGACTGAAAGGGAACGTCTCGGTTATGTATGTAACCCTCGTTCCCTGAAGGAAGGGAACAGAGACGTTACGTCCCCCTGACACTAACGCTGTACCACTGGAACGGCCGGGCGCTCAAGCCTCAGCTCTTCAGCAGGTAACATAATGCGAGATTGCCATGCAACGCCCTTTATACCCACACAGCTTGTTTTGTAGATCTCAAAGGCGATTGGCTTCTAAGCGAAACCCCCATTTCGTCAGTAACTGACGTAACGTCTCCGTTCCCTTCCTTCAGGGAACGAGGGTTACATACGTAACCAAGATGTTCCCAAACGTAGTTTAATTATAAATACTCCAAAGACAGGCAGACAGGTAATAGCACAACACAACTTAGTATAACGGTGAACAGGCAAGGAGTGGGAGAAGGAACAACTTAATTAGTGAATACAAGCAAGATGATTAAACAGACACAGCTGAACTAAATGAACTCAATGACGGTAACCAGGGAGACAGACAAGTGGCGGGAAACTGAACAAAGAAACGTGACAAATGAAAACAAACTGAAAGTCCATGAACAAAACTAAACAAAATGGTGACAATATACTGTCATTTTCCCCCCATCAATTTACCTAGACTGGATGTTAGAGCTATCGGCCTAATGCTTTTTATAGGGTTTGTTGGATCTATTCCAGGCTTTACAAATGGAAGTACAAGTGCTCTTTTCTAGTTTGATGGTATTTTTCTTTCTTTCCATATTCTACTAAATAACTTAAGTATATTTTTCAATTGGCCTGTTTAAACATGATATAACATATTTGGTCTTCTCCTGATGCTGTATTCCTTATCCATGTTCAATGTGTATACTTCAGAAAATGTCTTTCCAATTAAATTAGCTTTATCTTTATATATTCCAAACCATTTTCTATCATCACTGAGATGTTTGTAAATTGACCCTTGCCACCCATTTTCTTTAACATGTTCCATACTTCACTTAAACTAGTCTCTTTTCCAATCGGTGACCAATATTTTCTCCAGTATTCAATTTTACTTTTAATTGTTCTACAGCTTGCTCTTAATTTATGATATTCCAGTACATTTTTATAGTGCATCTATTGTGCAATACACTGGAAAATGATCACTACCCATAGGGTTCTCTAGTGCATTACATTTATATCTGTTTAATAAGGTGAACAATAGCATCATATTTAGGCTTGAATGATGGAAATGGCACAAGAATAGATATAAAAACTGATTTTGCCAGTTTTTATATCTATTCTTGTGCCATTTCCATCATTCAAACATATTGTGCGATCTTCCAAAAATATATACACCATTTATGTCAGTGTTTTCACTACCCCTATGCATTTTAAAATCCCCACACCATATTTCTGCTCCAATAAATTATTTTTGTCCAAAATATGCATTGACAAAGGCTTATAGATATAAAAAATACACTGTACTTCCTTTTCCCTATGCTTCCATGGCAATAGTTTCCATTGACATCTTTGTTCTCTAAGGTTAAGTTAGGTTTAATAGATGTAATCACTTCACCCATGTTTTTCTAAAATTAGTCAAACCTTTAATTATGAATTCTTTTTTTTTTGCTTCCTGCTTAGCTACAGTTCAGACACTCTTGCTTACTGCCAGGGATGTAACAATCATCTCAACTCACGATGCAATACACAATACTGGTTTCCCGATATGGTTTTCTTAAGTTTTTAACTTAACAAAATGAGATTTAAGACAAATTATAAAGGTTCTAAAGTGTCATTTTATTTCTCAGACAAAATGCTGCACATTTCTTTGTATAATTGAAAAAAGATTTTGTCAAATACAAACTGAAAGCACCCGAAAACCTAGGCAGCTGACTTGTTGCCTTATGACAATGACTTGTAAGGCAGCATTGGTGCATGAAGGCACCTCACGAAACTGATTTAGTGTAATAGTTTAATGATGTACAGCAAAATAGAGAGCTTTGGTGAGAACTAAACATATTACTACATTAGTCATTTCTAGTGAGAAGTTACATCAGAAGTGGAAAATGTGGGTTAAAAAAAACTAAGAAAATTTATACTAACTGACCAGCTGACACATTTCGGACATTTTATTCTAGCTCAACTGTCACAGAATAGAACACATAGGATTGTGGGATATCAAAGGCAGCAAAGGATACATTTATGCTGCCTTCAAAAATGGATCAGATGAAGATATCTCAGGAGACAGGAAGTGAAGCTAACATTAGATTCAGACGTGCCTTGATGCCTTCCTACCTTGAAATGTTCCAGGTTTCGGACGCAGCCAATGACTGAAGGTGAGCTGTGTGAATATATAGTGCGCTGCTGATGAGGTGATTGATGACAGGTGCGGGTGATCGGAACTCTGGTGACAGGGATCGCTGTGTGGTGGAAGTGAGAGAGCCTGGCTAATCTGTGACAATTTCAGTGCTCTGTCTGTCTGGTCAAGAGGCTGCTTTGCTGCAGGGGATGGACGGGCATTTTCAGTAAAATATAAGCAAAACAGTGACAAGATTTTAATATTATTTGTTATATTTTGTATCATTACACTTGCAAGAGTTGATTGCAACTTTAACACCATCGACTCACGGAATCAAGAAAAAAAAAACAACGCATTTAGAACAATATGCCATAATCAACAAATTATTAAAAAATCCACGCACACATTTAGAGAAAGTGATAGTAATAAATGCAACACCTGGTTCTGCAACAGCATTCTCCTTAAGTCTGTGGAATACATCCTCACGCTGGTCTTTCTCTTGATGAGGCAGAGCCTGGAATGCATTTACTACGACAGAAAATAGCCTCATATCTTTTGCCATGAGAACCGTTGTCTTGCAGTATCTGCACAGTTTTTATTTTGTCTGTTACCACCCCACCGCTTTCATTTTTTGTGTTTGAAAAGCCAAAATGCTGTCACACCTCCGATTTGAATAATTGGCAGTGCATGCACCGTTAACGGCAACATCCGTGGTGGCCGTTGCCATGTTTGCTATTGTTTAACGGTAACTACAACTTGCTCGCTGCTATCGTGCCTGTAAAGGGAGGGCACATTTACAGCTTCAGCGCCTCCTCCTGATTAAAACGTGTATTGCGATTCCGACTTGAATCGGCACATATTTTTTATTGATTTTCAACCATCTCAGAGTGAATTGTTACATCCCTACTTACTGTTTCGTGCTTTGCTCTCGCGCTTATGTATTTTATCTCCTAATTTTAACCAGCAAATCAGCACAATGCTCAAATGGCAAAACTTGGCGCCAACACTAAAACTAGACACGTTTGACACTGGAATATTACCTGACCAGACTCCCACTCCCAGCATTTTACATTCCTGAGACAGGACAACACAGCTGCCTTTATTCAGACGAAAATACCTCCATCTGGTTTAGAATCTACTTGCTGTACAAACTGCCACAGACTTCTACAAAAGATTTCATGTCTTGAAACAAAGCATACAGCCGATGAGTCCTGTGCATCTAGTGCTCTTTGACAGGCTATACCAAGCATAGAGAAACAAGTAACTAATTAAACTGAGCACACTAACTAATGGCATAAACAGGGAGCGAGACCCAAAGGCACTCAAGACATCAGATTGTCACAAGCATCACACATTGCTGCACTAGCTTTCTCTAGATACAGCTTTGACCCGACTTGCCAAGACAGGTATCCTTCCACCCCCTGTTCATCTTGAGAACAGATTCGAAGCATTAATGAATGTAGGTGAAGAATCCCCAAACATGATCAGACATAGATTGTATCAGTCAGCTAATATTGCAGCTAACAGGCACTCAAGGTCGAGCAGACAGCGTCATTCTGCTCTTGGCCCAGTCAAATTCAGCACTCTGATGTGGGTGACTCCATAATCAGAAACATTAGCAGCAGGGATACAACTACATGCTGCTTTCCTCAAGCAACAGTTTCTGATGTAAACAGGGAACTTCAGAACATTCTGAAGAAGCAAAGACTGCAAAGTGGATTATTATTCATGTGAGGAAGAATGATATTTGGAAAGAGCAGTCAGAACTCCTTAAGAAAAACTTGGAAGACTTAAAAATTCAGTCGTTCATCAGTGGACGCCTCCCAACAAGAGGAACAATCCCCACATCTTTTTTTAAAAACTGTGTTTAACTGTTTAGAACCAGATATTTTAGAAGTGGTAAATGCCTCACTTATTTCTGGGACTAAGTCCACTAAAACCACAGTTGTTAAGTCCTCCTGAAAAAGAGCAATCTGGATAACACCATATTGAACAACTATAAATCTTCCTGTCATAGGCAAGCTAAAGCTGAACAAATTCTTAAGCTTGAATGGATACTTGTACAATTTTTAATCTGGTTTCTGAAAACAAAAGAAAGTCCCGCACACTATCAGTACTTTCAAATGTATCAAAATTGCTTTATTTGCCGCAACGTTTGGCCCCATGACCTTCATCAGGCATATACAAACAAACTATTCAAAGCAAAATCACATTTAAAATCAACTCATGACCAATCACTGCGAGTATCCATCAATTATCAATCACAATCAGTAACTTGATACGTCATTGTATCCTCATCATCATCATATAAGAGTTACATAAAGAATTTACTTATTACATAAATAAATAGAAAAAAAAAGAAAACATCAAATTGAAAACATCAAAAGAAAATTGTATCACTCTATAGTAGGGGTCAGGAACCTATGGTTTCTCACCCTTTACCAACAAATGATCGATTAAAAAAAAGACACATCAACAGAGATCGGCTCTCTGCAGAAAAAGCAGCCAATTACAATTCCCTTGTTGTACAGCCTACCGAAGTTAATGAAAAGTTTGTGATGATAATAATATTCAAGTTGTACCGGCCAAAGTGCGTGTTCAGTGCTGTTCGCGAGTGTCACGAGTCGCGAAAGCAATTAACTAACCACTTACGTTTCTATGGTGACCTACAGCTCCTGCACTGGGATTCAAGCAGCTGCAGCTTGTTTAAGGTAATGGCGAAACATTTTTTTTAGAACAGCAGCAAAAATGTAAAAGTAGGCTATATAAACTTTAATATATCCTTTTATTGAAACTGGTGTTTTGCTGTGCAAAGAGACATTTCAAAACATTTAACCCGCTGGTACTTTCGCTTTTGCCCCAGAGCAAATGTGTCGTATTTATGATAATCGGCGCAGATTTCAGTTGATAATTAAAGACGTTTAAAGTAATTAATAACGAAACATGAATGAATGAGAAAGAAAAGAGTGGAATGTGCTTTATATTGAAAATAAATATTAAAACCGCGAAAGAGAACTGAATTCTACTGACAGGATGCTGTGGGCGCGCTCCAAGCGCAACACGGACAAGCACAGTAGGCTAGCCTTTGTCTTCGGGTTGCGCACATAAACAGAGAAATATATCAAAATGCCAAGTCGAGTATCTCTCTCTCTCTCTCTCTCTCTCTCTCTCTCTCTCTCTCTCTCTCTCTCTCTCTCTCTCTCTCTCTCTCTCTCTCTCTCTCTCCCTCTCTCTCTCCCTCTCTCTCTCCCCCTCTCTCTCTCCCTCTCTCCCTCTCTCTCTCCCTCCCTCTCTCTCTCTCCCTCCCTCTCTCTCTCTCCCTCTCTCTCTCTCTCTCTCTCTCCCTCTCTCTCTCTCCCTCTCTCTCTCCCTCTCTCTCTCTCCCTCTCTCTCTCCCTCTCTCTCTCTCTCTCCCCCTCTCTCCCCCTCACACACACACACACAAGAAGAGGATTTGTGCTCATCAGTTGGTAACAACCTCACAGTGAAAGCTCTGCACAATTAATTCCATATTACAACTTATTTATTGTTTGCTGCATATTTGTTGGTTTTAGTTGTCTATGGACCTAATAATTACTACTGTTGAAATTTTATTGAGGAAAAAAGCATGTTTTTTTTTATAATAATATTATATTATTTTTTACTGTGGCTCATTTGGAAAAATGCATTAACCAAAAATGAAAGGAAAAAAATGACTCTTTGGTCAAAAAAGGTTCCTGACCCCTGCTCTATAGCATCACATTGAATAACGCTTCATTCATGCCAAAAGGTGATGAAGTCTGAAGTGTAAAAATCCAAAATAACTTGCGTCTCTGTAAAGGCATTTTAGTATCACCCTCTCTCAGTGGCATACTCACTTTTGTATACCACAAATACCACAAAAGCTTGAGGAAACATTCAAAGAAAAAATTCAAAGAAAGAAAATGGGCTACATCAGGATAGTTAACATCTTTTCTTCTAATCAAACTCTTATGTTCACTAATTCTTTCAGTTTGCGTGACGTTTTTCCAATATAACCCAGACCACAAGGACAACGAATCAGACAACATGAGTGAAAACACAAGAAATAACAGAATTAATCCTATACTTTTTAGCAGTTCTTGGATGACAAAAAAAAAGGATGTTTCGAATGTATATTGTACTGAGCAAAATTAACACATCAATAATTGCCATTCTGTATAGGATTAAGTAATCTCTGAGAAGGACTAATCTGGTTTCCAACCACATCATAGTACAGAGACAGTGCTCATAAAGATGATAAATTATATTCGCCTAATACAGATAGCTATCCAGATCATCATCTTCCTAGCATTATTCCCGCTCATTTGCAGGGTCTGCTTCACACACATTTGATTTGGCACAGGTTTTACACCAGATGCCCTTCCTGACACAACCCAGCACTGAGAGTGCTGGGACACATTCACTCTCACACACAATCCACCTAACCTGCATGTCTTTGGACTGTGGGGGAAACCAGAACACTGACACATGGTGAACATGCAAACTTCACACAGAAAGTACTCCACCGGGGCACAAACCGGGGACCTTCTTGATGTGGCGGACAAAGTCCCAGAATCCCAGATGCCCCAGCTTCTCCATCTCCCCCGGGCTGAGGGGCATATCCAAACAGATATTGAACACCTCGTTAATTTCCACCTCACTGTAGACCATATGATCAACTTCTATGAGGAACGTGCATGCAAAGTCCCTCAGGTCAGCTCTCTGCTGACGGATGTATCGAGAGTTCACATATCTGGCGAGTTGCAGATAGTTGGAGGGTTCAGTGGGGGGGAGATGGAAAAAGGAAGATGCCCATCTTCCGCTGAGTCCTCTAATGGCTGGATCGTTCTGTCACGGTTGGTTACAATGGAAAGGAGCGAGGACTCAAATGCAGAAAGAAGGAGGGGTTTTATTAATAACAAAATAAAAAAACACAAACAAAACACCCACGATGGGGAAAACCAAACTTGAAATAAACTTAACACAAGGAGCAGGAGCAGGAGCAAACACAAGGAGATTATAAAGGGTACAAACAAGGCAGGTAATGAGGGAGAACAGGTGGGGCAAATCAAACACTAATCAGATAACAAGGGGGAGGGATCAGACAGAGACACAAGCACATGGCCCAAAATAACAAAACACTCACTGAATATAAACAGATCACTCAGATCATTAGCATCAAGAAATACCAAGGGTTCACTGAAAGCAAGGTGAGTCAGCTTTTAGCTATTATGCCACCTGTAGCTGGAACCAGCTTCCAGAAGAAATCAGATGTGCTCCAACAGTAACCACATTCAAATCCAGACTCAAAACACTTGAGTACTGTGCTACTGTACGTCAGACTGATTGCACTTTATCTTATCTATGTATCCTTTTTATTATTTTTAAATCATTTTTATGTAAAGCACTTTGAATTACCATTGTGTATGAAATGTGCTATATAAATAAACCTGCCTTGCCTTTTAACCATGTTTCTTGTATAGATATTATATCTGGCTTATTCATTCCATCAGTTATGTATACTTGTTTAATTCTTGTCCATTATCAAAATTGCAAAATGCTTAGTGATATATTCTATTCTACCCCATCTGAGATGCTTCTTCATTTATGGACTGTCTCTGTCTGTACTATAGTCTTCAATCTATCTGATCATCTCTTTTGGTTAGCAGTGATGTTGATAACCATGAAACTACCATTGTATTGTCAGTATTGTAATTTTTTATGTTTTTGGTTCTTTGATGTTGTGTTCTTTTACTATATCTACTACATATTTTCCTTGATGGTTATTTTGTTCCTTTGCTTTTGTTGCACTCTTTTATAGCTTCTGCATATGTCGTTTTATTTTCTATCTTGTATCTTTGAATTTCTTGTGCCTGCTTTTGAACTTCACAGCCCTTTGTATGTTGCTCTTTGATCTCCTCCGCAATTGCAGCATTTCCTAGTCGTTGCTTTACATTGTTCACGCTCATCTCCCCATTTCTGCTACATGTCCTATTCTTTGACATTTTTAACACCTTAAAGGCGATGGTATATATTCTCTTACTTGATAACGCATCATGCCCAGTAAAACCTGATTAGGAATTGCATCACGAAATTGTATCATTACACTGAGACTGTCCTGTTTTATTGTCTCCATTTGATATTAGTCATTTAACACCTTGCACTATCCCTCCTTTCAAGTTTGCTTTGATTTCTTCATTTGTGACTGAACTTGGAACCCCTGAAATTACTTTCGATCGCTTTTCCCCATCTCTTTTGACATTAATTTCCCTCTATTTATTGTTTTACATTTCATGATTCATTTACATTTTTTCTAGTTGTGTTTGGCTGTTAGCCTATCACAATAACTCTACCTCCTCTCAGATATTTAGCTTTTTTTTTACTACACCAAAACTCTTCTCTATAGCCTCCAACAGTTTTAATGAATGTAGGTGTCACCCTGCTTTTCTCTCTAACTCTAATAACACTTTAAATTCCTTTTCACTTGAAATGTCTACTTCAGCCTTAGGCTTTTTCTGTAATCTTATGTCACTACTGTTCATTTTTGGTGACTGCCTGTTTAAACCTTTCCTCGTTGTATTATATCTTACCTCTTGATATACCCTACCTCTTCTTCATCTACCCAGTGGCATCCGAACTATCATCCATGGCTTCCAGTTACATTTAGAATTGATTTTAAAGTACTATTACTTGTTTAGAAATAACTCAAAGGCCTAGGACTTCAAAACATTGCAGATATGCTCACTGCATATAAACAGATCACTCAGATCATTAGCATCAAGTCAGTTAGAAATACCAAGGGTTCACTGAAAGCAAGGTGAGTCAGCTTTTAGCTATTATGCCACCTGTAGCTGGAACCAGCTTCCAGAAGAAATCAGATGTGCTTCAACAGTAACCACATTCAAATCCAGACTCAAAACACTTGAGTACTGTGCTACTGTACGTCAGACTGATTGCACTTTATCTTATCTATGTATCCCTTTTATTCTTTTTAAATCCTTTTTATGTAAAGCACTTTGAATTACCATTGTGTATGAAATGTGCTATATAAATAAACCTGCCTTGCCTTTTAACCATGTTTCTTGTATAGATATTATATCTGGCTTATTCATTCCATCAGTTATGTATACTTGTTTAATTCTTGTCCATTCCTAAATTCCTTTTCATCTGTCATGCTCACTTGAAATGTCTACTTAAGCCTTAGGCCTTTTCTGTAATCCTATGTCACTACTGTTAATTTTTGGTGACTGCCTGTTTAAACCTTTCCTCACTGTATTATATCTTACCTCTTGATATACCCTACCTCTTCTTCATCTACCCAATGCCCAATGTCTAGCTTAATCTGGGTTCTGGGTTAAAACTAGTGATGTTACATATGACACTGAAGCTTTAAGCTCTGTGACGGAGTGCATACTGTTTTCAGAGAAACACGTGATCATCAAAAAATATCTTAATATCTTCCCACATTTAGCTTAGTGCTGGGTGACAAAATAGTTTACATTTTGCGAAAACACAAGCAATCAATGCAGATAAAGTTGGACATACATATCTGGATATAATAGATATATTATATAATATATAATGGATATCTTCATATCCATTTTGCAACGATATCAACAAGGATGCCCAATCCTGTTCCTGTATATTTACCTACCTGCAGAGTTGTGTTTGATCAGGGTTGGAGATGAACTTTGCAGGAAGGTAGATCTCCAGGAACAGGATTGGGCACTCATCTCATCCAATTCCATTATGTGGTTCATTAAACATTGTGTTTGAGTTGCTATTGTCTATCACAAGAGAAAGAGGTTAATTTAGGGCAATTTAAGCTATGTAGAAAGCCTAAGGCAAGCTATATTTGTGTGTGAGGGAATTTGTGATGGAATATTTTTTTCCCCTTAAGGGTATTGTTCAGTAGAAAAACACATCAACATGTAAATGAAGTACTAGTAATGAAAAAGCTCATGATGGTCCTCAGATGAGTCGTGCGCATTCAAACATGTGCCCTCTCAGAAATGGTTTTGAATGCAGCTTACAAAAAAACAAAAAATAATATTTTTTACATTTGATAATTAACCCCTCTGAAGCATACAATCACACCGGTGTGATTAGAATGTTTAGTGCATCACGTGATCAACTGCTAAATTCAAATCTGCATTCGTGCTTTGGCTGGCGCTCATCATATATAACTGTTCAGTGTTTTCAACTTTATAATGTTTATTTTATGTTTCTGACAATTAAATACAGATAAGTACTAGCAAAAAATACATTTATAGTTTGTAAAATATACAGAGATGTCTATGGAAGCGGCAATAATCCTTTCAAACATAATTTGACGACATTTTATTGATAGGCTATATTCTACACATTGTGTAGGTAGCCTAACTATGAAGTTTACTCTAATCTTAGAATATTGTAGGTACAAAATGAATAGTGCTCCAAAGGTGAATTTCTTAGTTTTTAAGCTAAAATATGTCACACAGCTAGGCGATTTGTGCAGAACCAGGTGCAGGTGGTTGGGAAATCCATCCAAAATTGTACAAAATATAAATGTAAAATGACTCTTACTGATCGACCGAATTCAGTGTACACTAGGTAGTGGAGGACATTAGGTTTGCAGGACTTCTGATTCACAAAATGCGCTGTACAATGCCGAGATAAGGTGCAGTTTGCCTTGCGGTGTCAGTCAAGTTAATAATGTTCTCATTTAGATAATTCAAAAGTATAATCAGATATGATGACATTGCAGTAATTATTACAGTGAAAGCTAAAGAAAAGTTTGAGGGTGCTCCTTCAAAAATACTAAGTGCATGACGCCCCTGATGGTCCTCATTATTTTCTTCCTATCTCTGCTTTTGGCCTGAGTGACTGACAGCTGGACCTTAAGGGTGAAAATAAGACATGCAGAGCTCATCTCCATAGTTACAAATCAATCTCACTTTGTGTTGCTCCACTTCTTCTCATGTGCACACACACTCAATGCTTTTATACCCTGTGGAACGATCAATACTCTATGCAAATGCTGCAGTGTGTTCAAAAACCAAGTCATGCTGTGTCTCATTGTCTAAATATGTCACATAACATTTTATACAAGTAGTTGATCCATCTTGTTTCATAAAAGATTCCTCACATCTAACAAAATGCTCCTTTCCATTTATCACAAGTGTACATGAGTAACGCTGTTCAAGGCGGCACTGCGTCTTTTAATTCCAGTCATAAGCACAAGCAGGTTGCTTTGTGTGAGCAGCTAATTAAGGCCATATTCTTCCTCTTTACTTTGTGGAGAGGAGCCAATCAGCGCAATTGGCAATTAACACAGAGATAAAAAGTTATCTGTAAACAGAGACTCTAATTCATTATGTTCTGAAATAGCAATTAAGTCTCAAACACAATGAGCCCAGACCAGAGTGCTGCAGTAAGTCATCTGATGGCGTTTATTTGAAGGGGTTGTAACCCCATGTTCAACGCAACACTTATTTATCTAACTACTTTCAATGAGAATATTATGGGGGAGGGATAGTAAAAGAATGAATGATAGAAAGATGAGAGAGAAAAGAGAGAAGTTTAAGACATCATAAAAGCTTTCCCACCTCCTGCAGTCAATGACACATTTGAAGCACAGGTTGAACTGCAGTGCTTTGGAGTCTTGGCATCTGTGATGGAGAAGTTTCCTGCAAATACCTTCCTAGGGATTTAAAGGAACACCAGCATTTACCTTTGCAAAATTTAAAATGGTAATTATTCTTATTGGTGCTAATTAATCTTTTTTATATGCTTTCTTTAGGACTCTGGCATATGAAAATTATATATTATAAATTATAATTATTTATATATATATGAAAATGTATGAAAATTAAGCTTACTCAATAAGTGTAACAGCAAATTCACATAAGTACTGGCTCAGCTCTCAGGTTTCAAAGTTCTACAGACATCCATTCAGGTTTCACCTGAGGTATAACTTCTGGCCTGCTAGCGCCCCCTGTTGTTTACAATTTAAACTTCTCTCACAGCAGTCCAGTATGTCTTAGCATTCTGAAAGTTGGTACTCGAAAAGGCAGAACTGAAGAGAATAAATATCATCTTTGATTACAGACTGAAAAGAATACATATAAAAGGTTCATGTCCAATTACAAAAATCTAATCCAAAATCTTACATGATTTGAAAGCATTTTGTAAGGCTTTTGCTGGAGTTATTGAAGGAGAGAATTATAGCATTGGATTCTGACAGACCAAATACAGTCATTCAAAACCACTTGTATCTGGTCAAAACATCACTTCCAAGAGAATAAAAATAGGCTCTATAATGCCAGTTAACCTCCAAAACCAAAAGATGCTCCAAACACAGCATTGCTTTTGTATCAGTCTGAATTATTTCTGTCATCTCATGCCTGGAAGAAAAAAGGTAACACTTTACAATACGGGTGCACTAATATGCATTAATTCATGCTTAACTAATGCACAGATAATCATGAGTTAATGTATGACTCATGAAGAACTAAACCATTTATTAATGATTACTGCATCAGCTACTAATGAAGATTATATGTGATTAATAGATTAAGTAATCATTAAATTGTTATCAGTTAAATGTGTCATATTGTATTAATTCCCTAATAACATATTATATTAACTAATAGTGTAAATTCATATGTTAATTACCACAATGGGTTAAAGTAAAGTCATAACATAATAATACCTTTGCAAACTGTTAGCTAATGATTAATTAAAGCAGACAACTCGAAGTTGAAATGCATGGCTTTAACCCATTGTGGTAATTAACATATGAATTTACACTATTAGTTAATATAATATGTTATTAGGGAATTAATACAATATGACACATTTAACTAATAACAATTTAATGATTACTTAAAGTATTAATCATATATAATCTTCATTAGTTGCTGATGCAGTAATCATTAATAAATGGTTTAGTACTCCATGAGTTATACATTAACTCATGATTATCTGTGCATTAGTTAAGCATGAATTAATGCATATTAGTGCACCCGTATTGTAAAGTGTTACCAGAAAAAAAAAGAACCTTTCAACTACTGGCTAAATGCAATCTTCATAAGCAAACTTCAAACTGCTGTAATACAGTATATCAATAGTAAGATGTCTGTGGTTTCATTTGCTGATTCTGATCTTATTGTGGGTGTTATAGAGGTCATGTGCTTTGAATGTACATCATGAATGCCTTTGAAATAACTACATAAATATACTACACTGGAAACCAGCAGTATGTGAACCACCAAAGCACTTGAAGTTGGCATTGATTTAAATAAAAAAATGAATTAAGCAATGCAACAAGACATTTAGCTTCCGTTAGGTTATTCGGCAAAGGTCAAAATAAATGAGTGCTGTGATAATATACCACAATTACAGATATTCCTATCTGGCCAGGATTCAATTTCTCTGAGGATATCTAAGTTAACTGAACAAAAGTAGGTAATTTGCTCTATAAATTTGATCAAGATATGCAATAAAAACGGAGAAATGTTTTGTTCAGATGGGATTAAAATCAAAGAGTGCATCTGTAAAGCACAAATTTACCTGACCATATTTCAAGAACAAGCACTTAAATTTAAAATAAGAAGAAAAACGTTCTGTTGGACAGAGCAGAAATGCCATGACGGCAAATGCTGAAAACTTGACATTTGGTGATCTGTCTAGTCATTCCATAAGGTTAGAGCCACTTCTTTGGTATTGGCCTTTCAAGAGTAAAAAATAGAAAATAAGCATTTATGTAAGGCTTTATATTTGCCAGTAGGTAGCTGATTGTCATAAGGTCATACATCACTGTCTGCTGCCCCTTTCATTCGATCACTTAAAGTACAATTATTTCGGCATAGAAATGTGCCCACGAACAATAACAAAGAATTTCAAACACTAAAGTCAGAATTCTAAAGGCATTTGAGGTGCCATAAGACACCTCAGTCAGAATGTGTTGTGTCAGTGTACTTTTGCGTCCATTCCTTTTTCCTTTTTTAAACCAGAAATAAAATATAGAAGATGCGGTTTCTTCTTTTTTATTTTAACACTGATTAATAGAATTAGTAGATACAAGCTAATTTTTTCTTATACAAGATTATTATTTTATTAAAAATAATATAAATGATATACAACTTGTTTTTTAATATGTAAATATGCTAAATGTAATGATTTCATTTAATGGCTTTTCTTCTGGCGTCAATAGAATGACTTGCATCAAAATGCCTAAAAAGATGACAATGATTAATTTACATTCTAATTCATTAAATAATTTTTTTACATTTATATTTCAACCTAAACATAACCATTTCTAAACCTTAACCTTTTGTTTAGCGGTCCAACACACGCTTTTGCCACAGAGACCTTTTATGTCCTATAAATGTGTTGTATATTTATGATAATCTACGCAGATTTCAGTTGACAATACTGTTTGAAGTTATTAATAACAAAACATGAATGAAAGAGAAAGAGCGGGATGTGCTTTATATTGAAAAGAAATATTAAAATCACGATAAGCTGCGAAAGATAACTGAATTCTACCGCGTCACTGTGGGAGCGTTGCCATCATAGTGACAGCATTTCTCTTGGACATGTATCGGACCCCTCGTGAGTGAGAATGGATTTACTTTTTAACAGGAACAAGAGGGGAGCAATCTCTGTGGGCTGTAAATTAAAGTGGTGTTTGTTACCCTCTTGTTTCATGTAGTTACAGTGTAATTATGAATCTGCGGGCTGTAAATTAAAGTGGTGTTTGTTACCCTCTTGTTTCATGTAGTTACAGTGTAATTATGAATCTGCGGGCTGTAAATTAAAGTGGTGTTTGTTACCCTGTTGTTTTGTGTAGTTACAGGGTAAGTGTGAATCTACAGGCTGTAAATTAAAGTGGTGTTTGTTACCCTCTTGTTTCATGTAGTTACAGTGTAATTATGAATCTGCGGGCTGTAAATTAAAGTGGTGTTTGTTACCCTCTTGTTTCATGTAGTTACAGGGTAAGTATGAATCTACTGGCTGTAAATTAAAGTGGTGTTTGTTACCCTGTTGTTTCGTGTAGTTACAGGGTAAGTGTGAATCTGCGGGCTGTAAATTTAAAGTGGTGTTTGTTACCCTCTTGTTTCATGTAGTTACAGGATAAGTATGAATCTACAGGCTGTAAATTAAAGTGGTGTTTGTTACCCTCTTGTTTTGTGTAGTTACAGGGTAAGTGTTAATCTGCGGGCTGTAAATTAAAGTGCTGTTTGTTACCCTGTTGCTTCGTGTAGTTACAGGGTAAGTGTGAATCTACGGGCTGTAAATTAAAGTGGTGTTTGTTACCCTGTTGTTTCGTGTAGTTACAGGGTAAGTGTGAATCTGCGGGCTGTAAATTTAAAGTGGTGTTTGTTACCCTCTTGTTTCATGTAGTTACAGGATAAGTATGAATCTACAGGCTGTAAATTAAAGTGGTGTTTGTTACCCTGTTGTTTCGTGTAGTTACAGGGTAAGTGTGAATCTACGGGCTGTAAATTAAAGTGGTGTTTGTTAACCTCTTGTTTTATGTAGTTACAGGGTAACTGAGGGTTTTGTGGGCAAAAAAGGACCATTGTCAATAGCATAGATAATTTGTGTGACCAACTTAAATACGAGCAAAAGCTGCATGAAACATTTAGCATTTGAGCAAAACTCCCGTTCACATGAATTTCCTATTGAATTGACTGGATTTTACCAGCAAATTTTTGTAGAGCATCGGTAAATGTAACTGCACCTTAAGGTCTATTGTCTTGGCATTGAACAATAAACTTTTTCTTATGCTAAACAATTACAAGCTGCTGTCCTGCTTGGCGATAGTGCATCCAACATTTCTCTGAAGATTTTTTCTTATCCATCTGTTTGTCTGTCTATCAAACAATCCATCCATCCATTATCATGTATATAAGTGAAGTTAAGATGCAAAAACCATCTGACGTTTTCTTTTAAATTATAATTTTTTTTTATCAAGCTCCTATTTTTAGGTCCAGTAATTTCACTTTAATGGCAAGGAAAAGGTTATTAGTCAGTTATTTAAAAATGTCTTATTTTCAAAAATGTCACTTTAGTCAATTCATTGGTATTTTACAAATTGAACTGTCTTTTGGGACAGAATAGTTATCAGAATATTCGGTAACACTTTATAATAGTTATGTCACTTATAAGTTATTAGTCAATGATAAACTTATAATTTACATAACATGACTGTACATTCATAAATTATTAATAAGTTATAGGCTAACATTTTATGAATGTTTTGTTAATTCAGTTATAATTCATTTATAAATTATTACTTAATACATTCATAAATTATAAATAAGTGGTATGCTATACTGTATCCGTATATCCATATATCCGTGACGAATAGTTTACACTTTAGATGAGGGGATGCAGAAAGTGTTGTAAATGATTTGTTCATGCGTTTACACATCATCTATAACAGGTGTTGAACACTTTGTAGTGTGCACTGCAGTGTAAGTGCTGATTGGTGAGGGCATAGACAGCTGTCTTCTCTGACACACATGGAGTCTTTAATTTAAAGATAACTTACAACACATTTGTAAATCGTTAGCATACCACTCATTAATAATTTATAAACATATAGTCATGTTTTAAAAATGATTCATTAACTAATGATTTATAAATGACAAATAGCATACCACTTAATAATTTATGAGCGTATTAACTAATAATTTATAAATGATTTATAACTAAATGAACAAACCATTTATAAAACGTTAGCCTATCACTTATTAATAATTTATGAATGTATAGTCATGTTTTGTAAATGATTAGTTCATCATTAACTAATAACTTATAAGTGACTTATAACTGAACTTTATTATAAACTGTTACCGTATATTCCAATAAAACTGAACACATGGATTGCTTATAAAACTAGTTCCATTTTGAGGGAACTCAACACCGCGTCAGTTGACGCTATGGGGAAGCATCCATGCCTAAGGCACGTGTACAAACTAGCCACTCATGGCCGAAGCAGTGATGGCGTCGCTAGGTGTGCCCCAACGTATAAAAAGTGCACTTGATGACAAACATCATCAGTTTCAGGAAGCTGCTTGTCTGTGTGCTGTGTTAAGATTTCAGTGTGTGTTTCAAGAAAGAGAAGGTAAGGGAGCAGACAGTCTAAACACTGTGTTCCTTTGTGTCTACGTTTCATAATGCCTGACGGTGGTCACGAGCTGTGTCTTATCTGTCTAGAAGTGGAGCATGTACGTTCAGCCCTCGAGGGAGCTAGATGCATTCATTGTGATGATTTCTCACTGAGAAAACTCTGCCCCTAGCTGGCGCTCTTCATGAGTGAACCCGCTGAAACTTGTGGTTTGGACAGAGCTGTTTGAAGAGCAAGTTGCTTGAGGAAGTTCCCTTTACTTACCCCGCTAGCTCTGCTGTATATATGCCTGAAGCGGAAGCCTGTTCTGCAGCTTCTTCCGTGGTAAATGAGGACTCATTGCTTGCTTATGATTTTGACGATATAGAAAGTGTGGTGTCAGTACAGACAGATATTTATAAAATATCTGTTTCCTGCTCCATGCAGCAAAACGCTGAATACAATGAGCTAGTGGAGTTTATGACTCATGCTACAGCCAGTCTGAGTTTGGAATGGTCTGGCTTGAACAAGCGGTATCTGCAAAGTCATGTGTACAGCTCCGGTGAGCCTTCCATGTCTTCCAGACCTGCACATTGATGTGTCAACTGTAGTGACTGGACCGATCAAACACACGATTTTTACCATTTAATCTCCTTAATGACCCAGACAGGCTCTGTGACGTCTAGTTTCCCCACACTGTGAATTAGCACCCTGGTGCCCACTAATACACTTCAAAGACACTGGGGTTGATTGTTCTCAAATGAGAAAATAGTACAACCAACGGACATTCAATCCCCTAAAGAAATAGAATTATATCCACTAATTCATTGACAATCTGTTTATGTCAGGGTTCTGTTTGTGTTTTGGACTTTCAGTTTGTGTTTTGATTTCATTCCTGTGTTCCTTTGTTCACTTTCCCGCCAATCCTTTGTTCCCATGGTTACCCTTGTTAGTTAATTTGTCCCAGCTGTGTCTAGTTAATTATCTTGTTTCTGTTCACTACTTAAGTTGCACCCTCACCTTCAGTCTTTGTCTAGTCACTGTTATGTTACCCGTTATGTTGGAGTGTTTCCCTGCCTTTCTGTTTGTTCCTAAGCATTATTAAAGTTTAAGTTTGTGTTTTGATCGTTTGAGTCTTCAGCCTGTTCCTGTGCACACTGTACCATTACAGATGACTAGACCTACAACAAAACTGGTTGAAGAAATTCTCCTCTCCCTCCAGCAGCGTGGTCGTCCACTGGAGCAGTATGTGGAGGAGTTTGTAGCGTTTTCCCATCTGGTGATTCTACGCTTTCTGCTTACTTTCAGATGGGACTGGATGAGGAAGTCATTCGTTTTCTGTCTCCCGAGCCTTGTTTGTCCTTGGCTGAGTCCATTAATTCCATCCTCTGGCTTAATGGTTCCAATTTCATTGTTGAAGAACTGAAAGAGCATAACATCCCTCATCCACCCCCGTCTCAAGGTTGCTGGGGTGCCCCAACTCACCCTCTACCTGCACCCTCCACATACCGGTCCAGTGAGACGACCACTCAGCCTCAGTCGCCCCACTCCACTCCGGTCAAGATGGCCGCTGCCACGCCCGAGCCCTCATCTCCGTTCAGGATGGCCGCCGCCAAGCCCGAGCCCTCGTCTCCGGTCAAGATGGCCGCCATCATGCCTGAGCCCTCGTCTCAGGCTAAGATGGCTGCTGCCGCCATTCCAGAGCCTCGACCCGTCCAGAGAGAACTCCGTCTCCTTTCGTCCCGTGTCCAGAGATTACTCCACCTCCTTCCGTCCCCTGTCCAGAGAGGACTCCATCTCCTTCCGTCCCGAGTCCAGAGTGGACTCCGCCTCCTGTCTCCTGTCCAGAGAGGTCTCCGCCTCCTGTCTCCAGTCCAGAGAGGACTCCACCTCCTGTCGCTCCAGTGTACGTAGTTGGGGGGGTGGCTACCCATCCTCCGAGGCTGGCCCTGAATGGCCTGAGCTGCCATGACTCCCTGAAGGGCCTGAGCCGCCATGGCTATCTGAACTCCCTGAGGTGGCTCCCTGAACTATTTGCATGCTATGCCTTCGTTACTCAGAAAACCCAATTAAACATTACTTGGCTGGTTTGAGTACCATTTTGCCAAAGCAAAAACATTTTTTAAATAAAAAACAGGTGGGGCAAAAGATTTTTGAGGCAGAGCAATTCTTAATAGACTTTTCACTAATTTCCTCCACTTATGCAGTCATCGTTCTCAGTTGCATTCACTCATTTTCCAGTCATCTTGAATGTTATTGACAATACAACAAAAAAATTGGGGAGAACGTCACATAAGTTGACTTCATAAATTCATGTTGATTTCCTAAAATTTCTCACCATTATGGTGATTAGTGTTCCCTTTGGTTGGCCACTTGGAACTTCATTTATATTATTGTAATTCTCTTCACAGATCACAGTGATTTGATTTCAAAGGAAGGGAAGTTTTATATATATATATATATATATATATATATATATTTATTTGTAAATGAATGAATTAATGATATATAACATAACTATATTTCATGTCAAATAATGATCTTTTAACGTTTTATTGCTAACACTTATGACATAAACTTTTAATTGGGTTGATATAATCCCTCTATATTTGTGACAATATCTTGCAACTGACCATGCTTGAGTCGCACACACACTTCAACATTCAGCATGCATGTTGCTGCATAATTTATTTATTTGCTGTCGTTATTGGGGTTATACTGACAAAATACAGCAAATAAAATAGTAAAATAAAGCCAAAAATAGTAAAACAAAGCAATTAATTTATTCATGCCGCAATGCATTCTGGGAGTACACTTCCTCAGATCACAGATAGAATTAAATTGTCAAAACTTAAATGGTTTAAGTAAAAACAACTTAATGCAATTAAGCTTGAAAATTGAATGTTAAGTGCATTCAATGCTAGTTGAACTACTAAAATTACGTTCACTTTACTTGAAGAAAATGTGGAAACCGATCGCACATAGTTTAAGTCGCCATAGCTGAAAATGACAGATTAAAACTATGTTGAGAATAATAGTATTTAAGATGTTTGCAGAACATAATATAACACTGTTAGTTAAATGGAATTACTCAAGTACTCTTACTATTAAATCTTAAGCAAGAATAGTAAATATTCTAGAGTATGCTAACTAGAATTGGCATTAAACTAACTTGATAATGATTACGTAATTTACTTGGGAGGTGTTAGTTTTCTTTTTACTTTTAAATTAACTTCAGTTTTCCCTTTAAGTTTGCTTTGCAAAAATAAGGCAATCGGTTTCCAAACTTTTTTTAAGTAAACTGAACTTAGAATGTTAGAATTTACAGTGTGGTGAACATTACTTTCTCATAGAATGCAGTGTGTGTGTGTTAAATTGATCAAAATATAAATGGACACACAATTTTCAACTCACTCCAATCACATAACAGAGTCTCTGCGAGTTCACCGTCGCTTCTTCTCTCAACACGGAAGGAATCGATTGCAACTGCAACACCATTGGACTGAACTATCAAGACCTTCTCCTGTGACTGTATTCGGACGCTCTTCAACAGCTCAGGCAAATGCAAGTAATGTACAATATACAAAATTGCTGTGTAGTTAGTTAAAGCAGTAAACCCCTTTGTTCAAACAAAGGAGCTTGTTGTCATAACTGATGGTTCTCCCAGCTGTTAGACTCTTTTTCAGAGTTTCATTCCTCAGTCACTTTCCATTCTACCCCATGTATGTGTGCTTGTGTGTATATTATTGTGTAGAGTAGTTATGTGTTCGTGTTTTAGTTAAATAAACTCTTGTGAACATTCATATGAGTTGGTTCTCGTCTGCTTCTAAATAAATTGTCACTTTAACGAATCGATCATAGCTACGAGCTATGAAAGAGTTATTTTTCTGTGGCCACAGAAAATATCCTTTCTGAAGAGTTGATAGACAATCAGTACTAAATGTTTGCTGGACGAACAGATTATTTGGTTGTAATATTAATTCAGTTACATTAAGTTAATTCAGTTAACTGATCCAAATATTCATAATTAATTATAACAAGTTATGATTAATTATTAATATTTCCCCTTTGAGCTAATTTGTTACACAGTGGAATCCATATGAGTGGAATCCATATTGCACTTGTGTGGCCCATTCAGCTTCGACTTATTCGAATGTAGAGGGGCTGGAGAGTATTTTACTGTGGGGATATCCTCATCGATGAAGGCTCCCGTTTTGCCCTCTCGCCATGTCAGACTTGACATCAAGGTTGGTGGGCAGAGTGTATGCAGCGGCGGGTCAGACTCGTGGAGCTTTGCATACTTCACCAATATTATCCCCCGAGGCAGTCTCTGAACTGCGTATAATCACAGATTTATCTCTTCGTGCTACCAGGCAGGCATCCCGTTCCCTAAATGTATTCCTCGCCGGGAACAAGTTCCTGGAGAGGGGAGCCCCTTTGCCCCCTTTTCATTATTTTCTTCTTCTTGTTCTTTTCTGCCATCCTGTATTGCTCCTCCCTCCCCCTATGAGGAGTGTTGGGGTACAATAGTTCAATAGTACAATAGTAATAATGCTGTTTTTTAGAGGAAAATAAAAGTCTCCTCCCTCCCCATCCATGGAGGGAACTAGGGTACAGAAGATTGATTTTAAATTAAAATACGGATGGCTGAAGTCAGATGGAGCCGGCACTGTGTGTTTGGCTCCCTAGTAATATATTTAGAAGTAGAGCTGGACAGATTTTAGATATGACTATCTATGATAGTTGTATTTCTTTTCTGTCGCCTTCTCCAGGTATACTGTAGGTATTAAGTAAGGTTATGCTCCTTCCAATTGCTCCTGTTATGGTGTATTTGTTAGATGTGGATGGTAGCTCTGCTCTAAGGGATCTGGACTAGAGCGGTATGAAAATTTCATATCACAATTATAGTGACCAAAGTTATCACGATTATCAATATTATCATGGTTATGTTAAAATGAGATTAAAATGTTGAAAAAGAACTGGTACACACACTGAAAACATTTTAACAAGTTTTATATTTGAAAATCAACAAACATAAAATTAGCAGCTATATGCACTTTTTTAAGCATAAACATTAAAGTGACCCTATTATGGCATTTTAAAGGTTCCTATTTTTGTTTTAGGAGTCCCCAACAACAGGTTTACATGCAAGCAAGGTCAAAAAACACTCTTTGTCTTATAATATGCATTTAATTTTACCTTATTTACTCAACGACTCCCAAAGGATTCACTCAACGATTAATTTTTCCAAACCCCTCCTTTGCGTGCAGCTAATCTGTGACTGGTCAGATGACCCAGTCAGTTGTGATTGGTATACTGCGTGCAGCGCATGACGGAAATGGAACGCCTATCACCATTACTGGATTACAGCATGTCGAGTGTTGACATTTTTATACAGTGTATGAACAGACATGGCATCAATTTTGCCTTACAGAGTTCAACAGAGAGCAGAGAACAAAGCCTGTGTCACAGTTAAATGTTACTAGTGGTGTTTACAGACAAAATACTTCTGCTGGTTAACACGGAGTACAGTATACAGTGCTTGCATCACTTAGATTGTTTTATAATAATGATGGTGCTCCGCTGTGTTCTAAAAATAAAGACTCAGAGAGGAAATAAGTTGTTTTATGTTTATGTTAGCGAACCTAGCCCACAGCTCTGTGGTAAACACCCAGACGGTAATGCGTTAGCCCAACGCAGAAACGTATTGATAAAGCACTGCAGTTGTACACCAACGTACTGCTCTATTCTTTACCATAACTCCAAGTAATAACGACAAACATTTGACACACTTCTTCTAGACCATTGCGAGCAAACACATATTGCTGTTAGCTGGTTAGCTGGAGACCTACAAGCTGCGCAGAGTGTACACAACACACACAACTAAATATGTATTGTGCATGATACAGAGAACATAACAGCAACAATTATTAATCATACTTACAGGTTGTGATTCAGAGGAGGAAGAAGCTGGTCCAAATATCCTTCAATAACAACCGGCTTACGAATCCATCTTTGAACGCATTTAGGTTAAAGAAGCAGTTGTCAGTTAAATGACGGGAACACAGCACAAGGTTCGGTCTATACTGCTGTGGTATCATTGTAAAGATGAACTTTAACCACTGATTCTTCACATGCTCGTCCTTGAAAAAAAAAACTCGCTTTACATTCAAATTGTAGAGCACGATGTATCCAGTATCCACAGGAATCAGCTGCAGTCTTTGAGGTGGTTCTGCGCAGGCAATAAATGGGCGGGCAATATGCTAATGTTTCGTCATGACGTCACAACGAAACGGTTTAAGATACATTTGAAAAATTCTTTTTTTTGACTCAGAGTCGACTCTTACTTTTGAGAGAAAATAACTTTATATACGGTGCACTTTCAGATTTAAAACTTTGCTGGATGTTTTCATTCACCTAGAGCTATGTTGCACACTATATGAAAGGTAATTTTCAAAAATCCATAATAGGGGTTCTTTAAATTAACATTAAAGGGTACATAACACACACAGTTTCTGCCAATCTCATGTTAATCTTGAGTACATATCAGTATTGCATCCTTCATATTTCCGTAGAGTCTTTAGTTTTATCATATTTATAAAAGACAGATATGCTTTCCCTCACAACCAAAAACACACTTCTTTAGTGACATTGTTGATTTTGTGGTCTAAAAACAAAATGACAGCGCTGCCGACACTTCTGTAACCTGAAGGAAACTTGTGTGATGGGCGTGCTCTTTCTCTCGCTCTGGTTGATGTGCGCACACACTTATCCGGGAGAAGTGCCCATACAAGGAATTCCCCCTACTCTTAATTAAGAGTAGGGAAGCCTCGCCTACGGCTGGTGACGATCTGCCCTATTAGCATAGATACAGCCCTAAGTGAGAAGCACAGAGTCTGCTGTTTCTGTCAGGACCACTATTGTCAAAGATAATTGACAATTAGCATACAGTTTGGATTGGCGGTATGGTTCTGTTCTGGGCAAGAATTCCCTGTGCATCCATGCAGCCAGTGATAACCCCCTTAGGGTAAACAGAACAGAACCAACATAATGTGTTGCAGATATCATTAATGTCAATATTTAATGTACAAAATAATTTGGGAATTTAGACAACGAGAGGAGGAGCTGGGGATGGAGGAGGGTAAATGAGCTCTGCAGAAACGCGATAGCTGCTGATAGTACTGAAGGAGCTTATATATGTATGCTGTGATAGACATCATACTCTATCAGGTAATTTTCATTTTTGGGTGAACTACCCTTTAACTGTGTCTAAGCAAAAACATTAGTTTTCAAGACGAACAGATCGCTGCCACTGCGCAATACTCACAAATTACCACGGGAAGGCGGGTGTTCGTCCATCTATAAATTGAGGTATATGTCAAAATATTACTGGTAATGTCATACTTTGTAGTAGTGGTATCGTGGCATAATAATATGTTTAGCTGTAAAATGTATTACCTTAATTAACTGAAATCGAAGGTAGCTCGTTCACAAACAGCATACACAGATGTTCAACCAATAAAGATGTTCATCGCTTGCAAACAATAGGATGCATTTGCAGATTTGCTTTCAATTGACTGTAACGTTAGGTCCACGGACACTTCATCCAATGCTCTTGATGTTCTTACATTTCCTGTTACGACTCTGAGTGAGAAACGATATCTACTGATTATGTGTATGTGCCTAACTAAACATAACTTACCATGCTGTCACAGGCTGGAGTATCCTTTGTATCTGAGGTGTTGTTGGTTCATTGTCCTGCGATTCGGGATCAGACTCCAACATGTATGGGCCAGGGCTCACAAAGCCCGATGTCCCGGGGGTAATGTGTTTTCCAGTCGGGCTACCAAAATGTATCACCGGCCTTATCTTAAATAGTGAAATACCATTCCTTCCTTGATGTGCGTTGTTCACTCTCTTGACTTATTATTTGAAGGAAAAATACAATCGCAGAAGTTTTGAACATGCTGATTTGTCTGCAATGAAGTTTTTCAGATGCTTGTGCTTGTGTGTGTGTGTGTGTGTGTGTGTGTGTGTGTTAGTGATGCGGTTCACATTTATATCCACCGATCGGGCAGGCCAAGTAATAAAAAATAACATTCCAATTAATTGCGAGTGGAGAGATAAATCATTGTGTTTGTTTGATAAAGACATATTGCGAGCCCTGTGGGCGAATCATTCCGGTTGCCATTTTTCCACACATTTTCAAAACAATTCCCCACATGTACTGACGGGGGAGCCGAAGCTCATTATAATATGCAAAACTGTTATCCAATCATAGAAGTGGGTGTTTACTGGCAAGTCTTCAATGCGGCACGCCCATAAAAACCGAGCGTTCCAGGAGCTAGGCTCAAAACCAGGGTTGAAAATAGCCTATTACTTATTCATTATAATGTTTTTGAATGTAAAAAAAACCAATGCGAATTTCATAAGTTGACCTCAGACAACAGTATAAAAATTTTTTTCCAGCTAGTTCATGACCCCTTTAAACAAACAGACTCCAGTCCTGGATGGTAATCCATACATTTGAGAGTCTACTCAAGCTGCGCATCCATCTTTTCACCTCTATTGCAATACAGTATGTAACACAAATGCAATAGCATGTCATAAAAGCAAGATGACAACATAAGTTATAACTGTAAATAAACTATACCTGTTCTATGTCCATGCAGCATATATTCTCTGGCTCTGTAAGCATTTTACAACAGTTCCCACATGAGCACCTGTACAGCGATTTATAGATTATCATGAAGGAACATGTTAATCGATTTGATATTTAAGTCCACATCAACTACATAAATTAATCAATAACCATTCAGAAACGTCCTGTTGCATGTTGTCACTTCTTGAGTCTCTCCATCATTGTCCGACTCCAGTTCAAACAAATAAGGCTGAACACAGCTTACTGACAGTTTCTGATATTTTAAGTGTGTGGGAGAACATCGGAGCATGAGTTCTTGAAGCTCTGCCTTCTTCTTGAAAGGGGGCCAGGAGCACCAGCTCATTTGCATTTAAAAGAACACACACAATTTTAACATGCTATAAAAAATTATCTGTGGGGTATTTTGAGATGAACCTTCACATACACACTCTAGGGACATCAGAGACTTGTTGTAAAATGGGGCATAATAGGTCCCCTTTAAGATTGAAATGCAAAAAATGCCCCAGACTTCTTCGCTCCGCCGCACGCCTGCCCGAACAGCCAAGTCTTCGCCACCCCCGGCAAGACTTCCATCTTCCTCCCCATCCATCGAGTTCAGTCTAAATCTCCTCTGGAACCCCTGTTCATAGATGAAACCAACAAACCTGTGACACGCTTTTGGTTCCAGAAACACCTCAAATCCGTTCTCCAACAGTCAGGCGTCCCAGCAAAGAATTTCTCAAGTCACTCTTTCCGTATCAGGGCGGCAACCTCAGCAGCCCAAAAAGGCCTCTCCCAACAGCAGATCCAAGCTCTCGGGAAATGGTCCTCAGATGCCTTCCAAAGCTATATCAGGACCAAGGTTCCACATTAAATAACCCCACCAAACCTTCATCGATTAAAACCCTCCAGGTCGTCCAGGTCGTCCAGCGAACATTGTTCTCCCAGCAAACACAGTGAGAAATCTCCCGGTCAAGCACTTACGTTTCTCTCTTCCGTCCAGCGAGCATTTGGTCTCACAGCGGACGCAGCAAGAAATCTCCCGGTCGAGCACTCATGTTTTCTCTTTTCTGTGTTTCCTCTTTCCCGTCCAGCAAGTATTGATCTCTCAGCAGATGCAGCGAGAATTCCCCTGGCCGGGCTTCCAAAATGTGTCACTCCGCCGCCGGCTGGTGGGGCCCACCGGCCTGACGACCGCGAGCCGCTCCCATCGAGCTACATGGGCCCTCTCGGTCTGCCGTTCCTTGCCCATTGGTTGCCCAGAGCTCAACCGTATGATGCCGCGGCACCACAAGCCACTCTCCCTCCTGGTCTAGCAACCAGGCCCCTTTTTGAAATGCCAGCCCGCCAAGCTCGGCACTCCTTTGGGGGGGTCTTTAGCCAGACGGCTGTCCTCTGCACTTTAGCCTTTTGGGGGAAGTACTCTGGGTTCAGGTCAAATTTAGAACTCTTTTAAATTTAGAAAAAGTCTAGTACAAACATTACTGTCACTCATCAACGGCAGCAGTCACAGTTGCTAGGCGACAATAGGTTAGTTTGAGATGCGCCTTGCCTGAAATATAGGCAAGAGTAGGCGGCTGCAGTGAGGGGAGGAGTGAAAGAAGTGCAAGCAAGATGGACAGTTCTTTCTTCTCGTAGTGGATCAGACACCTACAAGATCAAAGGCAGATATTGCAGGATTCACACTTATGCGCTTTGTTGCTGATAAACTGGATGTAATTTAAGTTCTGTTGCTTTTTTATGAAATTAACCCATAGTTTGACAGACATGTAATGCAACCAATCACAGTTCATTTTGTTTCCGCATTTTGTTTAGGGGCGTGAAAATGTAAAATCGATGTCCCTGCAATAACAGACCGGCGTGCATCTATAAATTATTCATTTAAGAACATTGTGCAAGTTTACTGAAACAAAGGAACTTCACCTTTGAAAATCCAGGGTTTAGGTGATCCTGGTAAGTGCTCATCACAGTTGTAAACACAACAGCGTTATTCTTCCGTGAGGGAGTTTGGCATTTGTTTCCAGGCGGACCGTTTAAGAACGTAACACACACGTCTCGATCAGATGACGACTTTGAAACTCCTGATGTGTTTCCAGAAAAGTGTGCCATATGCATCAGACGTTCAGCCAACGGTCTGTGGGCATGATGTCTGAGGCTGAGACTATAAACCAATAAACATTAAGCTGTGTCATCAGCAAGTCATTTCCCATCATGCTTTTCAGTCGGTGGAGAGCAACTGCGCCTGACTGCAGAATCTGACATCGCCGTCGCAAGAGTTTTTTGACACACGTCAGCATGACAGAGCAAGTCGGAACACACTTGGACACATTTCTAACCGGCATGCATTTCACTGATCACTGGTGATTGGTTCTGCTCAGATTTTGCTTATCTCAAACAAGCCTAAGGACAGTCCTACCTAGGCTAGACCCTTTTAGATCCCATTTATCAATGCTCAGTCCGTCCTTTGCGGCCTTCAAAAGATACAGTCTTTGAATTGGGACACAGCCATAGAGTCTATGAGTGGCAGGCAACCCCTATAGGCTCACAAAATCCTAAATCCTAGTGCTCAGCAGCCAATGGGAACTCATAAAACTCACCCGTTAAAACTGAACAAGTTGCCAGATGGATCAAAAGTATGTGATTTGATGTCTGAGATCACGGGTCCCCCTCGTAGCACTCCCTCGTACCTGGCCGGCTGTTCCCCCTTCTGACTGTGGACTCACTATTCATCCCTGTGTTCCTGATTTTGTGTACTCTTGTCATTCAATAAAACACTGTTATTCCCACAGCTGATTCCTCCTCTTTTACCATCCTGACACAAGACAGCACATGAAAGGTCAATGAACAACATTTATGAATTGTGTGTGGCACAAACACATTATCTCTGCTTGGAGACAATTACCTGTTTAATTTTAGTCAATTTAAGCTGTTTTTCCTGCATTGTTCAAAGCTGCAAATGTGTGTGCTTGAACTACATTTTATATATGAATACCAACAAAAACTAATGAGATCACATTGGTCTGTAAGCAACACAAGAAACTAATATAGAATAATAAACCAAATAAAAAGACAAACACCTAAGATCTGTGGTATTATTACTTTTGAATTGCATATTGAAATTATACTCGACGATCAAACTGCAGCACTGAATCAGGTGTGTGGTGAGTTGAATGACTGCAGGCCCTGAACATTCTAGTGACCTCAAGGCTAGATTATTGTAATGCTCTACTGGGTGGTTGCCCTGCTCGCTTAATAAATAAACTGCAGCTGGTCCAAAACGCAGCAGCTCGAGTTCTTACTAGAACCAGGAAGTATGACCATATTAGCCCGGTTCTGTCAACACTGCACTGGCTCCCTATTAAACATCGCATACATTTTAAAATCTTGCTAATTACTTACAAATCACTAAATGGTTTAGCTCCCCAGTACTTGAGCGAGCTCTTAACGCATTATACTCCATCACGTCTATTGCGGTCTCAAAACTCTGGCCAGTTGATAATACCTAGAATATCAAAATCAACTGCAGGCGGTCGATCCTTTTCCTATTTAGCACCCAAACTCTGGAACAGCCTTCCTAGCATTGTTCGGGAAGCAGACACACTCTGTCAGTTTAAATCTAGACTAAAAACGCATCTCTTTACTATGGCATACACATAAAACATTTTAATTTATATTTTATTCAAATTGTTAGGCTGCATTAACTAGGTCAGCCGGAACCGGGAACACTTCCCATAACACCTGATGTACTCGTTACATCATAAGAGGAATGGCATCTACGCTAATGTTAGTCTCTCTGTTTATCCCGAGGTTTACTGCAGTCAGCCGGATCCGGGCCGTATCCTGATCAGATGGTGGACCAGCGCCCAGACATTACCAGCTCATCCCTGAAGTGTCTGCAGAGACCGTGTCAATTAGTCTACCCTCTGAAATTGCTCATCGACATGGCATCCTCAATGGATCCATCTCCGGCGTGATGACTCCGATATTTCGAATATTCCTATTTAATAATTGTTTAATTGACACGCCATCCTCAATAAACCCGGTGTGATGCCTCCGATCTTTCGAATAATCCAATCTAATAATACTTCTGACCTATAAGGCTGCCAAAATAATAAACATACACTGTTTGTTAATTGGCCAGAGGAGAACTGGCACCCCGACTGAGCCTGGTTTCTCCCAAGGTTTATTTTTCTCCATTAGGACACCTGATGGAGTTTTGGTTCCTTGCCACTGTCGCCTCTGGCTTGCTCAGTTGGGGACACAAAATTTTCAAATAAATATCCAAATAAATGTAATTACTAAACTAAATTATATCAACTACATTACTTGAATATATATGATAATTGAAATGAGCTGATGACATCACCGTTTTCTCCAGAGCGGCTGTACAGCCGAATCAAATTCTGTTCATTATTTTCCTGTTTAACACTGTGAAGCTGCTTTGAAACAATCTGCATTGTAAAAAGCGCTATATAAATAAAGTTGACTTGACTTGACTAGTGTGGCTGATAAAAGTCGGCCAGCAGTCAGACTCCTCTGACTTCAGCTGGGAGCTTTTGTCTTTGCTGTGACAGTGAAGTTAGTTCCAGACAGCCTCTCATTTGCCATGACAGAATTATAGCAGCGGAACATTGAGTACTTTAGGAAAAGTGCATCTCTGCTGTCATTCACTGTCCTCTACAGGGCATTTACAAGCCAGACCTATACCATCACTACCCATTTATTCACCCACAGCTCCCTCAACTAGTAAGATTCCAATCTTCCAGGACTTCCAGGACTGAACTGATCAACAATATGTCCATCCACCACATCTTGCAGATCCAGGGAGAACCACTCTGCAGTGCATACACTCTTGTTATTTGTGTGTTAGGGTTTTTATCCTTTTTCAAAAGTTATAGATAGTTGCCCAGCATTCTAGTTTTGTGGTTAGTGTGTGACCAAATTTCTGTGCTGTACACTCAATTATAAATTCAAATCACTGTTGGTTAATTGTATTTTGTCAAAAACAGCTTTACAGAAAATCATGATGTTAGTGCTGATGTTACATAACAGCTTCATGCCTTAAAGCATTTTGCAGATTAGAGCTGGGCAATAATATAGTTTACATTTTGCAACAATATAAACAAAGCAGTTTAGATTTGCTATTATAGGCCCTATATTGCTTCACATGTGTTATGAACTGCACTAAGACTAAACTGGGAATGAACACAGGGATTAAATAGGCAGTTTTTAACAAGGAAAAACACAGCTGAACTAAATCACACAATCATGAGAACAGACAATGGATTTCCCAATGACCACCATGGCGGAGCAGAAGCTGTCTGTGACAAAGCAACCCAGCAAACATGCTCCTTTGGGGCCCGTATGGGGCCATTGTGGGCAGCCCACTGTGGGCCCAGATACCGGCGTGAAATGTGGGGCATAAATATGTACGTTTTATTAAAATAAATGCAAACACTTGTCTGACAGTCAAAATTGTACTTACACAGCAAAAGATGCAGTGAACTGTGCCTGAGTGGCCTTTGGGTTTATTTAGCTGTGGTTGTAATTCACAAAGAAGAAAGAGAGAAGATAACTGAATATTAGTCAAATATTGCATAAATCTATACAAATTAAAATGTATTAATTTTTCAGGAGTTCTCAACTCTGGCTGTCGAAGTGCACCATCTTGCAGAGTTTATGTCCAGATCTGATCAATCTCACCTGCTTGTGACTTTCTAGTCAGTAAACCAAAAGACCCTGATTAGCATGTTCAGGTGTGTTGGACCAGGGTTGATGCTAAAATCTGCAGGACAGTGGTCCTCGAGGGCCAGAGCTGAGATCCCCTGCAATATTATGTTCTGAGCACGGCAATTCAGAGATCCAGAATGACTGCTAGATCAGCCACTTACAACAGTGGTGTCCAGTCCTGGACGTGGAGGACCAACACCTGCAGAGCGTAGCTCCAGCCTGCCTGTAGTTTCTGGTGATACTGAAGACCTTGATCAAATGGTTCAGGTCTGTTTAACTGGGGTTGGAGCTCCATTCTGCAGTCAGGACTAGATGGCAATAAATACTGAAAAGAGAGAGGACAAACAGCATTTAATGGTATAAAGACAGTTTAAAACTTTTATTCATGAATATGTACAACAACATCTGAGAATGTACAACACCACTGTTCTGACAAATACAGTATGTTAAGTGGGTGAGAATCATCTCCCGATGGGATACGGGGGATGTCACTGGGCTCTGGAAGGAGGGAGATGGAGGACGTCACTGGGCTCTGGACGGAGGGAGACGGGGGATGTCACTATAGACTTCATAGAAAGTGTTGTATTACAACATACAACAGTATAATAATGATTAAGTGGGACAGTGTGGGCAAGGGCAAACCCTTTGTGGGCTTACAGAAAACCCACACAGGCCCCCCGTGGGTTAGCCCATGCAGGGCCCATAGCGGTTCTGCCGGTTTGGGCCCCAATGGAAGTTTAGTGTGGACAACCCACTTACCCACAGTGAGCCCAAACTGGCGTGTTTGCTGGGAAGCAGAGTCTTTGAAAATGGCCTCCTTGGCCAAGACTCAGGCCCATAGAGCGGCCTTTCTGGCCAAGATGAGACAGGCAGGGAGTTCCGGTGACCACCGTGGTCGTGACAGGACAGACTGAGAGTTACATTGACTTCATTCTGGTAAAAAAAAATGGTCAAATATTTAAATTGGTTAAAATATGTAAACTTGAGGTTTAAAGTCCATGTTAATTTAACCAAAAAAAGGCAAATTCAGGGACCCTTAAAGTTTTTAGATTACAATAGGCCAGAAATATACTTGACAGAGCCATTAGTCAATGCATTGCAAGTATGTGGTCCCATTATGAATTGTGTTCTAACATTTTTATGGAAAAGCTACAGCACATGAAATCAAGTTTGCAAAACTAGAAGTTTTATTGCGTGTCGAATATATTTTTGACCTTAGTTGATCAGAATATTTCTTTCTTCAACTTTAGCTTCTGTTGTGGTATTTAAATAGAACATAACGACAGTAAGAAGTAGCAATAAACGGTGATTACTATCAGTAATAATAATTGTCTTTTGTCGAAACTGACCAGAGCTCCGGTCTTCATCTACAGCTTTGTTAATGATAACACCCACTATTTTTGCAATAAGAAGGGCAGGATCTGATTAATGTATTACTAGTGTGTTATTATCATTAGCCTTTGTGTGCTTGTGTGTAATAACCTTCCATCCTTCATTTTAACCCCCCACCATAACAACTGCTAAACCTGAAAGCAACATCGGTAGCATTTTTCCGTGACTTGGTGAATAATCTCTGTGAGAAAATTAAGAGGAAATTGTGCATGAATCTCTACATTATCTTGCACAATGAAACACTTGAGTAATTAAAGTCCCTGTTGTTTCGTTTTTAAATAGAGTCTTAGTTTAAATCCATAAGTAGTACCCAACACAAGATTAAAAATGTCCTTACAGGCTCTTATAATTCCATGGCAGTTTTCTCTGAAAATATTTTCTGCAGAACTGGAGGTGGAGTACAGCTGGATTAGGCACTGACCATATATCTATATGTCACAACACAGAAGGAAACAGACAGGCAGGTAAGTGTAAACAGAGTTTATTTAAGCAGGGTGATGGTGGAACAGCAGGAACCAGGCGATAGGAAGCGGGTGGTAACTTAGCTGGTGAAGACACAAGTGGAATATCTGTGCATGAGACGAGAAGAGACAAGCTACAGACAACCCACAGAAACAGTGTAAAAGTAGCACAATTCGAGACTTGGCAACACTGAAATAAGCGTTGTTAAATGGTCTATAGCAGGTGTGTGACAACTGACAGCGGACGTTTGTGATGGGATTTTAAAAAGAGAAATGGAGCAGAAAAGGTTTTTGTATTTTGACATGCTTTAAAGCCTGTGACAATGGGAGACCGGACCATAACCAGGTAGGTATTTAATCTAAATATTTAATCGTTAGCAACTATTAGTTAACAGTTTATTTCTTATGTTAAATGTAACTGTTACATTATATTTTCACATTTATATATTTACGTCCAAGTCTTTATTTAAGTACTTATTTGTATTCAACTCAAATCATCTCAGACGCATTTTAACTTTTTATGACATGGCAGCCGTCGACTGATTCAGCCCAGCAAACCTGCGGACAAATAATTTTTAATTTATATTTTATATGATGTTACAAATGATGTCCCGCTGGCAGAGGCCTTAACAGGGTCTCTATTGTGCAGCCCATCCCGGTCCAGCAGCTCCACCAGGGTCTCCCGCTCAGCTCAATGAAAGTGTACAAGTTCAGTATGGAGTACCGCAGGGCTCAGTGCTAGGACCGTTGCTCTTCACCCTGTACCACTGGGAGATATCATTAGGAAGCATGGCGTTAGTTTTCATTGTTATGCTGACGATACTCAGCTCTATATTTCTTCACGCCCTGACGAAACTTACCAATTCACAAGATTAACGGAATGCATAGCTGATATAAAAAACTGGATGACTAGTAATTTCCTGCAACTTAATTCAGAAAAAACAGAATTTTTAATTATTGGACAAAAAAAACTCCACATGTAGTAACCTAGAATACTGTTTAACACTTGATGGCTGCTCTGTCAAGTCCTCATCGTCAGTTGGGAACCTGGGTGTGCTCTTTGATACCAATCTCTCATTTGAAAGCCACGTTTCTAGCATCTGTAAAACTGCATTCTACCATCTTAAAAATATATCTAAATTATGGCATATGCTTTCAATGCAAAATGCTGAACAGTTAGTTCATGCGTTCATGACCTCAAGGCTAGATTATTGTAATGCTCTACTGGGTGGTTGCACTGCTCGCTTAATAAATAAACTGCAGCTGGTCCAAAGCGCAGCACCTCGAGTTCTTACTAGAACCAGGAAGTATGACCATATTAGCCCGGTTCTGTCAACACTGCACTGGCTCCCTATTAAACATCGCATACATTTTAAAATCTTGCTAATTACTTACAAAGCACTAAATGGTTTAGCTCCCCAGTACTTGAGCGAGCTCTTAACGCATTATACTCCATCACGTCTATTGCGGTCTCAAAACTCTGACCAGTTGATAATACCTAGAATATCAAAATCAACTGCAGGCGGTCGATCCTTTTCCTATTTAGCACCTAAACTCTGGAACAGTCTTCCTAGCATTGTTCGGGAAGCAGACACACTCTGTTAGTTTAAATCTAAACTAAAAACACATCTCTTTACTATGGCATACACATAAAACATTTTTAATTTATATTTTATTCCAATCAATTAAATGAACCGGGAATACTTCCCATAACACCTGATGTACTCGTTACATCATAAGAAGAATGGCATCTACGCTAATGTTAGTCTCTCTGTTTATCCCGAGGTTTACCGCAGTCAGCCGGATCCGGGCCGTATCCAGATCAGATGGTGGACCTGCGCCTGGACATGACCAACTCATCCCTGAAGTGTCTGCAGAGACCGTGTCAATTAGTCTCCCCTCTGAAATTGCTCATTGACATGACATCCTCAATGGATCCATCTCCGGCGTGATGACTCCGATATTTCGAATATTGTATATATTGAATAATACATAAAGTTTATTATAAATACAATAATAAATACATTTATCTGGAATTAATTTAATGTAAACTCTTGTAGCATCTTTCTGGGCCATTTCACAGGAAGGAAAGACTAAGAACTTTAACACGTTATACAATATATAGATTTTACCAGTATTGGCACAATAATCTGTTTATTACATTTAAATACAAAATAAATATTTACAGAATTTTTAAATAAAGTTTAAAGCAGGTTTATTTAAAAACCTTGTGTATTTTTGTATTCTGATAAATTAAATAATTTTGCTTGTAAAAGGTTCCTTGTATCTCAGAAAACATATATTTTTATATGAATATAATGTACACAGATGAACCAAAACATTATGACGACCTGCCTAATATGCTGTTGGTCCTCCGCGTGCTGCCAACACAGCGCTGTCCCGCTGAGGCATGGACTCTGCGAGACCCCTGAATGTGTCCTGTGGTAACTGACACAAGACAGCAGAAGATCATTTGTGTCCTGTAGGTTGCGAGGTGGCCGCCATGGATCGAACTTGTTGGTGCAGCACATTCCACAAATGCTCAAATAGAGGCCAGGGCAACACCTTAAACTCTTCATGATGCTCCTCAACCCAACTGTGTGCAGTGTGGCAGGCTGCGTTATTCTGCTGAAAGAGACAACTTCCACCAGGGAACACCAGTGTCATGAAGGGCTGTACCTGGCCTGCAACAATGTTTAGGTAGGTGGCACGTGATAAACTGACGTCCACATGAATGGCCGGATGAGTTAATTTGGCTGCTGAGCTCTGAGAGGTGTTTCTTGGAACCAGGATCTTGCAGGCTCTTGTGGTTCTGGGGAGGTTTAAAAAACAGATTTATTTGTAAAAAAAAAATTAAAATAAGTAGATATCTGACATATACCCTTCATTTCATATAGAGTCATGTGCTGTATGAACTCACGTTCACATGCGAAATCCTCAGGTGGCCATATAGCGTGGTTACTAGTCAGCATTTCTGTAAAGGATATGCTCTGAGGTCACTACCTGTGTATGTCGATCAAACTGGTGGACTGGTGGAGCAGTAGGAAGACCTGTGCTACCCTGCTGTAAAGCATCATCTTCTTTGTGCTTGGCATTTAAAATAATTAAAAAAATATTATTAAAGTAATTTGTGTCACTTCAGTGCACTGAGCAAATCATACAATGTGGAAACCACTTTATTATGAGACAACAGAAAACAAATATTACCAAACATATTTCACCTATTTTACGCCTGGCTTTTTTCGGCCTGGCTCCTCTGCTTCTGACTGAAGGTCAGATTGAACCTTAGCCTCTCGAACCTTCCTCCTTCCTTCCACATAGCTGTCTGTTTAAATAAATAAAAGATAAATAAAATCTTAAATCACTATAAACATTCCTAAGAATACATGATGGAAGAAATATCCAATATACCAGTGGTGAACAGCTCTCTAATTTCCCAGGACGCTCCCTTCAGGAGATTCCCTTCAGATGCGGCCAAAAGCATCCATTCTGTATCCAAACACTTGGCACCAACTCCACCTCTTTAGTTTTTAAGAACTCCACCACTTTGTACATGTCTAATCTTAAATAATGAATTAAATAAATAAATGAAATTAATGATCTTTATGCTGCAGTGCTGTGTTATTCTCAATTACATCATCACTGCATGTGCAGTAAAGGCACTGCAACAAATCGGCCATGATATGGTAACCTCACATACTTTATTATATTTCCATTCAGCTCTATGTATTTCAGGCTAGGTGAGAGGTTATCTACTAAATAGACCCCGATCTGAACAGAGTTTATGGGATAGTGAAAGAATGGTTCCACATGTTCATATTCTCTGTAGATCACATACACTTTTTCCTGACACTGAAGAATATTCATTACTAAAGCAATACAGCCTCCGATTTTGACACAGCTATCTCCAGTACTTGACAGATTAAATTTGGTGCTACCTATATCAACCTCCTGAAACTGGCAAACTTCATTAAAACCTGGTGGAATCGGGCCATTTTCATGTTGTTTTTTCAAGAAGATTCTCATGTTAGCATTTACCACAGAACTATCCATTTCTGAGAGTCGTCATATAACCTGTGATAGGGGATGGTGTGAAGTTCTTATCATTTTCTTTATTTGTCCAAAGAAGTTTTCGAATGGAAACCCAGATATTAAGTAAAGTCTTCCATGTTTTTTGACATCCTCAGAAAGATGAAGATGTCAAAAACTCACTAAAATGCTCTACAAATGACACTAGCAAGCTGTGAGCAAAGTCATTAAGACTTATAACCACTGGACCTGTGTATAACAGAAACTGTTGCTTTCCACCTCAGTCTCTCTGAGAGTTGCCTAGGTTTCCTAGCAAAGTCCACAGAAATATAACGTCTCAAGCTAATGAGAGCATCTAAAATTGTAATACTTTGGTGCGCAGATAAACAAAAGCATAAAGGCCCAGAAGCAAGCCATGAATCCAGCATTGACACCAAGACATACAAGGTGTATGTAATCATGTGGAAAGCATGATACCATGCCAATTCCTGCATCTTTTAAAAGTAAAGTTTCAAGATGATGTTCTTCATCCAACATGTTGAGGAAAGACTCATCAGTCCTATATGGGCTGTTGACCTCAGGAAAGGTCATTCTGTGGTTAATGTACACGCCAGATTGGATGCACTTGTCACGACATGAATAACCGGTATGTATTTAATTCCCTTTATGAAAGTTCTAGCTGGAGCATCACAGATGATAGATGTGACTTTTAGGAAAAATTGCTTTCCATTCATGACAAATCCATTGCTTAACTCTCGCAATTCACTGACTAGATCTTTTAAATAGTCGGTTAGGGATGTTGGCTTTGATCTACCACAGAACAGAGCAATAACAACTGGTTTCTTTGTGTAATCCTGCAGTAACCCTAGAATGGGCCAAAACTGCAATGACGAACTTTTAAACAGAGGTAAGCCATTCATGTTCAGTTGAATTTTGAATTCAAACTTATCTGGAACAGAAGACCAGATTTTTTTTTCAAGGTTTTGGAAAGAGCTTTAACAATACCAAAATAATGTTATGTACCACCAGCAACATTTTGGATACTATATGAAGTTGTAGTTTTTAGGAGAGTCCTGCCATCTTTTGGTAGATAAGGATGATGAAGTTTCAGGATACCTAAAAGGGCAGTCAAAGCCACTAAAGACACACCATAACTGACAGCCCAGTTACACAAAGACTCAGTAAGGGAAGGACTACATCCCCTGCCAACATCTTCCTCGTGTTCTCCTTCACTCGCTGACTCAAAAAATGCATCATCCTCACAGGCATCAAACCAGCTTGGTTCCTCATCATGCACTGCAGCACTACGATCATCCGTTTCTCCTAAATTACTTCCAAATGAAGTGAGCATTACATTGGCCTTCTTTACTGCCCTTTTTTTAACATTTCGTCTATCCATGATTTTGTAATGACCTGTTTGTTGTTGGTTCCATCTATCTATCTATCTATCTATCTATCTATCTATCTATCTATCTATCTATCCTTGTTTGCCATTATAGTTGAAAACAAAAAACGCTGATTTGGCCCACCATCTTATGTAGGCTACAGTAAAAAAAAGTACATTGAATTGACCTCTGTGATAGCAGTCTGTGCCCCATCGAATTATGACCGTAGTAGGTGCTGTAGTGACATAACCCACCCTTCAGTGTACCGTCACTACAGCACCTACTACAGTCACATAATTATTAATAATATATATATATATATATATTTTTTTTTTATTATTATTTATAATGCCTCAACAGAGGATGTGAATCATAACTGTACTCATTGGAATTTCATTAGCTATAGTGCACTGGATACAGATCAGCAGTTTTTATAATAATAAAACAAGATAATTTTACACAATGTTATCTGAGACCGCGCTTTTAAAAGGTTAGTGAATCAAATCAGATGCCGCCTTTATATAACTATGGTGCCTAAAGCGTCAGATTGATTTGATATAATCACTCACTGAAAAACTAATTTACTCACTAAATTTTAGCAAACAAAATGTAAAATAACTCAATATAATTTCATTAGAATACAAAAAAATACAAGAGACCATAACGTTAGGCGGTCACTCCGTATCACCGGGACCGAATATGGGTATTCTGGCGGTAATTATCATCGCAAATCATCTAGACATTAAACAACCTATTTTTACCTTGACAATTCAAACAACACTAGAACAATAAATAAATGAATGAAATTTCTTAACTTGCTCGTTTTTTCAGCTGAAGAGATTCCTCGCAAATAAAATCGTCTACGTCTGCAGGATCCTCCTTAAAATTTAACCGCCAAAACTTTCTACACCGAGTATGAACCGGTATGAACCTGACACCAACTGCGTTCAGCCAATGCTGGCCCATACAGAAAAAGCCATCAGTCAGCCAGATGTGTAATGCACAGTCGGCACGGGTCTGGTCCATTATCATTTCACCAATGCCAAAAGTAAGCCAACAGTGCCGCATTTCAGCCAGAATCAGCCCAACTGTGCCTGCTATCTGGGAATCACCTCTCTTTTATTTAGCTGACACATTTCAAGTTACATAACGAAAATGAACAATAGACAGCAATTACTTTGTTACATTTACAAATAACTTGCATTACACAAAAATTATTATATAGAAAAATTGATCTGTGCATCCCAGCCACGAGTTTAGAGAACATTCAGCCTCTGGAGGAGACTTTCGGTAATGGACCGTCGTCAGTGAGCGACATTCATTGATTCATATAAAAGACTTCATTTTGCAGTAGCTATAGCTAGTAAGTCAACAGTTTTCGTTTATCTGTATTTTGACTTATAATTTTGAGTGACAGATGTCGCATTTGATTTAGCCTATTTTTCTCTGTGACATTTTTTAGCTACGGTGTTGACAGTATAAGAAAAATAAATAAAATGATTGTATAGCCGACATTTTACATTTGTTATCCCCAGTCTCCCTGTTTCTGTATGGGAAATTTAAAAGAGAGATTCTGGAAACCAAATATAAATTTAGTGGGATCGGTCGGGTAAGGAATAAAATCATTCTAGCGGGTGAACACGGAATAAATTTTAAGCGTGAGCGGGAGTGTGTGGAATAGATCCTATAGCGGGACGGAAAAACAGCCCCGCGCAGATTTGTATTTAAAGAAAGCGCAGAAAAAAGAAAGATAAAAGAAAAAAGAAAGAAAGAGCGAAAACAGAGAGAATGGAAAGACTTTTCCTCTTCTTAAGAGAATGGTTGAGAAATAACATTTATGCAAGTTAAAATTGGGAAATTAATAATTATCTTGCCAGGTTGCTCAGGGCAGGGAACTGGGAACTGTGTGAATGCACCACTACAGAATCTTTTGTTCACTTCAAGTTCAAGCGTGGTTAAGATTTTCAGACCACTCGCTCCCGTCCAAAGTACACCAGAGTTACCGACCGTAACCGTCTTTCACTGGGAAATGTAATCCCGCACTGCAAGAAATCTGATCGAGTGCCATGGGAATGCAGACCAGTCTATACAAATCCTGTAGTCACCGGTGTGCTATGAACTCTAGGATAGGTAGGCTGCTGTACCCTTTCTTTGCCTGAGAAACGGAGGGCGCATTTTTTAAGTCGCTTTGAAATTGCAGCAGTCTTCGTCGCACCGCAGTGATGCAATTGGCCTTCGAATGCGGCCTTCGGAGGGTGCAGCCTTCGCATTGGGACAGCCTTCGTAGTGCCGTTGTGACGCAAATCGCACTTCAAATGCGGCCTTCGAAGTGTGCGGCCTTCACATTGTGACACAGCTAAAGAGTGGATGGTGAACGGTGAAAAGGTGAGTAGATGATGAGGTGCAGGTGAAGCGAGTCAGTACTCTGGTGATTGTGAATGAGTTGGCGTGTCCTGGTGATTATGTGATGATTGGGGCTCTGACAGTGTAGCTGACTCTGTGACATATATAACATGCAGGTATTTATATAGTATATATTTAATCCACAATACTTTTCTGTATCTAGCATCAGAATATTACAGAGAAGGATTGTATTGTGGCTATTCCAGTAATTGTAGTGAAGTAAGTAAACCATTTCCATATGCTCAGGGGTACTGCCAAACTCTAGCAATAAAGTTAAAAGTTCACTTCCCTTTCGAGGGAACTCGCGCTGCGTCACCGCTTTGGGAACGCCTCTGCGTGATTGCGTCGTGAAGCACATGTGTAATCAGTCCAATGGAGAGACGGAACGTCATAGGCGGGTGACGTCATCGACCCGGAAGGTATAAAGCATACCGGCAAACAAACGCCGCTAGCTTCTGTTGCTTTCAGCAAGCGCTCTGTGTTTCATTGTCTTTGCCAGTTTTGTGTTTGTGTCTGAGTTCAGACTTTCCTTGTTTTTCTACAAGTTGCATTCACACTGACATATAGAGAGAGACATTATGGCGAGCGAACAGCGTTACAGAAAGTGTGTTCCTCCCTGCTCTCGTCACATCACGAGCGGGGATACACACTTGATGTGCGTTGTTTGTTTGGGTGAACAGCACGCCCAGTCGGCTCTCGAGGGGGCCGGCTGTGAGCATTGTGAGGCTTTGCCTATGAGAGTGCTGCGATCCCGCCGGGCACTTTTTGAGGAGGGTGTCCCGGTTCGCGTTCCCCGCGGCACAGGCCCCGCTGTTGCTGAGGCACAGCGGCAGCTTATGTCGTGGGGTTCGCAGATGGATCTGTCAGAGGGGTTAGAGACGGGCCCAGCCCTTTCTCTGCCCTCACCTGGCAGATCCAGTGCTGCCTCTCTGGGTTCGGGAGCCCGCCCCGCGGTTTCTCCCACCCAGGGGGCAGCCTCAGCGCTGCTTTTATCAAGCTCTGACGAGATCGATATTTGCAGCGTTGACGCGGGGGTTGAAGACTCGCCACTTCAATCCCCTGCTGGTGAGGAGCTAATGGAGGTGCTGTGCAGAGCTGTGGCCAAACTAAACATTGACTGGCCACAAGAGAATCAAGAGAGCGTCTCGTCCAAGAGCCGTCTGGACGAGCGCTTTCTCCCCACCCGCTCTGCCCAGCCTCCACGTCGGAGTTTACCGTTTTTCACGGATCTCCACACTGAGGTGTCGAGAACGTGGAAGCGGCCCATGTCCTCTCGTGTCTTCAGTCCCCAAACGTCCGTGTATAGTAACATCCAGGGGCTGAAGAAGCATGGGTATGGTTCGATGCCGAAGGTGGAGGAGACGCTTGCGAGCCATCTCTCTCCTCAGTCGGCATCGGCCATTAAAACTCCGACCTTGCCCACCAAACCTTTAAGAACCACCTCCTCTTTGGTGGGCAAGGCGTACTCGGCAGCGGGTCAGGCCGCCGCGTGCCTGCACACTATGGCCATCGTGCAGGCATACCAGGCCGACCTGCTAAGAGACCTGGGGTCCAGCCAGGAGATCGGAGCAGACTTAGTCAATGAGCTCCGATCTTCAGCAGATTTAGCTCTCCGAGCCACCAAGGAAACGGCCAAATCTATAGGCCGTTCTATGGCAGCCCTGGTGGCTACGGAGAGGCATCTGTGGCTTAATCTGACCGAGATTCGGGAGAGAGATAAGAGCTTTCTGCTTGATGCGCCGCTGTCTCCTGACGGCCTGTTCGGTGACGCTGTCACTACCGTCACCGACAGGTTTCAGGAGGCAAAGAAACAGTCTGCGGCGCTCAAGCAGCTCCTCCCGAGAAAGCCCCAGGCCTCGTCTGCTGCTGTGCGGGAGCAGCAGACACCGAGTACAAGCTCCGTACACCGGGCGCAACAGAAACAGAGTGTCGCTACTCGTACTCCCCCTCAGAAAGGGTGGGGCGGTGGGCGACACCCCCAGACGCAGCCCTCTAGGGGTAGAGCAGATCTGCGGACTGTTCTCATCTCTAGGAAGGCTGCGTCTAAGAAGCCCTGACGCCAGTGGGCCCAGGGCAATGAGGGTTTCCCCCTTCGGGAACAGGCGGTGTTCACCTCAGCATACGGTGCCCGTCCTTTTCCGGTACCCTCACAGGGTCTCTCCACTAACCCCGCCCGAGTGCCGGGGCGTGGAAGGCCCTCGCGAGTCATCCGAGGATGGCCCGCGTCCTCCAGACAAGGAGGTGGCGCTGTCGAGTCAGCCGCTCCCTGCCGGTCATCCGCTTCAGGGCGCTGTGCTCCCAGCACTCAGTATACCAGAGGCCAGTCTCGAGGGACTGGTACCCCTAGTAGATTTTTTGCCAGAATGGGAAAAACTGCCAAATATATCTCGTTGGGTCCTGCAGATAATAAGATCAGGGTACGCCATCCAGTTCAGGTGTCGTCCACCCAGTTTCAAGGGGGTCCTACCTACCTTGGTGGGCCCCGAGCAGGCTCTGGTTATGACTCAAGAAGTCCAGACCCTCCTACGGAAGGGGGCCATAGAGAAGGTTCCTCTCTCCGACAGGGAGTCGGGATTCTACAGTCGCTATTTTATAGTGCCAAAGAAGGATGGGGGGTTGCGCCCCATTTTGGACCTGCGCTCTCTGAATCGCGCAGTGGCAAAGTTCAGGTTCAAGATGCTTACACTCAAACATATCGTGTCCCAAATCAGGTCCGAGGACTGGTTTGTCACGATAGATCTCAAAGATGCTTACTTCCACATCTCCATCCTTCCGCAGCACAGGAAGTACCTGAGGTTCGCTTTCGGGGGACAAGCGTACCAATATCGGGTGCTTCCCTTCGGTCTAGCCCTATCACCCCGCACCTTCACCAAGTGTGTAGACGCGGCATTAGCCCCCTTGCGTATGCAGGGGATCCGCATTCTCAATTATATCGACGACTGGCTGATTTTGGCTCAGTCAGCACGTCTGGCGGTTCAACATCGAGATGTTGTTCTCGCACACATGAAGAGGTTAGGGCTGAGGCTCAACCTCAAGAAGAGCGTTCTTTCTCCAGTACAGAAAATAACGTATCTGGGTGTGTGTTGGAATTCGATCCTGATGCAGGCCCGTCTATCAGAGCCTCGCGTAGGGTCGATTCTCTCAGCTGTGAAAGGGGTGAAACTAGACCAGCCACTCACTGTCAAACAGTATCAGAGACTGTTAGGCCTGATGGCAGCAGCGTCCAACGTCATTCCTCGTGGCCTGTTGTACATGAGACCTTTACAGTGGTGGCTCAAGACCAAGGGTTTTTCCCCGAGGGGAAATCCCTTTCGCGTGATCAAGGTAACGCGGCGATGCCTCCGCGCCTTAGTCATGTGGAAGGACCCTCGGTTTCTAGCCCAAGGCCCGTTACTGGGGGTACCGTGCCAGCGGGTCACTCTGACCACGGATGCCTCCCTTACGGGTTGGGGGGCGACCATGAGTGGTCGCTCGGCCCAGGGCCTGTGGCAGGACTCTCATCGTGCGTTGCACATAAATTGCCTGGAAATGCTTCCTGTGTTCCAGGCTCTGAGACATTTCCTGCCGTATCTCAGGGGCCATCATGTTCTAATTCGCACAGACAACACATCGGTGGTCTCCTATATAAATCACCAGGGGGGTTTGAGGTCTCGCCCTTTGTACAAGCTGACTCGTCAAATCCTCCTGTGGGCCCTGGGGAAATTGCTCTCAATCAGGGCAATCTACATCCCAGGGCGCCTGAATACGGAAGCAGACATCCTGTCGAGGCAGGGGCCGAGGCCCGGGGAGTGGAGACTCCACACCGAGGTGGTGGAGCTCCTCTGGGTACAGGAGTGGCCGAGGCTGCCCGCTCGCTCTGCTTCCGGGAGTTCTAGAGAGAGTTCGTCGGGACGGTGCCCATCTGCTCCTAGTAGCTCCGTTCTGGCCAGCCCGGGTTTGGTTCTCGGACATTGTGTCGCTCCTCAACGGCTCTCCCCTGGAGATTCCGTGCAGGAGGGACCTGCTCTCTCAGTCGGGCGGTGCCTTCCTGCACCCACGCCCAGAGCTGTGGAATCTGTGGGCTTGGCCTCTGAGGGGGCCCAGCTCTTAAGCTCCGGTCTCTCAACCGAGGTTGTGGAGACCATCCTACACTCTAGAGCTCCCTCCACGAGGAAACTGTATGCATTGAAATGGAGACTCTTCACCTTATGGTGTAGAGATCGCCTGTGGGATCCAGTTAACTGCCCTGCGAGCGCGGTGCTGGAGTTCCTGCAGGAGAAATTCTCCGCTGGGTTAGCTCCCTCCACTTTGAAGGTGTACGTGGCGGCCTTAGCAGCTTACCACTCTCCTTTTGATGGTGTTACGCTCGGGCGACACCCCTAGTTACTCGTTTCCTCCGTGGCACTATCAGACTGAGGCCCGCAGTACGCACCAGGGTGCCGGCCTGGGACTTATCTATTGTCCTTCAGGGCCTTTCTCAGGCTCCCTTCGAGCCCATTGAAGAAATTTCTGAGAAACTCCTCACTTTAAAGACCATCTTTCTGCTGGCTATCTCTTCTTTAAAAAGAATAGGGGACTTACAAGCCCTCTCTGTGGCACCCTCGTGCTTGGAATTTGCTCCCGGTATGGCTAAAGCTTTTCTGCACCCCAGACCGGGGTACGTTCCTAAGGTTCCCACTAATACTGTGAGACCCATAGTACTTATGGCCTTTTGTCCACCTCCCTTTCTGACGTCTGACCAGGAAAGATCCAATCTGCTTTGCCCTGTTCGCGCACTAGACGCTTATGTCCACAGAGCTGCCCTGTGGAGAAAATCGGAACAGTTGTTTGTGTGTTACGGTCCACCCTCGAGAGGGGGTCCGGTCTCTAAGCAGAGGATGAGCAAGTGGATAGTTGAGGCTATTTCACTTGCTTATGAGGTGGTCGGGCAGCCTTCCCCTTTGGCTGTCCGGGCACACTCGACTAGGGGTATGGCTGCCTCTCGGGCATTCCTAGCAGGGGCCTCCCTGCAAGACATCTGTGACGCGGCGGGGTGGTCCTCGCCGCTCACTTTCGTGAGGTTCTACGAACTTGACATTACTCCAGGGGCTCGGGTGCTCGCCTTTTAGACAATGCACAGGCGGGCATCCGGCTCCTATGGGGACGTGGGTATTCTCGTTCCCAAAGCGGTGACGCAGCGCGAGTTCCCTCGAAAGGGAACGTCTCGGTTACGACTGTAACCTTAGTTCCCTGAGTAGGGAACGAGACGCTGCGTCACCCTGCCATACTCCCCGCATGCCCGCAAAAGCGTCTTGCTTCACTCTACCACAGAAGCTAGCGGCGTTTGTTTGCCGGTATGCTTTATACCTTCCGGGTCGATGACGTCACCCGCCTATGACGTTCCGTCTCTCCATTGGACTGATTACACATGTGCTTCACGACGCAATCACGCAGAGGCGTTCCCAAAGCGGTGACGCAGCGTCTCGTTCCCTACTCAGGGAACTAAGGTTACAGTCGTAACCGAGACGAATTCTCTAGAATGTCACTGTGTTTGCAACATATGAATTCATTGTCATATAGTGAATCTTATGCATATAGTGCATCTAGTGCATCCACTCGTTCAAACTACTCCATTGCATCCTGGGACGATTTTTAAAGCCGAACTGTCATTTTGTTTATGTCAAAATATTTATTTCCCCAAAAAGTGTAAACCCTGTGTTATTGTCAAAAAATCACTGGCTGCATTTCCCAAAACCATTGTAAACAGTAGAAGTACATCATACAGACAAAGGGTACAAATAGATTCTAAGCCCTTAATTGTTTTTGGAGAAAAAGCCCTGTCAGTTAATGGGTGGGGGTGTTTGTTCATCCAGAGATAGAAAGGGAGAGTGTTTGAGAAACCAGTTTGAAACAATCATAATTTTTTTCATTTGGTTACATTAGTGGGAAAAATTGTACACTTTCACTTTAAACAACATATCCCATGTTTGCTGGACACTTGTTGCCTGCCTTGCTTAAACTATTTGCTCCAGATTATCCATTTATTAAAATTAAAATTTAACATAAAATTACCTTTTTTTTTTTACTATTTGGTACATAACTATTTAGATCAAAATATTTTTAACATCATGAGAAGAAGAAAAATCTAAAATGTGTCAAGACAAAAACAGTTACCCCATGTCATAAAACCAACCCAGGCTCATTAGAAACATGTTCCAGCCAGTGGAAACATTACTGCAAAATTATGTTGCTTCCTGCATGTTTTGCACCACGGTGAGTGGTGCTAAAAATGCATTCATGTTCTACTGCCACTAGTGTTCATTTAAACTGGAAACTGCAGTGAATTGTATGTATAAGTACGCTTTTTGCAAAATGTAGGTAGAGGCACAATTCAGAAGAGGAAATGAACAACACCTGCAGTCAAAGCTGCTGCCAAAAAGAAACAAGTGGTGAAGGCCAAGAAGGAATCTAAAGAGGAAGGTGATATATTATATGAAAATGAAAAAACACCTGACTGACACAGTCCTCTGCTGATTGCAAACACAAAATTAAACAACAGTTTAGTTAACCAAAGAAACAACCTGAAAAGCGCAGTTCAGTTGAGTCAACTAATAGCCACCATTCAAGCTCCTTAATACACAGCACAGAATAATATAGAACTCAAGGATTTCACAAAAAATGTTTTGGGTCACAGAGACTATGACAGCCAGTACTGGTCATGTAGAGAAAGGAAACGCTTTCTTTCCTTAGTGAATATAGACAGCATTCAATGCATCAGAACACTTTACCCATCTCAATATGCACTCTACTAGATGTGGAGAAAAAATTACATATTTACATTACAAGGACATTTCATTCAGACAAAAAAAAAGCAAAAACGTTTTGGTTACTAGTGTCACATCGGTTCCCTGAGATAACGGGAATGAGCATTGCGTCCATTTCTCTGAAATACTGAAGCCTTATTGGATCACATCTATGCACCTGCACAGCGCATTTTCCCAGCAAGACTCAAAATACTCAGTCGATTTGGTCATATGACAGATAAGTGTCATATATCATTTGAAACTGTTAAGTGTCTATTTTTATTTGTGTATACTCACAATAAAATAAAAAAAAGTTGTGCTTTTTGCAAAATAAAGAAAACAAACAGGATGCGTGTCTACATTTAAATGACAAACAAATATTCTCTGTTTATTTAAATCATATGAAACCAGCGGGAGGTACACAATCGGAAGATTTTTAAAAATTCCGGTTGCAGTGTTGTCCTGTGAAACCGGAGATTTTGGCTTGTAACGTTGGAATGCGCACCTCTTTTGTTTACATCTCCTTTGTTTACATGAGGCGAGTCTGTGCAATAGCAGACGTAGCCAAAATATTGCTGCTAATAACTGTGCTAACTGGGCTTATAACATGTATACTGTAATTTATAATGTAAGTTCATGTCCCATTTACACCTAATGTTGTCACATCTTCCTGGTTAAATAAACATTACATAAAATAGAGAAACCAAACACAGTTCTATTTTGTATTTTTACATTAACTGTGATGTTCTATTCATTAAAACCTATAAATCTCATCAACTTTTTTTTAAGCATTTTTATATTTATTCCAAAATAATAACTAAAGGCACATTTTTATGGAATGCCATGACTGCCAAAATAAAAAAAAATAAAAAAAACACATAAATAAATATGCAAATGTAAAATAAAGTAATAATGTAAAAATAAAATGTAAAAGAGCTAAAATAAATGAATAAATATATAAATAAATATACATAGAAAAGCAAAAAAAAAAGAAAAAGAAATAATTATTTATACATTTATTTCCTTATTTATGTATATATTTATTTTTTTCCACATTTATTTATTTATTCTTTTATTTATTTATACATTTATTTATTTTTAAATGTATGCATTTTTACATTTCTTTGTCCGTAGGGTAATGAGGAGGGCGTGGTTTACCTCAGACATAGCAATCGAGCTCAGAGTAGGCAAGAGCGAAGCATTGAGGCCACAGTGACACCTTGTGGTGTGGCCAAAATACAATAAGTATAGCCTACTGACGCTGATACTGTCTGTGATGAATGACTTGGATAGGTATATGGCCAAAATCTTATATCACAGGTTAAGTCATATCGCCCTAACTGTACTGTGTGACATGAATAGGCTACTCTTTATTCTGGACATGGCCGTAGAACATCGTCTGGTCTGGATTTGTAAAATGTCCTGGGCTAACAAACATGAACAGCAACATCTTCAACAGATCTGATAACAGGGACTCTGAAATGGAAGCACTTGATATTTTCCATTACCGGTCAGAACACACAGAAAGGAAGCAGCGCACATATAGGCTACAGTGAAGTCGACACAAGCATATTGATCAATGCATTTGAAACAGACCTCAAATTCACTTCACATTCATATCTCCTATTTGTACATGTACAACATGTGACAAACACTTAAAATACGCCTTAGAGCAGCCTCCGAAGCACACAAATAGCAGCTCTAATTGCCGGAACTGGCTAGAGCGCCTCATATATACTCTAAGGACCAGGACCGGGCTGAGTAGATGTGACGACTGCTCATCCTCAGAAGCAGGGAGAGCAGAGAGAGTTATGACCTGTGCTCTCAATGGCATGGTACATAACCTCGCCTTGGTTTAAGGACGACTTTACTGTTATTGGGTCCAAACTCAAGACAAGAGGTGTTCACTGCCTGCAGGTTGTCAACTCGCTTGACCAACGTTAAAGCTAGCAGGAAAAAAAAGCTATCCAGAAGCTCTTGCAGAAATGACAGTATTGGCACAATGCCACAAGATGGGGGGGTCTGCATTCCAGACCGAGCACCAGTCAGAAAAGTCGCCTAGTAGAGGGTGCCCTCGCCTCAGAGATAGTGTTCATGACACTCAGCAGAATTGGCCAATGGGCTGTTGCTAGCAACTACACCATCCCTGGGAACCACCACTGGTTCTGCCAGAGTGGGATCACCAGCAGGACTAAGCATCTATCCTCTCTGATTCGACTGATGACCTGAGGGAGCAGAGCTACGCATAGCAGAAGGCATACAGGCGCACTCGTGGGCCAATGCGTCCTGCTCCATCAAGAAAAATTTTGGGCAGTGAGAGTTGCGTGACTTGTTCATAAAGCCTGGCACATGTACCGTTTTTTACTGAGTGGAGGTTGTGCTGAGCCCATAGGAGGAGGCGACTCACCAACCTGTTCAGCAGGCGTGACCTGAGTCCCCCCTGGTTATTTATGTAGGCCAGTACTGTTATCCGATAGGAGAAGGATGAGGTGCCCCTTCAATTCTACCATCATTTCTAGGTAATTGATGTGCCAGTTCAGCATTGGGCCCCGCCCCAGGAGCCAAACGCTGGCCTGCCGCTTTAAAGCAATGTGGGTGAAGAATCCCCAAACATGATCAGACATAGACCGCATCAGTCAGCTAATATTGCAGCTAACAGGCACTCGAGATCGAGCAGACAGTGGCACTCAGCTCATGGCGCAGCCGAGTCCAGCACTCTGATGTGGGTGAGTCCATAATCAGAAACATTAGCAGCAGGGTTACAACTACATGCTGTTTTCCTCAATTCAACAGTTTCTGATGTAAACATTCTGAAGAAGCACAAGACTGCAAAGTGGATATTCATGTAGGGAAGAATGATATTTGGAAAGAGCCGTCTGAACTCCTTAAGAAGGATTTCAATTAACTCTTTGAAACACTAGGAAGACTGAAAATGCAGTCGTTCATCAGTGGACCCCTCCCAACAAGAGGAACTAATATGTCTTAGTCTAAATACATGGCTGCAAAAAACATGCAACATGAGAGGACTGAACTTTATTGACAACTTCAATCTTTTCTGGAGTCAAAGAAAACTGTTTACATCAGGTGGCCTCCACCCAAACAAACTTGGTGCAAGAGTGCTAAAGAACAATTTCTACTTCTCCCTCCATCATCCTTCAGCAGTGTGTGCCACTGCACTCATTCAAAATAGCACACGTCTGGAGAGTGTGCCTGTAGCTTTCTCTATATCTGTTCTGTTAAGTGACAGAAAGTCTAAAGCCTTCTCAAATTGTACAGCAAACTCATCTAATCTGCTGCCTATTAAAGGAACACTCCATTTTTTTTGGAAAATAGGCTCATTTTTCAACTCCTTTAGAGTTAAACAGTTGAGTTTTACAGTTTTTGAATCCATTCAGCTGATCTCCGGATCTGGCGGTAGCACTTTTAGCATAGCTTAGCATAGATCATTGAATCTGATGAGACTGTTAGCATCTCACTCAAAAATGACCAAAAATGCAATGATATTACGCAGCGCCTAAAAATAGTCCCCAGCACGCTCCCTGTGCAAGCATGTTGTGACGTTGGATATGTTGATGGAAGTTAGCCTATTTTCAGGCGCTGCGTAATATCATTGCGCCTGCTGCACCCATGGTATGGCAGCAAAGTTCCTTGATTATTACAAAGGAATAGCCATATCGGTCTAGAAAATCGCAACTTTTTATTTTCCGTCGGTCTTAGTACATGATGTAACTACAGAAGAGTCAAGTTTTAAATAGGAAAAATATTGAAAGTCTTTGGTCATTTTTGAGGGAGATGCTAACGGTCTAATCAGATTCAATGATCTATGCTAAGCTATGCTAAAAGTTCTACCGCCAGATCCGGAGATCGGCTGAATGGATTCGAAAACGGTAAAACTTAACTGTTTAACTCTAGGGGAGTTGGAAAATGAGCCTATTTCAAAAAAAGTGGGTGTTCCTTTAAATGTCAATCTGAGATTGTTGTGGGGACAAAAACTGTTAAGTTAACACTTTTAAACATCCACTCACTCAAAAATAAAATCACTTCTAGTCAATGGCTAAGGTGTTCCACGCATTTAACTGGTGATTGTTTACAGGCCTCCGAAATATTCTCCTGTCTTTATTGACGATTTTACAGAACGGCTTTGCTATTGCTGGGGATTTTAACATTCACATTGATTATATTGAATCTAGTACTGCAAAAGAACTCATAACTGTTAACACTCACTCTAGATTTACTTATTTGTAAGGGTCTAAACATTTCATCCACTGTTATTAAGGATGTATTACTATCTGATCATTTCTGTATTTTCTTTGATATATTGATCTCAGTGGTGTGTGGTGGTGTTTTAAAATGAGGAGGCAAAGTCCTGACTTTTTTATATATCAAATGTAAATCTATGTCCCTGTTACACTTAATTTTCCTGGTTAAATAAACATTGCATAAAAAGAGAGACCAAATACAATTCTATTTTGTATTTTTACACTAAATGTAATGTTTTGTTTATTAAAACCAAGTATAAATCATCAAGTGAAATGTTTTACACTTTTTTTTACATTTATTCCAAAATAACTAGAGGCAGTAACAATTAAAAACAATATTTGTTATCTGTGATCTAATGTTCAGCTTTTCTTTTTTAAACTCAACTTATTAGTCAACTTATTAGTCAAGCTTCTATACACTGGTCATAGACACAGACACAAAGATGTAATTTTAATTTCCCCAAGCTGATAAAAAAACCCACAGTCATCATGAGTCGGAGGTCCGTCTGTTCCTTGTGGCACCTTACAGCTCTTTGAAGGTGCACATGCACGTGCACTTCGTTCCAGACGTTTTCAGAAGGTTCTCCCGACCATGGGAATAGTGGAGGCTGGTAGCCCAGGATGCATTGAATTGAGTTTTGAGCATATTCTGCCCAGAACAAGTAATGATTCCAGTCTGTTCGGTTACGGTGGCAGTAAGATTTGAGGTAACGGGTGAGTTCTTGGTTGAGGCATTCAACTTGACCATTCAACTGAGGGTGGTAACCTGAGGTCAGACTGATATTTACGTTGAGTGTTCTGAAGAAAGCGGCCCAAACACAGGTCTTCGATCAGAGAGGTTGTCCTCCGGGAGACCATAGAACTGGAATACCAAATTGCACAGATGTTTTGCTGTTTCAAACGGCAAGGGTAACTTCGGCAGCGGGATGACACGATGACCCACTGATTGAGCATGTCGCAGAAGACATCGTTGATGAAGGCTTGAAAGACAACACAGATTCACATGGAATTAGGGGAATATTAAGAGACTTTGCAAATTCCGAGTCGATAATGTTAGCTGCAGCCCCAGAGTCAGTCATAGCTGTGGCATTAACTGAACCTCCATTAAAGGTGAGTATTACTGGTAATTTAATATTAGAGGAAGAATAAGATTGATAACTCACCGCAGTGGGGTTTCTTTGAGGTGGACACATGGGACAGGCTGTTCTCATATGCCCTGGTTGACCGCAGTACAGGCAGAGTCTCTGACGCACACAATGCTCTCTCTACTCTGGGGTGATGTGAGCGAGACCGATCTGCATGGGTTTGTCAGAGGTAGTCGTGGCCATGGGGAGTTGTGCTGAAGAATTCCTATTGGGACACCTCGCGCGGATAAAATTATCAATGCGAATGGTAAATTCAATAAAATGGTCAAGATCCCTTCCTTCATCACGGCAGGCCAGCTCAGACTGAAGTTCAATGTTTAATCCTTTGCGAATGAATAGTTTCAGCGTGTCATCCACCCACACAGTTTGAGCTGCTAAAGTGTGAAAAGTGAGCGCATACTCAGCTGCAGTTTGTCTCCCTTGACAAAGAGCCAGCAGTTGTTCACCAGCCTCCTTTCCTCCCTCAGAGTGTTTGAAGATTTCACAAAATCTTTGCAAAAACCCGTTGAATGTGGTGAAGGCTGAGCGACCATCCCTCCAGACCGCCGTGGCCCAGTCTAAAGCTTTCCCCGTGAGTAGCGAGCAGACAAATGATGTACGACTTTCGTCAGTGGAGTATAACCAGGGTTGCTGGGAAACAAATAATGAACACTGTAACAAGAAACCCTTGCATTTGGCTGGTGAACCATCATATTTTTCGGGAAAAGCCAAACGAGGGCTAGCGGTAGCTGTCGTCATCGGTGCAGCGTCTGTAGCGGGGGTGCTCGGTGGCTGGTTAGCTTCGGATGTGGGGAGACGCAAGCTTTGTAGCGTCTTAACCAGTTCCTCCGTGACGGAAGTTAGCCGGTTGAGCCGGTAAAAAGTGTCACTGTCACCAGCTCAGTCACCTGTAACTTTTACTACATTTCTCATAATCCCTCCTTGATCTCACCTGCACTCCTTCGGCTATCACCCGCACCTATTACTCATCACCCTCATCAGCAGCACCACACAAAAGTGCACACCTCATCTCCCTGGATTGTCTCGTTTAAGACTGTGGACTATTCTCCTGCGATATTCTTCAGCATCTGTTTCTGATTCTTTCCGTTACCTTCATACTCAAGAATTCGGCCATTCACTATCTCCTGTATCTGTAAGAAAGGACAGTACAGGAAAGAAAGGACATTCATTCTGTAAGAAAGGACATTCAGTTAATATCCATCTCCATCCACCTCAAGTATCTTTGCTCTGATTACTCACCTGATATCTGCCTGTTTGCTCTGTGCTGCAAATAAACACCATCACCGCATTATTCTATCTGTCTATGTTCTGTAACAGAAGACTGGACCTCAACAGACAGACAGCTATATGAGCATTCCACTCCATCCCATTGACCAGCTGTACTCCCTCTTTCAAAATGGCCATCCCCTTGCTGAATATGCTGAGGCGTTCCTTGAGGTATCTTCTGCGGTTTATCTGGACGATGTGGAGTTGCACTCTTTCATGAAGGTTTGAAAGAACCATTATATTTGCAGATACCCTGGAAAACTAACAACTGCATATTGGAATAATACATTCTTTATGCCCTCCTGCTAAGCCGGTCCACTCACGAAAGACCACTCATCCTTCCTGCCAATCCAGTGTCCGCTCCCTTCCAGTCTAGAGTCTGCTCCAGTCCCATCCTGAAAACATTTGGGCGCTCCAGCTCATCCCAAACCTGTACCCAAATCTTCCATGGACTCTGCACCAGCGACCATCAGGACTACCTATTCAACTTCTCCAGCCTTTTCCCGGGCCCAAAAGGCTGTGTCCAACAGTGCAGACCTGATGGCAAAGTCAACGGTTCTAAGAAAGCCAACCAAGCTCCTCCCAAACATTTTTTTTGGGAATACGTCCCTGGCCACTGTGGACAAGCCAAACCCCCATGGCAAGGCCACAGAGGCCAATCCATGCTGGTCTCCTGAACCGCCCACACCCCCTTGGCTCCCTGCACTGCCAGCACCTCCTTGGTCCCCTGAGCAATGACGCCTCCCTGGTCATCTGTACTGCCAGCACCTCCTTGGTTCCCTGAGCAATGGCACCTCCCTGGTCACCGGTACCGCCCTGGAGTTTCTTAACCTCCAGGACACCCGCCCTCCCTCCCCGTTTGGAGTCCTTTGGGCACGAGGACGCACTTTCTGGGAGAGGGGGAGTACTGTCACAGTCATCAGCTGAGTTACCTGTACATTTTCTGGTAAACTAAAACCAGAAAATGTTTTGGGTCACTCGATACAACCTATCTTTCAATATGGCAAAATAAGGATCAGAGAGCGGCTGTTCAGGGTGGAGAACCTGTCCATCGATCGATCGGACCTGTGCAAAAGCATTTTTTAGCGACTCATCCTGGGACTGTCGCTAAAAACAGGATCATCGTGGTCAGTACCGGCTCAGTCTCTCCGACCTGCACAACCGCTCTCTCTCCCCGTCCTCTTTTGTCCCAAGAGACATCCGCGCATAAATGCCCCAATAAACTACCAAACGCTGGCCAATTTGTTCCCAAAATTAGCAGATGTCAGAGGTGCGGACTAACTGCCACCTCCACTCTATTTTTTTATCCCCAGAAATGAATTATAGCAGTCACTAACGGATAATTCCCGTGCACACACTGTGCCTTAACCATGCGGCTATTATCCAATGCTCGAGACCCCGAGGCTAAAACTAACGCCATGCTTCCTAATGATATCTCCCAAGGGTAGCATGTACAGGTGAAAAGCAACGGTCCTAGCCCTGCGGTACTCCATACTGAATTTACTGATCAGTGTAACATCTCTTCATTTACTGCTACAAACTGATAGCGGTCAGATAAGTATGATTTAAACCATGCCAATGCAATTCCACTAATGCCAACAAAATTTTCGAGTCTATTTAGAAGAATGTTGTGGTCGATAGTATCAAATGCAGTGCTAAGATCGAGTAACACTAATATAGAGATATAACCACGATCGGATGATAAGAGTAAATCATTTGTAACTCTAATGAGTGCAGTCTCAGTACTATGATACGGTCTAAATCCTGACTGGAAATCCTCACAGATAAAAAAAATTTCTAAAAAGGAACGTAGTTGTGAAGACACTGCCTTTTCTAGTATTTTTTGACAGAAAGGGTAGATTTGAGATTGGCATGTAATTGACTAATTCTGTAGGATCAAGTTGCGTTTTTTTAATAAGATGTTTAATAATAGCTAACTTAAAAGTTTTCGGTACATATCCTAATGACAAAGATGAATTAATGATATTAAGGAGAGGATCTTTGACCTCTGGAAGCATCTCTTTTAGTAGCTTAGTCAGTATAGGGTCGAGCATACATGTTGTTGATTTAGATGATTTAACGAGTTTAGCATATTCTTCCTCTCTTATAGCAGTGAATAAGTGGATTTTTTCCTCAGTGACACTACAATGCACTGTCTAATGCAATACTGTAGTAGATGGTTGCATAGTTATAATTTTCTTCCTAACATTATCAATCTTACACGTAAAGAAGTTCGGTAACGCTTTAGATTACAGCCCGGAAAGTACTGCGTAAGTAAAGCGTATTTACTGCGTAACTTTCGGTAATTATAGTGTAACTATAAAGTATGTATGTGTAGGTATAAGGGAACAATATGTAATATTTGGGGAATAAAGGGGTAACTATCAGGAAAATTAACAAATCATTTATACTGTAAGTATTTTTTAATTAAGGCGTAATTATCCAAGTAAGTGTAAGTACATATATAGCTAGATCAAATTAGTGCAGAATCAACTTTGCGTTGCGAACGCATCAAGGATCAAAAGCTGTTTTGTGGAAAAGTGCTGAGCTGATTTTTTGTGCCATATAGCGGTTTAATGAGCACATGCATCTGTCTTCAATTAGCCCACTCATCACGAGCACATCAAGAGCACACACTTCACATTCAGTCAGTTACTGAATTCGGAACCACATACTAGAGTACTATTTTTACTAATCTTACAATATCTTTCTATGACAGAAACAGTAGGAGTAGAATGTGGTTCCGAATTCACCAAGTGTCTGGTGTATGACAAGGACTGTGGACTACTCACCTCTTCTCTTTCAGTAAGCCTCAACCCTAACCAGCATACTCATCTGTTTAGACCATCACTGGAAGTGTGTGCTTTCCACATTCACCATTTACGTATCCACAATCTTCAATGTCACCTGCAACAAAATAAAACTCTTTTGTTTTTATTGTCGTGTTATAGTTTTAACTTGCAGTTTTGCCTGGATCTCACCTTGATATGTTTTGTTGTGTTTGTTTGTGGTGTTAAAGTCACACACAGCATTGCGCTAGTGTGGTTTATCTGGGAGGCTAACTTTAAGTAATCTGGCCATTGTTGGCCATTTTGTTTCCTCCCTCAGTGCCTTCGGCTGTTTTGTATTTGTGTATAAATTGGTATTGAATTGATGTTCTATTTGTATATGTTCCTTTGATTGGATTGTTTACTTTTATTTTAATTTATTGTGAATGTAATGGCATAGCAAAAGTGTAACCATACGTTTTTTTGCTTTTTATTGGCGTTCTTGAATGAGTTGATTTCTGAAGTTTGTTAACTTGATTTCCAGTAATCATGTTTTATCATTTGTTCATTTGTGTACTAACTGCCACCTCCACTCTATTTTTTTATCCCCAGAAATGAATTATAGCAGTCACTAACGGATAATTCACCACATCCCCGTGCACACACTGTACCTTAACCATGCGGCTATTATCCAATGCTCGAGACCCCGAGGCTAAAACTAACGCCATGCTTCCTAATGATATCTCCCAAGGGTAGCATGTACAGGGTGAAAAGCAACGGTCCTAGCCCTGCGGTACTCCATACTGAATTTACTGATCAGTGTAACATCTCTTCATTTACTGCTACAAACTGATAGCGGTCAGATAAGTATGATTTAAACCATGCCAATGCAATTCCACTAATGCCAACAAAATGTTCGAGTCTATTTAGAAGAATGTTATGGTCGATAGTATCAAATGCAGTGCTAAGATCGAGTAACACTAATATAGAGATATAACCACGATCGGATGATAAGAGTAAATCATTTGTAACTCTAATGAGTGCAGTCTCAGTACTATGATACGGTCTAAATCCTGACTGGAAATCCTCACAGATACAATTTTTTTCTAAAAAGGAACGTAGTTGTGAAGTATTTTTTGACAGAAAGGGTAGGTTTGAGATTGGTCTGTAATTGACTAATTCTGTAGGATCAAGTTGCGTTTTTTTAATAAGTGGTTTAATAATAGCTAACTTAAAAGTTTTCGGTACATATCCTAATGACAAAGATGAATTAATGATATTAAGGAGAGGATCTATGACCTCTGGAAGCATCTCTTTTAGTAGCTTAGTCAGTATAGGGTCGAGCATACATGTTGTTGATTTAGATGATTTAACGAGTTTAGCATATTCTTCCTCTTTTATAGCAGTGAATAAGAGGATTTTTTCCTCAGTGACACTACAATGCACTGTCTAATGCAATACTGTAGTAGATGGTTGCATAGTTATAATTTTCTTCCTAATATTATCAATCTTACACGTAAAGAAGTTCGGTAACGCTTTAGAAAGTACTGCGTAAGTAAAGCGTATTTACTGCGTAACTTTCGGTAATTATAGTGTAACTATAAAGTATGTATGTGTAGGTATAAGGGAACAATATGTAATATTTGGGGAATAAAGGGGTAACTATCAGGAAAATTAACAAATCATTTATACTGTAAGTATTTTTTAATTAAGGTGTAATTATCCAAGTAAGTGTAAGTACATATATAGCTAGATCAAATTAGTGCAGAATCAACTTTGCGTTGCGAACGCATCAAGGATCAAAAGCTGTTTTGTGGAAAAGTGCTGAGCTGATTTTTTGTGCCATATAGCGGTTTAATGGAGAATACAGTCAAATGGCCCATTGTATATAAGTATTCTTATGCTTGGCTTGACTTGTTTGAATGTAAATTGTTGTAGGCCTATATATGGGTCGCGACAAAAAAAAAAAAAGAGAGTCGCTCTTAAAAAAGTTTGAAAACCACTGATCTAAACCAATATATACTTGAGGAAACAGATGTATCTAAACCAATATATACTTGAAGAAAACAATATATATATACACCAATGTATAGCTGAAGAAACCAATATATACTTGAGAAAACCGATGTATCTAAACCAATATATAGTTGAGGAAACCACTGCATATTTGAGGAGCCCAATGTAATTATTTTTATAACGGTTTTATTCTCTGCTTTTATATATTTATATTTCTTATGCATATGTTGTGATTATTTTATGATTATTTTAATTCATTTTATAATTTAGATTTGTTTTGTAAATGTATCAATGTGTAACATCACTGACATAATGTTCTCATATTTATGTGGGTGTCACAGTACAGACAGATGGCACACGCAGTTGCATTTCTGAAAGGTCTGGAGTGAAAACCTCAGCCTGTTTTATGCCTGTGGACTGATGATGTGGTTTTGAGTCTATTGTGAAATGGCCCCATGTCAGATGTCCATGATGAATTTCAAAGTCCAGGGTCAAAGTGTGCTGAGGAGAGATGTATCATGGTGTGAATGACGAGAGAAACATATCCGCCCACTGAGGCTGAGTAGAAAGCGCCATAAAATTAAATATCCAAACACTCATGCTGTGGCTGTAAGAGACTGTTGAACTCACCTCATGCAACAGAGAAACGGACTCCAGTGATGATGAAAATTAGAGCAGAGGTTAGTTCTCCAGCTGTAGCTAGCAAACCCGAGCTTTTACCAAGTTAGTATACTTGTGTAAAGTGTGATGCGTGAAGAAAATGAAAAGAAATATCGCTTATAAAAAATAATCTTTGCACAATTTCTAACTAAGCTTAAGTTTAATAAAAAAAAGTGTGAACATATTTTGTTTGTATTTAAGATATTTGTGTGTGTTTAGGTATTTTAAGTGAATCCACAAGGCAACATTTTTTATAGTTTAATACATTTCCTGAAAGTATTAGAAACCTCTTCACACTCATCTCTGTCATCAGGGATTTACTTATTGTGGTGTGGCATAGGCAAAATACATTTTTGGGCCCCTCAAACCCTGCCACCCAGCCCGCTATCGGTTGGAAATCTCATATAACCAAAACTTCCTCCACTTTTCAGGAAATGGAAAAATCACAGTATTTTTTTAAATAATTAAACACAATGTTGTTAAAGTTGAAATATTTGCATGTGCTTTTTTAACTTTTACCAAAATCAAGCTCAAATGAACATACAAAGTTTTTGACCCGTGAATGACGCGTTTTTTCCGTCACAAACTCCATTTGTAATGTGATGCACTTACTGCCTCAGACGCGGGTCTCATGTTCTAAAAAGATGAAGTTCTATGCACATGCTATTTAAGACAGTATTGGCTAAAACCAATTTTGACAAAACCAAACCATTCCAATCAGGCTTTGTTGGTACCATGACACTGATCATCAACTTTCTCTGTCAAGAACAGTGAAACTGCGATTAAATTCTCACGAGAGAAGCAGCGCGATTCACTTCTCTCTCTTGCTGAATATTAGGAAAACTAAAACTATTAAGAGAACTAACTTTGCGACGGCCAATCTTTATTTCTTCATTTATCATACTTGTGGGTTTACATGTATTGTTTTGTGGTTTGACTGAGACCTTTGTGTTTTTTTTATTTTTATTAAATGTTTAATTTTTTTTATTTTTTTATGTTTAAAGTGATTTTTGTCTTTATACTTTCTGTCCACGTCTCCATGCTCACCCTACCCTGCCCTTAGCAACGATCCTGTGTGCCCTTGCATATGGCTGGTATTTCCTGGTGTTGTCCAGGTGGCGTAGTCAACTATCAACAGTAGAACTCTCAGTTGCCTTTGTTAACCTGTAGCCCATTTCTAACCTGACGACTCTGCCACATTTGCATCCATGAAATATCATTTACTTACCTGCATTGCTGCAAATAAACCTGTGTTGTTATTTCACATTATCGCTGTCTCCAAGCCTGGTATTTCCTAACATAAGTCCAGACCTACACCAATTACAGCATGAGTTCTACAGATCCATTTCAAGAGATCATGGATTTGCTTTGCTGTGTCTTCACCACCACTTCCACATCAACATCGGTCACTGCACCAAGCACTACTCCTACTTTGTATGCTGCTACTATGTCTTATGGCCAACCATGCACCCTGCTCTGGCTTGGCGGAGGACAGCAATAGATTTCTTCTTCAGTGTTCATTGGCCCTGGAGCCACATCACTTCCCCACTGAGTGAGCCACGGTATCCTTTTATAATTTCTCTGCTGACAGGGCAAGCACTCCAATGGACAGGGATGCAAGCCGGTCTTTTAACACAATCTCTTGACAGTTTCATGGCCCATTTCAGGGAAGTGTTTGGCAAACCCCTTGTTAATTCATCATAGGTGAGCAATTTGAAACAAGGAAGAATGTCCATAAATGATTACGCACCTTAGCGGCAGCTAGTGCAGTGGTTCTAAACTGGCTTGGCCATGGGACCCACATTTTCCTATGGTCATTGAGCCATAAACCATTTTTTAAGGAATTTGACCTAATAAATAAATAATTGTTAATTAACATACACATAAATTGTAAGAATGACTAATACTGATGAATAAACAGTATAGGATAAGGTTATTATATAGAAGTCTGAAACTAGTTTTTGTTAATTCAGTGAATTTAGTAAGTTGGTATGAGCCACTACACTGGCTACAGTCATCAAAAATATACAAAATAACACAGTGAAAATAAAGTGGCATTTGGGGGTTATCGAAACAACAGTTACCATGGTAAATGCACAATACTAACATGGACCGTTAATAAAACATGGAAACTGCTCCTGATTAACAGAATGAACATGATGCCTGCATGCAACTAGCACACAACATACCAGTTGAGTAATTTATTGGTACTTTTTGGTAATTTCATGACTTGCTAATTTACAACATAACTATGACGTTGCATGCTCGTAGTTTCTTTCGCGCTTTATTTATAAAGTGATATACAGCGATTGCCACTGCATTTGTGCGCTGCGAGCACAGTACAACGTCTGACAGCACAGCTTAGAGGTTAGAGATTTTTATTTTGTAACAACTTACAAAAATAACGTTAGAATAATAACACTGACATATAGCTTGGCTATAATAAAATAAGAACAAAGAAACAAATGACAAATAAATACAACAGAACAAATTAAATAAAGAGTACTACGTTTTTCATATAGGTCTTCCGAACTAAAGTGAGAAATACTGCAGTAATCAAGTATAAAATAAAACTGTGTAAGGCTGGTTTTCCTGCTGAGACAGACCATGAGATCAAACCCCCTGCAATAAAACAATAAAACTCACTCATCTGGAGAGAAGATAATTCAAAAAATACATAGGACACTGTCTTGCCCAAACTTCTCTCCTGGCTTATCTATGCATCCCCCTCTTCCTACTCCCTCTCATTTCCCCCTGAGTCAAGTCACTAAAAAATTTAATAATGCCTATACACAACATATGTGTCTTGTGAATCTATTGTTTCTTCACTTTCATGTTTGGTATCATTAAATGTCGCAGTGCGATTGGTAAAATGGTCTCAATTTTACAGCAGTCATTTATTTTATGAGAAATAAACAAAACTTAGGAGAATTATATTGTGTTCTCCTGTTGTGGGTAGTGTCTCTTCAAGATATCTGACCATCTTTGTTCCTCTCCCCCTACAGCAGGTGCAACCCTTTGGGGCACATGAATAGGCCTAACACAATTCTAAAAATATTTGTGTAGTAAATATATAAATACCAACACAGATATAATTGCATACCGCAACATATAAATGGCTCAATTTACACCAAACATGGCACTGTGCATTATGGCCAAACATCTCCACTTTGGTCTCATCTGTCCAAAGGACACTGTTCCATAAGTCTTGTGGTTTATTCAGATGCAACTTTGTAAACCCAAGCCTATTTCATCTTATCACCCAGGTCTAGCAAGCAGTAATGCTTCAACTAATTTGACTAGCTAGTTGACAATACCAACAACCGATCTGAAAATCTGAATGTAGCAAATTAGCTGAATAACGGAAATATGAATAATTAATAACTCATTATAATTAATTATTAATATTTGGATCAGTTAATAGAATTAACTTGATGTAGCAGAATTATCAATCAACTAACCTGTTCGTCTAGCGAACACTCAGTATTAACTATTTATTCATTCTTAAATTATTAAAGTATGAAAGTATATTTTAAATGAATTGTAAAGAAATACACTTATATTGCACTAAATGTACTTGAAGTGGTTCCAATTGAACATAATTTAATATATATAAATATATTGCAAAATAGCTTAAAATTGATCTTAAGGATATTTTAAAATACACTTAATATACTTAAAGTTGTTCCAAAATAATACATTTAATATGCACTTAGTATAGTATAATTTAAATATATTAAGTGTGTCCAAACAAGCACAATTTAAATATATTTCCTTTTCACCTGGGCATAATAAAAAAAACATATGGTTCTTGGCAGGTCCTAAAATGAGGTAAATGTACACATGACATATTATACTGTGTCATTATTTATTTAACAAATGGAGAAGCCATTTGTTACAAACTAAGTACACCCTTACTGCTTCCATAGGAATTAAGTAGCAGACAGGCACTGCTAATCAAATGCCTTTGATAAACTGATCAGACAGATGTAAAGGGTTACCAATATTAATGATTTATACATATATATATATATATATAAAGATAATATAATATAATATGGAGATACAAGGTTTCTACCTAACAGCAATTTTATTAATTTATAACTGTCTTAACTGTCTTTTATTAATTGTCTTACATAGTTTTAGCATTAGAATGAAAAATATATAGTATTTCTCCATTGTAATTGTGCTAATGTATCTGTCAACAACCTTTTAATTTAAAAAAAAAACGTGTATACTATAATAATGCAATGAATACCCTAGTATTCCTAACATAGCCCACTTGTTTCTGTAGTTGACTTACAGAGCTCTGGTGTCTGCAGCTGGGCAGAAAACAGACTTGAATCACATGAGAGTAACAGTAAATCACTCTTAGAATAGCTGCAATTCTGAGATTGCTAGTAAACATGCCATTGCTTTTGCTTGCTTGCTTTCTTACATCAGGGACAGCACACACAATAGGTTGGAGACACATGCCGGGAGAAGACAACTTTACAAAAAATTCATTAAACATCAGTTTCAGGGTTTGATATGCAAAGAACGTCTCCCACGTTCCCAAGATGCTGTCCACACTCAGGTTGTCAGGCCTGTTGGAATATTGGCTGAAGCTTATAGCAATCATTAATTCTACTGAAATTGTTCTGGTTTGGTCAAGAAATGTGTGTCCATGCACTATAAGAAAGAAATCAAATTAGAAAGTAGACACATTTAAAAAGTACTGGTAATTTTCTGCCAGGACATTATCTGTTAAGTTTACAGACATTTCCTATATCCCTAAAACACAACAAAATGCAATGCGTAATTTAAAATTCGGGTAAAACATCTGTGAAAATCGATTGCCCAGAAGGGAGTTGATTTTTTTAATTACACTGAACAATTCTGTCAACTCGCCGTCAGCGCCCTTCGACGACCAGACCCTGAAATCGTTGTGTTGGATCGAGGACTGGCTGATTGAGCTGGATACAGAGGTACTGCCTCTCACCCTACCCCACCTGATATTATCTGTTTATGCTTCATCATCGCTGTTTCAAGACAGCACTGAAACTTGTATGTACTGTGAAATATCTGTTTGTTCGTCATCATTGCTGTTTCAAGACAGCAGTAAGATTGTATCATCGACCTGTTGGGAATTGGAATTACTGTCATTGATCATGTCAAGCTTCCCTCTCTCACCTTCACAGCAGAGCTCAGCCAGTCCTCCGCAACGGGAAGCCTCAGATCATGCTATCACCAGCCTCGCCTTGAGCGAGAGGATCCTTTGGCTCCGCCTCTGGGCTCTGATCTTTTCGCTCCACCTCAGCCCGTCAAACCTGTCAGCTACGCCCTTGGCTCCTCCCACCCTCGGTTCCACCAGAGACCCTCAACCTTGCGGCTGTCCGTGTTCCCTTGTCTCACCAGCTCCACTTCCCTTGTCGTCACTCTACTTCCACCACCGACTTGCAAGCCTTCCTCTGCACTCAGTCCCTCCATCACTACGGCTATAGCGGGTTCCTCCTTCCTTCTGACTCTGCCTCTGTCCTCTATCACACCGGCTCCACCTCAGTGCTCGGGCACTCTGGCTGCACCTCAGACGGTCGCTACCACAAACTCCACCTTGGTCTCCAGTACCAGCGGTGTCGCTCAGTACCATCGGCTACTCCCTGGGATCATCTGACATCGTCTCCATCTCCTTCGATTGTCACCCAGATGTCGGCGGTCACCATTACACTGTGCCTCTTTCTTTTTCATGGACTTTTGTTTTCACTAGTCAGGTGTTTCTTTGTCTTTGTTTCCCGCCACTCATTAGTTTCTATGGACACTGATTATTCTCACAGCTGCTTGTCATTTAGTTTGATACCTCTATGTATTCAAGTTCCTCCCTGTTCACTCTCAGTTATTACTTATTATTCGTATTTGTTTTTAGCGCACACTGTTACGCCTGATTGCCTTCTTGTTTTTTAAACCTTGTTTGTATTTTAAATCCTGCCTTCAGTCTTCATTTTCTTGATCTTTTTAACACAGTACATTAGGCTAAACTTGTACAGACTTTTATTTGAATGTATGAAAGAAATGGAGGTTGTGTAGGGTCATTCCACAGGTATTGCAATGCTTGTGTTGTAATTCCAATAAGCATTTCAAAAAAATGTATATATAAATAAATAAATAAAAATCTAGACTAAAACCATAACTAATTAAATCCATGGAATCACTTTATCCATCCACTGGCCAACACTCAATGTAGCTAGATATAAGCACCACCAACATACTATTACACCTTTTGTCAACCAGTACAACACCAATGGGATTCAGCTGCCTTGCCAACCCTGTGAAATCCATCAAGACAACATTAATGCTAAAGGAAGTGGGACCTTGCAGGACTCAGGCAAATGTGCAGATTTTGGGTGGAACAACTAAAAATAGCCAGAAGAATTCATTACAGCTTATCAAGTCTCCTGTGTTTCATTCAGGACAGGATGAACCATTTATCTCAAAAGTTAAATTGTCCATTGGCAGACATATTTGTTATTTCCATTTTTAGTGACCTTAAAATATTTCATAAAAATTTTACATCATAAACTTTCTTTGTTCAACATTTTTCAGAATCCCAAAATTATAGAACTTTACCCAACATTTACTTGCCCTAACCAAATGTGCTCTCAGAGATCATGATTTATCTTATGTTTTCTTTTAAGCTTATGTAAAATTTTCAGCTGACAAATCATAACTGCAATGTGCACTTATTGTTATCATATGTATATTTCAATTTCATTTCAAATATATAATGGCAAAATTTTGTTTACGTATGTGCCAGTAAGCAATGTATGGCTGCGGATCATTTTTATGGAGGCTTTTATGGTTGTGACAGCTATTTGCTGAAAGCGCAAGCACACATTAGCAGCGTGGTTATGGATGCAAAGTATTTCTACAAAATGCAAAGAACATAATCGGTGTGCTGCTGTTTGAAGCACCTGACAAAATTCAGGCAGTCAGTACATTTCTGGCCACGGCCCACATTGAGACAGTGTACAGACTGCTGTGGGCTGAGAGTGAAGGAGCTGGGTTTACAAGGTCAATGAAGCCACACACATGCACACACAGTCTTTCACATACTGCTTACCTATGTGAGCGCATTTAAGTGTAGTATAACCAGATTTGTACATGTTCTTCGTGCAAAGTTCACAATCCATTGCTACTGTATGTGGCCCAAATCAAACATCTCTGAAATCATGAAACATCATTCTTAAAACCTGCTTTTAACCTCATGTAAAGCAATGTTTCACGCTTGTAATTTTGGAAGAGGATTAGCACTGCTTTTAACCCCGGGTTATGAAAGCCTGCACTGGAACATTAACAGAGAAATAACAGGTTGCATACAGTGTTTGTCTAATTAATGATAGTGACACTGCAAATGTATATAAATGTACAGTGTGAAAACCAAAACCTGTAGGCTCAGGATTAATTCTTAAAACTAAACATGGCGAAAAGTAATCCAGGATTCTGTTAACCCAGTGTTTAGAATGACCTGTGTTTATTCATTTTCCCATGGTTTCACAGACAAGGGTTAAGCCTAGTCCCAGACTAAAATGCATGTTTAAGATGATTTATGTTAAAATATGTCACTGCCATTGTTTTGTCTCAGGATGCACAACAGTAATGTTTTTTCCAAGGCATGTTTATAAAAGCTGCTTAAATGTCCTGATTGAACTGGCCTAATCCTGGTTTAATCTAAACCCTGTCTGTGAAACAAGGCCATTAAGTGTCAAAACTAAAGCCCTTATCTTATTCTGGTCTCTAGATATGGCCCAAGTACCTTATTTATTCAAAAATACTTTTTAATTGTTTTTAATTTCTGTATTAAAATACTTTTTTCTTTTTTTTTTGCCATAATATAAACAATGTCAATTGGTGATAGCTTTCTTGATATGATCATGATAAAAAACTTAAAATAAAATATTAAGTTTGGCATAATTTATTATTATTTGTTTAAAAAAATGCTTCACTGACCCTCATGCGGTGCAGGCAGGCAAGGAGGAGAAGATGACGATCTTTTGCAGCTTGAACTTTAATCACGCGAAGAAGGTAATCCAAACATAACACAAACAATCCAAAACAAACATAACAGCTTTGTAAATTAAACAAAGATAATACTGGACGATAAACAGAAACAAACTGAGGTGTAAATACTCAAGGGATAACTAGAAGGTGCCGGTGAACATAATCTGTAACCATAGAAACAAACATGTTCCGTAATGAATGATATTTGTAATAAATAAATGAATAATAATAATATTAAAATACTGTTTAGTATGAAATATGTATAAAAAAATTATTTAAGGTATAAGGAAAATAGGCTATATTACTTTTTACTTGATGGGAACACATGAAATCATGATTCAAAAAGAGTTATTGGTAACACTTTATTTTAGGGTTCAATTCTCGCTATTAACCAGTTGCTTATTAGCATGCATATTACTAGGATATTGGCTGTTTATTATATATATATTATATATTACATATTAATGTCTTATTCTGCATGACCTTATACTACGTCCCTTAATCCTACCCAATACCTAAATTTAAAGGGGACATATCATAAAAAAAATAAAAAAAATCTGACCTTTTCCGTGTTTAAGTGCTATAATCGACCCGATTATAGCACTTAAACACGGAAAAGGTCAGATTTTTTTTTTTTTTTTATGATATGTCCCCTTTAAATTTAGGGACCCCACAGTGCTGTGCACTGTGGACCCCACTGTGGACCCCACAGTGCATCTACCTACCCAAATGTGAAAAAGGACAACCCAGTAACTTTGTTTTGGTAAGCCTTTCTCTGCAAGCACGTGAAAAAATGTGCCGCATAAGATTATAATATTACCGCCCCTTAATCTGCACGTTTCCACCCATGGCACCACTATTTTGTTTTCGCAAGCAACAACCGTGAACAAGACCCTTGTGTGTATTTGACAGTTTAAATACAACAAAAAATGTGAAAGAGAAGTTACTCACGAGACTTGATGTCTGACAGCCAGTTGTCTGTGTGCATGTGCTTCAGATATGTGCGCTCAGAAAACGATCCATTAGAAGTTTAATATAATATAGCTTTAAAACGCATGGAAATAATAAACTTTAATGATGAAAGAAGAACTATGCTATCCGTGAGAGTGATCGCGATATAGATGATAATCAAAACCAAGTCTTGTTAGTATTTAGCAGAGAATCCGATTTAGGCAGGAACTGTGTGGAGAGGGGGCGGCACGCAGCAGCTCATTTGCATTTAAAGGCACATGTACGAAAACAGCCTGTTCTTGACTGTAGTCAGAAATTGGTATTTACAACATGGATTTATAAATGATCTGTGAGGTTTTTTAAGCTGAACCTTCACAGACACATTCTGGGGACACCTGAGACTTAAATTGCATCTTGTAAAAATGGGCATAATAGGTCCCCTTTAAACGCTACAAAAACGACCATACTAACTATTAATAAGCAGTTAATTAGGAGTTTATTGAGGCAAAAGTCGTAGTTAATAGTGAAAATGTTTTCCCCATACTAAAGTGTTACCGAGTTATTAAACTAAAGCTCTTCATGAAAATGGTATAAACGTTTTTCTTAAACCAACCATATGAAACCAAAGTGAATACAAAAAGTATATTTCTAAGAACTTCGCACATACACTCACCTAAAGGATTATTAGGAACACCTGTTCAATTTCTCATTAATGCAATTATCTAATCAACCAATCACATGGCAGTTGCTTCAATGCATTTAGGGGTGTGGTCCTGGTCAAGACAATCTCCTGAACTCCAAACTGAATGTCAGAATGGGAAAGAAAGGTGATTTAAGCAATTTTGAGCGTGGCATGGTTGTTGGTGCCAGACGGGCCGGTCTGAGTATTTCACAATCTGCTCAGTTACTGGGATTTTCACGCACAATTTCTAGAGTTTACAAAGAATGGTGTGAAAAGGGAAAAACATCCAGTATGCGGCAGTCCAAGGCGAAAATGCCTTGTTGATGCTAGAGGTCAGAGGAGAATGGGCAGACTGATTCAAGCTGATAGAAGAGCAACTTTGACTGAAATAACCACTCGTTACAACCGAGGTATGCAGCAAAGCATTTGTGAAGCCACAACACGCACAACCTTGAGGCGGATGGGCTACAACAGCAGAAGACCCCACCGGGTACCACTCATCTCCACTACAAATAGAAAAAAGAGGCTACAATTTGCACGAGCTCACCAAAATTGGACAGTTGAAGACTGGAAAAATGTTGCCTGGTCTGATGAGTCTCGATTTCTGTTGAGACATTCAGACGGTAGAGTCAGAATTTGGCGTAAACAGAATGAGAACATGGATCCATCATGCCTTGTTACCACTGTGCAGGCTGGTGGTGGTGGTGTAATGGTGTGGGGGATGTTTTCTTGGCACACTTTAGGCCCCTTAGTGCCAATTGGGCATCGTTTAAATGCCACGGCCTACCTGAGCATTGTTTCTGACCATGTCCATCCCTTTATGACCACCATGTACCCATCCTCTGATGGCTACTTCCAGCAGGATAATGCACCATGTCACAAAGCTCGAATCATTTCAAATTGGTTTCTTGAACATGACAATGAGTTCACTGTACTAAAATGGCCCCCACAGTCACCAGATCTCAACCCAATAGAGCATCTTTGGGATGTGGTGGAACGGGAGCTTCGTGCCCTGGATGTGCATCCCACAAATCTCCATCAACTGCAAGATGCTATCCTAGCAATATGGGCCAACATTTCTAAAGAATGCTTTCAGCACCTTGTTGAATCAATGCCACGTAGAATTAAGGCAGTTCTGAAGGCGAAAGGGGGTCAAACACAGTATTAGTATGGTGTTCCTAATAATCCTTTAGGTGAGTGTATGTTTTCAACAAGATTTTTTAAAAAGATTTTTACTTTTCTATATCATGGACTCACTGTATGTCACTGACTCAAACATACTAGTGATGGTTTGTTGCTGTCATTAGATATGATTATTGTCAGAAGTGTGTATTTCTTCCTTTATCTGCATTTTGGCCATGTGGTGGCAACCTGACTTCTTTTTTAAAGACTTTTGACTGTAAAATAAATGGTGGTTGACCTTTATGAAATGAAATCAGAGGGGATGTCAGACATTTGAAAGGTTTGCTGTCAGAGTGAGTGGCTGAAAGATAAATAGGCTGGAAAAAAATCACTAAGAAAAGGCTGAAGTGACATAGTTTGCTATGATTATAACCTTTAGTTCATTCAATGCTGGGATTGCTCCAGACATTATCATGACTACCTCCGATCCAAGAGCCGTGTTGCAGCATTGACTTCAGCTGACCTTAGCAATTGTCTGCATGAACTTTGACCTCTGTGTTGACCCCACTGTAGAAGTATAAATTCATTAAAATGTATTGGATATAGGCTACTCCATAAATACACCCACACTCCAGTGTTGTGCAAGGAATGTGATTTCTTTTTCCATTCTCTTTTACAGCACATCAGTGAGCATTAGATCACAACTCACTTTAAATTCTGACATAATGAGTGCGAGTTGCTAATGTCAGCAGCCAAATGAACATGTAGTTGACAGACCTGTCAGGAACTGCAGTGGTGCATTTTGTCAGCATGTCAACATTACATCATCTGCCCTTAGACTGGAAGTGTTTGTGCAATGCTCCCCCCAGTGGATCAAGCTGTTATTAAAATATTCAACATGGTCATTCTGTGGATAGATTTTTCCTCACAAAAGCATTCAAAATGCTTCCTTCAGCATATATATACAAAAATTAAAAAAGCCCAATACAATAAAACTTCAATAATAAAATACACATTTGGCACCAAAAAAAGAAAGGAAAAAAAATCGTGGAGTGCATTTTGTGGCCATGAATACTTAATATTAAGTGAAGAGCTAAATGTCCTTCAGTTTCACATGAGTGGACTATTTTCTATTGATTAAACTACTTCCAAATGCATTTTAATTTACCATTTTAAGACAGATTAATCATGTAATAACTGCACAATGCAAAAACTGCACATAATGTAATCAGTATTACATTATTTTAATAAAATGTTCGTAATGTAATAATTCTCAAATGTAATACAATTTTGAGCTTTATTACATTGAGAAACTTATTACATTATAAACTACATAATCTTGTCAATTGTAATAGCTTTTAAAACAAAAATTTGTATTCCCTTACAGTCCATTTTTAGCAAAATGCAACATTTATATGCAAATATTCATGCAATTATTCTTATATTTATTAAACAAAGCATTGGTATTCCTTTACAGTACATTTTAAATTTTAAATCTAAATCCAGTCTTAACATGCCTACAAAATCCACCAGATTACTGATACTACTCCTATTATCATTATTACTACTACTTAAATACAAAAAGCAATGCTGTTAAAAACCTCAGTATTGCAATGAGGTGTGTGTGTGTGCGCGCGCGTTAGATCTGCTTCAGCCAATGGCAGCACGGAACAAGTTAAGCAAACATTACATCATTAAAGTTACAGCAAAACAAAGCCTGAATGTACATCAGAGGGCATGTTGAAAAAAACAGTACAACTTACCATCACGTACAGTGAAAAAGTCCACACACCCATGTTAAAACTGAGAACGAAACCAGGTGGATTTTGTAGGCAGGTTAATACTTCAGATATTTAGAATGTACTGTAAATGAATACCAATGCTTTGTTTATTAATAATAAATATTTAAATCTGTTGCATTTTTCAGATAGTTTAAGACTTTTTATAAATTTACTGTAACTGAATACTAATATTTTATGGCCTTAAAAACGATGGAAGAGCACTTATCCGGCAGTCACAATAACTAAGGAAATGTTTACAATTTCCCAACACATCTGATCATGTATACCATCTACTGAAGATAGACATTTGGTAATACATGGAAATTATCTTATGCAAGACATGTCTATGTATAAATTTCCCAACATTTTAATTGTCCAAAAAAAAAAGTGAGGTCACTTAGTTTACAGCAATCTTCAGACTCATGGGAATCAGACTAGGATCAGCTATTATCATTGCCTGACCAAGAGGACAATGGTTAGAGTTTCAAGAATTGACAAAATCCACACTTAATGGTTAAGTAATAACTTTTCATATGCTCTAATTTGGTCACTTGACACCTCACTGATCAAATCAGTTATTCAAATGAAGATCACAACAATTAACTATTGGAATTGCCCCATTTCTTAAAACATACCTTGCCTGAGCTGGGGGGACACTTTGCAAACTAGTGCACATTCAAATAAAATGTTGAAGAACAGGTAGGGGCAGGAATAACACCACTTTCAACACTAGAGGGAGACACAATCCATGTTATATAAGCACACATTTTAGGTTGAGGATTAAGTAATAGTAAATTCTATACGCCGACATGAATAGGCTCGCATTTTCTGTATTATAACACCTGAAAGACAACTTAATATTTAAAAGTTTAATTAAATGCTAGCAAAGCACAAAGCAAACACTAGTTTTAGGATTTCTTTTATTTAGTACAACAGTTAAGACGACTAGATAACCGTCAAAGATGTCAACATGTATTGCTATTTTTGCACTTCACATGTAAAGCCCTCCAATACCCATCCTCAGACTAGTACAAAGAACAGTCGTGTGCTTACAGCAACAAAACGCTTAACTCGTGAAAGCAGAAAGCTAAAGAAATGCAGACAGTAACAGGCATGTTAAGGGTTTAAGCACATCATACATGAGTCCCTATCAGGTTCAGAAGACCACTAATATAAGACAATGACAAAGCTGCAGTTGATCAAGGTGTAAAACCACTGCTATATACAAAGATGCATTTTTTTGTTTGTTTGTTTTCTGAATATGGACCATGATGAAACCTTACTTTTTCTCTCATGTGAACTCAAAGAAAAAAGAAAGAAAATTCAAAATCCCCTATAATTTTAAGTTTCAGTTTCCTTCACCGTTGACCTCTTTGGTTTCTTTGTTCTTTCGAACCTCTTCCAGCTTTTTGTCCTAGAATTGAAGTAAACACTATTAATTACTTTAATAGCATAAACGTCAGCTATAAAAGACACCACATCACATCTACAGTACCTTCTCTTTGAACTTCTCGTTCATGGCCGCCATGATTGCCGTACGGTTTTCTTTGCTGGCCTCCATTTTCTGGTTCAGTTTCTCTTCTGTTATCTTGCTGAAATTGTTGTTTTCTTCTAGAGCTTTCTGAAGCACCTCCTTTTCATGCTCACGCTTCTCTGCTAAGTGCTTCAGAACCTCTGCTTCATGAGACTAGAGAAAAGGGGGGGTAGGGGCAGCCTTTAGTGATCCATGTCAAGCTAGGAATATGACATTGTCAGAAGAAAAACACCAAATGTACCAAGCTAATTCCAGTAATAGACTGAATACAAAGACCCATGGAACACATCACTCCTTTTCCCTGTATTTGTATATGACCCTTAATAAGTGTACTCTTTCATCTGGAGAAAATATTTATAATGAAATTAGCATTTATTATTGCGAACATGTTTTATGTAGACATAGTCAAACCAAAAATTATTCAGACACCAGAATTTTTTTTACTAGTGGGTGCAGGACACTATAGTTCATGTATGTAAGTGAGGATAGAAAAAATAAAGTAAACTGACATATTATGCCCAAAAATACATACTATTAAATGCATTAAAAATGTACTTGAGTATGTTTTTAGTACAATACAAATATACCACCATGCATTTAATAGTATTTCTTTTTCACCTGGGGCAGTTTAACTTAATTCTTGTCATATTTTATTACCATTTTCTAAACTATAACAAATAAACTGTGATAATGTGAGAATGTTGAATGTTAAATTTTGGTTTGACTGTAAATGTAATTTTCCATGTCTTGTATGCGGAATAAAGTGTCTCTGAAAAAATAAAAAAAGTATAGATCTGCACCTTGCGTCTCTCTTCTGCGGCTTCTAGTTTTCTCTGGATCTCCTCCAAGGAAAGATCCCTCTTCTTTGGAGGGGAGAGAGGGAACTCACCCGTGGTATCTTGAGCCGGGCTCCCAAGAATGACCTCAAAAGCTTGTCCTGAGGCACGCTTGTCCAGCTCCTTAACTTGAATATCTGAAAACAAGCTTACTTGTTAACTGCAGAATTCAAGGATCATCTCTGCCTCATATGTATCCAGATCCTAGTTAACGTGTGTATAAATACAGGAATCTTACCACTTAAAGAGGCCATTGCTGCAGAAAATTACAGGTCCACGTATGCCTGAAAACAAAACCAGCAACATAATGGTTCCATGTTTACTGTACAATCACCTTTAACCTGGTCATACTGTACACACGTGTTTACTTGGATGCATCTAAATGTGGAATTACCATAGACTTGGATTTTATATATTTAGCTCAAATTCCATAAAAAGACAAGTCCTCAAATAGCTTTTTGCATTTTTAGAAAATAAGTCGTTATCCCACTTGAGGACGCCCCCTGATGTCCCAAACGGGTAGGTTGTCAAATTGTCACCTTTGGGAAACGTTGTCTCTAAACCACAGCTAACAAAATTAAGAAATGTAGCTGTCGACATGTGAATTTGGCGCGCAAATGTTGTTTTCAGCTCGCGGGGGAAAAAAACTGGCGCGTATTCTTCAAAACACACACCGCACCGCCCCCCTCCCCTAAACACTGAACCACCTGCACGTGTGAAAACCACATACGAAGGACAAACATGACTCGTTATACGAAGTATGCCATTTTATCTGTCCCTATTCTAGAATAAGACGCGATATTAAAGTGCACTTTATGAATGAACAAATGCGTTTTTATTAGCAACGCAGAGAGAACAGATCCAAACAAAGACAGTCAAGCGGCACCGCGTGCACACTGCACAGCTCCGCCCTGCTCTTTCTACAGCTCTGATCACCCAGGAACACATGCAAAACGATACTCTAACCTGCAACCATGCTTTAACGCAGATGGACGGCATGTACATAAACACGACATTTGAGCAGAACAATGCATTATGATTGCAACACCATGGTGGCAAAAAGTATATGGAGACCAAGTCATAAACATGTATGAAACAACTTTTAGAAATATCAGAATTTGTGAGTTTTCAATATTGGTTTTACGTTATACCAATACAAACTAGCTTTTATTTAAGCGGTTAGTCATAAACGATCTAAATCAAGACATAAACCGTTCAATGCAGGTAAACCTTGAAATGCGAGTTAGATAAACTTGATGATACATTGACGAAAATAAAACCATGCATGCCATGTCATATCTACACGTGAATAATTCTACGCAGGTGGACAAATTAATAACTAGCGTGCCAATTTTTCAACGACTTTATCATAATAATGCAGGCACACCCACCTTCAGACACAAAGATTCCAGGTTTGATGACAACGCACCCCTCGCGCCGTTTTCTGGCCTCAACGCATATCAAGTTCGCGCATAAAAGGGTCGAATTTATGTCGTCACATGTCTTTCTTGAATCCAATTGGCTGCTCTCATTGGCTCCCGGATAATGTAGTTCTGTTTCAAACAAGGCGTTTATACAAAACCATGCGGGGGAATATTTATCTATTGCCATTTTTGCAACTATTCAGATTCAGTGAGCAACATTGTAATACAATATATCTGACAAAATTAATTAAAAAAGTTTCTTCTGTTGAATAGTTTGAGGCAAATGTTTTATGACGGCTGCTCATGTTTTATTGAGGTTACGTAACAACGTCAAAGCAAGTGATGGTAGCTTTTTTTATTTTTATTTTATTTTATTTTATTATTATTATTAAATGCATAAAGAGGTGATGGTAGCTGATGATAAGGAAACCAACCGTCTAGTCACAAACTTCACTTAGGTAGTGAATAATACACATGGGCATGGATGTTTGTGTTTAAGGAGATGTGTACCTATATAGCCTATGTTAAAGCCTGTAAACTAGTTTTTTAAGCTGAATATTCAATAACTAAACACTTTTTTTGTCTTTGGTTCTCATTTTAATTGCCATCAAAAATAGTTAAGTCTAAGAGTTTCAAATAGCCTATAGTTTTCTCAATTTTCTCTGTTGTCATTAGAGAACTTATTAATGGATATAATTACAAAAATGTTCTTTTCTTTTCTTTTTCTATCCTGTACCTTCAAACCCGTGTCTGCATGAATTAACTTGAGTGACCATTTCATACCAGCAAACAATGATTTCCATGTTTGTGATTTGCATGTTGCATTCATTTCCAATAATCATATTGTGTCAGTGTCAGTCAATATGATTGGTCTCATGAAAGTAAAAAAAAAAAAATGATGTGGGCTGTCAGTCGTACATGAATAAAATTGATAGCATAACTAACATAAAATTGATAACACTGTCCACATACGAGGACATTATATTTTAGTGAATTTCTCTGACACCATACATGTCACAGTCACATGTCCTGTAAAGAGCACATTCAGGGCTTTTCAGAGATACCATTTGTTTTGAGGTTTCACCAGGACAACAACTTCTCCTTAGTCTTTAAAAATGACTGAATGATCAAATTCAGCACTCTTATGGAAGTATGATAATAATATGTAATATTTTGTAATCATCATTTAAATCTAAATAATTTTCAAATTGTTTGTTTTAAATCAACATCTCAGGAAAATGTTATGGGGTTTCTAATCAAAATATGACTTTCTGTTACAAAACAGGGCATTGATTTCATACATGTCCTCAACAGAGGACACCGGGACATAAAGCATGTCTATTAGGCATTTTGGGAGACACAACAAGTGAATAGGGAAAGAAATTACATATCAATGTTCCTATAAAATATTAGATATTATTATGAAAATGTTGCTCCAAGAACACATTAATATGCAAATTAGATACTGTGTAGATAAATTGCATTGAATGGGAAAACCCATGTGGCCATTTTATCCACATATTGCATAAAGTAAAATGGTATATCAATTCATTCTGTTACATATTTTTAATAACATATTGAGAATCATCTTTAAATAAAGTTTGGTTAAAATAATCCTGAAACCTAAAAAATTGATTGGTCAATGACAAAAAAAAAATCCCATTGTTTTTTCCTATACATGTCATGTCATTTCCTGTCATTTTATTTTTTAAACAACTATTGTCCACTTACAAGGACATAGCATAATATATGAATAAAATATAAATGTTCAACATTTTTTCCCCCATTTGTTTCTTATGCTCTAAACAATGTAATGACATGAAAAATACTAAATTCAAAAGACTTTGTTATCCTAGGTCTTAGGAGGATAAACTGATTTGTTACATGTCTTGTTACAGGTTACAGGCCAATTCTGGCATCTTCTGGCAGCTTTTCCCCCTGCATGTTAGCCATGACTACTACACCCTTTTCCATATTTGAAACGGCATAATGTCGCAGAGCAAAGGGAAGTGACTCATATCACCATTAAAAAAAGATATTTAGAGTAATACCTTTACCTGAACACAGTTGGACTATAAAATATATTTTTAGACCATCGCTGCTGAAAACATTAATGATGTGTGTTGTTCAAATATGTTTGAAGTGAACTAAAATAAAATACCAATGGATTCTGATTTTCCATGCTATGTTCTCAGTGTGACGTCTGTGTCTGTTAGAAAATGGGCAGGGAACCTGAAAATAGCTTCTGGTTATTCTTTAGCTCTTCTCACTCTCTGACAGTTCGGGAGTTAAGGATAAAAGTAGAATTTTAAGCTTTGTAAAACGAAGCTATTTAATCTTAGGATATATTTAGCATCTCCTGTTCACAGGCACAGCACAGCGAAGTTGAGTTTTGAGTATTTCACGTCTGCTCTTTTTCACAGCAGTGATCTATCTCCATTGGTGTGTATTTAGAGTCGGCCACATCTGTCTAATTTTCTAATTATAGTCCAATTAATTTTTATTTTTATTTTGTATGTGTGAAGCTGCATGCAGTGAGTCTGTACTGTCATCATTCCAGTTAATATTTACTTGTGTTGTCATTATTACATTTTAATCTATATCTTTATATTAAAAAAATGCTTGGATTCTCTGGGAGATTGCTATAGAGCAGTGCTTAGACAGTTGCATATTTGCCCAATTCGAAAGCAAGACTCAATTTTTGTGCTACAATCCATGTCTGAGTTATGAACTATAAAGTTAAATACTCAAAGCTATTAAACTAAGGGTCTGAGCAATATGTAATGGTTATATTTGCCTTATCAAAGGCCAGTAATTGTGTATATACAGTACATTTATTATGCTAAATATCTTTTTTTTTTCAGTCTATTAAGTTCTGCCCAAGACCCTGCATGGTCCATATGTAATCATCTGAGAAATGCTGATCAATATAATGAGTATGTGTATCCAAGCACAATGGTGAAGGAACAGATGGTGTTGGGCAGCTCCATGCCAACAAACTGCAAGCCTGTCCGTGTAAGACAAAAACATGCAGGTATGAAGAAAACGTTGGAAGGGTGTACCTTGGACCATGCAGCAATGACAATACAACACCAAATAGTTATTATACAAAAGTAAACAAAATGTCCATTAAATCAAACATACAAAAAATTACTTTTATGTAAATGTATGTGTCTTATTTGGCCAGTAATTGTAATTTGTGCACAAATCACAAACTGGGTGAAACTCGGGTATACTGAACTGATTAATCACTTAGTTGGAGACTGATTTGTGCCCATACTGACCCTTCCCTATTTAGGACATTTGACTGGTCCTCACTAGTTAAAAATGCTTATAAATCGGCCAAAACATGTTTTTATTTAAATCTATTGTTTTGCACATGTTTCTGGGATTGGGTTAGGGGATAGAAAATAATATATAAATAATATAAAATCAATGGAAGTCTATGCAATGTCCTCACTAATATAGTGAAACAAACATGAGTATGTGTGTGTGTGTGTGTGTGTGTGTGTGTGTGTCACATATTTCCTACATTATAAGGACAGAAATCTTGGGGACATGTATTGGTCCCCATGAGGAAAACAGCAGAATATGTCTAAGTGATTATTTTTGAAAATCTAAAAATGCAGAAAGTTGTCTGTCTGTGTGACCCCCTTTTTTTTATCAGCACAGGCCATTTCAGCTGTGTCCCACAGGGGCAGTCTGATTCTCTTAAATGCACCAAGTCACATTATTTGCTAATGACTTTGCTAATAAAATTCAATTTACATTCTGAAAAAATATATATCTAGGCCTATATATCATCAGTTTAGTAAAGTATGATGTAGTATGATGTCTATTGCAGAGCAACATACAGGTATGAGCAAAAACTCATTGAGGATGGTAAGAAGTATCAATGTACTGTTGTCTAACCTGAGGAATGTCGATGTGCTGCTGGTAATGGTTACCATTGCTGTTTTAAAGTCAGTGAAATTCAGTGACTTTCCTTTGCTATAGCAATCACTAATAATCTCAGAGGAGTTCTCAAAGCAGTCGACTCAACACAGTCAACTCATTGTTTTCTTCCTGGTCAGTGTACAGGGAGAACAAGTTGTGTTGTTTTTTTCTGACCGCAGATCCTGACCTGTTTTTTTTTTGGGTTTTTTTGTTGTTTTTTTAATGGGTAGGGAGAAATGAACCAGACAACTACATAATTTCTGTCTATACATTTAAAATTGGACTAACATATCACTCTGTGAATGGAGGATGCTAGAAAGAGCATAAGTAATGCGCTTTCAGTTCTACCATTTCAGATATCTAACTGACAATATTAAAGGCTTTCCTTCGCATACCTATTTGTTGCTGTATTTATTTTTAATTATAACATATGTAATATGTGTTATTTAACTTGTTGAGCTATGTGCTCCTTTGATAAAGCAAAATCAGTGTGTTTATATTTGAAACAAGTAAAAATGACTGTAAATAACACTTCACAGATGTCAGGAAACATCCCTCACTGTGTATGCTGAGACTAGCCTTTTATTTCATATTAGTTACAGACTTGTTTATAAGAAACTGCTGTCAGATTAATATACAATTTGTAACAGAGTCAGCAACAAGATTGGGATGCTGAATCAGTCGATGTTACCATCACACCTCAACCCTGGGAGTATGATGTCACCAAGAGAGATGGAGCCATGAGAGTATGAACAGTGCTGAGGAAAAACACAACACTGAATTGTGTTATGAGCCAAGAGTTATGTTATAAGTTATGATAAATAACATTATGGTGAATTATGGCAGATCTAAATGAAGCATCTACAATGAAAATAACAGTGTGCAAAGCACAGACAACACTAGACAAAGAACTGAAGGCAATATATACATAACATAATGAACTGAGTACAAAACAGGTGTGAGATAATCAACAAACCAATGAATCACCATGACAACCAATGAACTTAGTAACCATAACAACTAAGGGAACACAGGAAATAATGAAGGCAAGCTAAAGACGTTTCTCAATACCATTTATGCAAAGTTCGGACTTGCGTCCTTGGTCATTCAGCTCGCTCTGGCTACTCAGGTTATCTGTATTTATATTTAGGCTACAATAAAACAATTATATAGAAATATGTTATTAAATAGCACCCTTTATCTTTTTGTTTTCATTTAAAAAATCTTCAACATATTACAGTAATAGCCAAACAAATGTTGTTCAGGCAATGCATACATTTATCTACACTGTATGTATATTTATAACAAAATGAAATATAAAACACAACCCTGCCTCTTTAAAAAATATAAAACGTATTAATATGTAGTTCAGGCAATATGTGCATATGTACTCTGATTATCTTCACTGTATAGATTATAATAAAATTAAATATGACATAAAACACAACCCTCTTTTTGTTAAATGTCAGATTTAATGATCAATAATAGCCATTAAAAGTATAATGTAAGCTATACAATAAGAGATAAAGACAAGCAAACAATTCAGTCAAATGACAATTCAGTCAATTCAGCTTTGCCATTAGCCAAAACTATTTGTCCAGGACCAAATTATAGATTTATAAGACCAAAGATTGCCTGTTAGATTACACAAGACGAGTTATATCTCATGTTTAACCACTACAGAAACATCAGAGCCAGCGGCAAGTGTCAAAAGGACTAGCGCAGGTAATGCTGTTCTAGGCGGGGTAAATGAAAGCTAAGCGCCCGGTGACCACCTGGAACTCACAACTCCGAAAACGTCAGATAAAAAAATTTAATAGGCCCTATCTTTATAAATAGACCACAGATTTGAGCTTTAAACAACATACACAATAACAGTATTTTTTTTTTTTAAAGCTCCGCTATTGGAGCTTGCTGGTTGGTGCGAGATGCATTCTGGAATACCTGGCTGTCTCAAGTCTGCACAAGTCACCTCTTGATGCAACCTCGGTAAAAGGGGTGGAGCAAGAACACATCTGGGGATTTGAACTGTACTTGGCTAGATGTAAACTTTGAATTTGAACAGTACTGTCATCAGGCAGCGAGTCCCAAAGGAAACAAATACAGAGAAGAATGCATTGAGTTATCACTGGCTTTCTGTAACAGCCATACACGAGTTGAGTTCCGGCGGAAGAGTGACCTCTGACCTGACGTATGACGTAGGATTTATCAGTAGCATAAGCTTAGGTGAGAGTACACACCTCTTGCGGTTCAAACAAATAGGGCTGGGCAACAATCTCAATTTGCTTTAAAAAATCTCATTTTAGAATTCAAATTTGTGACCGCTGTTTTGTTTTGCTCTGTCCTCTGCACTTTTGTGTTCGTCAATATATCATGCGTCGGGTCAGAGGTCACTCTTCCGCCGGAACATGACTCACGTACAGCTGTTACCGGAATAAAGTGATTATAAATGATGTTATAAATATGTTATAAATATGGATATTTTTCTTACAAAAGCACATCACTTCACTTCAGAAGTCCTTTATTAACCCCCTGGAGCCATTAGATTACTTTTATAATGGATGGATGAATGCGCTTTTTGGAGCTTCAAAAACTCAGGCTCTATTAACTCCCATTATAAAGCTTGGGAGAGCCAGGATATTTTTTAATATACTCCGATTGTGTTTGGCTGAAAGAAGAAAGTCATATACACCTAGGATGGCTTGAGGGTGAGTAAATTATGGGATAATTAAAATTTTGGGGTGAACTAACCCTTTAAAAAATCTTGTGTGGTTCTCGAGGGAATGATCCCCCTGGGACAAGAGGAGGATTTGCACCTAGATCGATTTAAATTATGTCCTGGTTTGGTCTACTGTAAAAGAGAATATCTACAATGAGAATAAATGTAACGAAACAGTGTACAAAGCACAGACAATGCAAAAACGCTGCATTTATTTAATCATAAATACAGTAAATCAGTAATATTTCGAAATATTATTACAATGTAAAAGTATTTTTTTATTTGAATACATTTTAAATCATAATTTGCTGAACTTTCAGCAGCCATTACTTCAATTTATCAGTCACGTTATCTTTTAGAAATCATCCTTATATGCTGACTTGGTGCTCAATTATTGTTGAGGCTCAATAGTTAATAATGGTTCTTATAATTATCATCAATGTTTAATGTGTAACCATTTTCCTCATGATTATTTGATGAATAGAAAGTTCAATGGATCAATCATTTATTTGAAATATATTTGTAACATTATAAATAAATGTCTTAGCTGTCATTTTTGATCGATTTAATGCACCCTTGGTGAATAAAAGTGTTGTTTATTTTTGTATGTACCTCAAACTTTTAGTGTATCAATGTGTTTAACATTGATAATAATAAAAAATATTACTTGAGCACCAAATCAGCATATTAGAAGAATTATGTGACACTGAAGACACTGCTGAAAATTCAGATTTTACCATCAGAGAGAATAAATTAAACTTTAAAATATATAAAAATAAAAAAACATTTATTTTAAATGTTAACAATATTTCACAATATTACTGTTTTGACTGAATTTGTGATAATAAAAAAAAATGCAGCCTTGATGAGCAGAAGAGACTTTTTAAATAAATAAAAAAAACTATTAAAAAAAAATCAAATCTCAAATTCTAATATACACCGGTAGTGTAGTGTATATATATTTTACATTCATGTAAAATATATATACACATAATTACTGTACCTAATTAACCCGGGAGGAGCACATTCAGTTAATCAATTCAATTAGCGAAACATACAGGTATACAGCAGACTTGCATGACAGTTTTCCAGCATCCCTCCACCACCCCATCTCCTCACTTCGAACTATTCCTAACCCAACCTGGGATGGGGGAGTACTCATTGTTCAGGCTATATTCCGAGCTTGTGGCCCTCCCCTTAGACAGCACACATAACCTTTATTTTATTATATGTGTGAAAGGAACTCTTAATGCTTCAGCATACCAAGACATTTTGGAGAATTTCATGCACCCAACTTTGTGGGAACAGTTTGGGGATGGCCCCTTCCTGTTCCAACATGACTGTGCACCAGTGCACAAAGCAAGGTCCATAAAGACATAGATGAGCGAGTTTGGTGTGGAGGAACATGACTGGCCTGCACAGAGTCCTGACCTCAACCTGATAGAACACCTTTGAGATGAATTAGAGCGGGTACTGCGAGCCAGACCTTCTCATCCAACATCAGTACCTGACCTCACAAATGCGCTTCTAGAAGAATGGTCAAAAATTCCCATCAACACACTCCTAAATCTTGTGGAAAGCCTGCCTAGAAGAGTTGAAGCTGTTATAGCTGCAAAGAGTGGGCCAACTCCATATTAAACCCTATGGATTAAGAATCGGATGTCATTAAAGTTCATGTGCATGTAAAGGCAGATGTCCCAAAACTTTTGGCAATATATATCAATGTACTGTTGTCTATCCTGAGGTACTGCAGTATGTTGATGTGCTGCTGGTAATGGTTACCATCTCTGTTTTACAATCAGTGAAATTCAGTGGCTTTTCTCTGCTATAGCAATCATTAATAATCTCAGAGGAGTTTTCAGAGCAGGCGACTCAACACAGCATCATTGTTTTCTTCCTGGTAAGCGTACAGGGAGAACAAATTGTTTTGTTTGTTTCTGACCACAGATCGAGAAATGAACCAGACAACTACAGAATTTCTGTCTATATTCTATTATATGTGTGAACTCGTGAAACACCCTAAAAGTCATTTACTGGCTTGTACCAGTCTTCCTGCCAAACTGGCTCCATTCGTGCAAGTAGTGATGTCACTGCTATGGGACCTCAGTGTGTGTGTGTGTGTGTGTGTGTGTGATCCAAATCAGGACAAAGGATGAAGTCACCACCCAGAATTTCCCAAAATACAGAGGAGGGAAAGCTAAAAGAGACCTGAGACAAGAGCAAAGCCTAGTGAAATCAAAAACAGTCCTCTATGTTTGAAACAGCTTTACAAGATAAAATCATAAAAACATGACCAAAACAGATACGAACCATCATCTGCTAATAATCAGTATCATAGTGAGATTTTTGCTCTACCCCGCTCCATCAGTAATGGTTTCATCTGTGGAGTCAAACAGTTAAAAGGATGTAAACACACCACATGAGGGACTTCTGAAGGGTTTGTGGGTTTGGTCACTGCTGGAGATATTGCAGGTTATTGAGTTTGAATCAGGTTTTGAGACCAGCAGTTTGTGAATCAGGCACATTAATGACAACCTGTTTACTGGTATTTTGATGTTTTTATGATGAGCAATTTTGATCACAGTGAATTGGCCACAACACAATGCATTCCATTTCATGCCACTTTATTTCTACTGCCGTAAATGTAAATTTGCAACTAAATTCAGTAACTGAATTGTAAGTTCTCAATTTAATTCTGAATAGCGCAGTAACTTCCTTTCTCCCAAACTTCCTTTCTTCATCTGCTAGTGTGTCTCTCTTACCCTCTTTCTCTCTCCTGACGTTACACATCAACGATGTGCTAAAAACTGCAACGTTTTTCTTTTGTGTTTTTTTGTGTACAGACGACAATGTTGTCAAAACAATCTGTGTTCACACGAATCCGCAAAAACGACTAAATGTGGTGTATTATGCATGCCAGACCAGTAGTTGGTGATGTCACTTTGACTGAACATGTAATATGCATGTGCATCACGTCACAGTTATCACAAATTTGAGTTTTTGTAGTTTACACAGAGACAATAATGATATTGTTGTCAAAACGCCATTGACGTGTAAATGAACACCCAAAAAGCATAAAAAGTTTTCCGTTTTTAGTTGAAAACTGTGTTGTGTAAACAGCCCCTGAGTCAGAACTGCAGAACAGCAACTCACATTCTGAAATGTATAGCAAAAAGTCTGGCAGGAACATATTGTAAAAAAAAAAAAAAGTTTTGCCAGGTAACCTATATTCTTAATGAGGTATATAGATAATCTGATTTCACTGGTTTTATTCAAGTTAAAGATTTAATGGTTGGTGATGCCAACCCAGAAGTTAGCATCACCCTAGTCTCAGCATCAGACGTGACGCCACGGACCCTTGGCTGAACTTCTGTTGTATATGGCACATTTATCTGGAAACACTTCAGGACTTTCGAAGTCATCATCTGATTGGTTGAATTCTACAGGATGTCCGCGAGATGTGTGTGTTGTGTTCTTTAACGTTCCGCCTGGAAACAATCGCCGACTCCCTCGTGGAAGAAGAACGCCGTCGTGTTTACAACTGTGACAATGAGCGCTTACCAGGATCAACTAAACACTGGATTTTCAAAAGTATGTGAAGTTCGCAGCTCCATTGTTGCAGTAAACTTGCACAACGTTCTTGAATGAATAATTTATAGATGCACGCCGGTCTGTTATTGAAGGGACATCGACTTTACATTTTCACGCTCCTAAACATGAAGTGGAACAAAACGAACTGTGGTTGGTTATGTTACATGTCAGTCAAATGTCCTCTTGGGCGGTGACCAATGAAAGCTGCGATGGAGTCCAGACCTTCTGCTGTCAGCCTGAAGGTCTGGCTACGCGAGACTAGAGTTCCCTCATCAAAAACACAATTGACTTTTGAATTATTGTAGAAAATATGCTCAGTGATTCATCATGGATAAGGTTTTGTTCATCATGAATAAACTTCTTCAATGAACACAACTTTTCTAAATTTTTAAGCCTAAATACAATCTCTAGCTTGTGTTAACCACAGACCTTATTTCAGGCATTTAACCTAAAACCAAAAAAACATTGACCTCGGAAGTGTTAAAATGTTAACTCGTTTCCATATAGGCCTACATCACTGAAGTTCAGAGATTAGCTTTCCAGTGAGTAACACCAAAAGGTTATTGCTCTATTGTGTTTGAAAATCATGTACAACATATACACTGTTGTCAAAAGCAAATGGGAGGTAAAAACTTGCTTCTAAGAGTCTTGGAACTCTTTAATGGAGCCTATAATTCCTCATTTGTGTGAAAAGGAATAAAAGTTGTTGGTGTTTTACTGCCAATAGTGTTCATTTCAGTTAGAAACCACAGTGAATAGTATGTTTAGATACATTTTTGGAGTTTTGCAAAAATGTTTGTTTATTAAATGGAGAAGCTGACAGCTAATGATCTGTAAACAGGCACCACCCCACAATAGTGAGTTCATCTGGATGAAAAAAAGACTGCATTCAAAGAAGATCTGTTTCTATAGTAACAAGTTACATAGCAACCATGCCCATTGAGACATTACCTTGCAATGGCTGAGGCTTTGTGAACTTTCAGGGGAGAATAATTTCACAGTAATTGAAGAACAGTGTATAATGTCAAACTGTAATGTCTGAGATGTGATTTGGGTGGAAAAGAGACTGCATCCATCCTTCTGCAATGTACCAATCTGTCTGGGGATATTTGGAAAGATTTACATTTTGTCAATCTGTCTAGGGATTTTTTGCCAATCTGTCCGGGGATATTTTGGAACATTTGTTAAATCTGTAAGTATCTGAAAATACAACCGAGAATATATGTATATATGTATATATATATATATATATAGTTATACATTTTTAGTTAGCACTATTATTTCCACATTTAGGGAAATACAATATAAGCTTTACTGATGGGGCTGTGGCAGTACATAAGACAAAAAGATTGGGAGACACTGGTCTAGCAGACACAGGAGTCTAGACAAGACTGGTCTAGAAATAAATCAACAGGGGGAGTCTCACAAAGCTGGTTTTATGTTCTTTAAACACAGTTCTACTAAGGAACAGAGCACAAATAGCACCTGGGTGGGTCAATATAATTTATTCTATTCAAATATATTCTCATATTAGTGATAAAGCTTGTGACAGTTTAATATCCTCCATAGTGTCTTTTTTCTTTGTGGTTAAAGATGGTTTCTTCCACAGCTGTGTAATAAGCAAGGGCAAACATGTCCCAGTGTGTGAGAAAGAGGAAAGTCTCCATCTAGAGTACAAACATTGAAATGCACTATGACGTCATAACTATGATTTGGGAGGAAAATAATAGCATGATTAAAAAACGTATTTGTCATTATATAATATTAAGAAGCAAACTGCTCTGGGACAAATTAATTTTTCTTAAATTTCTTAAAACAAAATGTAAGTCTATGGGGTATATACAGTACTGTGCAAAAGTTAGAATTTTCACAGATTTTTTTTTTTTATATATTTGTAATATAAACTGATATTTCCTATTGGCACACTACAGCAAAAGATATAAATAACTGGCTTAAAACCATTATTTTTGTGAAAATACTAATGTGCCTAAGACTTTTGCACAGTACTGTATATATATTACAAAGTAATCCAAGGGTTTGATTAAATCCCAGACCTAAGCATGAGCATGATGACAAAACAGTAAACTTTAAACCTTAATTTAATTTTTGCATGACTGTGAAAGAAAACCTAGTCTAGATGTACAGTTTTTGTTTAGCACTGTCAGGGTTATGTCCTGTTTTATCTGTGTTTGAGTTTACTGTAAGTTGGTTTTTGCTCTGTTTTCTGTTTCCTTTGTTTCTTTTTTCCTGCTTCTAGTTAGTTTCCTAGGTTACTTATTGTTTGACCATCGTTTGCACCTGATGTTGATTTAGTTTGTTTATTTGTTTGTTCAGTGTATTTAAGCTCTGCTTTTCCTTCTGTTCATTCTCAGTTCTCGTTGCATTTACTTTGGTTGTTCTGTTCATATTAGTTCTTGAGAACATTGTAAATAAACCTTTTAACTGCTTGTGAATAGATCCTGCACTCAACTTTATTTCACCCAACTGTGACAAGCACACAAATCTTAAAATAAAATACATATACACTATATTGCCAAACGTTTTGGGACACCTGCCTTTACATGCACATGAACTTTAATGACATCCCATGCTTAATCCATAGGGTTTAATATGGAGTTGGCCCACCCTTTGCAGCTATAACAGCTTCAACTCTTCTCGGAAGGCTTTACACAAGGTTTAGGAGTGTGTTTATGGGAATTTTTGGTCATTCTTCTAGAAGCGCATTTGTGAGGTCAGGCACTGATGTTGGACGAGAAGGCCTGGCTCGCAGTCTCCACTCTAATTCATCCCAAAGGTGTTCTATCGGGTTGAGGTCAGGACTCTGTGCAGGCCAGTCAAGTTCCCCCACACCAAACTCGCCCATCCATGTCTTTATGGACCTTGCTTTTTGCAATGGTGTGCAGTCATGGTGGAACATCCCCAAAACTGTTCCCACAAAGTTGGTTGCATGAAATTGTCCAAAATGTCTTGGTATGCTAAAGCATTAAGAGTTCCTTTCACTGGAACTAAGGTGCCAAGCCCAACCCCTGAAAAACAACCCCACACCATGATCCCCCCTCCACCAAACTTTACATTTGGCACAATGCAGTCAGGCAAGCACTGTTCTCCTGGCAACCACCAAACCCAGAGTCGTCCATTGGAGTCCAGTGGTGGTGTGCTTTACGGTAAGGTTTGGATGCAGCTGCTCTGCCATGAAAACCCATTCCATGAAGCTCTCTACGCACTGTTCTTGAGCTGATCTGAAGGCTACACAAAGTTTGGAGGTCTGTAGCTTTTGACTCTGCAGAAAGTTGGCGACTTCTGTGCAATGTGCGCCTCAGCATGCCCTGACCCCGCTCTGTGATTTTACGTGGCCTGCCACTTCGTGGCTGAGTTGCTGTTGTTCCCAATTGCTTCCACTTTGTTATAATTCCACTAACAGTTGACCATGGAATATTTAGAAGTGAGGAAATTTCACGAATGGACTTATTGCACAGGTGGCAACCTATCACAGTACCACCTATCACGGTACCTATCACGGTTGAATTCACTGAGCTCCTGAGAGTGACACATTCTTTCACAAATGTTTGTAGAAGCAGTCTGCATGCCTAGGTGCTTGGTTTTATACACCTGTGGCCATGGAAGTGATTGGAACACCTGAATTTGGAGGGGTGTCCCAGTACTTTTGGAATTAGAGGGTGCGTTCCATTCGACCGTAAGTGGACTGCGAAGTGTACTTCACAGGGTATTCCGCCATCTCAAGTGAGATTCCAATCCAAAGGGAGCGAACATGTGCAGTTTGAAGGGTACTGCGAACGGCGTAGGGAAGAAGGGAACATCGATACATCACTTCACAGGAAGTGGAGAGTGAAAATCACCCAACTGTCAGTGCGCGTCATGTCACCAGTCACTCTGAACTAATGATGGAGCAGAGCCGTTGGAAAAGTTTTTAAACAGCTCTGCGATGGAGGAGTTTACATATGCATTTGAATATTCATAGTTATTATACAAACTACAGTATTTATGAATGGTTATGGCAATAACTGTTATGTTCGCATATTATATTTTATGAATATGTAAACAAATTAAAAGTGTTGAGAAGCAGATGAGGACTGTCATTTTTTTATATTTTACTTTATTTACCTCAGGAATGTTTTCTATGCAGCTGCGCTTGTGAAAAAAAGCACACGAGATGAGACCACTACAAAGACCATTGATTAAGAATACATTTATACATAGTTAACCAAATCAAAATGTATTTTCATATTGAATGACAGATACAGCTTCATAGTCAATACAGGTATATGTAAACTAATAAAACTAATGGAATAATGCTTAGATTATATTTTTTTAGATACATACTGTGTGTTTTGTAAATGTATATGGTTATTATATGGTTTTAAATTTGAAAGTAATATCAATCTGCACGACCCCGTCTTTGTTTTTCTTTGATGACGTTGCAGGGTGTTCCAAATGAGCGATTATTGTCAGCGAAGTCCACTTCAACTGATATACCATGCTCAGGGAGTAGGGAGCAGTGAACACTGCGTAGGGACCCTGTCGAATGGAACACGCAAGCAAAATTGCACCTGAGCTTGCAAAGTGAGCAGCTTTGACATTTCTCATCAATGGACATGCCACTTCTTGTGGTAGTCATTCAACTGCCATATCATCCTGTAATTTGTAAACATCAGGAAGACTGTTATTTATCATATCAAATGGCTTTCACTGACCTGTTAGTTACAGCCAGTGTTCTTAACATTTGTCCATGTTTGGCAATACTGACATTATTTTTTGAGACATTTACATGAATATATTTGAATGAATGTGTATTTTGCAGACTAATGCATATGTAGTTTGGCTAGTTACTTATTTTATAACATAATTGCCATTTGTTAGATCACTTTTCATGTGTTTTTTCATGTGTCAGTTCAGTGCGTGCTTAAGTTACCTGACAACATTTTTTCTTCAAGTTTGCATAAGTCCAGACAAGTCACAACAGATCATGAACAATTACGAGTCAACAATTCATCATCCCATAATTCTCTGTAATTTATTTTGTGATGTAGGAATTCATTTGAAAGGCTGAACTCACATACAGTAGCTTCAAAAACTATTTAGACATTTACACCACACTTAAAAATATATCTCAGTTGTTGCATTACATACAAAATATCAAAGCAAGTGTTATTTTAAAGAAAGAAAACATACATTTTCAAGCAAAAATTCAGGTTTAAAATGGTAAAGCAATCATTATACTGGTGTTGCAACAATTGAACAATGTAATGGTAGCACTTTATTTTACAGGCCTGTTCTGCATGTACATACTATGTTTATTATAGCAATTACAATAACTGTACTAACTCTGAAACCTAACCTTAACCCATCTTATATTACCCGTACTTTCTTGGGTAAGTACACTGTAAGTACACATAAAGTGTAAACTGTAAAATAAAGTGTAACCAATGTAACAAAAGGCAAAAGTATTTTGACACTTTCAGGTTGTCAAACATGAATCATGTTCATAGTTACTCTGATGAATAAAATCTGTGGTAACTCTAATAACACCCATGAGAACTGACTTCATACATCCATTAAAAATCACCAAAACACCAGTTGATTAAAAGTCTTGTGCAGCATTTATTTGATTAGATGACACTTGCTATGACATTTTTTTTTTAACCTAATTCAATGATATTTAGACATTTTTAAGTGTGACTTAAGTGTCCAAATACTTATTATGGTTGCTGTACATCCCTTTGAAATAGTTTCAATAAAAGATTGACTAGAAAAAAAGCAGGTTACCTGAAAATATCAGAAAGAAAGAGTTAAAGGGTTAGTTCAACCAAAAATGAAAGTTCTGTCATTAATTACTCACCCTCATGTCGTTTCCAAACCTGTAAGACCTTCGTTCATCTTCAGAACACAAATTAAGATATTTTAATTTATTAAGATAACAAACAACACTGTTGACGTAGTGTAAACAGTGCAGCACTTCCTAGTTCTACGGCAGAACGACTCGTGCGCATGTGTCATGGTGATCACATGAACAGCGTCGGCCAATGGTAAGCCAGCGTTCTGGAAGTGCTGCGCTGTTTACACTGCATCAACACATAAAGAGTCTGACACAGGCTAGAAGAAATTGTTGAATAAAGTTATTTTTGGGGGGTTTTCACGCACAAAAAGTATTCTCGTCGCTTCATAAAATTAAGGTTGAACCCAGCCGCGGCTCATCTGTATGGGCAGGTGAAGTGAGCAGGATATATTAAAATGAAGCGCATGGATTCGACAGGCATGTAATTTATGATACTAGGTGGGGCAGCCAGTCTCTGAGCCCTACGGCGCCCCACAAATTTCCAATGTAGGTGGCCCCACCTGTTTTCACATGACCTCATGTAAACCTCACTCCAGACCAAGACGATATCAGTCCACTTCAGCTATGTGTCTGCATCAGGTCAGTAACTAGTTGGCTTGTCTGTTCTTCTTATATATGGGATTAAATGGGTTATTATATAGGCCTAAGTTAAACATGCTCATGTGAATAGCCTTTATATACAGTAGTTCTGTTGTATTTGTTTTATGTTTGTTCTGAGAATAGACATGACTTTCCTCACTGGAATTCCTACACAACTTGCAATATTCTAAAACAACATCTGAGGCAATAACTACTACATTAAAGCAATTTGAAGATGGTATTCTACGCGTTAGTCGTGTGTAGCACGTCTGTCAATCATCATTAGAGCACTGCACGCCACCCTCAGGCTGAATAACGCAATGACATTAGAATTCTGCCAAAAGTGAGTCTATGTTCAGCGATTAGAACATAAAGTTTACAAAATGTTAATCATAAACTAGCACTAAGACCCAGAATCTGCCCTACCTCAATTTACAACCAAGAGCCGCTACTGGTTGAACCACTGTAGTTACATGGACTATTTGAACAATGTTTTTACTTTCTTTCTGGGCCTTCTGGGCCAGTGTTAATTAAATTGCTGTCAATGGAGGGGTCAGAGAGCTCTCGGATTTCATCAAAAATATCTTCATTTGTGTACCGAAGATGAACGAAGGTCTTACAGGTTTTGAACAACATGAGGGGAGTAAATAATGACCGAATTTTCATTTTTTGGGTAAACTAACCCTTTAATTATGGTTTCAGCCAACTCCACTTGCAAGAATGGGTAAATTCTAAATAGGCAGAGTCAGACAGAGCAATAAACATATCAAAACAATTTTGGCACTTTTACTACTACAGTATTTAGAAGAACTCATTTTGATTAAAATCACTATAAAGAGTCAAAACAGAGGACCTGATATAGTTTGCATGTGTAAAATATTGAATATAAACATGTAGGACATTTAATCTTCCAAATGTAAAAATAAATGCAAATACCCCAACCCAATATTACACTACGTAAAAAAAACCCCATTGTTCCCATAAAGATTTTTGATATTAATCACTGCTCGTCCCAGCGAGCACACAGTCTCATTTCTAAAGACAGTCAGCTGAGGTCATGTCTGGTCTTTGATGCTGTTGTCTCTATATTGGCACGTCTGTTAATGTGCTAATAGCTGTGAACAGACACCCTGTCTCAGGCTGCTGACTGGCAGAAGGTGACATTGAAAGCTGTGTTTTCAGACATGATGCACACTGTGTTGGCAACACCAGTGACAGTGCCAGCTCCCCCAACATATGCTGATCACAAACTATCACCGTTTGCTTTGAATAAACACATATTCAATAAGAATCTTTCAAAGACTTTCATAGTCTATGTTAGAGGTAACCTGCCTCTTTCACAAGTCCAAAATGGCACTCTGATTATTACACACCATAACTACAATATTTAACATTAAATGAAAGCTTTTATAATACACAGGTGCCATGAAACATATGCTGATATGTGAAGAGATAATTAATGCAGTAGGAGAAGCCGGGGGCAATAATAACACAAAAATTCTTCAGTTAAAAAAAATCTGTGTGATGAGTTAGAGATGAAGTTTTATCTCTGCCTGAAAGGATTGTGATTACTTTACTTGTAAGAAAAATTGGTGTTAACTATTAACTATTAATGTTAATGTTAGTTAATAAAAATTTGATTTGTTCATGCTAGTTCACAGTGCATTAACAAATGTTAACAAATACAACTTTGTATTAGTAAATGTTGAAATTAGCATTGACTAAGATTAATAATTAATGTAGAAGTATGTTTCATTGTTAGTTCAACTAATATAGTTAACTAATGTTGACAAATGAAACCTTATTGTAAAGTGTAACCAAAATGTCATTTTGGCTATGGTGTTAAGGGCAGTAAATAGTTATACCTTTAAAAAAATATATATAGATTGAATTTAAAATAATTAAAGTAATTTGTCATTAATGGTTGTATACATTTGTCAACTGATCAATACATTTTAGTAGGATTTAGTAGGAAAAACAGTTTGGTAATATTAATAAATATTAAAACATAATATTATTACTTTGAAGGGTTCACTTGTTTGATATACAGTGGGTTAATATAATTGAATGACGTCTTGATATATTGACATACCAATATTAGCATCTGATATGTGAAATAATTTTTAATGACACTATAACTGTTGGAACATATTTGTTACTTATACTGAAATGTGACAATCACAATGGCCCCAGATCTCAGTTCAACTTTATAGGTAAACTTTACGCAAACAACATTGTCACATTTCAGTATAAGTAACAAATATGTTCCAACAGTTATAGTGTCATTAAAAATGATTTCACATATCAGATTTGTCTCTTCAATTTTATAAGGATTGTTCTAAGTTGAAAACTATATCTCTGGCCTTCATGAATGTCATTTTGTTTGTGTATGTGTGTTTTACACATGGCTTATTAAAAAGCAAAAAACGCTAAAAACGCCTACTTATATCCATCAATAAAATTTGATTACTGTATGTTTCATCTACACCGCCAAAACTAGATCACTTCCATCATAATTAACAGAGCTGTCTACATCGCAGAGACATGCCTTATAGTCGACAGATGCCCATTTTCCATTTTGACACTGCAGCTACTCCAACCACTTTTGTCTGCCTGTCTATTTGAACTAAAATGATTTTGTTTGCAAATATCATGTGTGAAGTGAATCCTGTGCATTTTAGTCATTTATGACCATGTCTTCCAGCGTAGTATTACTTATATCTTATTATTGTATTTAATAATAATTTGAATTCGCTTTTTATTTTAAATTTTTAATTCGATTTTGTTATGTGCTTTTGTCATTTATATTGGCTTTTGTTTTTTTTATATTTCTATTAAGCTTTGTTTTACTTTTATTTCAGTTTTAGTCATTTTAATACTTCAACATTTTTATTTCAGTTTGAAAGTTTTTCATTTATATTTTATTTCAATTAAAAAAATATTTTAAATAGTTTTAGTTTTAGTTAAAAACAACAACACTGGTGGTTTCAAAGCCACATTCGGATGTTTCTGTTCACTTAATGTTACTGCTACCCACCAAATCTGCAGGTAGAATTGTAGTTCGACTGGCCACAGATGGAGGACATTACTTGACCAATTGCCCCAAGGTAAATCTGAGACATCTACCAGCATGAGACATGAGTCTGAAAGTCCACCTGCAATTGGCCAAAGCATGTGCAGTCAAATGTTAGTCTCGTCACTGAGGTATTGCCATCTTTATATTTCCTTTTCTTTCTTTCTCCATCTCCAGTGATGTTGGACAGGTGTTCATTGCGGGAGGTGAAGAGGAGTTTTCAGGATCCCTGTTTCTCCTCCGAGCATTCTGGAGGGAGTGGAGCTTCCTGTGATGTTGGGGACTGAGCTCCTCCGGGACCATCTACAGAAAAAGAGCAAAGAGACAGATTAATACACAAAACAACAAATTTGTGTATAAGCGTTTCAATAAATTTGATTGACCTGTGAGGGAGAGTTCAGCTAGTTTGAGAGGCAGGTCAGAGGGGGTGACACCGGCAGGAGAGCCCAGGATGTCAGGCAGAGCATTACGACGGCCTGACCGACCTGACGATGCAAAATCCAACACCGGCTCCACCTCCGTCATCTCACCACTGCCATTCTAGAATCAAAATGATAAAAAAAAGAGGTAATTTCAGCAGAAAGAAAAAGATAGAAGTTGGTTTCAAAAAGTAGAGGTAAACTTAAGATTCTCTTTTAGAACTTTAAAAGAAACAATATAATCTGTTTGCAAAAACATGAATAACAAAAACAAACTAAGCAAAATGAAACCCACAAAATTAGGCAAAAATGAATCGAAACAAGAAACAAACTTGGTAACATTTTTTAACATATTCCTTCTTACTTTTAGGGTTATGTTATGTTTCATTTTGTTTGTGTTCTTGTTCCTGTGTTTCCATTAATTTCAGTTCTTGTTTAACGCTTAATAAATAAACTCCAGCTGGTCCAAAACGCAGCAGCTCGAGTTCTTACTAGAACCAGGAAGTATGACCATATTAGCCCGGTTCTGTCAACACTGCACTGGCTCCCTATTTAACATCGCATACATTTTAAAATCTTGCTAATTACTTACAAAGCACTAAATGGTTTAGCTCCCCAGTACTTGAGCGAGCTCTTAACGCATTATACTCCATCACGTCTATTGCGGTCTCAAAACTCTGGCCAGTTGATAATACCTAGAATATCAAAATCAACTGCAGGCGGTCGATCCTTTTCCTATTTAGCACCTAAACTCTGGAACAGCCTTCCTAGCATTGTTCAGGAAGCAGACACTCTCTTGTCAGTTTAAATCTAGACTAAAAACCCATCTCTTTACTATGGCATACACATAGAACATTATCAATTTCTATTATTTAAATCAGTTAAATGATTGTTAGGCTGCATTAACTTGGTCAGCCGGAACTGGGAACACATCCCATAACACCTGATGTACTCGTTACATCATAAGAAAAATGGCATCTATGCTAATATTAGTCTCTCTGTTTATCCCAAGGTTTACAGTAGTCTGCCAGATCCAAATCAGATGGTGGACCTGTGCCTAGACACGACCACAGCACAGCCCTGAAGTGTCAGCAGAGACCGTGCCAACTAGACTCTCCCCTGTGACGGCCTCCTTCACTTCACTTTTCCTCTGTACAGATGAAACCGTTATCAAAATTATAGACTAAACACGTAATGCTTACGTGCATGCCATCACAGATTTACGTTTTTTTTTTAAGTTTATGCGAAGATGTTAATGGTATCGTTTCAAGACTATTTCAAAACCTGTTTAAGGTTTGTGTTCTCTAGCCGCCGTGCGCTGTTGCCGTGCGGATGAGCTGCCGGAACACATTGAGTTTGCTATTTTGGTTGAAAATGGTGTCATGTAAGTGACCCCAAAGTAAATAACTAATGATTTTTTACAACAGAAATTAATCGATAAAAAACTTACTTTACACTGTTAAATCTAATTAGTTAGACTTAAAGCTTTTTAAGTCTAACTAATTAGATTTAACAGTGTAAAGTAAGTTTTGAAAACTGATTGCCTTAAAAAATGAAATAGGATTAGTATGTTGTGCTAACAAATGCTTAGTTAGTATATTTCACTTACACAAGAGTTCTAGTAACTAAAAAAGAACTGTAGAGGCTACTTGATAATTTACTTTAGATTTACACTTGACTTAGTATAGATGCCATTGTTGTTAGCATTGTTGTGTTTTACATGCTGAATGCTGAAGTCTGTGTGTGACTCAAGCATGATCAACTGCAAGATATCGTTACAAATATAGAGGGATATCAACCCATTTAAAAGTTTTACAAGGTGTGTATGACTTAAGTGCTAGCAATAAAATTGTAAACGATTATGTGACATAAAGGGAAATATTACATAGGTTAATTTTAAAAGGTGACCTGATTAATGACTAAATCATTAACTATAGTTCATTTTTCAGTCAGAAGCTACAGATCAACTTTTAAAAGCAACCTATGTATTACTTATCTTCCTTTGAAACCAAATCACTGATTTCTTGTTGCATCGCTGCATCAATAGGAAGAGAATTATAATAATATGAATGTTCCAAGTGCCCAACCAAAATGAACACTGATCACCATAATGGTGTTTTTTCCCCCACTCAATTACTCCTAACTTGAGTTTTCTGAGTAAACAAGGAATAGTATATGAACAGTACATATTACTAGATTTTTACAATCAAGTTAATCTGTAGTTACCAAATTCTCCTTGTTTGTCACCTAGGTTACTAATTAATCCCACATGTATCTAGTTAATGTTACAATCCACGCCTGTCCTGAACTCCATTTCCCATGATCCTCCCTGTCTCACACCTGAAATCACTCACTCCTCATCTCTCCCACTCTCCCTGGATTCCCTGCACCTGGTCATCGTCATTAGCACTCCCTTTATATTGGTCTCACTTCCCTGCACTCCTTGTCCGTTCTTATGTGTTATGTCTATGTGTGTCGTGTTCTGTATCCCTTGGTAAATAAAGACCCATCTTTGTGGAAGCCCTGGATCTTCTCTTCCCTGCTGCACTACACACCGTAACAGAAGAACGGACCAAAAACTGCCAGGACTGCTGTGAAGATGGGAATCTTCCTGACCCCAATCTCTCCCGTGTCCCCCCTTAAAGACACGTCAGCGGTGGATCGCCTGTGGGGTCTCAGGCAGGGCGGTCGCCCGCTGGAGAGGTACGTGGAGGAATTCGCTGAGCTGTCTTCTTTGGTGAACTGGCCAGATGCACCACTTAACGCGTGCTTTCTGATGGGCCTGGACGAGGACACTATTCGATATCTTGAACCTGCCTGTTCCTTTTCCCTAGTCGAGTCAATGAATCTGATTCTCTTTTTAAATTGTTCGGATTTCGAAATTGAGGAGGTTCAAGAGAATAAGTGTCTTCCTCGTCCGGTCCCCTCAGAGAAGCACGCGGCCTGGTCAGTTCACCCACAGCCAGTTCCCTCCACATATCTCTCCAGTGGGCCTTCCCGTGTTGTCCTGCCTGTCCACAAAACCAAATGGCAGAGAAAGAGGGCCAATGCCAAGCCCTCGTCTCTGGCCAAGATGGCCGCAGCCACGCCAGAGCCCTCGTCTCCGGCTAGGATGGCCGCCGCCACGCCAGAGCCACAGGACCTCTGGTTAATGGACTTTTGGAGCGATCCTGCCGCCTCAGTTCCCACTCCGAGTCTCCTGGATTCCGCTCCAGGCTTCCCCGTTCCCACTCCGAGTCTCCTGGATTCCGCTCCAGGCCTCCAAGTTCCCGCTCCGAGTCTCCTGGATTCCGCTCCAGGCTTCCCTGTTCCCGCTCCGAGTCTCCTGGATTCCGCTCCAGGCTTCCCAGTTCCCGCTCCGAGTCTCCTGGATTCCGCTCCAGGCTTCCCAGTTCCCGCTCCGAGTCTCCTGGATTCCGCTCCAGGCTTCCAAGTTCCCGCTCCGAGTCTCCTGGATTCCGCTCCAGGCTTCCAAGTTCCCGCTCCGAGTCTCCTGGATTCCGCTCCAGGCTTCCCAGTTCCCGCTCCGAGTCTCCTGGATTCCGCTCCAGGCTTCCCAGTTCCCGCTCCGAGTCTCCTGGATTCCGCTCCAGGCTTCCCTGTTCCGGCTCCGAGTCTCCTGGATTCCGCTCCAGGCTTCCCTGTTCCCGTTCCGAGTCTCCTGGATTTCGCTCCAGACTTCCAAGTTCCCGCTACGAGTCTCCTGGATTCCGCTCCAGCTCTCCTCGAGCCCGCTCCAGCTCTCCTCGAGCCCGCTCCAGCTCTCCTCGAGCCCGCTCCAGCTCTCCTCGAGCCCGCTCCATCTCTCCTCGAGCCCGCTCCATCTCTCCTCGAGCCCGCTCCATCTCTCCTCGAGCCCGCTCCATCTCTCCTCGAGCCCGCTCCATCTCTCCTCGAGCCCGCTCCATCTCTCCTCGAGCCCGCTCCATCTCTCCTCGAGCCCGCTCCAGCCCTCCTCGAGCCCGCTCCAGCCCAGGAGCTCATCCCATTCCGCGTGCCCTCCATACTACCCCTGAATTCCCCCAAGAAAGTTTTGGGGGGGGGCTATATACCCGGGGGTGGGGAACATGTGGGTGGAGCACATGTGGGTGGGGCTCCTGATCCGCCATGGACTCCCAAGGCTCCTGACCCACCATGGCATCCCACGGCTCCTGACCCGCCGTGGACTCCCGAGGCTCCTGACCCGCCGTGGCCGCCCGAGGCTCCTGACCCGCCGTGGCCGCCCGAGGCTCCTGACCCGCCGTGGCCGCCCGAGGCTCCTGACCCGCCGTGGCCGCCCGAGGCTCCTGACCCGCCGTGGCCGCCCGAGGCTCCTGACCCGCCGTGGCCGCCCGAGGCTCCTGACCCGCCGTGGCCGCCCGAGGCTCCTGACCCGCCGTGGCCGCCCGAGGCTCCTGACCCGCCGTGGCCGCCCGATGTCCTAGTCCCGCCCTGGAGACCTCTGTACCTGTCTGCACCTCCCCCGCACCTGCGTGTAGGTCTCCAGGGCGCCCACCCCCCCGTTTCATCTACGGCGCGAGGACGCGCCTACCGGGAGGGGGAAGTAATGTTACAATCCACGCCTGTCCTGAACTCCATTTCCCATGATCCTCCCTGTCTCACACCTGAAATCACTCACTCCTCATCTCTCCCACTCTCCCTGGATTCCCTGCACCTGGTCATCGTCATTAGCACTCCCTTTATATTGGTCTCACTTCCCTGCACTCCTTGTCCGTTCTTATGTGTTATGTCTATGTGTGTCGTGTTCTGTATCCCTTGGTAAATAAAGACCCATCTTTGTGGAAGCCCTGGATCTTCTCTTCCCTGCTGCACTACACACCGTAACAGTTAAGTTCTCTGTGTATAAGTTTAGTTCATTCCTTTGTCGGTTCTCATTATCTAGAAGGGGTATGAGTTTCTTCCCTTGTGTATTCAACTTCTTAATACTTCTTAATATGTTACATGTACTTACTGTAAATTACAAATTGCATAAATTACATGAAACTTGTCTCGCTCAAGCTTGGACGCAATGACCAGAACTGAGGTAAAACTCAAACAGGTACGTTTATTTGCAGATATGGCAGGAACACAACACATAAACAGGTAAGATATGATGCTTGAGATTGTTAGCAGATGATATAGACTTGTGAGCACACAGACACACGGGGGAACAACATTGAGACGAGGGATGACTTGGAGACGACTTGAATGACGTGATGACTTGAATGAATGGAGATCGGCTTGGATGAAGTAACAGCGCTAACAAGGTAGTCAGCAACATAATGGAGGTAAGAAGCAAGGTAAGTAATTTGTAGCATCAGACAAGGTCAGACCATGACTCAGGGAGTGTGTGTGCTCTATATAGGCCCTGTCCCAAATGGCACACTTCATATGACTTTCGGACTTGTGGACTTACAATGGCTGCTGCGTGCGCGTGTCCGTAGGGTGTCCCATTTGTCATTTTAGGTCTCAGAAGGGGACCCCTTTGTGGTCGAAATGTGCCCTCGATGCGCACTTCTGCCGAGCCCGCACTGGTGCGGGTTCCGCAGTGGACTTTTTCCCGACAGCCAAAGCAGCGTTACGTCATGAAAGTGCGGACTCGTAGGAAAACCTTGAGGGTTTAGGGTGCCATTTGGGACAGGGCCATAGTGCTGGAGATGAGGGCTAGATGGATTCCAGGTGTGCGTAGTTAGGGGACATGGGTGATGATGGGAAATGCAGTTTGTGACAAAACAAAACTAACACCAAACCCTGACCCTATAGTAAGTACATGCTGTTAATTAATATTACTCAGTATTTAAATGTGTAGTTACACTGTAACAAGGACACCTTAAAATAAAGTGTAACTCAAAGCTTTTATACAACCACAAATTCTGAATTTTAACAATACTCATGTGTAGGTGAATTTGAAGAAAGCACATTATTTACATGTTACAATTCCACTGTAATAAATATTTTGCTGATCCATCTTCCTATAGTGTTATTCTCATTCATTTGCAGGGTCCGCTTCACACACACACATTTGATTTGGCACAGGTTTTAAGCCGGATGCCCTTCCTGACACAACCCAGCACTAAGAGTGCACACTGGGACACATTTACACTCACACGGACAATTTGGCATATCCAGTCCACCTAACCTGCATGTCTTTGGTCTGTGGGGGAAACATGGGGAGAACATGCAAACTCCACATAGAAAGGACTCCTAGATCAGCCGGGAAACAAACAAGGCACCTTCTTGCTGTGAGGCAACAGAGAGCGACCTTTCCCCCTCCACATATATTTGCTTATCCATTATGTAATATTTTGTATATTTTGTGTATGTTATTGCATATGCATAGTGTTTTATGGGTAGCACTTTATTTTACAGTCTTGTTCCCCATGTACTTATTATAGTAATTACAATAACTGGGTAAAAACTAGGTACTAACCCTGAACCTACCCCTAAACCTAACCTACCCGTGTAGTTACCTTATATTACCCAGTACTTTCTTATGTATGTACACTGTAAGTGCACGTACTGTAAAATAAATTGCAACTGTTATATGTGCTATGTACTACACACTTGAATAAATGCAGAAACAATTACAGCACTTTTGTTTCTATGGTAATGGATGAAGAATAAGCTCTGTCAGACATGTAACTATTCTATTATTTTCTTCTCTTCCTGTTTAGTGGCTCTTTGTGAACCCTCTGCCCACGGCTATTCGCTGTAACACCCCATGCACTCTATAAATTAATGCTTATGTGCTTTCACAGCTTTTTTTTGCTTCATGGTAACAAGATTTGGTGGAAAGTCACAATGTAATAAATGTAAAAAATAAATAAATATTAATAAATCTTGATGTAATTTTAAGTAACTGTATTACTTCAGAAGACTTAGAACATAGTGTAAAAAACATATGGACTAACAATGTAGTACGTTACTGTAATACATTAATTGTAACTACATGGAAAATAGTGAACAGTATAGTCTTCAAAATATATTTAGTTTGGAATATAATGAAAATGAATAAATTGTGACAAACCTTGCCTGACTGAAAATGTGAATACCTGCCTTAAACTGACATTTAGATTATTAAATAGCTGACACTTGACTGAATGTATCCAGTGTGATTTTATGCCAGATATAATTTCTTAATTTCATAAAACAGATAACAGGTCATGTCTGTAAGATTCACTCTCGGAAACCTACACACAGACATACACATACAATGATAGCAAACCATCTGTTACCACTCTGGCCTTGCACCAAGGGAGTTCATTTAGTTTATTGTAGGTCTGGAAGGCATAATCTCCCCCTCTCGCCCTTTGTGGAAATGTCCTTCTTGCCAAAACCTAAAACTCAATACCTTTTCTGATGTAGTGTTCTAAAAGTACTTAAAACAAATGTCATCTCTTTCATTGTTCATTCACTTCTACATCTCTATACTCCCTTGTACTTTTCTAGCCAACTGTAGCTTTGTATTGTTGCACTTGTTTTATGTTCCACTTATTTTTTAAGTCTCTCTGAATGAAAGCATCTGCAAAATGCATAAATGTAAATGCCTGACGTCACACGCCTCAGCCAAGTCTACCTGCTGAAGGGTGTTGGAGGAACTCCATCCAGGGTTCGCCAGTCGGAGAAAGACACCGAGACAGCCTCCCTGCATATTACCTAGTTGTGGCCAACAAACGGGAATAAACATGCTCTACTCTGAGATTGTAGAATCTCACGAACATGTTAGGTGTAGCTCAGCTCACAGCTCTACAGATGTCTGCCAGCAAGGCGCTGTGTGCCAACTCCCAGAAGGGAGCAACACTCTGAGTGGAGTGAGCTCTCACCCCAAGGGTACGCCAAGACGATGGCATCCACTATCCAGTGGGCCAACCTCTACTTAGAGACCGCCTTTCCAGTCTGCTAGCCTTCAAATCAGACAAAAAGCTGTTCTGAGATTCTAAAGCTCTGCATGCGATCCATGTACACAGCAATGCAAGGGCTGGGTCTGCCTCCTCTGGGGGCAGCGCTTGCAAGTACACCACCCAGTCCCTGAAATGAGTGGTGGGAACTTTGGGCACGTATTCAGGCCTCAAGATTACGTGAAAGTTAGCCGGCCCGAATTCCAGACACGTTTTGCTGACCAAAAATGCCTGCAGGTCCCCGACCTTAATCTCTACTGACTGCAGAGGCTCAAAGGGAGCTATCTGTAGGGCCATTAGGACCAGAGAGAGGTCCCAAAAGGGGATGAGGTGAGGTCGAGAAGGATTCAACCTCCTCGCACCCTTCAAGAACCTGATGACCTGGTTGTGCTTTCCCACGGACTTACATTCTACTGCATCATGATGTGCGACGGTAGTGGCAACATACACTTTCAGGGTGGAGGCAGACAGCCTTCGCTCCAGCCCTTTCTGCAGGAAAGAAAGGATGACTCTGATTAGGCATTTACAGGGGTCTTCTCAATGAAAAGGACACCAATCAATGAACAGACTCCCCTTCAAAGCATAAGTGTGCCTCATAGAGCAGGCTCTAGCTGAAGTGATCGTGTCTACCACTCCCGGGGGTAGATCACTTAAGTCCTCCACGTGGAGGTTCCAGAGGTCTGCACGCGGGTGCCATATGGTGCCCTGTCCCTGAGAAAGCAGGTCCTTCCTCAGGGGAATCCACCAGAGAGGGGCTGTTATGAGGAACATCAGTTCTGAGAACCAGGTCCGGATGGGCCAGTAAGGCGCAGCCATCAAAACCTGTTCCTTGTCCTCCCTGACCTTGCCAGTGTCTGTGCGAGCAGGCTCACTGGGGGAAACGCATACTTGAGTAGGCCCCGGGGCCAGCTGTGTGCCAGTGCATACATGCCGAGATCTGGCAGTGAGACGTGTCTGGAGAGGCACACAACCTGTGTGGCTCCGAAGCATCCCCAAATTGGCTGGACCGCCTGTGGAGTCTCTACTCTCCCAGGAGTGTGAGCTGTCGTGAGAATTTCTTGCCATTCTCACTTCTGACTGCAGGTTGCGATATGCGACGGGAGCATAGACCACCTTGACGGTTGGTGTATACAGCGGTTGATGTGTTGTCCGTCCAGACAAGTACATGCTTGTCCTGCAGAAAAGCAAGGTCTGACCACGGGCTGAAAGCTCTGTGACAGGCCAGTGTGATTGGCACTCGGTGTGCCACGGTGCCATGCCCATCTCCGGACTTGGTAGTGTAACCAGTGCTGAAGCGGTCTCATACGAAGCAATCTGAGGGCATGACTGCGGTGCAACACTTACCTGGCTCCACGCAGTAGTGTTCGTCGGTCGTAGGCTGTACGCAGCTCCTGCATCAACCCTGGGTCAAAACTAGCCTTGTGCAGCTCTTTGAGTGCTTTGTTCTGGTAAACTTGCAGGAGGGCAATAGCATGCAGGGCAGAGGTAAGTAGAGGCGCTGTAAGCCTTGGCCGCGAGGCCCTGGATGGGAGACATGGACAACGCCGCCAGGTCACAGCACTTTGCGGGCATAGCTGCATTGCAACTGCACACTCCACCTGGGGAATCTCCACGTACCCTTTGGCCACCCTGCCATCAAGGGTCATAGTGGCTTCAAGCAGAAAAAGGTGCCTTACACAAATTTATGATCTCCTCATGCACTTCTGGGAAGAAAGGCACCATCAGCTCAGGGTCATACTCGAACAATGTTACTCTCCCCATTGCCGAATCTTTATCCCCGGAGGACTCTAGCCCACCCTCCGATGCAGCGATTGACATCTGATCCTCCAGCGGAGCCCCGAATGAGATGCTGGGTTCCCCATGAGAAGGACCAGCACCACTACCCGGAAGTTCCATAGCTTGCCATGCAATAGAGGAGTGGGGGGCCGCAGGGATTGACCAGGCGTGAAATCACCCACTGTAACCCTCAGATCACCCTGTGTATCAACCAAAGTAGCCCTCTGCTGGGCATAGGAACTAGATTGGGGGATGGCAGAGGGGGCTCCACCTCTTTCGAGGTACTGGAGTCTCGATCTCAGCATCACGATGCTCATCTTCCAGCAGTGGGTACATGACTCATCCACAAATGCTGTCTCAGCGTGATTAAGGCCCAGACATGTGAGACAGTGATTGTGACTGTCAGCCAGGGCCAGGTAACGACCGCTTCCAGAAACACATCACACCTGTTTTTACTACTTTAGGGAAAGCTCTTTTATTGCTGAAGTGCACAGGAGAAAGGTTGCCAGCACAGTGTGCAGAAATGCTCTCTAAGAAGATTGCACAGTGTGCAAAGTTCTCCCAGGGAGGCGACCACCACTGATGCACTGTCACACCAACACTCACTGAACTTCTTCCTGGTTCTCTTTACCAAATGAGAGATGAATGCAGATCTCAGGCGAGATCCCAATTCATCAGTTCAGTTCTGACATAACGTTGAACGTGACTGACTGATAGGGAACACTAATGCACTATGTGTCTGAGCGCCGTCACCGCCCACGAGGCTATGCCTCCGACAATAGGTTTGTTTTGATATAGGTTTTGATCTAATTTCAGAGTAGCAGACGATAACAACCAGATTGTTTATAATCAGTAGCTGATTATAGAACCTAAATGATTAACAGGTACATAACTATAGTAACACAGAACAAGCAGTGTAAGTAAGTAAAATTGTATTTATATAGCACTTTTAAAGCTACAGTGCATAAAGTGCTTTACACAATAAAAACACAATCATTGAAATACATAATGAAGAGCTATACACAATACATGAAGAAACTAAATATAATATAAAGAATCAAAACCCAAACTACACAAAAGACATCACTGAATACTAAAAGCACGTCTGTACAAGTAAGTTTTCAGACGACATTTAAAAACAGACACACATTCAGATGTTCTGATATCAATTGGCAAACTATTCCATAATTTCGGAGCCCTCACTCCAAATGCTCTATCTCCTTTAGTTTTATATCTGGTTCTTGGAACATCCAGAGGCTTGTTAAAAGAGGATCTCAGACATCTCCCTGCTTCATAAGGTCTCAGCAGCTCAGTTAAATATGTAGGTGCGAAACCATTTAAAGCTTTATATGTCAACAATAAAATCTTAAAATCAATCCTTGAATAAACCAAACTGCCCCCCCCCCCCCCAAAAAAAAAACGCCTCTATAGGTCGTTTTTCAAGCACAGTGTCGTGTTACGTCTGACGTCATGAAATGACATGACTGTCGTTACCAATCAAAATGTGTGTTCATTTAAATGCAATGTGTGGACTTTTTACCACCATTTGTCTTATATCCATTTATCAAAAATATTTTTTTATTAACAACTACAACCAAACCCATTTTCCCCATTCACCAGCATCCTCTGCCATCAATAAATCATTCGTAACTCGTAAAAAAGCAGTTTCGGCACTATGACCTGCTCTAAAACCCGACTGAAATTTCTCAAAAATATTATTTTCATTTACAACCATCAACAATTGTTTGGCTACTGCCTTTTCTATTACTTTTAAAATAAAAGGTCGTTTTGAGATGGGTCTATACTTATTTACAACTGCAGGATCTAAAGAAGGCTTCTTCAGGAGCGGTTGTACTGTCGCTATCTTTAGATCCTCGGGAACACATCCAGAAACAAGAGAACTGTTCACTACAGACAGTAAAATAGGACCTATAGTTCTAATCACTTCCTTTAACAGTCTAACAGGAACCACATCATTAAGACAACTCAAAGGTTTCAAATGTTTCACAATCTCATAAATATCTTGCTAAGTGAAAAGGAATCCAACGATACCATTCTACAAGATAAATTATACTCATATTGAACCAAAGGAGGCAAAATTAAGGTCCTTATATTAGCGACCTTATCCACAAAAAATTGCATAAAAGACCTAGAGTCTACAGGACTCAAGTTAATACTACGCTGCGGTTTTGTCATTTCATTTATTAAATAAAAACCTAGAATAGTGACGGTTATTCCCTATTAAGTTAGAAAAATAATTAGATCTCGCAACTTTAACTGTCTTATTAAAAAGCAACAGTAAACCCTTCCAGTGCTCAAAATTAACATGAAATCTAGTTGATTTCCAAATTCGTTTAGCTTTCCTACACTTTCTCTTTAATATACGAATATCTTCATTTATCCATGGTACTTGATTAGCTAGAGACTTAGTTTTTATTTTAACTGGGGCCACTGAGTCTAATATTGAAGAACAAAGACAGTTAAAGTCATTCAGCTGATCAACTGTAGTTGCATCATAAGCCCAGTCATCCGTTAAAGCATAAAAATTTGCTGAGAATTTATCAGCAACTTCAGGGTTTATAACACGAGATAAATAAGTACCATATTTAATGTTATTCCTTTCTACGGCCAATTGTATATCAAAAACAATGTTTTTAAGATCAGATATTGCAGATAATCCTCTATTATAAAATTATTTGGTGCTAATCCAAGAGTAAAAACTAAATCTAATGTATGGCCATGGCTATGCGTAGAACCTGACACGTTGTACTAAATTGAAATATTGAGTGATTTGAAAAAATTCATCAACTTCGTAATCATTTGCCCTATCAACATGAATATTAAAATCTCCAACAATAATCATCTTGTCATAATATAAAATAAAATCAGAAAGCATTCATTTTTAAAATAAGTATTACAATGCACATCCTGAGATAACTATAGATCACACAACAGAGCATTGGTTCTTTACCCAATATCTTAAACTGCAAAACTTCAAAAGAAGAAAAAACTGAAACAGTTAGCACCGAACACATAAAACAATCTTTAAAAATAACAGCAATGCCTCCACCACAACCACTTAGCCTTGGCTTACTAAAATACTTACACAACTCATTAATTTTGGTATGCTTTAACCAAGTTTCTGTCGAAAACAAAAAATCTAAATCAAGAGATTTATTCAAAACTTTTATTCAAAATAAAAGTCTTATTAGACAATGACCTCAAATTTAACAAAGCTATCTTAGCAGTGACTGTAGGGGAAATACAAGTAGCAGAAGTGAACCAGTCTATCTATTGGTAATTCAGGTCAGTGTGCCAGAGTATGCTTTTGTTTGTGTTTCAGAAAGCAAGTCAGGCAATTAGTGATGATATAAGAATATTCAGAGAGATTAAATGAGAAGGAGCTGAATGGAAAATTTTAAATAACATTAATCCACAAATTTGACTTGTGATGCAAACTGGAATTCTAAATCACACACTTGAGCTTAGTAATAATGAATAATGACACTATTGTCTTCTGTAGATCTGTAGCTGAATCGACTTAATTTCATAATTGATGAAATTTGCGACATCAACACCGTTACTGAACTGAATTGAATAATCTCTGAACTGACTTGATCTGCATAATGATACTATTGTCTTTTTAGAGCTGTTTTACAGCAGAATTTGAATTTGTAATATTTGATGAAGTTTGCATCTGTCACAAACTGTGGCTTTAGTGATGTGCATGACGAATGATTATAATCTAACAACGGTCATTAATTAATTATTTTCTAGACAGGAAAATGCAGGAGATAATATAAACACAACCATGTAGAGATGATACTGGACAAAGAACTAAACAAAACACAAGACTTAAATACATGGGGAGTGTAATCAAGGATAAAATGGAACAGGTGTGGGGACAGGTTAACAACCAGGGAAACTAAACGGGAAAACGGGAACAGAGAACAGTGATAATATATAAAATATAACATATGAAGCTAATCAAAAATAAATCAACAACAAAAGTAATATTGCACATTCACAGGCTGCATGCAGGGTGAAATATTAATGCTCCCACAATCCCATATTGTTAAAGAGGTTCGTTTAAAGGTTTTTAATTACTGTCCCTCTATTTATAGAATGTTACAGCATGTGCATGTGTCTCGTCCTCTTGTTCTGCTTCCATAGCAACCGCCTCATTATCATCCACGGATGGGGAAATGTAAAGCACCGATTTAATCGTTCATTAACACAAAAACTTCCTGTCACGGAAAAAAATTAACACTTTATTTTACAGTGCCTTTGTTACACGTCACATGTGCTTACTATAGTAATAACAGTAAATCACGCATAATTAGGCAACATGCAACTATCACTAAATCGAACGCTAATCCTAACCCTGGATTAGCCTTCCTGATAATGTTTGGGGCTCAGACATACTCTTCCAGTTTAAATCTAAATTAAAGATGCATCTCTTTAGCCAAGCATTCACATAATGCATCTCATAACCTTGTACTCCAGTTATATCAGATGGGTTACACTTTATTTTAAGATGTCATTGTTACAAAGTAATTATATATTTAAGTACTGAGTAATATTAATTAACAACATACTTACAATAGAGTTAGGGTAGGATTAGGGTTTGGTTGAGGGTTAGTTGCATGTAAATATGCATAATTTATGTAACAAAGACACTGTAAAATAAAGTGTTAAAGTGTCAGATGAAATGCACATGATTATCTTTTGCTTGAAATGTTATGAACAGCAACTACGCTAATTATTTTCAATTTGCTCTGTTTCTAACTTGGGATGCACATCCTGAGATAACTATAGAGATCACGCCAGCTCCAGTTTGGATCCAGTCTCTTAAGAATATTTCAGGGAGGAGATGACGCCAACCCCTGCCAGGACATATTGTAATTATTACAACTTGTAATAACTGCTTTACTGAGATCCTTGTTTCTGCCTAAATGAATACATGATGTTAGCTAACTGCATGATTTATATTATCTTAGAACTGTACATATGGACATTACATAACAAATTGTAGAAACCTGCATTTTTTGTAAAGCTGTTTTGAAACGATATGTACTGTGAAAAGCGCTATACAAATAAATGTAAATTGAATTTAACCCTATAGTAAGTACATGTTGTTAATTCACATTACTCAGTACTTAAATAAATAATTACACTGTAAATAAGATACCATAATATAAAAAAGTAAAAAATAAAACAATAACAGAATAGATCAAAGCATATTAAATACATATACATATTTAGGTTATCATATTGTTACAATCCACGCCTGTCCTGGACTCCATTTCCCATGATCCTCCCTGTCTCTCACCTGAAATCACTCACTCCTCATCTCTCCCACTCTCCCTGGATTCCCTGCACCTGGTCATCATCATCAGCACTCCCTTTATATTGATCTCACTTCCCTGCACTCCTTGTCCGTTCTTATGTGTTATGCCTATGTGTGTCGTGTTCTGTTTCCCTTTGTGAATAAAAACCCGTCTTTGTGGAAGTCCTGGATCTTCTCTTCCCTGCTGCACTACACACCGTAACAGAAGAACGGACCAAAAACTGCCAGGACTGCTGTGAAGATGGGAATCTTCCTGACCCCGATCTCTCCCGTGTCCCCCCTTAAAGACACGTCAGCGGTGGATCGCCTGTGGGGTCTCAGGCAGGGCGGTCGCCCGCTGGAGAGGTACGTGGAGGAATTCGCTGAGCTGTCTTCTTTGGTGAACTGGCCAGATGCACCACTTAACGCGTGTTTTCTGATGGGCCTGGACGAGGACACTATTCGATATCTTGAACCTGCCTGTTCCTTTTCCCTAGTCGAGTCGATGAATCTGATTCTCTATTTAAATTGTTCCAATTTCGAAATTGCAGAGGTTCAAGAGAATGAGTGTCTTCCTCGTCCGGTCCCCTCAGAGAAGCACGCGGCCTGGTCAGTTCACCCACAGCCAGTTCCCTCCACATATCTCTCCAGTGGGCCTTCCCGTGTTGTCCTGCCTGTCCACAAAACCAAATGGCAGAGAAGGAGGGCCAACGCCAAGCCCTCGTCTCCGGCCAAGATGGCCGCAGCCACGCCAGAGCCCTCGTCTCCGGCTAGGATGGCCGCCGCCACGCCAGAGCCACAGGACCTCTGGTTGATGGACTTTTGGAGCGATCCTGCCGCCTCAGTTCCCACTCCGAGTCTCCTGGATTCCGCTCCAGGCTTCCCCGTTCCCACTCCGAGTCTCCTGGGTTCCGCTCCAGGCCTCCAAGTTCCCGCTCCGAGTCTCCTGGGTTCCGCTCCAGGCTTCCCAGTTCCCGCTCCGGGTCTCCTGGGTTCCGCTCCAGGCTTCCAAGTTCCCGCTCCGGGTCTCCTGGGTTCCGCTCCAGGCTTCCAAGTTCCCGCTCCGGGTCTCCTGGATTCCGCTCCAGGCTTCCAAGTTCCCGCTCCGGGTCTCCTGGATTCCGCTCCAGGCTTCCTCGAGCCCGCTCCAGCTCTCCTCGAGCCCGCTCCAGCTCTCCTCGAGCCCGCTCCAGCTCTCCTCGAGCCCGCTCCAGCTCTCCTCGAGCCCGCTCCAGCTCTCCGCTCCAGCCCAGGAGCTCATCCCATTCCGCGTGCCCTCCATACTACCCCTGAATTCCCCCAAGAAAGTTTTGGGGGGGGGCTATATACCCGGGGGTGGGGAACATGTGGGTGGAGCACATGTGGGTGGGGCTCCTGATCCGCCATGGACTCCCAAGGCTCCTGATCCACCATGGCATCCCACGGCTCCTGATCCGCCGTGGACTCCCGAGGCTCCTGATCCGCCATGGCCGCCCGATGTCCTAGTCCCGCCCTGGAGACCTCTGTACCTGTCTGCACCTCCCCCGCACCTGCGTGTAGGTCTCCAGGGCGCCCACCCCCCCTCCCCGGTGTTTCATCTAAGGCGCGAGGACGCGCCTACCGGGAGGGGGAAGTAATGTTACAATCCACGCCTGTCCTGGACTCCATTTCCCATGATCCTCCCTGTCTCTCACCTGAAATCACTCACTCCTCATCTCTCCCACTCTCCCTGGATTCCCTGCACCTGGTCATCATCATCAGCACTCCCTTTATATTGATCTCACTTCCCTGCACTCCTTGTCCGTTCTTATGTGTTATGCCTATGTGTGTCGTGTTCTGTTTCCCTTTGTGAATAAAAACCCGTCTTTGTGGAAGTCCTGGATCTTCTCTTCCCTGCTGCACTACACACCGTAACACATATACAGTATCAATTTGTTTGATTCTATTCCAAATTAATGACAGCAGTAATTTAGTTCAAACCATTTAACATACAAGCTGATTTTAATTTAAATGATGTATATTTGTTTTATAAACTTTATACTTAAAGGTTACAGTTTTAAAATCTCCCATTCATCAAAGAACATGAATGTGTGTAAATACATTCAGGGGATAACAGGAATAAGTTTAACACAACCACACTAACAATAAACGTCAACGAGACCGGACAAGGAACAGAACGAAACAGAAAGTAGGCTATATATACGCAACAGACTAACTGAGGGAACTAAACAGGAACAGCTGAACAGAATGATTAACTAATTAAGACTCAAAGAGACAAAGGCCCTGTCCCAAATGGCACACTTCATGTGCACTTACAATGGCCGCTGCGTGCGCGTGTCTGTTAAGTCCACAAGACCGTAGGGTGTCCCATTTGTCATTTAAGCTTAAAGAAGTGTGCTCGTGAGCGCCCCCTTTGCGGCTGCTATGCGCCCTCAATGCATTTGAATATTTGAATTGTATTTGAATACTGAATCGTTGCTTGTTTCACAATTAAAAAAGGTGAATAAGAAGATGAAAAAATACCAGTAGTGTGGAAGCATGGGAGAGGGAGAGATACAAACAGAAATGAAGAGGCTATTAAATAGCTCCTCTGGGATGGATTAGACGTCTCTCTGTCTATTTAACTCTTTTTTTTTCTTCCTCTCACCTTCTCACAATCTCTCTGTTTCTCTTTCTACGCCTTCTGAAGGATCAGAGTCTGATTTTCACACTTGTCTATAGGATTTCTGACAGATTAGTGTGAAACTACTTCATGCCCCTGGCTAAAACGTATCTGAATTAGACACACGCACGCACACGTTAACACAGTCATCACAAATTCTACAGTCTGGATATACACAGAGAATGTATTTCTTGGTGAGGTACAAGAAAACATATTCACACCAAAGTAAATTAAGCCTTTCATCCAAGCGTTCAAAAATGTGTTATTTATGGTCATTCTTAAGGGGCCCAGTATTAAATACACATAATACTTGTGTTGTATAAACTCAGACATAGACCACACCAGTCATAGTTCTGAATGTTTTAGTTCTCTCTTGTGCGTGTACTGGCTTGTTGCGCACTTGCAAAGACATTCTGGGTGGTTGCTTACTGGTCCAAGCCAAAAGAGCCCACCTTCAACTTTTATTATGGTCTTTAGGTCTTATAATGGTCAGTCCAAATGCAACACACACTGCAGCTTTTCAGAGTTTCTGACCTTGATATAGAGTTTGTTCATTTAGCATATGTGCACCAACCATGAGATGCCATCTGGCTCAAAGCATTGGCACTGCCTCTGGCATAACCCCAGAAATATGTACAACTATGGTTATCGGGCTTGTGTTTTTCCAGTGGCATAAATCAGTTTGCCTCTGAGCGTCTTTTTCAATGAGCAAGATGGTTAAAATAAACAGACTGGATGGATGGATTGATGGATGGATTGATGATGGGGACGCACTGCACACATCGCAAACACATATGGGAAATGCACTGCATGTACCCAACATATTTCAGCTGCAGTCTCTGAGTGAATCTCCTAAAATAAAAAAGAGGAAATTGTATCACATGTGGTCAGATTTTGTAAGTTTGCAAAGAAATATTCCCCTATGAAAAAGAAGCGTGCTTTATTGTATTAAATGGGCATTCATTTATTCATAAATAAAAGGTCACTTAAAGGTGCACTATGTAACTTTTCCATCCGCTAGAGGTCGCCTATTCAAAACAAAGGCGTAGCTTGATGACGCCAAATTTGAGCGCAGAATCTTGGGACATGTGGTCTTCACCTCACAGCCAGTGGAAAAGAATCGGGATAGGACTCAGAAATCATGTTCATGGATGTGATTATTAACGTTACTGTAGTATGAAGCAGAGCAGGACCAAGTGTTGTGGGAGCTGAGCAAGGCCGCTGGAGCGATTGCGCAACACACACCTCACGAGCAGCGGGACTTTTATTATGCCACAGTCGTCGGCGCCTTTTCCGGTCATGAGTATGAGGTAACGCAGCTCTGTGTATCATATTAGATACACTTGAGTGTGTTGAAAATGACGTTACTCTGTGCGTTCGCTCGGTGGCTGCTATGACACTTGTTGCACACTGCAGTAAGAGTAAAGCGTTTCTGCAAAATAAAACCGAAAAAATATGACACAATTGACAGGCGACTCCCTCACACTTCCCGGTTCATTGGTTAAAATAGCAATTTTACAAATAGCAAATAGTTGGAAACATTTGGGATATTGTAAGTACTCAATTGAACAAAATATATAACACTGGCCTAGTGGTTTTTGGATATTTTACTGCAAAAATGTTACATAGTGCACCTTTAAGTGTACTTAAAGAGAGTACACTTTCATTTCTTTACACACTTCAAAACACTTAAAAAGTGCACTTTGTAATAATGTCACTTTAAAGTACATTTTAAATCATGTTTTAATTCATCTTTTTGCACACTTTGATGAAGTACACTTATTTTGACGTGTTGATTAACATACTAAAGCACCTTTAAAGTACTTGATTATAATTTTAATTGCAGTCTGTTATTCAGTATTACAAGTTAATATATATTAAATGTACTAAATTGCAAATTCATCATTACAAATGTGTAAATACAATACATGTGTATATTTAAACACATGACATACAAGTTTCAATAGAAATCGCATTAAAGTATATTTTAGTTTAGTTTTAGTTTAGGGCTACTGTAGAACTTGTGGCGCAAAATGTTGACTTTATTGTAAGGGGACCCGCGGTGTATGTAGATAGAAATGGCTTATTCTAAGGTAATAAAAACATAATGGTTCATTATGTAAGGCCTTTATACACCACTGAAAACATAGTTTCAACAGTGTCAACAGATCCTCAAAATATTACACACTGCACCTTTAAGTGTCTGGAAACATTGCATTCAATTTGCATCTAAGTATATTATTTTATTATTTCCATAAGAAGTATTCTTTTTAAAAGTATGCTCAAATGTACTTTTATAGCACTTATTCATTTCTGTTAATATATCGAACAGGGGTGCGTTTCCCATACAACGAAGAAATCAACTAGCTATTCACGACTGTTTCCCGAAACCGTATTATCGCAAATCTGTCGTTCAACCACGTTGGTTAATGATGTCACACAGTTGGTGGAGTAAAAACTGCTATCCAGATATCCAGATTCAATCACAGGCTCGTTCTTATGTACTAGAGCACGTATACATGCGCACTCTTCAAAAACGGTGCTTTAAATCTCTTGACAAACTAAAAGACATAAATGACATTTGTTTGTATTTGAAATAAAAGAAATAGATTGTACTAAATGTCACCGTGCTTATTTTGCTCAAGGTAAGGATTTATTAAGTCCACATGTCATGCAAACAAGAAACTATGCTTCTAACCACAGGTCGAGAGCTGTCGTTCCAACCACTCAATGTTGCGACGCTGTTTACAAATATTCGTTGGAACGATAGTTTCGGGAAACACCGACTCGTTGAACTATGCTGATAACGACGGAACTTGCGACCATAGTTGGCTAACGATGCTTTTGGGAAACGCACCCCAGACTGATTAATTTGTCATTCTGAGATTATTTCTGTTAGCTGATAATTGTGTACAATGGGCCAATTAATAGAAGTTATCATTCCATCATGTGTTCCAAAGTTCCAAAACGAAAAGTTCCAAATGGGGGGGGTTGTGTTACCGTAGAACACCACTAGCATTAACTCTGTCTGTTACTCAGTAAATCTAATCTTGTGTAATATGCTAAAAGGGACCCAGTGATCTCTGGATACTGATTTAGTGGATTAAAAAAATTCTCTCTCTCTCTCTCTCTCTCTAGGAACATCCTTCTATCTTGACAGTGTAATTAAAGAGAGAGAGATGTTCCTTCCTGTGAGCCACTGAGAAACCTTAAACCCATAAACAGTTTGCGTGTGTTCAGTTATAAATGTGTGTAAATGTGCAAGTATACTGTGTATGTGTGTGTGCAGTATTTGTGCTCAAATTTACTTCATCATGGTTAGAAAATGTTAGAAGACTGGTGACTGAACTTATCAGGCAAAACAACAAGTTATTAATTATTATTGGTATTTATTACTATTGCCCATGAGTTTTATCCTAAGTATTACTCATGTCCTCACCATGTGCTATGAATATGAATCATAGCTCAAACTGTGTGACTTTTCTATGAAGCCCTGCACATGACATGCAGAAAAATAAGATATCGCAGCCATGAATTAATAATTAATTCCCACAATTTATACATTCATGGCTGTTTTATTCATTCATTTCCTCATTTTAGTTCATGTGTGGCCATATTTTACTCATTTGTTTCCTTGTTTTAATTTAAAGGGTTAGTTCACCCAAAAATTAAAATGATCCCATAATGTTCTCACACTCAAGCCATCGTAGGTGTATATTACTTTATTCTTTCAGCCAAACACAATCAGAGTTATATTAAAAAATAGCCTGGCTCTTCCAAGCTTTATAATGGGAGTGAATGGTACCTTACCCCCCCAAAAATGCATCCATCTAACATAAAAGTAATCCATACAGCTCCAGGGTGTTAATAAAGGCCTTCTGAAGAAACTGGACTGACGGAACTCGACTCGCGTACAGTCGTTACCGGAAGCCAGAGATTATAGTTTATAAAGCTATAAATATGGATCTTTTTCTTACAAAAACGCAAGAAACCATTCACTCCCATTATAAAGCCTGGAAGAGCCAGAATATTTTTTTAATATAACTCTGATTGTGTTTGGCTGAAAGAAGAAAGTCATATACACCTCGGATGGCTTGAGGGTGAGTAAATTATGGGATAATTTACATTTTTGGGTGAACTAACCCTCTAATTAAATAGTGGCCACAAGTTACGTATATAGGAGGAATCAATTAATAAATCGTGGGAATAAATTCTTAATTCGTCTTCTTTTCCCCACGTCATGTGTGGGGCTCCATACATTTCTAAGCAATCAGGCACATTTTTTTTTTCTGGCTGATGATGAAATGTGTGGAAAAAATAGAAATCTAGATAACAGAATGTCATAGAGCCTCATAGGAGTTATTTGACTTGGGCCAGTAAATAACCTCCTAGCAACCACTCAGAACACCTTAAGAACTGCATAGTGATGCCCAGATAACCATTGTGGCAGCAACTTTTCCACAGGTAAACACAACTCACAATTTCTTCAGACAATATAAAAATCTAGTTTGCTTATGTTTGTTGCACACGGTCAGCAACAGTCCATTAAAACAAACATAAATAACCAGCTGTTCTCTCTAATAAAGTGAGTGTCTTCAGATTGAAGGAAGGCTGAAGGGCTAAAAGATGGTTAAACGTCTTGTCAAGGTGAACACAAAGAGGCAGTAAACACAGAGTGAGCATCTTACAAAGCACGGAAAAGCGTGGGCTGACTGTGCTGATTTACCCAGAATACCACACCGAGACATCTTACACAACAACCACATGTTGCTGGGAATCAAAAGTATGAAGAGCATGTTTATGCATCCCTTGCTCTTCTCCACTGCACAGGATAATAGCTGCATGTCCTAGAACACTAAGCGGGGGGTAAAGAGACAAGACCGAACACTTATTCTGAGATACTTATTCTGCTCTACGGTGACTCATTTGGTTAAAGAGATCATTCCAAAATGAGATTTCTCCCAGGAGGAACAGCAGCTCGGAGAAGGCTCGTCTGAGTGGTTCTCTGAATCTGCTGGACACTGGGAGAGATATTTCTAAATGGTTGTACTGCTGTAAAATTGTACTGTAGTACAACTCACATTGAGAAGGAGATTCCAGAGAGTGTTATAACACCATCCGTTTACCCAATTAGAGCTACAGTGTGGAAATCGAATCACTGTATGTGTCCAACAACCTCTTGTTTGTTGAAGTTGAGGTAGTTTGAAACAACTAATTGACACTAATTAACACAGTTAAGGGATAAGTATATATTTCAACTAGAATCAATGTTTGCAATAGACATGTAAAAAATAAGAGTGTATCTTCATTTATTATTCTTATTTACGGCACTTTACAGTGGTATAGTTTTTAGAGTTTGATATTTTTATCAGCACTTATTTCTTATGTTACAGCTTTTATTTTATGGTCTGGTTTCACAGGATTAGGCCTTAGTTCAGTTAGGACATTTAAGTAGCTTTTATAAATGTTCTTTAGAAAAAAAACATTACTGCTGTGCATCTTGAGACAAAACAATGGCACTGACGTATTTTAAGATATCTCAGTGCAAGTTGCTTTCTGTTAAAACAGCTCAAATATGTATTTGATTCTGGGACTAGCTTACGCATTGTCTGTGGAACCATGGGTAAATTTACTTATTATCATTCCAATGTTATTACATATCAGTTCAAATCAACCTGAATTTATCAGTTTGAAGGATAAAAAAATATACATTCTCAAGCAACCTGCCATTTGGGTCATGACATTTCAATAATACAGCCAAGCCAATGCATGGGAGAAAGAAGCTAATGCCAGTTTAGGCCAAATACACAGTTTTATTGCTACATGTTAAGAGTTCTCTGAATTGATGTATCAGTTTCCAGATAAATATTTTGTTATATATATATATATAATGTTACTGATAATGTCCTCTGAGCAGACCTGACTGACCTTTAGTCAAAACACTAAAGTATAGATTTACATATTATATTAATAGCCTCTGCAATATTATTGTACAACATTTAAACAAACAAAAAAAGAATGACCATGTTTGAATACCATTTTCATTTACTCTCAAAAACAGCAACATGTGAAAGTATCAATATTTCGGAACTGTACTAATAAGCAAATGTTAACTGGATTTAAAACTACTGTAATATTCAACACCGATGATTGTTCATGTCCAAACCAACCAAACAACTACATATATTTAATATAATGTTTACAGAAAGAGAAACTGATTAGTTAAATCCTCATCTAACATTAACAATGTAATATTTTAGATGAAAGCTTCACTTACCAATAATAAGCAGCCCTACAGCAAGATGGTTTTCATTTCTGCGTTTATCATGTTCCTCTTGGACAGAACAGGTGTGCATCAGGGCATCTTCAGACAGTGTGTGTGTGGCATTCAGCCTCTTGAACCGTTCACAGAGCGTTTGGAAACAGACTGTACCATCTTCAGCACAAAGAGGGGGAGGACAGGATCAAATCAGATTGGTTTATTTGCTCAGTGCTCCACCTCCATGAGTAAAATGAAAATGGCTTTCAATCTGAGTACACATCAAAATGTGCTATATTTTGAGTTTATTGCCTCAATAAGAGTTCCACCCTTGACATTATAATTCAGTGGTTTTGTAAATATGATAATAATAAAGAATTATACTACCATAATACAATCTTTGAATATAAATTAAGTGATTGAGATGGCCATACTAAAATAAATCCAACAGTTAATTTTCAACCATTTACAGCTACTACTTAAGTTTTTTTTTGTTTTTTTGTTTTTTCATAAAAAGAAATTAGTATTTGACTAACAAATTTGTTAGTTATGTTAACACATGTATCCTAGCTATTGCCAGTTAGCTGCTGGGGGGGGGGGTTGTATTGGCTTACTGAACCTTTTCAGTTACCTTACCTTGTTGGGTCTACTCAATTTTATTTGTCTTGGTAACAATAGTTATTCAGTTCTACAGTTTTTTTATTTAATCAATTCATAAGGGGAAAAAAATTAAGTACTTCATAGTTTAGAGTATTTTAATGCGAGTTTACACAGATTAATCATAATGGCTATGGGACATTTCATAAGCTTTGTTATTATATAAATTATATACATTGTTATTATTCGGGAATGACCATGAGATTTTTTTTTTTTATATGATTTAATATATGCATGTACAAACAAACAAAATAAATGCATGGACTAATGCATGTAATTTAAACTGATGTTTTCTTTGAGTTTTACAACTCACCTAGGTAGTAGGGTAGGTTGTAACACCAACATTTGTACTTGATTCATTTACACCATTTTAAAGGGATAGTTCACCCAAAACTAAAAAATGTTCATTAATTACTCACCCTCATGTCGTTCTAAACCAGTAAGACGTTCATCTTTGGAACACAAATTAAGATTAAAACCTGAAAGCTTCTGTCCCTCCATTGGCTGCTACGCAACTACCACTTTGACGCTTCAAAAGTTCATAAAGAGATCATAAAGCTAATCCATATGAACTGAGTGGTTTAGTCCAAAATTTTTCAAAAAGGCATGATCGCTTTATGATTAACAGATTGAATGTAGGATTTTATTTACATATAAACATTCATCAACTCACACATCATTTGTGGTAAACGGAAGCTCAAGCATGTTCCCTTGACTTGCGAGAACCAATGAGGTTCATTCTCATGTGTTGCGCAGCACGTTTGTTCTATTACATCAAGCAGGTACGGTTGAGCTTCTGTTTATGTTCGCTGATCAATGTTTATATGAAAAAGAAGCCTAAATTAAATCTGTTCATAATATAAAGCGATCTTCAGAAAGATCTACAGAAAGAAAGTCTCTTCGGAAAATTCAGACTAAACTGCTCAATTCATATCTCTTTATGAACATTTTGAAGTCTATGGAGGGACGGAGAGCTCTCAGATTTCATCAAAAAGATCTTCATTTGTTTTCTGAAGATGAAAGAACGTCTTACAGGTTTGGAACACATGAAGGTAATTAATGATTTTTTAATTCAATTGATTGAACTATCCCTTTAAGCTGTAGGCCTATATTTCAAAACAACAACACTTTGTGACTTCGCCTAGCATTGGTAAAAAAAAAAAAAAAAATCAATAGTTAGGCTACAACTATCCAGTAACATTTCTAAAACTCTCATTAGGAGTGCCGATTCAGGGCTTCTAGTTTAACAGCCATATTTATGAATCCTAACAGCCAATTCTCGCATTATGAGGTTCTACAATATTGCATAAAGACAGTTATAGTCTAGTCAGAATTTATTTAAAGACAGCTTGCTGATTCAATCGAATATGTAGTCCTGTCTTTGTTCCTAACATTGCCAATCAGATTTGTTCTGGAAAGGGATGTTGTTGCAATAACCATATTTTGGTAATTAATGTAAAATGCCAATATAAAGTGTCCATACGTTTTAGAGCAAACAATGAATGAACAGAATTTTGCGCCATCTAGTGTTTTAATGACAGTTATAATTTTCTGTTCTCACATTAAATGTTGTCTAGATTAGAGATATTTGTGATCTCATTTATGTTTTAAATGACATTTGAAGACACTGCGTCTACCAAACCATCTTTGACAGACGGGCTGGACCTTCTAAATGACTAAACTGGAGGGCTACACTCACAAAGAGCAGCTTATTGCATTATACTCCACTAGATGTCGTCGCAGTACATTAAATGCAATCAAACAATGGAAGGAAGTGCTTGATGGTTTGGAAACTACAAATTATTGCGATGATGGATGAGTCCGAATCAGTTGTTGCAGAAGGTAAGGGCCTATATTTTAAGTGTGATGATAACAAAAATAGATAGGGCCTGTTTCCCTATTTGGGGGCGGGGCTGTGGGCGTGGGGGAGGACTTCTGAAAGAAATATTCATGGCTCTTCTCTGCCATTGACCGCAATAGACTGGTGGAAGTTCCATGACACCTACCGAGAAGATATCTGTGACTGCAGGAGTGAGGGAGAGTGGGGGGTGGAGGTCAAGTGTCTTTGTCCAAAAAGCCTAACCGCACTAATAGAAATTTGTAGCAATACATGGCCCAAATGCATTATTGTGCTGGTTATAATTTCTATCACGCATGCTGATTTATTTCTAAACTTGCATTTTAAAACGAATGGTTCCAACTAATCTGACTGGATGAGCAGCAGTGCACTGTACATCATGTGATATTCTATGTAGCAATGTTTGGAATGCATATGGCATTCTGTTTCCCTCCAGCTGCTCTTTCTGTGACGACTCTGACGAAACTGTAGTTCATCTTTTTTTTTGTGGCATTGTCCCTTTACTAAAATGTTTTGGCAAGATGTTTTAGGATTTTTAGGAATTAAATGTATAATGAATGTGTGTTGTATTAGATGTGGTACTAGGCTTTGTTGATTATGATAAATCTACAAAAGGTCAATTTTATGTTATTAATCTGATCTTCTGATCTAGACCTCTCTTTCTTATATCTGTGAAAGAACTTGAAAAATACCTCTTTTCAATTAAATTATCTGAGAACAAAAAAGCCATACAAACATATGTTTGCAATACTTTTCCTTTTTCAGTGTCATGTAATTCTCATAATTTGTCAATATGTTTTTTGTTGTTGTTGTTTGTATTCTGTTATTATTTGTTATTACTTGTTTTGAGCATCAATTTAAAAAAAAAAATGAAATTCTGTTTCAAATACTGTTTGAAAATAGTAGGTAGTATTTAGTATATGAAACAAAAGTTTCCTTCCAAGATTTGACTAAAAAAGCAAGATAATCATATTTATTACAAAGATGATAGCTAGAATTAAACATAAAGGGGTAACAACAGTGTAGCTACTGTTTGAAAATCATATCATAATGCGGATTGTTTTACATACTACTTAGTATGCCGTTTTCAGTATATAGGCTACTGCTTAGTATGCAGTAAGCATCATGCCATTGTGCACACAGCCTGTGTCCTTGCTTGAGCATGCGTGCATGGTGACAAACCCACAAGACTCCACCTTCCAGTAGCAAGAGATGATTTATCATGAGCACAGTGGCGACAGACGCACAGAAATCAGCCGATGCTTTCACAAAGCCCGTGCATCTGATGTGAAAGTGTTTTATACCGCGCAGAAGGATTAGAATAAAGATCCAGGAGAGAGAAGACAGCGTTCAGTTTGCGAGTTGGAAGCAACACAACGGAGCATGTGATAAATAGGCTACACGATTGCATGGAAGCGTTTGCGTCGAGTTTTAACGGGCGTGTGCGACTTTAACAAAAAGAAAATACAATGCGTTGTGCATTGTTGATTTAGTAATATGGCGAGTGCTTTTAGGTTATAAATATGCCGTTATAAATAATATGGGCTTGTTTGTTAGCTTAATATCCTCGTTGCATGTTCAGAAATTCTTCAAAGCATCTTAGCTGTTTTTTCCAAACCTTTATAATTTGTTAATGTAACAAAGATAATGGCTTCTTGACGCGGACCAAGCGACCAACCCGGAGTGCCAAATGCAAGTCTGAGACAGAGGGCAAACTGGAATTGGAGATGGCACACAAGAATTTTACAACCTACTTTTGGAGGCCTCGCCCATATTAACCTCTTTCTGAACTGCCTTCTCTAGCACCACGGACAGCGATCATGAACAGGTTACGCAAGAAAGCGTGCGTGGCTCTTTTATTGTTCACTTTGTTCATTTTTGGTACTATGATGGGCCTACGAACCCTCAAACCCACTGATGGTTTCTCAGATCTTGCTCCAGGGATGGAGTTGATGCCTTTGGTTGGAGAGCGAATGGACCAGAGACCCAATAATGTAGTTGAATCAGCAGGTCAAAATGTTGGTGGGGGGAGTGACACCAAGATAGTGTTCTCCAACTCTGGTCCTGACCACAGCATATTCTATGACATTCACATCTTCTATTATTTATGGTATGGCTCGCCACAGATGGACGGTAGTTATATACACTGGGACCACGTACTGGTACCACACTGGGACCCCAAAATAGCTGCCAGTCACCCGAAAGGACGACACAATCCTCCAGATGACATTGCGTCCAGTTATTACCCTGAACTGGGACCCTACAGCTCCAGAGATCCAGATGTCATTGAATCCCACATGGCGCAAATCGAAGCTGCTGCTGCAGGTTTTACGGCCAAGATACAATTAGCTGAATTATAATATTTAACATTTATAATATTTGTTTTTCTTTGGCTATTATAGTACAATGTAGATGGTCGTTCCTCATTAAAAACATTAAAAGAGACATAATGTTGCTTGTAGAGCAATGCATTTCCACTTTTGATGCCAGGTGTGGTGGTCCTGTCCTGGTACCCGCCTGATGTGGCAGATGAACATGGCAAACCCTCAGAGGATCTAGTGCCAGCTGTAATGGACGCTGCCCATAGACACAGTATCAAGGTAACTGGTGAGAGATCCATAAAACTTATCTGCTTACACAAACACTTTGTTTATGAATTTTTATTCTGATGTATTTGCACTGTCAAAAAATGTACCTTATCTACCCCTAAAAGGTTCAGATTAGTACCTTAGAGCAGGTGTTCCTAAACATTTTTGTCAGCTGGAACCGCTTAGATGTAAAATATTTACTTGAAGTACCCCTGGTGTCAGTTAATGGTCACATAATGTGCAACTAAACAGAAAAACGTCATTTTATATGAAGATTTTTCATATTGCTACTGCTGAGACATCCAGACACAAAGAACAAAGACTACTGTTAATTAAAATATTTACTTTAAAGGGCGTTCATACTTGGTTTACAAGAACCAACTAATACTACAAGTTACAATACAAATAATAATAATAAATTCTTCACTTTCAAATGTTCGAACCCTCAAGCTTTTACTATGTCAGATCCTTAAGCTTTTAATTTGGTGGAATATTGGTCAAATGCTGTAAAGTTCTGCCCACAAAATAGTTGGAATTTATGTGAACGTCAAAGTAAATAAAAGTGAACTATATACAGTCAAACCAAAAATTATTCAGACACCAGATATATTGTTTTACTTGTGGGTGCAGGACACTATAGTTCATTTATGTAAGTGAGGATAGCAAAATAAAGTAAACTACGACATATTGTACCCAAACATTCTTCATACAGTGGACTACCAGAAAAATGTGGGACCAAAATGATTCACACTTTGACCTGACCATGTTTTGCTTAAGTGTTTTTTCTTTAATTGCTAATGTGACCTTTTACACCACAGACTGAACAAAATGAAGCATTGCTTGGACATTGGTTAAGCTAAATTGGTATGATCTCATTGTGTACTTAAATTTAACAGCTGGTTGATTGTAATCTCTATCAAAGTTCTATCTCTGTCTAATCTCTACCTGACATTATCAAGATGAATTTGTTCTGACACAGTTTAACTCTTGTTAAGTTCTTGTCATATATGCCATATGTTCTTGTCTTAACTCTTGTTAAGTTCTTGTCATATATTACCATTACCATTTATTACCATTTTCTAAACTATAGCGAATAAACTGTGATAATGTGAGAAAATGTTGAAGGTGTCTGAATAAATTTTGGTTTGACTGTAGCTAAACTGCAGCCTCTGATTAATCGCGATTTGATAAGAAAGATTGCAGGTAGGTTCCCTTACAAAGTTCCCTCATGAAACCCTGCCTTAAAGTAGTAACCTTAAAGTATTACTTTAAACCTTTGATGAACCTTTAGGATCAAAGTTGTCCCTTCGAGAGTACTGCATCAGTAACAAGCTGCACGTTTTTTCTGTGAGAGTATCAAAAATATATAGAGTGTATCAGGTATCTGAGCTTCTAATTATTTGGTTATGTTAGTTCATGACAATTGAGCAGCCATAACCTAATACCTAAAGTCAGTGCATTATTCCAAAGAAATGAAATGTTGCTCCACATCTGAAAGTACTTTCTTTTTCGACTTCCGTTGCCTCGGCCAGAAATCATGTTATCCACTAGCTGTGTAGGCATTCTTTAAAGGAATAGAGCGTAATTGTAATCTGCTTAAAGGGATAGTTCACCCAAAAATGAAAATTAACCCATGATTTACTCAGTACAAGTCATCCTAGTCATCCACATTCTCCTTTCATACAGTCGGTGTTATATAAATAAATGTCCTGGCTCTTCCAAGCTTTATAATGGCAGTGAATGGCTGTTTCTGTTTTCCATAAAAGTGCATCCATCCATTATAAATGTGCTTCACATGGTGTATGACGTAGTTCGGGTGACAAACACGGAACCGCAGAGGATAGAGCAAAACAAATCTTGTTTCTCGTGAGAACTAGCATATTCTCACCAGAGTGTCCTACGTCATGCGCTGGAACACCAGTCTCTCGTGAACCCGTGTACGACAGCTAGCGGAAGTTAGAGATTACAGTTTGTAAAGTTTTAAATATAGATATTTTTCTTACACAAACGCATCGCTTCGCTTCAGAAGGCCTTTATTAACCCCCCGGAGCTGTGTGGAGCACTTTTATGATGGATAGATGCACTTTTATGGACAGAAACAGCCATTCACTGCCATTATAAAGCTTGGAAGAGTCAGGACATTTTTTAATATAACTCAGATTGTGTTCGTCTGAAAGAAGAATGTCATATACACCTAGGATGACTTGAGGGTGAGTAAATCATGGGCTAATTTTCATTTTTGGATGAACTATCCCTTTAAGTTTACTGTTGTAATGCAGGCTTTCTAAAATCTTGCCAATAGTTAAAAACAGTAATGTTATAAGTTAAGGCAATAATAGTAAATATCAATAGACTGGAAACTAGAATGACAGAAAAAGAAGTCATCATCATTGCTAGTCAATATGTGACTCTGAAGGGTGAACGTGACTTCCACCTATTAGAAGACTTATAATAAAGATCTTTCAACTGTTCTATATTGCAGTTTTCACATTACAAAGCATGATATTATATCTTATTTAGTATCTTATCGGTGTTCTTATAAAAAGAGTAAATATAATTTTACATATGTAATTCCTTGACATATAACCCTTAAAAAGAGCTATGAGCTACTGAGAATAGTATGTAGGCACTAAAAAGCTTTTCAGTTTTGTTGCAACATCTGAATCATTTGTGCTTTTGTGGATGAGCCACTTATTATAATTTCTTGAGCTTGCTAGTGGTTGCATAAGTCTCTGTCTTTACTGCCTACAGCTGTGTTCAACATTTATGCCTGATGAGCTGTTCAGAGCTGCTTCTGAGCCTTTTTGTCAGTCATGTTTTGTAATCCCCTGGCGTGAAGAGAAGCAAGTCTTGTAACACCATGCCAGTGATTTATAGTCATGTTTGTGTCCTTCTTGCTTGGTGATTTTGAAGGTAATTCTGTCCCAGTGTGGTCAGTGTATGAGTTGTGTTTTCCCCTGTGGCATTGAATTGTTGAATTTTAGCCGTAAAAAATAGCGTAGCGTACATTAAAACAGCGTCATCCTTGTGTCCTTTATCTGTACAGTAATGTGCGAGACGTCAAGCTGTTTCCCAAAGACCTTGAATTCTGCACCTGCTCAACTGTTGTGTTTTGGGTAAACAAAGCCTAGCATTCTGTGGTGCAGATGCAGTTTTAAGTCTCGAAATACACAAGGGGCTGTATAGCAAGGCAATTGCAAAGTCTTTGAACAAAATCTTTGAATTAGTTTGGAAACAGAATGCAGTACCAGTCATTTGCACTCATTCATAATTGCTCCCAGTGGCTATAGAGGCTGTCTGAGCAGTGGGGTGGAATGAAGAGTATCTCTTCACTGCATGTGCTTCGTTTCCCATCAGAATTGACAATGCTGGAGGGCTTTATGTCTGATCACAATCCTCACCACCACACTGATGTCTGAGCTCTTCTACAGTCCCTGGTGCAATCCTTTTAGTGAGGTCCTTTCTTAAAAAATGCAATAATTTGATTTGTTGATAATGTGGCTCAACAGATTAATGACAGATTAACAACGTTAACATGCTCTTTCAAAATGTATTTGAACTACACTTGTGGCTGCACATCTGTGCTGGGCCACTCTGGACATTTCAACACTTTCACTCTCAAATGCTACAACTTATCATGCAGTTTTTCACCCACTAAGATCCACAATTTGAGCTAGATTGGAAAAAAAAAATTATTTGTAGTTATCCATACCCAATACTCATTTTAGTTCTTTAATATTTCTTAACTTGAATAAGTTTGAGGCCCAATTCAAAGAAAAGTAGAGTTACTGTATTAAGGACTGAGATTAATAAAATGTCTCAAGAAGTTCAGATTTCTTTGTCTCTAATGGTGTGTCCCAATTCGCTTACTATCTGTCCTATCCTAAATAATATTTGAAAATAGAATTAGTACGTCCCAAATCATAGTATGTTTAAATTAGTATTCCAAAGATACCCGAATGGTCTACTATTTCCGGTCAGAATCCGAAGTGCAGATCGATGCACACTCTAACGAGTGATATTGCCCACAACCCATTGTGCGCTGGACGAGGATTCGATTAGAACTACAAACAGGAGTAAATTTTTTTTAAAAACTAGAGACATGGAGGATGTGCGAGTCTGGCGGTTATGTTGAGAGGTTTATATAAAGGGGTTTGAGTGATTATTTATCAGTATCTAACCTGATGAAAATATATTTATTCAATGTTATCCACATAATATTTCATCTGCTGCAGCATTGTGAACTTTTGTAATGATACGTTTGGCCATTACCTTTTAAATGCATCATTATATTCAAATTGCAAACGCAAGGTATTCATTAAATTATAAATTATTAGGTAAGCTAAGCTTCATGTTTGTGATTTTTATTTATTTTTATTATTATTATTCAAATACTATAGATTTTGACCATTAAAACAAAAATCAGGCTTTTGTATTTGTGTATTTACCACAGATGTGTGATATTTTCCACGTTACCAATTAGCTAATCAACTTATTGTAACTTGATCATTTAACTTGAAAGCAGGTTATTACATATGTTGCAACAAAACATTAAATATCAAGCATAGCGCCAGTTCTGGTAGGTCATGTTAGTCAAGCTCGTATCAGCTGACTGTCAGCTGATCTACGTCTACCTATAGGAATACGATGTCTGTTACCGCATACATATATAAGCTCCTTCAGTACTATCAGCAGCTATCGCATTTCTCCAGAGCTCATTTACCCTCCTCCATCCCCAGCTCCTCCTCTCGTCCAGTCAGGATTTGGTATTCTGATTCCCCTTGAATCAGACTAAATTCCCGAATTATGTTGTACATTAAATATTGACATTAATGATATCTGCAATACATTATGTTGGTTCTGGTCTGTTTTTTGCTGCTTTCCCTGCTCTTATCCATGCTAGGCTGCAAGGATGCGCAGGGAGTTCTTGCCCAGAACAGAACCATACCACCAATCTAAACCGTATGCTAATTGTCAATCATCTTTAATTTATAATTCGTCACATTTATATAGCGCTTTTCTGGGTACTCAAAGCGCTATAAATATAAAAGGGGAGAATCTCCTCAACCACCACTAATGTGCAGCATCCACCTGGATGATGTGACGGCAGCCATATTGCACCAGAATGCTCACCACACACCAGCTGATTGGTGGAGAGGAGACAGAGTGATGAAGCCAATCAGTATATGGGGATTATTAGGAGGCCATGATGGACAGAGGTCAATGGGCAAATTTGGCCAGGATGCCGGGGTTACACCTCTACTCTTTTTCCGAAGGACATCCTGGGATTTTTTATGACCACAGGGAGTCAGGACCTCGGTTTAACCTCTCATCCAAAGGACGGTGATCTTTGACAGTATAGTGTCCCCATCACTATACTGGGGCATTAGGACCCACACAGACCACAGGGTGAGCACCCCCTGCTGGCCTCACTAACACCTGTTCCAGCAGCAACCTGGTTAGCCCTGCTTAGCTTCAGTGGGAAACCAGTCTTGGGTTACAGGGTGATATGGCTGCTGGCCAATCTTATCCATGCTAGGCTGCACCACCATCTTTGACGATAGTGGTCCTGACAGAACAGAAATTCCAACAAAAATGGGTGTTGTTGTGCCTAGTTCTGTCTTTTGTGTTGTCATTATGGTGTACCTGTATGAGTCATGTGTGTTGTGTGTATTGAGAAAAATAAAGGCCCACACACTGAACCCTGGGGCACCCCGATGGTAAACTGACATAACTTAAACACCCTGCCCTCGGAAACCTTGAAGAATCTGTCCATGTACTATAAATGTCATATCTGAGTCTGCACTATGGCCTGTGGGTGAGCTGTCAGCTAGTTTGTTGATTTATTTTTTTGTTCTATGTGTTGTTGTTGTTGTTGTTGTTTTTGCCTTTGACGGAAAGATTGTCTGTGCAGTATAGTGCTTTCTTAAACAACCATGTTACATTGATTTTCATTTGTTTCATTTGTTTATTTTATAGTTGTTGTTTTTTGAGGGGGGGTGGGGGTGCTGTGAGTGAGTGGGCTGATGTTACTGTAGTGCTAAAACCACTGTATCTTGCATGCTCAAGGCATTCAGCCATTGAAATGAAACCAGATTTATCAGTACTTTTGTTTTTCTGAGTATGTTTTTGGGCCCTATTTTAACGATCTAAGCGCATGGTCTAAAGCGCATGGCGCAAGTGCACTTAGGGCATGTCCGAATCCACTTTTCTAGTTTAACGACAGGAAAAATGGTCGGCTCGCCCGGCACATGATCTAAAAGGGTTTCACTATTCTCTTAAAATTATTAATGGGTGTGTTTTGGCCGTAACGTGCAATAAACCAATCAGAGTGTTATCTCCCATTCCCTTTAAAAGCCAGGTGCGCTTGCACCATGGCAGATTTGCTATTTACCGAAATATAGACACCCTCAACCTGACTCAACCTATTGGCACGATTGGTCAAATAATTAGCCAATTTTATTCGTCATTACTGCAAATAGGTAGGCTAATTCTGATACATGCAATGACTACCCATTATGACATGTAGACACTTTTATATTTATGTACATAATAATAATCTTTTACATTTTAACATTCCTTTTAATTTTTCATATTTGAGCTTACTAGTGGTTGCATAAGTCATTTGTCTTTACTGCCTATATGCGCATATTTAAATAACAAAAAAATTATTGCGCCAGGTTTTTGTTGGTCAATGGCGCAGTCTATTTCAGTTTCCTCAAAATAGCAATGCGCCTGAACACACCTCATTTTCAGACCAGCACGCCCATGGGAGCACAAATGGGCGCAAATGCATTTGCTATTTAAACAATGTGGCGCAGGACGTGAAAATGATAACTGCATCAGGCTGTATCTAGCAAAAACACTTGCATCGCGCCTTGTACCGCATTGCGCTGGGTGTATGATAGGGCCCTTTATCTTTCTAACCATCAAAAAAATTAAACATTTTATGCATCTTATGCATCATGGTGAGTTGTCATGAAGAATATGGAAAGAGGCTTTTTTCTTTCTATCCTCTCTTTCTATATTGACAACTCGACCATTACAAGTCATTACTGTAACAATCAGTGTAGTTGTACCAGTTATTGATTACGGTGATGGTGAGTCCTAAAGAAACAGGAGAACGTTGCAACACTTCAGGTGTTGAGCATCTATGATTTGAATTATCAGCAACCTCCTTTTCAAGACTGTTGTAGCGGAACAGTTATACTGTTAGATGTTCACTTCCAAAGTGTCTGATGTCAAACTGTCCATGGCAGACTGAGCTGCGTCGCCAAATGCAAGTTGCCATGGAAACTGCTTATGAAGACCTTCCAGATTGGCGGTGTGGAAAAATGGTGGGTGTTTGTGCTTGGCTTTTCTCTTTCAAGGTCCTGAGGGTTTTGCGGTTCAATCAGCCATGTGCATGTCACTGTCACTGAAGTGGAGAGGGTCTGTCTCCTTGGAGTATTCAACATGACACGTCTGTGTCTTAAGTTACCATGTTTCTGGGAACCACCTTAGGAAGGTGTTGCTGTAGTATAGAGCAATATGTTTATTATCTCTGATACACATGTAATTCATTTTTCACTGATAATTGTAAACGTGTAACTGGATAATTTATGCATTTGTCAGACATGTTTATCTAAAGCGACTTATATTGCATTAAAGGATTAGTTCACTTCAAAATGAAAATTTCCTGATATTTTACCCCCATCTCATCCAAGGTGTACGTGTCTTTCTTTCTTCAGTCAAAAAGAAATTACGTTTTGTGAGGAAAACATTCTAGGATTTTTCTCCACATTATAGACTTCTATGGCAACCAAAATGTTGAAGGTTCAAATCAATGCAGTTTCAAAGGGCTTCGAAGGGCTTCAGAGGCTCTGCACGATCCCAGACGAGGAATTTTCATTATCAGTACATTTTCATTTTAAAGTGAACTAATCCTTTAAAGGTGCTGTATGTACGTTTTTGACTGTACTAAAAAATAATTTTGGTCTGTGCGAAACAGCACGTTGCTAATTTACCCAATAGTATTTTGCCACCACAGGTTGCCAGTCGGCGGAAAACACAGCGTATTGCAGCCATGGATGCCAGCCAGCAAACAAACAGATTTGCAGATTCTACTCAACCTAAAAAAAGCCTGAGCACACATCTAAAAAATATCTTTGAATGGGAGCATATTAAACGCGATATCAACTCATCATAAATCAACTCATCAACTTAGAGTGTATGAGTCTCCTCTCCTTCCATTGTCAGTTGCGCTCGTTCCTGTTTCGTGTCCTCAAACTGGCAACCCACGTAAGCGTTTAGACTGAGAGGGCGGGGGAAACGACTCTCTCCAATATTTTGAATTTGGACTGCAGTAGCCTACCCATTTTAACCGCTAGCTGTCAACCTTACATACTGCACCTTTAAAATTACTAATTTTATCAGCTCTTGCTTTCCTTGGGCATTTAACCCCTGACTTTAGCATTGCTAGTGCCATGCTCTTGAGCTAAAGGAAGGCTGTATGGAGTCCAAAAACCTAATAGCGCATCTATGTTAAAAAAAAAATTTCAACTGTTTTTGTTAAATAATCAAATCAACAGAAAAAATATATTGTGAATACATTAATAATATGATGACAGTGGAGATGATGTACCTTGGGTACGAGCAAAAGTGAGGGTGCAGTGTAATCCTGCTGAGTGAGTGCAATAAGAGCGGCAAATGAATGGCCCACAGTCAGCTATATTTTCAAAAGAGGCTGTATGCAAGCAGCAGAAAGCCGCCTTCATGCCACGCACATACAGTGGACGTTCTCTCTGCTGCACATAATGGCACCAAATTAATGATTAAAAACAATACATTGAACCACGTTCTGTTTTCTATCATACGCCGTGCGTGTTTGTGATGCGGTAAGAATGAAAGCAAATGCACCAGCAGCTTTTTCTACGCGGTTTGGTCGTTCGTCCACACGCAAACGCAATGTCGGGTCACTGAGGCGTATCTGCACAATGGCGGACATGGCCAAAATATTGCTGCTAATAACTGTGCTAACAGGGCTTATAACATGTATACAGATACATGCACAGTTCTCCCATTATATTGCGGAACAGAGGCGTCAGAATGCAATACTATGAAGGTCACTGCTTATGACAATAACCTTTTTTTCAGGCTTCTGATTAGACAACATGGCTTTACGGTTAGGGTTATATCGCCACCTGTTGGTTTGGCATGCTCCTGACAGCGCCTCATAGCATCTTTTTGTGTTTTCATGTGTACAGAGATTTTTTTTTTAAACGGAGGAAAAAACTCTGTTTATAAAAATACCTGTGTACATGTGGACTAGGCCTTAATGTCGAAATACTTTTTTGTTGCATTTCACTGTATCATTATCTAGATATGTATCAGTTTAGTACAGGCAGATGTAGGCTGTATGTTTGAATGACATTTAAAAGAACTGATATAGATACTGCTAGTGATTCTCCAATTCTCCAATTTTCTCCAATTCTTTACAGGTTGCGTTTCACCTGCAGCCCTACAAAGGCCGGACAGACCTCAGTGTGCATGACAACATCAAATACATCATTGACAAGTAGGTTGCACCTCCACAATATCATACATCCTGCAACTTTCCAACACTAAAGTTCAGAGAGTTCCTGTCTGCTATCCATCCTGAAATGCTGCTTTAAATTCAGGAGATGGAGATGGAATTAAATCCAGCCTGGCAAAATGAAAAAGAGAGTGGTGTTTTAAAAATAGAGGACTTTTCTTCCATTAATCATTCATGAAACAGAACGTATAACATTACCTGATGCTATTGTGGCTAACCCACTCATGTTCAAGAGCCTGTAACAATGGCTGCATTCTGTAAATCTATAGTACTATATAACAATCTACTGACTGTAAAATGCTCTTTTTTTTTTGGCGAACACATTATAAAGTTGTTTATTCATGAATTGTTCTCCTCTAGCAACAGGAATACTTCAGAAAGAAAAACATTATGTAAAACTGATATAGGTAAAGTGTAGGTTTACATGGTCTGAGTATCAGGTAATACAGACAGCTGTACTGCTGTGGAAAGAGGCTCATCTTTAGAACAAGGATACATCCCAGCAAGCTCAAAACCTTTTTAGAGCACTGTACACTGTACACTGTTGTATTTTGGTTGTAGTTAGGTTGTTGCATTTATACATTTATTATAAAAAATGTTCCATGTAAAAATAAAATATACACACATACAAATTTTATTTAAAAACATAACCAACACAAGTATTTGGATTACCAAAAATGATCATTACCAAACTGCATCTTTGAGAAAACATACATTTTACAAATACATTTTTCTAAAAGAAAATTGAAAGGATTGTTAAAATACTTTGTTTTCCCAACAAATGTTTCAAGCGTTTAGAAAAAACAGCATGTACATTTATACATCTTTTTATATATATATATATATATATATATATATATATAAAAAAAATATCAATATTTAAAATGATAAATTAACTAACAATGAGCAAGACATTTGTTATAATATTTATTAATCTTTGTTAACATTATTTAATAAATGCTCATTTCACAACTGCTCATTGCTAGTTCATGTTAGCTTAGGTCCATTAAATAATATTAAAGGGATAGTTCACCCAAAAATGAAAATTTGATGTTTATCTGCTTACCCACAGGGCACCCAAGATGTAGGTGTCTTTGTTTCTTCAGTAGAACACAAATGAAGATTTTAAACTCCAACCGTTGCAGTCTGCCAGTCGTATAATGCATGTCAAAGGTAAGAGATGAGAGTATGAGATCTATGAGTGTAAAAAAAAACATATACATCCATATTAAACCCTGCGGCTCGTGACGACACATTGATGTCTTGAGACATGAAACGATCACTTTGTGCGAGAAACCAAACAGTATTGATATAATTTTTTTTACCTCGAATGCGTTCTATGTCCAACAGCCATTGACATGCATTATACGACTGGCAGACTGCAACGGTTGGAGTTTAAAATCTTCATTTGTGTTCTACTGAAGAAACAAAGACACCTACATCTTGGGTGCCCTGGGGGTAAGCAGATAAACATCAAATTTTCATTTTTTTTTAAGATTAACTAAGATTAGGTATTTTTCATTGTTGGTTCAGGTTAGCTAATGTAGTTACCTAATGTTAACAGATGAAACCTTATTGTAAAGTGTTACCCATTATTTATTAATCTTTGTTAACATTAGTTAATAAAAATACTATTTATTAAATAACTATTTATTGTTAATGTTAGCTTATGTCCATTTAAATTAATATTGAAATCAACTTACCAATTAACAATTTTTGATTTTAAAAATGTACAAAAAGTAAATATTTAAATTAACATTTAACTAAGGATAAAGGGATAGTTCACCCAAAAATGTTTATTCTTTCATCATTTACTCCCCCTTATACCATTCCAAACCTGTATGACTTTCTTTCTTCTGTGGAAAATAAAATAAGATATTTTGAGAGACGCCTTAGTGTTTTTTTTCCCCATATAGTGGTAGTCAATGGTAACCAAAACTGTTCGGTTACCAGAATACCACAGAAGAAAGAAATGGGTAACAATTTACAATAAGACTCAATTCATTAACATTGGTTAATATATTAGGTATCATAAACAGTATAACTGTACTGTTAACAATTAATACAATTTCTAAGTACTACAACAACATAAATCTAATTATATTAAGTAATATTGATTCATAATATTCACAGTTAATTCATATATTCCCAATATGTCAGTGCAACCTGATATGCTAAAAAAAACTAGATTAAAATGTTTTGTTCATTATTAGTTCATGATACCTAATGCATTATGGTAATAAATTGAGCTTTTTTAGTGTTACCAATAAATGTAATATTTTTATGTAAAAACAACTGTGATGCATGCTTAGCTCTAAAATGAGTTCAGTATAAATAAACACCTCGCTCCTGAAATCTTTTTACAGATATGGGAATCATGGGGCTTTCTACAGGTTTAAGTCCAGCACTGGGAAGGTCCTTCCTCTCTTTTATGTGTACGACTCCTACCTTATGTCACCTGAGGCCTGGGCTGAGCTGCTAACCGTCAGAGGGTCTCACAGTCTCCGAGGAACTCCTTATGATGGTATCTTCATTGCCCTCATTGTGGAAGAGCGCCACAAGCAAGACATCCAGGCTGGAGGTTTTGACGGCATGTACACCTACTTTGCTTCTAATGGCTTTTCCTTTGGATCTTCTCACCAGAACTGGAAAGCAATCAAAGCTTTCTGTGACAAAAACAACTTGCTGTTTGTACCTAGTGCTGGACCTGGTTATATAGACACCGCTGTCCGGCCGTGGAACAACCACAACACACGCAACAGAGTTAATGGACGATATTACGAGACTTCTTTGCAGGCAGCAATATCAATAAGGCCTGATATCATCACAGTAACGTCATTTAATGAGTGGCATGAAGGAACTCAGATTGAGAGGGCCGTACCTAAGAAGACTGTGGCCCGTCTGTATTTGGACTACAAACCCCATCAGCCAGACCACTACCTGGAGCTCACCAGGAAGTGGGCGGAACATTTCAGTAAAGAGAAAGAGCAGTGGCTTATGTGATTTGACCTCGTAACTTCTTACCATTGTTGAGTTTTGCGTTTAGATTGTTTTAACACTGACATTAGCCGTGTTTCCACCACAGGAACTTTCCCCAGGAACTAGGGACTTTGGGGTGGTACTCTGTGTGTTTCGACCACAGGAACCAGGGTCTAAATGAAGTTTGGGTAAATATTTTCTCCCTCAAATCGGCCCTGCTCGTGAGGTAGTATTTTCTCAAAGTTCAGGAACTTTCAGGGGTGGGACTTGGGCACTGCACATGCTGATTGGTTGAGTTCACGCAGCATTTTGTTTCGAACAATTTTTTGAAGTCTGTTGCAGTGCGTGCAGTAAGAGTTGTTTGCAATTCGAATCAACAATGAAGTTTAAAAAATACGACTGATGGACCGATGACGAGTTTCAGGCTTTATTAAGCTTATAGGTGGAGGACGAAATCCAGCAGAACTGGAAAGTGATGCGTAGTCCTACGTCAACAGACTAATCTTAACGGTACTTTAGACCACGATGGAAATGCAGAAAGCAACAGGTCTGGGGGTAAAAAAGTTCCTGTGACAAATTGTTCTGGGTAATTTCGGTGGAAACGGGGCTATTGTTAATTATGATCCTTCAATTTATGCATACATTTTAAAGGCAGCTAATTAGCAAGGAAAAGCCACCTTCTCTCCCACATTCGGTTCATTGATAAACGATTGATTTACTGTCAATTTTCTTGCTGGCAGATGTTTCGATGCAAGTATTTACAAGAACAGTTCACCGAAAAAAATGAAAATTCTGTCATCCTTCAGTTGGTGTAAGCTACCCATTAGCCATCACCCACCATATCTTCATCATGAGGTTGGCCCCCAAGCCACTAGGGGCCTGTTCAGACCTGGTCACTTAGTGTGTTTTTACTAATCGTTTTGTTAAAACTCATCCATTTACACTTGGTCACATAAATGTGTCGGAATATAAATCCAATCTTCAATTCCCACCCTATATGCAAGTTCACATCAATGAAAGCAACAGATATGAGGTACAATTTATTTATCATCAGCTAATTTCAAAATCAAAGATCGCTGCATCAGAAAAGCGACATCAGCACTGGTATGATAATTTAGTCTCACTACTTTTAATGAAGATGATTGTGTGTTGAGCTTCAAGATGAGCTTTCAGTTTCATTAGCAGCAGTTTGTGTGTCAGCTTGCTGAAGAGATGGGTTACTCATCTGCGGTGGACCATATCTGTGGCGATGCGTGGTTGCAGTAGCGCTGTCATATATGGCTACTGGAGCCGGTAGCCTATAACGTGCTCACACGTTTAATTATTTTTTACCAGTTTGGGAGGAGTAAAATTTACATATGTGGCTTCAACAACCAAATGCATTAATGCTAAGTTCACACTACAGGATGTTAAACTCAGTTTAAGCCCGATTTGCAAGTTAACGAGCTCGCAGACAGGTTGGGCTGTGATCTGGGGCTCTATGTGTCTTTATGTGTCAACTACTCAATGACGCTTCGCCAACGTCAAACAAATATCTAGCATGTTAAATATCTGGAGCTGTCGGCCAACCCGACGTCCTGTGGTGTCATGTGTCATGAGGAGCTACAGCCAATGAGAGCATAGGCGGCGATCCAGAGCACTCACGGAAATGGTCGAGCACCCATGGAAAAACACGAGATATTCAACGATTGCAGCTTTCAGAAACGACTTTCTTCTCATTTTTATAGTTTATTTGAGGCCGTTTCTATGGCGTTATTATAATGACAGTTGTCGAGAGTGCATTATTGTAATGCATCCATGTAACGAATCTCTCCACTCGCAGACAGATTTCTTTCACTCTCGCACAAAACTTTGTCCTGAGCCCTACTTGAATTTCTACTTGCTCTTTCTGTAGAATTAAAAAAAGCTTTCAACAACCAGACTTTCACGATTGACGATTTCACGATGAAATAACAGTCTACCTTTTAGATTTCCTCATTTCCCGTTCCACTTCTCGTGCATGTTTTCGTGACAAAATGTGGTTTGGGGAACGGATAGACTCGTTGGGTGACAGAGTTGTTGTCAGCTTGTGTTGTGCGAACCCCCCTGTTGCGGATCATTTACATTTACAGTGTCACGTAGTGTGAACACCACAACGACTTCAAGACTCCAGAGCAAGTTATGTAGTCTGAACTGTACAGCGATCTGCTGATGTTTAAAGTTGTGTTGTGAACTAGGCTTTAGACCTGTCCAGTTCCATCTGGAATGCATCTCAAACCTCCTTAAGTGGTTTGAGTAATTGGATTTAAATCCGTTTCAAATGCATTTCGGAAAGCATTTACACCTGGTCTTTTCATTATTGGATAGCTATCCAATCAGAGAAAACGCATGAAGTGACCAGGTGTAAACAGGCCCTAAATGAATCCATCCTACAGTATCTTGCTGGTCTCATTAACAATTTGGGAATATGATCTAATTTACAGTGACTAATATGTGTCACCTAGTCTTGCTTAACAGTTTTACAGCTGAAGGATCATTTGCTCATCATTTCAAATCTGAATGACTTTAATTTATTTCCTGGAACTTAAAAGGAGATGTTTTGAAGAATGTTTGCTGTTTTTTTTTGTTTTTGTTTTTTTTCCAATATAACAAAAGTGAGTACTGTCTAAAAATGCAAGTTGTGATTTACAGAAAACCCCTGTGCATCTCTCCAATCTCATTCACGCAAGCGCATATTCATACATAGGACATCATTAACAGCCCAAGACACGTGAGAAGCAAACCTTTTTGCCACCACAGACTTCAAACCTGGCTCGAAGTGTCTTTATATGCCATATTTGTATGGACATGAATGCAAATGAGATTTCAGAGCTGCAATTAACATAGACTTTCAGCAAATAACGTGTTCTGAAGACAAAGCTAGTGCACAATTTGTATGGTTTGCTTTTATAGTTTTATTTTGTTTTATTTTGTCATTTTTGGAGCTCATCAGCATCCATCCTCATTCCTTATCATTGTATGGAGAAGGGAAGTGTGTGCTATATTCCTGTATTCTGTATTCCACAAAAAAAGAAAAGAATATAATACTGTTTGAAATTATACGGTGCTGAGTGAATTTGCAGTTTTAGCTATTCCTATAATATTAGGCCTTGAATTTGTGAATTTGACTTCTGCTAGCAGCAACAGTGTGGCCTCAGTATTTAAAGACTGTACCTTTGATTTATTGTGTGTTTGAATGACATTTAAAAATGATTGGTGGTTGTGGTCATGGTTTGTTGGGATAATGGCTGGGTTAAGTTCTGTAAATCCTATTAATTATGCATATTGTAATCCACATTTAATATTAAACAATGAAAGAAAATGATTTGCCATACTGCTGTATGATACATACTAAGAAACTGAACAGAATGCATTTGTGTAAAACAATTCTTATGTAAATTGTCACATTCAAGCCAGTGTCTCAATTTAAATAAGGATGTTTTTGTGAACAATTTACACATTCTGCTTGTTCTGCTCATTTTTCATGAGGTGCAATATTACCCAATATTATTTATGGAATACTCACTGGAATGACCTTTAAATTAGTATTGATTAGCATTGTGCTGTGTAGATTAGAGATAAACTTTAAGCTAAAAATTAAGCTAACTTTATCCCTGTAGGACATAGCACAACATTGACATTACTTTATACAACTAGAGGACAGTGTTGTCATGTATGATGAATGATGTTTCGTTTCTGGACAGATTTTAGCTTCATGTTGCTTTGTGTTGAGCTAATGTTAGCTAGTGCTGTTACAGCAGTTTATGAATGTCAGCCCTGCACAAAACAATACTTAAAACAGACACACACTTCAACGGTGTTGCATAACCAGAGGACAAATTGCACTGCACTTCACACAATCAGCACTGTGCTAAAATAGTCACGGAAGAAAAAAAAGGGGGACTCAAGAACAATAAAACAGTTAAACAATGTGTGTGTATTCTGCAGGCAGTGGCCAGATAGTTGATATTAAAATCCTTGTATTCTAGTTTAAAATTTAAAGTTGACTATTATTACAGGCAGGTGGAAGGTGGCTGCAATTAAGCAGAGATGAGGATACCGCAAAAGTCTTCACTGAATAAAACAAAAACACTGTAAATATCCGTACAGGTGATGAAAAATGAGAACCAAAACAAGAAACAGGTGAAACTAATTGGTAACCATGGAAACAAACAAAGACATCAAGAAAAACCTGTAGAGCAGAGATGGTCTTATTATTGAGAGATATGAGGGTCCGTGGCTCTACCATTGGAGAAAGCATAACGGCTAACTTGGATAACGTGTGCCTTGATAACCAATTATATTTCTGCCTTGACATCATTGCATTTCGTTCAGAGTTGTGCGACAGTCGATCACTGTTTGCGGATACCATGGGAATGAATGAGAAGTGCCATAAACTGAATCATACCTGTCACGCAATTGTCCGAGACTTCTCTTAAGAAACTGAATTTTTTTTCTGTATAAACTGTAAAAATAGATAAATCCAAAAGGAATGTTTAAGAGCAAACATGCTGAAGATTAGTCATTTAGCCATTCATTAAATGATAAGCAATTTTCCCACAAAAGCAGTTTATTCAGCGTTGTGAAGCCTCTCCTCCATTGACATCCATTCAAAAAAAAAAAAAAAAAACACAGTCTCTGGTCTCCTTCCCTGTGTACTGCAGCGTTAGCAGGCTTTTATTTGCAAACCTTGCAGGCTTGCCTTCAAGTGGCTTTGTATATAGGCAAAAATCAGTAACTAAGGAAACAGGAACGAACAAGAGACACATGAATACTGACAAATGAATTCTCAAATAAAAGTCCTTGAAACCAAACTAGTTGTGACAACCATTAAGTCATTTGTAGGTTGACTTTCTGAAAAATCTAAATGCTGTGATGCTTTAAAAGCTTAGATCTGTTTAAGCAACCCAAGGTACATTTTATTTTAATATTACATTTATAATTACAAGCAACCAACCCTTACCTTAACCTTATAGTTAGTAAATGTGGTTAATTAATATTATTCAGTACTTGTGTAATTACACTGTAACAGCGTCACCTTAAAATAAAGTGTAACCATTAATGGTACACTACAAAAACTACACATTTCAAAAGTTTTAAGATAAAAAATTATGATATTAAATAACCAATACTTTGGTTGTACAAAAGTATTGAGAGCAGCATTTATTCTGATGTTAATGCCCAGAGGCACTTGTTCCCAGTCCTATAGTTTCTGGCCCATTTGGGTGGAATGACACAATTAGTTGACTGCATCCCACATCATCTCTTTCCTGCTCATATAACCAACTTACACCATGCACAAAATAATGTCAAATCTAATCATAATTGTGAGCAATCTCTTTCCCCATGTGACAAGCCTGTGCTCGCAGCCTTCCATCAACAATTCTCAGTAAGACTAGAGCTGAAAAACCGCACAGGAAATAGAACACGACATGTGACACAAATAGAGAATGCTTAAAGTGGTTTGAGATGTTTTGTAATACAGCTAGAGCTTATTCAATCAAGGGGAACAAAATTACTCTAAACAAGTCACCATGAAATAATTATTGTTTTTTATGGAATATTGCAGTGCTTATTATAAATAATTTATCTGTTCACATCATTAAAAAAAAATTAAAGTGCCCTCCTAATCTTCTCATTCACCCAACATTCTCTGATGACGTGTTTACTGGTGTGAGTGCAAGACAACCTGGGACAACTTTTGGGACGCCTGCCTTTACATACACGTGAACTTTAATGACATCCCATTCTTAATCTGTATGGTTTAATATGGAGTTGGCACACCCTTTGCAGCTATAACAGCTCCAACTCTTCCGGGAAGGCTTTCCACAAGGTTTATGAGTATGTTTAAGGGAATTTTTGACCATTCTTCTAGAAGCGCATTTGTGAGATCATGCACTGATGTTGAACGAGAAGGCCTGGCTCGCAGTTTCCACTCTAATTCATCCCAAAGGTGTTCTATCGGGTTGAGGTTAGGACTCTGTGCAGGCTAGTCAAGTTCCTCCACACCAAACTCACTCATCCATGTCTTAATGGACCTTGCTTTGTGCACTGGTGCGCAGTCATGTTGGAACAGTTCCTTCCAGTTGGAAGAGTTCCTTTCACTGGAACAAAGGGGCCAGCCCAACCCTTGAAAAAGAACTCCACACCATAATCCCCCCTCCACCAAACTCTACATTTGGCACATTGCAGTCAGACAAGTACCGTTCTCCTGGCAACCGCCAAACCCAGACTCGTCCATCGGATTGCCAGACAGAGAAGCGTGATTCGTCACTCCAGAGAACACGTCTCCACTGCTCTAGAGTCCAGTGGCGGCGTGCTTTACACCACTGCATCCAACGCTTTGCATTGCACTTGGTGATGTAAGACTTGGATACAGCTGCTCGGCCATGGAAACCCATTCCATGAAGCTCTCTACGCACTATTCTTGAGCTAATCTGAAGGCCACATGAAGTTTGGAGGTCTGTAGCTATTGACTGCAGAAAGTTGGAGACGTCTGCGCACTCTGTGTCTCAGTATTCACTGACCCCGCTCTGTGATTTTACATGGCCTGCCACTTTGTGGCTGTGTTGCTGTTGTTCCCAATTCCTTCCACTTTGTTGTAATACCACTAACAGTTGACTGTGGAATATTCAGTAGTAAGGAAATTTCACGAATGGACTTATTGCACATGTGGCAACATATCACAGTACCACGCTTGAATTCACTGAGCTCCTGAGAGTGACCCATTCTTTCACAAATGTTTGTAGAAGCAGTCTGCATGCTTGATTTTATACACCTGTGGCCATGGAAGTGATTGGAACCACTAGCGTAGCTACGGTATGGCTATAGCTTAGGCCCACCCAGATTGACAGCTTGCCCATCCTGTCAGATCCAGGGAAATATATATATTTTTTTAATAATACTATTTTCTAACGTTTAACAATTCTTCAATAATTATTTTAAATGTGATTTATTTTGTCATGCATTAGAAGTCTATTCTAATATTAATAGATATTCAGTTACGTCACGCCAGTTCTTCTTGGCGGCAACATCCGGATTCGATTCCAACTAGCAGCGCCCTTTTTTGTTATTAAAAAAATGGCTAAACTGATATTTATGACACATTTAAGAAAGAAACACGTCTTGACAAAGATAACAGGATGCCATAACACTTTTGTCGTTTAAAAGTGAACTAACAGAAAATGATGATATCAACATCTTCAATTCAAAGCCCAGCCAACTCCGACTTGTTTAGAACAGACATCAGCCATACAAGGTAAGATATGGGTAGGTTTTTAGTCTGGCCGCCGTGGCATGGCAATGCAATATTTGCATGTAATATTTGGTTTTCTGAAATGTAAGCCACATTAGCAATGGCATGTTTTCGATACAGGACTCGGACATTATTTTTTCTCTTTGTGATATAGTTATCAGGACGTGGGTTGGATCTCTCTCCTGCTTTGATCTCTCTCTTGCTTTGTTTTTGTTTTCAATTTTTTTCACGTCGCAGCTGCTCACACTTGATTTTACGGAGCTTAGTGCTTACAGGTGAAGTATTTCGTTTCTGCGACACTAGTAGCACCTAGCGGAATTTAAAAAATAAGGCAACCTTGCAAAACGGTCCTTCCACGCATTGCGCTCAAACATCACAAACACAGCTCGTACGGGGGGCTTGAGAAGGCATCAGCATGTAGAAGTATACTATATTAAAATACAATAGATAATAAAAGGTCCAACATATGAGGAATACTTTTAGCTGTGTTGCTATGTTTCAATCTGATTTTTGGATTTTTCTTCCAAATTAAGGGGTAATGCAAATTATTCCGGCCCACCCACACTATTAGAGGCCCACCCGTCATTCATTTTCTGCCTACGCCACTGATTGGAACACCTGAATTCAATGATTTGGAGGGGTGTCCCAATACTTTTGGCAATTTGTTACAGTATTTATTAATCTTGGTTAACATTAGCCAATAAAAATACTACTGTTCAGTGTTAATTTATTAACTCATGTCCATTCAATAATATTAACAAAGAGAATTTTAATTTTATTTTAATAATGTATTAGTAAACATTAACATTTACTAAGATTAATAAATGTTATTTCATATTAACTGAGTCAGTTAACTAATGTTAACAAATGGAAACTTATTGTAAAGTGTTACCGAATAACCTATACTTATAAAAACTGTTGAAGAGAAATTTGGATGAAAGCATCTACACACATTTAGGCTCTTCCCAAAAATAAATGCTTAAGTAGCGGAGATTAAGTGTAACATGGGAAGAGTATAACACTATCACAAATTAATTAGAAATGAGCTATGGGGTGAAATCATTGCCATACACTTATTTAATGCTATTTAGTCCTAGCTACTCTTCAACAGAGGCTGAACTTCTAAAGAAATATTGATGTTAAATGTCTGGGCAATTTCTCCCATTTTCGCCAAATCAAAGCTATTAAACTCAGTCCATGTTCTCTAACAGGTGTCTTTGTTGTCAGCTGTGGCCCTTCTCTTGACCACTAACCCTGTTGTGAGAATATAATAGCCTTAAGCAAAATATGCTTTCAAACAGTCAGACTCTGACTTTAAGTGCACTTTTGTTTTCATTTCACCTCTTCACTTTCCCTGCGCAGTATACGAAATAAGAAATTACAACAACAAAAAATAATTCTATGCATCTTTTTTCCATCACCATCATTACTTCTGACTCACAATTACTTAAACACAAAATCAATTATTTTTTGAATGACTGATGACATGGTGGTGTGCATGTGGGCTTCAGATATCGGTTGATTTGCACCACCGACTTTTCAAAAAGTCTGGGTTTAAGGCGTTGTCTGTGCAAAAAATGCCAAATAGCAGCCATTTTTATACTTTTTTTCTGGCCAGGTTACACTGCAGCCTGTTACTTGTGAACACTACTAAATAAATCACGTTGGTTTTTACGATACCAAAATTGTAGATATGAGTGAAATTTCACAATTCTCAATACCAGTTTCATTACAACAGCAAAAACTGATACTAGGCTATTACTAAGCAATTATTGAAGACTGTTATAAAATAAGAACAAAGAAACACATTACAAGCAATAGGACAAATAAATACAATAGAACATAGATACAAATTAAATAAGGTGTGCTAAGTTTTTCAGGTAGGTCTACCTAACAGAAGTGAGAAATACAGAAATTGAATAAAGTAATCAAATATAAAACACTGCATAGTTGTCAGGAAACACAGACTCGCAGAAGTAGTGAGTAGCAATAAAATAGGTAGACTTATAGGTAGACGTAGTCTTTATTCAAATAGGTAGATGTAAGTATATTGCAGGCAGACAACAACCATGAAGACAATGATGATGAAGCAATGGAACACAGGTACGTTGCACCACACGTACCCTACACACCAGTATATTGTTGCGTATTGATGAGATGTTTCCTCTTTCAGGGAGTTGAAGGATTGGAGACTGGAGGGATTGGAGACTGGGAGGATTGGAGACTGGGAGGATTGGAGACTGGGAGGATTGGAGACTGGGAGGATTGGAGACTGGGAGGATTGGAGACTGGGAGGATTGGAGACTGGGAGGATTGGAGACTGGGAGGATTGGAGACTGGGAGGATTGGAGGAGAACACAGAGGTCGGTATCTCAGGTAGGGAATATCCACAACTTAAGTGAGTCCTAGTTGAGACCAGACAATGATAACATGTGTAGTGCAGGCTTTTGTAGTGTGCAGAAGATGAGGGTGATTGCTGGCAGGTGCGGGTGATTATGAAGTGAGTGCAGGTGGGAGCCAGGGAGGATGATGGGAACTGTAGTGCAGAGGTAACAGGTGAATCGTGACAATAGTCTTCACTGTATGAATTAAATACACATGAATACCTAAAGCTAAATTTGCCAGTCATTCTTTTTGTTGTTGTTTGATTAAAATTAATGACACAGACAGCATCAGTATATTAGGCTGCTGTCATTTTAAGAGCTAATGCCCTGAAGACCGACTGTGTTTACGTGAATACTCAGATTTGGACATATCTTTGTGTTTTTGACCATTTAGCCAAACACAGAAAGCTGCCTGAAAAATTCATATGGGATCTGGAAGGAAGTGGGTAAATAATGAAATGATCATAATACTCCTAGCTTATCCCTGATTGGTGGAATTCGTTGTGTTACAACTCTCCCCATGTTACAAAAAACACAGTCTCCTATACTGAATACGAGTTCTCTTTTGCAGCATATTGCACTTTTTAACATCAAGCACATCCTGCTCTTTACTCATTTGACAATGTTCCTTTATTGCTTTATCATGTCGATAACTCCTGCCACTAAAAGCTGCACAGATATTTGCATAGGCTATATAAAGGCTATAGTTTTAATTGATTTACACTTATCATTGCCACGATATAGCCCATTATAACACCCAGTCCTAACAAGCAGTAATGCTTAAACTAACTTGACTAGATAGTTGACAGAACCAACAACCAATTAACTATCAAGACTGACTGGATAATGCTATTTTTCCCCTTGCCAGTGCTCTTTTATTCCTTCATGTTAACTAAAGGCAAATGATGTCCCGTAATACCCTTAATCAACAAGTAGAATCAACCATGACATCCTCACCTTATCTTATTCCTTATTAATGCAGAAAATTTGCTCCCCCAATGCTAGATGGAGTCGTACAAAGGCTTTAAAATACAAAATATATTTAGTATATTTACTATACTGCCCATCCCTACTAGGAAGCCTGTGTGAACTTGACACACTGACTTCAAATTAAATTAAAAGGCATTAAAAAAATGACTCAGACAAGTTCTGAGAACAACTCTAGCAAACATTTGTTTGAAGATGACATAATAGAATGGAGTGCAGACAAACACATTTATATGGTCACATTATAATCATTTAATTATAATAAATTGAACTACTGAAATGATAGTGACTAATAATTCATGCAATTTTTTTTTACAGCTTAACATTTTTTTTAAGTTCAGACTGCGTCACTGATCTCAACAACTCTTTATTTATCCTATATCAGATGTGGGTCACATCAGCCTCATTCATGTGAATCACTCAAAGCAGGTCCCGAGCATTTCAGGCTTTCGTCAGAGACGGGCCAGACAGATGCTTTGTTAGCAAAAAAAGATGGTGTGTGATCTCAGCAATTTGCCTCATGTAGATAAAAAATCTCATCAGGACACGCTGACGCTGCACACTGGAAATAAATTTGGCAAAACAGGAACAGAGACAGTGAACCAGACTGAAACATACCTGTTATTGCCTGTGCACCATGTCTGACCTGAAAATAAGCTGATAAATAAATAACAGCTATCAGTATGCAGTTTTAGTGAGTAGTTATCAGACATTTTTAACATATATCTCCATCATAACTCCATCCATTCACTGATCATAACTCTCATTAAAACTGCTGTATGATAATACTGAGCTCTACTGGGCCAGTGAGAAAACTTTACCACCATCTTAGCAATAATGTCACGGTTTTCAAGGAGAAACACCACTCACGTTTTGTTTTCCGAAAAAAAAAAAATAAAACAAATAAATAATAATAATAATGTATGTATTGACAAAGCTGCTCATTTTCATACTTTTTTATTTACAGAAAAATAATGAAAATAATGAAATAAATAAATTATAAATAAATCAAATAAGTCAATTTCAGAATTACAGAATATTCATCAATAATGTAATTGTAGGGAAAAGAATATTATGGTAGTCAATGGCTGCTGAGATCTGCTTGGTTACAAACATTCTTCCAAATATCTTCCTTTGTGTTCAGCAGAACAAATAAATTAATACAGGTTTGGAACAACTTGAGGGTGAGTAAATGATGACATATTTTTGGGTGAACTATCCCTTTAAATAGCTATCTATATTCATCAAAAATATCTTCATTTGTGTTCCGAAGATGAACGAAGGTCTTACGGGTTGGGAACGACATGAGGGTGAGGAATTAATGACATTAAAAACATTTTTTTTAATACAAAATATATATTTGGACTTGTTGATTTCACAAAAAAATATCTTACTATTACATTTTGTTAACCAAAAGTAGCTTTGATATTTGTTATGAGTTTTTTTTTTGTTAAGATTAGAAAAAAGATTTGATATAAAATAGTGCAGTAAATTTGAGTATGAAACTTGAAGCCAATTTCAAAACGATTTTCACAGGATGAAAGAATGAACGTTTGAGTTGTCGTATAATATCTAATTATGATCATTTCTAAAATATGTGATATGAAAAGGGTGATTAAAAGGGTGACTTTTTAATGCTGACTGTACTTTTAGTTCTTTATCTGGCTCAACTCGCTAGTTTCTGGATGAGACTGACACCTGGTGGACATAGTATGCTATAGGAGTTTACAGACAAACCTGTTTTGCACACGTCTCTCAAACACAAAACCAGGAAACTCAATAAAAAGAAACAGAAACTAATCTGTTGTGGAGCTGTTGTAGGCCTATGTGTGTCTTTATTGGTGTACATGTATTGAAATGGCTGAAGCCAGTGTTTCAGTGGAGCAGTTCAGCTGTCCAGTGTGTCTGGATCTACTGAAGGATCCAGTGGCCATTCCTTGTGGACACAGTTACTGTATGAGCTGTATTACAGACTGCTGGGATCAAGAGGATCAGAAGAGAGTCTACAGCTGCCCTCAATGCAGACAGACCTTCAGTCCAAGACCTAGTTTAGCTAAAAACACCATGCTGGCTGAAGTGGTGGAGACACTGAAGAGAACCAAACTCAAAGCTGATGTTCCTGCTGCACCTGGAGATGTGGAGTGTGACATCTGTACTGGAAGAAAACACAAAGCCGTCAAGTCCTGTCTGGTGTGTCTGGAATCTTACTGTCAAACTCATTTTGAGCGTCATGAGGAGTTTCGCTCAGGAAAACGACACAAAGTGACCGATGCCACTGAACGACTGCAGCAGATGATCTGCCATCAACATCACATGCCTCTATTGGTTTTCTGCCGTACTGACCAGCAATCCATCTGCATGCTGTGTGCAATGGATGAACATAAAAACCATGACACTGTATCAACTGCAGCAGAGAGGACTGAGAAAGAGGTATGACCTGAAATCACATTGATGTATTAATGCTTCAAGTGTTGCTCTTCACTTGTAGTATCCAGCTGTATCATAGTTGGATCATGTGATCTACACTCCCATTGGGAGTTACTACATAGCGGCTCTGTGCGTTTGCGCACAAGGAGAACTTTGCTCAACTGTCAACAACTGCAAGTTCACTACATACTCTAACTAAAAATGCATTAGAGTCGCTTATTTTGATGCAAAATGCAGCCAGTTTTAATGTCTATTTCACTGACATTGCAGAATAATGATGACAGTAATAATTATATATAATGCCCCACTATAAATTTTACATTCCCAAAACATCCCTGCTGGTGTCAAGGACGTCACCTAGTAACGTTCCCAGAACGTTCTGAGACTGTCATAATATGGAGTTCTTTAAAGGGTTTGTGGACGTTATTATATGACCAACAGAGGACCATGTGGGAACATTCTGTTAGCGTCCCAAATATCCTCTTTGTAACATCGACATGTGACCATAGAATAACCAAAATGGAACGCCCCCCTAAAGTCATATCGCAAACTTTTTTATATAACCAACAGAGGACCATGTGGGAACGTTCTGTTAGCATCTCAAATGTCCTCTTTGTAATGTTGCTATGTGAACATAAAATAACCAAAATGGAACGTCCCTCTAAAGTCATATAAGGACCCTTGAACTGCAGCACTTTCATAACCAAAAGAGGATGTTTTAGGAATGTCCCTAATGTCACTTTTAGAGAACTTTTGGGGAACATTGCGCAAGGTTGCGAGAACGTCCCCTCCTACGTGGGTGTCCACCTTCATGTGTAAGGTCTTTATCAAACCTAAATTTAATCATTTTCTCTACAGAAACACTTGAAGGAGACACAGAGGAAAATCCAAAAGAGAATCCAGCAGAGAAAGAAAGACCTTCAGCAGCTGAGAGAGGCTGTGGAGTCGCATAAGGTGAGTTTGGAGAAGAAGAGTTTGAGAATCAGTTTGGACTCTCCTCCAGTGCTGGAGCTCTTTCAGTATCACTGAATCCCACTGCGGCTTACAGGCTGTGATTGTGATGTGTCCAATAACAGCGCTCTGCACAAACAGCAGTGGAGGACAGTGAGAGGATCTTTACTGAACTGATCCGCTCCATTGAGAGAAAGCGCTCTGAGGTGACACAGCAGATCAGAGATCAGGAAAAGGCTGCAGTGAGTCGAGCTGAAGGAAAACTGGAGCAACTGAAGCAGGAGATTGATGATCTGAAGAGAAGAAACACTGAGCTGGAGCAGCTTTCACACACAGACGATCACATCCATTTCCTCCAGGTAAAGGCGGGAATACATTACACCACTTTTATAATCTGAACAGATTTTGCAAACAAGATATCATACTTGCAGACTTCCTAAATGCTTCAAGAAAAAAAGTACTAAATGACCTAACAGACGTTCCAAACGTTGTTCTGAACACAACAAACACAACAGGAGACACATGATAAATGAAAACAAGTATTGTCGGGAATATTGTCTGCCCTTACAAAAAATAAGTTAAGTTATTAAGTACACTTTAAGTAAAGTTCAAGTATATCTTTAATTATACTTTATGTAGCAAGTCTAATATCAAAGTACTAGTATTGTACTCAATACTACTTGGGACTAAATTGACCCACTTTTAAGTGTATAAAATTATACTTTTAAATATACTTTGTGTAACAATAGTACATTTTGAGTACACAACTAGTTTACAATTACGTTTTTTTTTGTACTGCAACTATACTACAAGTGAACTTATAGGTATACTGATAGTTTACTAGTTAAATACTTGTAGCACTCATGAAAGTACACTTTGAAATATACTTGCAGTAAACTACTAGTTTTCTTTAGGTGAACTTAACATTGTACTTACAGTTTACTATTTAAATATTTTTTGCACTTTAAGTATACTACTATGTTTATATTTAGGTATTAATTTTATACTTAAGTTAAAATATACCTTTAACTGTACTTTAAGTAGATTTGAGGTAAATTCCTATGTACACTACCAGTGGACAAAATCTGAATTAGGAACATATCTGTTTTCTTTCAAATCAATCTTTTCCAAACAATTTAAGTTCATATGTAAAACTATGTGAAAAAGTATAGGCTACTCAATCAAAAGAGTATACACAGCTACAAGCTATTGAAGCCAAGTATACTTAGAATGCTTAATTATACTTTCAAGTAGCCTATATCTGTATCACATATTGAGTATTACTGAGTAATGTTGACTTTTATGTCAGTATACTTAGTTAACTGTAATTTTAAGTATATTTCTAGTATATATATGTGTAATTTTAAGCGTATTTAGAAGTACATACAAAGTAGACAAAGTATATTTTCTTATTTTTAGTTTAAAAGAAGTATATTAATAGCACCATTGAATAAAATGATTTTTTGTAAGTGTGGAGATGTTTTTTAACATGAAAAACTGGTTTCACAGGTACACTGCAGTAGTGAGGTGACCTAATGAAACATATTAATACTAGGGAATATTATCCATTATGACTGAGCTATTTTATTTGTTGATAATTAAAATCATATTCCCATATAAATTCAGCATCTGTAGCTTTAATGAGAACACATTATTTTGGGAAGAGCTGCAACACAAGTATGCATTTTTAAAAATCCACTTGTATCTTGTGAATATGGAGGTGATCCCTACATGGTGGTGCAAATAATATATTTCAAAACTTTTGCGTTCCCCTAGAAACACTTGCATTCACTTGCAAAACGTTTGCATTCCCCGACATTTCCAAGAGAACGCAAAAGCATTGACAATTTTTCATCAGTTCTCTTTTTTTTTTTCATTACCCTTTATATGGAGTCCCTTTAGGTGAAAGTAAGTAAGAAATTAGCTGATGGTGAGTTGTTATGGCTTTTTCCCATGTTTGGAACTTCAAATCAGAGACTTCAGAGAGTCTAATTAATCAAACATTTTTTTATGATTTATTCAATCCATTCCTGTAGAGTCTTCAGTCTCTCTCAGCTCCTCCTGAATCCACAGACAACATCTCTGTCAGTTTCCTCTTTTCTTTTGATGGTGTGAGAGAATCTGTCTGTCAGCTGAAACAGAAACTGGAGGATTTGATGAAAAATATATCTGGTAAATACTGCAGAAATACTGCTCTCTGTAATGAACCACACTCTAATGTCATATTAGAAATGTCTAAGGAATAAATACAGGTATAACTTTCTTTCTAAATGAGATTTACACTGTTTATATCTGTTATTTCCACAGTCACACATAACATTGTTCCCAGGACCAGAGACGACTTCCTACACTGTAAGTCACTAACAAACACAATGACGCACAATGAGTGTGCTAAGATGTGTAAGAAAACATGACCAGTGTTCACATTATTAATAATGTGCAGTCAGTGTATGCAAAGTTATTAAATAATAATCTACTGCAGATGATTACTTATCTGAACATGTAATCTGTTTTTTTTATTACTTTCTTATTTTCTACTACAAACAACATACAAATAGAAAATGCGGTGTCCAATAATTAATTCATACTTTAATAAAACATAAAAAGCCAGACAAATCCATTACATTTCTGAAAATGCAACTTGACGTGTCTATTCTGTCTATATATCTACACTATATTGCCAAAAGTATTGGGACACCCCTCCAAATCATTGAATTCAGGTGTTCCAATCACTTCCATGGCCACAGGTGTATAAAATCAAGCACCTAGGCATGCAGATTGCTTTTACAAACATTTGTGAAAGAATGGGTCGCTTTCATAAGCTCAGTGAATTCAAGCGTGTTACTGTGATATGTTGCCACCTGTGCAGTCCATTCGTGAAATTTACTCCCTACTAAATATTCCACAGTCAACTGTTAGTGGTGTTATAATGTTAGTGGAAGCAATTGGGAACAACAGCAACAGCCACAAAATGGTAGGCCACATAAAATAAGAGAGTGGGGTCAGCTCATGCTTAAGCACACAGTGTGCAGAATTAGGTTGCCAACTTTCTGCAGAGTCAATAGCTACAGACCTCCAAACTTTGTGTGGCCTTCAGATTAGCTGAAGAACAGTGCGTAGAGAGCTTCATGGAATGGGTTTCCATGGCCAGGCAGCTGCATCCAAGCCTTACATCCCCAAGTGCAAGGTGTAAAGACTCTAGAGCAGTGGAGACGGGTTCTCTGGAGTGACGAATAACACTTCTCTGTCTGGCAATCCGATGGACGAGTCTGAGTTTGGCGGTTGCCAGGAGAACGGTACTTGCCTGACTGCATTGTGCCAAGTGTAAAGTTTGGTGGAGGGGGGATTATGGTGTGGTGTTGTTTTTCAGGGGTTGGACTTGGCCTCTTATTTCCAGTGAAAGGAACTCTTAATGCTTCAGCATACCAAGACATTTTGGACAATTTCATGCTCCCAACTTAGTGGGAACAGTTTGCGGATGGCCCCTTACTGTTCCAACATGACTGCACACCAGTGCACACAGCAAGATCCATAAAGACATTGATGAACGAGTTTGGTGTGGAGGAATTTGACAGGCCTCAACCCGATAGAACACCTTTGGTATGAATTAGAGCGGAGACTGCAAGCCAGGCCGTCTCGTCCAACATCAGTGCCTGACCTCACAAATGTGCTTCTAGAAAAGTGGTCAAAAATTCCCATAAACACACTCCTAAACCTTGTGGAAAGCCTTCCCAAAAGAGTTGAAGCTGTTTATAGCTGCAAAGGGTGGGCCAACTCCATATTAAACCCTACAAATTAAGAATGGGACGTCATTAAAGGGATACTTCACTGCTGGAAGGATGAATATGTATCTAAATTGGGTCATTTATGTAGTAGAAATGTGAAATTATTTTAGAAGTTGGTGCCTTCTAGACTGAGAAAAGCCAGAAAATGTATTTTTGGCTCATGTGGAGGAAAGACAACAACTCCCAGAATGCACTGGCTTCGCTGCCCTACGAGCCCACTCCCAAGCCACGCCTACCGGTTACATCACTTGCCCACCGTGGCACCGCCCCCACTGTCGTTTTCATTTTTTTAGTAATAAAATCATTTAGTTCAGTTAGACTACAATTAAAAACTGAACATGTCTGACTAATACAGCATGAGCCGAACGAGAGTCGCAGCACAAACGCAGCAGGAGTCAGATTTCATTCATCATAAGAGCAAACAGCTGAAAGACAAGATGATCGCAGAAGATTTGGTTTAAAATTTTCAGTTCATGCCTATGGAAGCTTAAGTTTCATAGGAATTCATTGAAAACACTCGCTTTGCTCCGCAACACTCCGTTATGAATGCCCGAGCGGCCGTGCTCATTTTACATTCTGTGAGTGAGATCCCACCCTCTATGGGCAGGTTGAAAACATACGGAACTAGCAGTAGTACTGGCAGTAGTCTCTAGCCTCTGGCCAAAAAAAGCCTCCGTTGACGCTAAATGACAATTTTTGTCTCATCTTTTTTCCAGACAAAAAATACAGAAATCTCTCGTCTCAGGGGGACATGAGGGAGGGAAGCACGGTCATTTGATTTGAATATACTACCGTGTTTCTAGCGATACAAAGCTTAATGCTAATCGGTGAAGAAACCCTTTGAAGTTCATGTGCATGTAAAGGCAGACGTCCCAGAAATGTTGGCAATATAGTGTATGTTTCAGTGCTTGTGCATGGATTATAGGCCTATATGTGAATCTGCTTGTATTTGTGTTTATGTAAAAGAATGAAATGCAAAACTAAATAGAATGAAAAAGCTTTTACAGTTCAGCTACACAATACATAATTTGGGTGTTGCTTTTCATTTTAAAGAAATTTGAGAAAGAAACAAAACGAAGTAGAGAGGGGGAATCTAGAAATGGAACATTCCAGACTCCAACTTGTCATATTATATATCAACATATCATGCCACAGCTCTGATAGATCAAACCAATCTTTAAAAAATAGATATATAAATGAAATATTACTGCTGATTCCAGTGTTTTCTCCATCAGATTCCCATCAACTCACTCTGGATCCAAACACAGTGCATAAAAACCTCTGTCTGTCTGAAGGGAACAGAGTGGTGACTTTCACTTACACACACCAGCAGTATTCTGATCATTCAGACAGATTTGATGGATGTTTTCAGGTGTTATGTAGAGAGGGAGTGTGTGGACACGGTTATTGGGAGGTTGAGTGGAGTGGGAGCCGTGGTGTGGGTATATCAGTGTCATATGAGAAGATCAGCAGGAAAGGAATTGAAGATGAGTGTGAATTTGGATTTAATGGTCATTCCTGGTGTTTGTCCTGCTCTTCCTCAAGTTTCTCATTCTGGCACAATAACAAACAGACTGAACTCCCTGTACCCTCCAATTCCTGTAGAATAGGAGTGTATGTGGATCAAAGTGCAGGAACTCTGTCCTTCTACAGCGTCTCTGACACAATGAGCCTCATCCACAGAGTGCAGACCACATTCACTCAGCCTCTCTATCCTGGGTTTGTGGTTTGTCGTCAATCATCAGCAAAACTGTGTTAATGTATGTAGATTATAGAGAATTTACACATTGTATTGTTATATGCCAACTCTTAGAGCTGTATGATAAATCAGAAAATATTTACATTAATTTAACAGACACTTCTATCCAAAGCAGTAAGATGTTAAGGGGTCTTCTATTTTCTAATTATTAAAACAAAACTACAGCTGAACTTCTGTCACTGACAGTAACATGTAGTGTTCTATACCATAAGAGTAAAGACCTATAAATCAAATTACTCTATAGAATGAGATTTTAAAAAAAAAAATCATAGCCAAAGAGAGTAACTTAGAAATGTTACAATCATAATCAAGAGTCCCAATCACAAAGTGTTACAAACATAAATCAAACAATATTGGCAAAAAGATTAGAAAATATCCTCAGATGCAGAATGGGTTTGTACTTTTATAGAATCTTTTAAGCAGGGATCTGACAAGATACAGTTGTCCTAAGGAGATCGCTTGATACGGCTGTGCTATCATTACATACAGGACCATTGATGGGGTGAAATGATCTTTGGAACATTTTGTAAATCTGCATTTTATGAAGGATTTTGTAAATCTCAAAGATGATCCAGAGATTGAGATCCCTAAATTTCAATTGTCATAGCAAGGGTCTAAATACTTGTCAATGTGATATTTAATTTTTTTTTTTTGTAATTATGTGGTATGGGGTGTACATTGATGCAACATGAAATGTAGGGGAAAAAATGAAGGGGGTATGAATTCTTTTTAATCTATTGACAGATGCCTACTGAATAAAAACAGAGTAAAGTTACCTTTAAAGTCAGTTCCTTTTTTTACATAACATACTAAAATTTATTGATTAAATGAAAAGTATGTCTCATGTTTGAGACACCAAATGAGAAAATAGGGAATAATCCAATAGTAATAAAAATGTACAAACTTATTTTATAAAAAAAAAAAAAGACAAAATCACATTTCTCACAAACTGGAAAAGACAATAAGACTGAACTCGCGATTACTTAGAGAAACATTTGTGTTTCAATATTTACATAGTATTTCGTATGTTCAGGGATCTTGTTTGTGTTGCAATAGGGCTTTACAGCAGCCCCTGTCGTTTCAGATCCTCATAAGTCTTCTTGTTAACCACATTTCCACTGGAGTCTTCATATTCCTCCTGCAAGGCAAAAAAAATTTAGTCTAAGGATTCATTCATACAAAAGTACATTTGAAAACTTCACTAAAAAAAAAAAACAGCCAAAGCAGAATATAGCTTAAAACCTGATGCTTGAGCCAGAGCAGAACTGTACGGGTCCATTGACCATAAAGTCTAAATGTGTTTCAGAACAACTCACCTCTGTATCTGGCTGCCATCGCTCCAATGCTTTCTGTGACTTCAGCTTTGACCAGACTATTTCGAAGAAAAATACAAGGACAGATAAAGCCATTTTCCAAAACAAGGCCCTTTTGTGTTTATTAAGATGCAAAAATAATGATTTAAAAAAATACTGACACCAATATTATTATAGGCATTTAAATATTCTAAATATTTTTCCTCCATTAAAATGTGTACTTAATGAAAGAGATCATCCCTCAAACTACTACGGTTTTTACAAATCGCTAGGACCAGTTTCTCAATACTTAGGTCACTTGTGAGCACAGCAGCAGTCTTTGTGGGCTAAACTATGGACCATTTATAACTGCTTTTGCACAAAAGGTATTCAATAACTACTACTTTCAAATTGCATCAATTTTATTTAAGCTAGACCGATATTAGACATGGTAAATATGGTACTCGCGGTAAATCAAGAAAACGAGATTTAAACAATAAGACTAATTAAAGCTGCAAGCAGCGATGAAAGGGCCCTCGCACACGGGAGCACCGCCACCCGGTGGCCTCGGGAAAACAGCCAATAGTGGGCGACATGCATTTAAGCCGGTAAATATAGGAGAAATATGGCAGTGTCACTACAATGTGCCACATTTCCTGCTGCCAGCAGGTGGCGCTTTGACTATAACTGAATATTGGCATGTAGTTGTCTTCAGGCCAGGACTAATATTAAACAAGTGAAGTTTGGGGCAGATCGGACATTGTATGCCTGAGTTACAACAACTTCCTGTTTCGTGGCGTCAATCGCATACATTAGCACTTAGCCACGTGTTGTATGATTTAATGCATTTCTAGCATGTTTGCTACTTCATGGCATATTTAAATGAGTTTCTGGGAGTGAATTATAGTGTAAAGCATGACATTTCTTGTTGCCTGCAGGTGGCGCTATGACTGTAACTGAATATTGGCGTGTAGATGTCTTCAGGTCAGGACTCTAACAAAACATGTGAAGTTTGGGGCAGATCGGACATTGTATGCCCGAGTTACAACAACTTCCTGTTTCATGGTGAAACATCGAACTTTGTCAGGCCGCCACGGACACGCCCTCTAGGGAAAACTCAAGATCTTTAGATTAGACTGTGCAAATATGATGATGATCTGATTAAATCTCTAGGAGCTGTTCGTTAAAATACAACGTCTGGAAAAGGCAAAATTTGCAACAATTTTGCAAAGAATATTAAAAATATCTCACTTCCTGTTGGTTTTCAGATTTCGTACCAGGAGACTTTTTTTGTAGGCATTGGGCGATTACATGTGTCTACCGAATTTCAAACCTGTACGTGAAACGTAGCGTGAGGGGCACTTCGGTGAAATTTTGTAGGTGGCGCTATAGAGTCATTTTGCCACACCTAATTCTGAAATCCATAACAGACGTAAATTTTTGCCACTTCTGACACGTGTGCAAAGTTTCGTGAGTTTTGCTCACCCATAATATATATAAAGCGTCTTTGGTGTTTCCATGGGTTTTTACAAAAAACAGAAATCGAGGGTAACGCAGGTATGATGTCATTGATAGGCTTGTTAAATTAACCGTGTCCTGGTTAAATTGCTTATTTCTCTGGATTTAAACATTCTTGGAAACATTTGGGATAATGCAAGTACACAAGTCAACAAAATATTTAACATTGTTCTAATGGTTTTTGGATATTTTAAATCCAAAATTCTTACATATTCCCCTGGTTTCACAGACACCTTGTTAAGCTAGTCCCAGACTAAAATGCATGTTTGAGCAGTTTTATCTGAAAGCAACTTGCACAGTTTTTTTCAAAGGCACATTTATAAATGTTACTTAAATGTCCTAATTGAACTAAGACCTAATCCTGGCTTAATCTAAGCCCTGTCTGTGAAACCAGGCCATTGTGCCTTTAAACTAAAGTTCAAAACCTAACATAATACAAAAGACAGCAATTTGCTACATTTCTACAGCAATACTATATTGAAATATATTCCAAATCTAAAAAAAAATTAAAAATGCTATCAAAACAATTAGATGTAGCTGAACACCTAGATAGGTGTTCGTTTTTCAATTTCATTACAATCTATTCAAAAGGGGAAACTTTTGTACTGTAAAGTATTTTGTACTGTAATCATGTAAACTTTGACCAAGTAACATACTGCAGTGAACTCTAAAAAGTAGAACACTGTCATTCTTGTTTTGTAAAACATTTTAATCATTGTATAATGCTACCAATTTGTTAGTGTTTTCTAGGTTGATGTTTTATGAGTGACCATGTTTGTTGGGTTTTAGTGCATTTTCAATGTGAAATTAACTGCTGCGCCAAGTTGAAAGTTGGTTATGAAAAACAAAAACGATAAACTGTCAACCATGTTAGCAGTTACACCTCAACACAGCTGGAGATGGAAAGATGGTTTATCATTATCTATTAACACTACTACATAGTGTACAATACATTAAGAATAGATCTTTTACGAATTAGTATACTTACGGGATACTGCATCCTCAATCTGGGTGACGTTGGCAAAGTGGGCTGTATTAGGAATGCCCAAACAGCGCATGCCATGAGCGTGACGCCACTCCTGAAATAAAGAAAACAGATTCATCATCTTCGCTGCCATTCACAAACTCTGAGAATGAGATTGTGCTCTATAAATACATCCACTGGTATAGAGCAATTTCTTGAAAACTTACTGCAAAGTGTCTCTGGAAAGCTTTGGGTCCTCTGTACGTGTAATTCCCGCAGATCTCACAGTTGTAATTGATGTTGAGACCGTGCAGCTTGTACAGCCAGTATGGAATTGGCTAAAGAGAGCAGACAAAAGGCAAGGTTAATGGCACAGGGCAAGTCCTTTATCACTAGGGCTGGGTAATGTATTGAATATTTGTGATGGCTATATGTTATGTGCTCAGAGGATGTTGTGCGCGGTTGTCGTTTTTTCTTTCACTTTCTCTGCGATCACTTCTGGGCAGTGCTATTGGCTGGTAATGCTATGTGTCATCATTATGGCGTTGACACCTGAATGGGCGTCCCTCTGATAAAAGGCAGACATTAACCGGAAATGGGAGAGAGAGAAAAAAGGAGCCGCGTCTTTGATCCTGTCACGCTTCGCTGTTGCAGTGTCTTGTTTTTTTTATTTAGACTAGTTGGCTCACTCCTTGTGTTTTGATTTGAGCTAATTTGTTGTTTTTGTTTTCTTCCCAGTGGTTTGTGTTCTTCTGTTACTTTGAATTAATTTTTTTCTCATTACTCTTTCAATGTGTGACAACTACCCAGGGAGTAGTGAACAGGAAAGCAGGTCACGTGACTTCTATCTTGCAACATCTAGTGAATCGTGTTAATAGCACACTAGGTAAGAAGCAGGTGCCATCATTGTATATTTTAGCTTTTCCTTAGGTAGTGTAGATTATGTATGGCGTGTTGAACGCAGAATACTTTTTTGTTGCTTGTTTGTTTCTCTTTTCTTGTTGTGTTAGGTAATGGGATGTAGTTGAAGTGTGGGTTTTGTTTGATTTAGCCCCACTCAGATTCCTACTTCCTTTGATATGCATTTCTGTTTTTTTCCCTCCCTCTTAATTGATTGTAACTATGTGATTTATTGTGAATAAATGTACCTTTTTTTCTATTGAAACTCCCTTTGTGCGTTTTTGTACCAGCTCATTAAGAACGTCTACCAGGGCAAAAAGATCCATGATATTATTTATTTTATGTTATGTGTTCCTTCATACCCTCAGCCCACATTAGGGTCATAACACTATAGAAAATAGCTCAAAACAAACAAACAAAAAAGTTATAAAAATAAATATTTACTTAATGATTACTATAGTGTAATTACATCTAAATATCTATCTAATTTGATATTTCCTTTAGTCAAACCTTACCACTACAACAATACCAAGCGTACCTTTCCGTCCCAGCCGAGTGGCAGGTTTTTGGGGTTGTATATGATCTCATTATCTTCATCTTCACTCTCACTCTCACTGGGCTGCTCTTCGTCCTCCTCGTCACGCTCCTCTCCTGTGCGCGCCTGCTTCCTCTGAACGTTCTCATGGGTCAGCTGCCTTTGCTCCTACAACACACAAACAAAATACATAAGCTTTGAGTATCACTGCAGAGAATTTACATCAACGTCCATAAATCAGTTATCAGAGCAGAACACTAACATACAAGTAATGTTAATTGTTAATGTAAAGTTAATTTATCAACAAAACAAAGTAAATAAATCTGCATTAATTCAACGTGCTTGAATATTCCACTTCTAATGTGACCAATAAACAGAAATATTGAATCACCTGTCATTAATGTTTAACATTTCTTCCTCATTATTTGATTGGACTAAATTTAAATTGGGATTAAAAATGCCTAACAATGCTTTTTTTTTTGTTGAGAAGATGACTCATTCCAAATTAAACACACATATACATACATGCACATAATTTTAAGACCTAACATTTATACTCGCTAATTGCCAAATGCAATAAAAATCAGTGTTGCCGAGAATAGGAAATGGTGTCAATCGCCACTTGGCCGGTAACTTTTTTTAAAAATTCTATCAATGCAAAAATTGTGAAAACATGAACGGTGCTCAGGACAGTTGACAGGGCAGTGCTGCATCATCACAAAAGTTTAAATTAAGTTGCCAATTTAAATATTCAATCTCAAGAAGACACGAAAGGGAAATCAATTTGTTACTCGTACACTGTGTGGGAAGTTTTCTGTGTGCAAATATCAAAAGCCAGTGCCCAGAAATCCAGTCTCAGATATATTATAATATGCATTATTAGCACACTAGTATTCCATTTTTAAACAATCCATTTGTTGTTTTGCATATTAAAAATACATGTGAAATGAGAGGAGACCAACTAAAAACTACTAGTGCTGGGACAATAAATCGTTGCATCGCTAATTCTCTCTAATCAATGCTGAGCTTAGTTTAACAGCAGACGGCGATCTAGGCTAGTTTTTTACCACATGCTCAAATGCTCACGAAGAAAATCGCTTGTGCGTTCGGCTGAGTCTGAGAATGTACTTGTACCTCAGAATGCTCAAGATTAATGCAAACACCCTTGTAATTCACTTCAACCTTTTTCAACTTTATGAATGATTATTTTATAGAAGGTTCAAGTGGTGTGTGTAAGGAAATGGAAGCAAGCAGAGCCAATACAGCCGTTTTATAAAGCACTCAGTGCCATCTGCTGTTAAAAACTAAGCTCAGAATCGATTCGAGAGAGAATCGTGATGCATTCGGAAAATCTCAAAAATTGATCCAGAATAATTTCTCGATTCCCAATGCATCGATTTATTGTCCAAGCCCTAAAAACTACTAAAATGAAAGCAGGCAGATATCTTTACCCCCAAGATCTCCACATATTCATAAATCTGAGCTTCAAGAAAACCAATTTCCTTGTTGCGCTCCGAGTCCCTGCAAACACAAAGACAAAAGAACAAAGTTACATTTAGCAGGCAAATCATTTATACAAAGTAGGGCTGCATCCAAGTGAAAACATGTCCCTTGTTTCTCTACCAATTTAAATGCGGACTGCATTATGTTATATAGTTTCCAGGGATGGGCTTACTTCTTTGGTCCCTTGGCTTTTGGGTTTTTGGCAAACAATGAGGGGTCTAATGACTCCAGAGATTTGCCCTTAGTGCTGAACAGACGCTGTGCCCTCTCTTCTAGTGTACTACAAAGAAAACAATAAAAAAAAAAAACATAAATAACAGTCTCTACCAGACATTATGTACAGAGTCAAGAATCAGGGACTATCAGTCATATGAATCTTGTGAAACTATGTGAGCAGGACAGTGTGTTCCTACTCACCCTCCACATTTGAGGCCTAAAGCCATGAGAGCAGACTTCAATCTGTCCAGTCCCAGAGACGCCAGCTCCTACAGTAATAAAACAACAGTAATGATCTTGCAATAGAATTATGTGTGTGAGACAACAAATGAAAACATTAACTAAAAAAAACAGGACGGAAACAAAGTAAAAATAATGTCACGTTTTTGTAACAGACAAGAACAGAGAAACTGACCTCCCAGGAAGAGAAAGCAGACAGATCCAGATGGGCTCCCGCGTGGGTCAGAGCACTACTCGTCTCTTTCTGCAACAAACATTTACAGAAAATCATAGTTTATTCCTCATGCATTAATTTATTAGACGACATCTTTCCTTAAATTCACAATGCATAAACAAGTAATCTACCCTAGGGTTAGGGTGGTATTATATGGTATGAAGATATGGAATATGCCACATGACAGTAGTAATACAGTTGTGGAATAACCATAGGTTTATACACCACCACAACACCACCAAATTGATAGAAGAAGAATAAAGTCTACTCAAAGTATTGTTGTAGATGATAGGCATCTCACTATCATGCAATACTTCTTTGCTAACTTCAAATGGAACTTCAAATCTACCAACAATTATTTCAGCAGTGATGAATATTAACTTGTTTGAAAAATATGCAGAGACTCCTGAAACGCATGTAATAAGACCTGTAGAGCTCATTAATGTTGTCGCTTAAACACAAACCCACCGGCCAGCCTGGGAACATTCCAGTCTCCCACTTCTTCTCAAACTCTATCAAGATCTTTCCATAGAGGTCATTCTGATCCAGGAGAGGCTTGACACGATCCGTGTATTCCTGCAGGTACTCCAACAACATCTCCAGATACCTGCAAGAGCAGAGACACTGCTTTTGAACCAGATCAATTTTTAATACAGTAGTGGCCAAAAGTGATGTCCGAAGGGGATATGTTTTTAATAAACCTTCAACTTTAAGATTAAACTATCAAAATAAGAGAAAAGAGAAAAAAGTTAATGCTTTAACTATGAGGGAGGAACAAAACACTAAACTTGGTTAAGATATTTATCTGACAAAATTATTTAGCAAAATAAGGCAAACTACAGCTAAAGTAAAAAAAAAATGCATGGTAAAACACAAAGCTCACAGGAAAAAGCATTAATTGACTACAACAATCAGTTATTACTATTTTATTGGTTCTCTCTGGGTTTTGTATGCGTTCATAATTTTTTTTACATGACAGCCTAGGCAAAAATTATGTCCGCACAATTGGGCACATTTCATTGCGATATCACAAATAAAACAACTGTCTCCAAGCACAAAAATGGCAAATGGACTGAATAAAAATGCTAATTCACTCTGACAGTAGGTGGCGCTTATGGAAAAGCAAAAATACATTCATATAACCCACAAAAAGCCTCTTTGGATTTGCACTAATCACATGATAGGCATATGTCGAATTTCACAGAATAGTGATAAGTTTGCAGGATGAATATGACTATTATAATAATAATAATTATAAAGTGATACACTTTTATTGTAGAACTATATACAAAAATAAAATAATAAAAATTAAATGCACTAATATTTAATCAGTGATAATTCAATCGTGGAAGTCTATTCTGATTGGTTAATAACCTCTGGCAACATTAAATCCAGGAGAGAGGAGAATTCTAGCGCAAGAGTCTGTATCCCCCTTATTTTGCAATGAACCCATTTTGTTTGAATGGGCGAGACTTCCGATTAATTATGCACAATAGATAAATAACTAGAACAACAACAAAACCGTAAAACTATTTGTGCTACAAACCAACAAGGTTTATAATAATGAAATTAAAATAATATGGCTACAAATAACAGTTTGAAATATTAAGCAAAATAATGACTAACAGCTAAGTTGTCAAGAATTCAGCAACATTTACAAAGATTAACAAAATTGGCAACGACATTTAACAACATTAAAAAAAAATTCTCTTAAATATGGATGGATAGAGATCTGCGAGTGCACAGGAAAGTTTGAGTGCTGTGCGCACACAATATCTGAGAGAGCAGCACACTAAATTTGAGAGTTTGTCTAGTTTTTTTGCAAGAGTGAATTCAGTGAAGGAAATCTGCCTGCGAGCTGAGAGATTCTTGTGTATTACATGGATGCTCTCTCGCGTTACAATAATGCGCTCTCGACATTGTCATTAAAATAACGCCATAGAAATTGCCTCAAATTAACTCTAAAGAATAGAAGAACATATTGTCTGCTCAGCTCGTTGCCACCTATATCGCCCATGACAGGATCCGACACTGTCTACTGGTATATGCAAATCATTATCACATTTGAAATTTCTACATTGACTAATCAATCACCCAGACCCTGACGCTTTGACACTGTACCGGCAACATGTGAGAAGTGCCGGTACGCAAGAAAAAATAAATAGAGGTATGCTAAAGATTCAAATATAGAAGTGCCGGCCCACTTCGAGTCTCTCTGAGACAACCATTATCATGAGCGGCATGTGTATAAATAAACACAGTGCTGTGTTTCATCCTGAAATGTGCATATACATTTAAATCAATTTTTGTAATTTGATAATCCCATATCACAATTTTGCTTTTATTTTGATCAGTTGTTTGATCCTGTTATATGGTATTTAAAATGACCAGCTTTCACCTACTTCTTATATTCAGCATTCTTCCTATCTTTAGAGATGTCAAAGAGCTGGTCGAATGTTGACAGATAAGTGACATACTCCAGTTTCTAAAAAAGATCAATAGACAGAGGCATTAGAACCTTTTATTCAATTATTTGAAGGCATGCAATAAAAATAAACCACTCAATCATACAGTACCTCTACTCCTTTAAGATTAATGTACTTTAAGTAGCAGTCATGGAGATCCAGGTAGCGTCCATAACCCTCTTCATCAGTGAACTCCACCAGATCTGTGATCAGCAAGAAGACTGTTAAGACCCGATTACACCAAGAACGATAACTAGAACTATATTAGTGTCCACACCAAAGGATATCATTTTCTGTTTATTATAAGTGTGCACTGCAGTTGTCATCTTCTGCTTAAAATGCTCAAGCTCTTTACTGTCAGGTGGATTCTGATTGGCTATATTTTTGACAATTTTTATCATTTATTAATTTAAAAAAAAAAAGTTCTGAAAGTGATTTCAACTCATCACAAACGCAGAAACAGCCATTCACTGCCATTATAAAGCTTGGAAGAGCCAGGACATTTTTTAATATAACTCTGATTGTATTTGTGTGAAAGAAGAATGTCATATACACCTAGGATTGAGGGTGAGTAAATCATGGGCCAATTTTCATTTTTGGGTGAACTATCCTTTTAAATTGTGGAAGGTCAAATTAAGACTTTTTAAGACTTTGTGTAATGTAAATTATGTGAAAACAAGGTGCTTTTTGAGCATGAAAACCTATGTTAGTAGACCCCACAAACAAAATCAAGACATCATAAAAGGCATAATAGGTCCTCTTTAATAATATTCAGGGTTAAGGGTTTGTTCAAATACCTAATCACGGTTTAATAATGTTTTGTAACATAAGCAATCACATTAGTGATGCTTGCCTTAGCAAACACCACTTGCATTACTCAAGACTTACTTTGTGCCTCCTCACTAGGGTTGTCTTTGGCTTTCATGAGCTCTTCAAACTCCACTGACATAGGCACACAGATCTGGAATTGACACAAACAAGCAGTGTGTATATTTTGCACTCTGAGACAAAAGCATGCAATTCAGGACAGGGTGAGAGTGAGTGAAAGACAGACACTTCATGTCTACCTCATGAGGGTGTTTTCTGTGGAATTCCTTGATCTGTTTGAGTCGGTTGTAGAATTCAGCAAACTCATTTGGTCCTGATATTGCATTTAGCTCATCCTTCCTCATTCTGAAGAAAATACACAACACAGCCATGTGATCAAACAAAACAATGCATATATATTTTTGTACAGATTCAAATGCCCTCGAGAATGTCTTACCCGTCTTTGTCTTCATACAAGTCTCTGAGGTTTGCGCTCACTTCCATGTATCTCTGCATGTATTAAATAACACAAACATACCAGCTACATGACTTTAAAACATTTCTATGACTCTGAATTTAAAAATTATTTGTAGAAAACCAAAGAATATTATTGCACAAATGAACAGAACAGATGAATCTTACATCCAGCATAGCTCTCACTCGATGATCAGAGTTGATCTGGTCTCTCAGCTGTTGAACAGAAAAAGGAACAAGTTATTTATCAAATACATAATACAGCAGTGATTAAGCCAATCAGATATTACCAGAAATGATAACTTACAATAATTGTATAATAATGCTTGTAAAGAAGGCAGAATTTACTAAAATAAACAACGGTGTAATAAGTTTGCACAAGAAACAAAGAGTTCCAATGGATGGAATGTAACCAATGGTAATACTATATTTTATTTCGTTTCCCTAAATAAAATAATCTAAATGTCTCCATGCAAATTTAAACTTTAAGACACTTCAAAAAAGCCAGGTAGTATTGTCAAACAGTAAGACTTGGTGAGTTCACAACGAACAGACACATACAAATATTAGCCAATCATAACATACTAGGTTAGTTAAACATAGAAATCAAAACGACACAGTAAAAAAACGTGCTAGGTTTCATGTATTTGCATCATTTAAACTCATTTACAGATCTGTAAAATTACCGTGTTTTTTTTCGTCAACATCTCCTTCGTTTTTGCGTCCATAAGTCTCTCTTTCTCCTCATGGTATCGACGCTGTTGCTCTAAAATCGTTTCCATGTTTATTTATTAATTTCAAGGTATCTGGTTTATTCAATTGTTGTTTAGTTTAGCCTGCATACGCGCGTGTAACGTACAGGAGGAAATCGATCCCGAGTTTATTTCACTCGGCCGGAAACATGAACGAGAGAATAAAGGTTCCGACGTCACACCTCTGTCTCTTTCAGTCAGATTTAAAGTGTTTTTGAATAAAATTGAATGACACAATACATTTTATCATTGCAAGGGGATATATATAAAACAAGACGAAAGGCCTACATTTAATAATATTACCACTTAATACAACTTTTTTCTGAGAATGTCAAGTGAGACACACACATTACCATTCTAGATAATTAAAACAATAACAAAAATATTGTATTTAATCACATCACAACGGCCACTAGCAATTCCGCTTTAATTCAAACGATTAGCGCTAGTTGTGTTTCAAGAATTGTTTGTTATTATTATTGTTGTTATTTTCCCCCAAGCCTTTATACACTAAAAAAAATATTCAAACAATAACTTTAAAGATAAAGGCTAGTATTCCAACTGGTTTATGGAAAACGCCGCCGTATGTAACCATACAAAATCCAATTTTGCAAATATGTTACGCTCATTTGGCCAGCAGATGTCCTCGGCGTGTGTTTTTCCCCCAGTGAAAGCATGATTATAAGATTCTGGGTAAGATAAATGTAACACTTACTATTAAAGACTTTAGATTCTAAGCAACCTTAACAATATAGTTGCAAGATGACGTTTTTATAGACATCGTAGATATTGAAAGATTATATGGGGCGGGACCAACCAGAAAAAAAGGGCGTTTCAGGGTCGCTGAAAGACTGACAAGTCGAAAGAGGTAGAAGACAAAAAAAAGGGTCAAACCTCTATTTATTCCACATCAGTTACTCAGATAATATAAACTCATATTTATTTTCAAAATAAAGATATAAACGTCATCAAATACTACTTCCATTCATACACATCAGCGGCATTGAAACGACCGCCACAGAAGGGGCCTCTTGCGCTAGAAAAGGAGGCTTGGGGCAAAAATGCCACCACAATTAATAAAAATCAAGATATACGAGGCATGTCCATGTATGAGTTCTTGTTTTTAATATTTACACGATAGAGTGCTGTTTTCCCGAGTATCAGCACTGCTGATAGGCCTACTTGGGAAAACAGTAACCTCCCGGGTGCCATGGACGAGACTTCATGTCACAGTTTTAAGTCTCCAGACTTGCAAAGAGCACATATTCCAACAACTTCTCATTTGTCTTTAAAAAGGACTGAATGTTAAAATGTATCATTCTTACGGAAATATAATATTTTGTAATTATCATTACATTACATTATCATTTAAATCTGACTACTTTTCAAATTGTTTGTTATAAATCAACATCTAATGAAAATGGGGTTTCTAATCAAAATATGACTTTCTGTTACAAAACAGGGCAGGACACCGGGACTTAAAGCATGTTTATCAGGCATTTTGTGAACAAGTGAATAGGGAAATAAATTACATATCAATGTTCCTATAAAATATTAGATATTATTATGAAAATGTTGCCAACTATTAAACTAACTTTTTTTTTATTACTTTGCTCCAAGAACACATTAATATGTTAATGCAAATTAGATCCAGATACATTGGATTAAATGAGAAAACCTATTCCCAAAATTCATTCTGTTGTATCTTTCCTAACATAGTTGAGAATGGTAAAATAAAATCCTGAAACCTGAAAATTGACGGTGAATGTAAAAAAAAAAAAACCGCATTGTTTTTGCCTATAGGCCTACATGTCATTTCTTGTCATCATTATTTTTTTAGTCCGAGGCATATTAATAAAATATAATAAAAAAAAAAATTTTTTACATTTGTTTCTTATGCTATAAACAATGTTGACATGAAAAAACAAAAAAACAAAATTCAAAGGTTTGGGAAGCTAAGCACGATTGCAAATGTACTGATTTTATACAACAGTTCAATAATCAAGAAGTTAATGTTAGGTCAGGTGACTTTAATTTTAGACCTAGAACTTTTGCTTGATTTCGCAACAAATCCACAGTAGAGCCATTGCGCGTCTCCGAGTCCGCGTTTTGAAGGGATCGTTTGACTAAATGATTGAATGACTCGATCACTCGTTAAAACAATGATTTGCCGCCACCTACTGGCAGTTTTAGTTTTAGTTTCCTTGCATTTTTTCCCCCATCGTTTCATTTTCTATATATCTCGCGCATGCGGCAGATAAGATCGCTGGAGGATAAGGATAAACTTGTCAGAGCTTTTGCTCTAAACGTGTAAAACATTTCATCCTGATGTAGCCTAGGCCTACACGTATTCATATAGTAGTAATGCTGCCTTCACGTGCTATATGGTGGCGTCGACGCGGGTGCGCTTCATTATTGACAGGTAAATGACTTCCAATATTATACTTTTTATTGTTTTAATGAAGCAGAGGAAATGGATGTCAGTCATAAGATTTGTAGGGTATTTGTTATACAAGTTGGCTTAACAGGGTTGCAAAAAATAGAACCCCACATAAATAAATAAAACGACTTGTATAATATTTAGTTTGACATCTTGACAATGTAATTTTTTTGATTTTCTATTTTGTATCCTGGAAAGTGCCATGGTAAATGTACTTTTATCCAAGTAAACGTTTTACAGATTCAGATTTCTTGAAGTAATCTGAAAGTGCTTTGGGGTTGATTTAAACTTTCAGCTAACTTTTAGTTAACCTTAGTTAAAGTTTACAAACTTTCAGTTACTAGTTTTGCTGGTCAACCACTAAACCATGGGGTTTCAATCTTTTTGATGCCGAAGATCCTCTAATGTGATGATGCCTCTTTTGGGACCCTCTTCCTAAAATATAAAGGCAGCTATATATTTAAATTTCTATATATTTTCATTTTTAATCTTATAGACATGATTTACTAACTGACTGCAAAATCTTTCTGAAATCTTTACAGTAATGCACTTTCTGTCTCACAATCAATGCAGTGATCAATGCATATGGTCACCATTTTACATGCAAAGTTGTAAGTTTCTACAAATTATTTATTAAGTCAACATGATTTACATTCTTAGAACATGTTCCTGTTCGAATTGTGCAATATTCATCCGTTTGTGTTATTTAAAAATGTCTTGTTTATCTTTTATCAAAAGCCCCTGATAAGCATTTGAAACAACTTCTCTTTTCAGCTGACATTATGTGGAAATAACGTTAGCCAAAAGTGAAATAGCTCTTTGGGCATTGTATTAGACTATGGTTGTAAGCAATGCAGACTTTCTGAAATCTTGCAGTTAACATAATACAATTTCTATTAAAAGGATAGTTCACCACAAAATAAAAAATCTATTATCATTTACTCACCACCATATCGTTCCAAACCTGTTTGTCTTTCTTTCTTCTATGGAACATGAAATAAGATATATTGAAGAATGTTGGTAGTTTTGGTTCCCATTTACTGTACTTCATTGTAGTCTTTTTTCCTTTTTGCTGTTTTTTTACACTCAAAAAGAACTTTCACTGTTGTTAGTTGCACTCAAATCATCCTTGTTCACATTACTTAAAAAACACATATAACTACATGAACTTAAATTTACTGAGTTGTTTCTACTAAAAATGAGTATTGACAGCTTTACTTAATAAGTGCTTGTTCGGTCAATTTAACATTGAACAAAACGAACAAACTGGGCAGTGGATCTGTAGTTCCCAGCATGCTTTGCAAGGGACTGCATTAGGAGAGTAAATTTAGGGTTTAAAGTGTTATTTTATGTGTTTTTCAGTAAAGGGAAATATGTTGTTAGTTTATGTTAGTGTTTAATGTTCAGTTATGTTGAACATTTTAGTTTCTGTAATTTTGTGGTTACCATTATGCAGAAGAGTGGTGCCTGTGTTTAGGCTGTGGGCACTCATATACACAAATTTATTGGATGGAATTCCTGCCCTTAATAAAATTGAGTTTGTCCAATGAGTTTTTTTTGCAGTTTGTTTTTAAAATATGCTTGTTATTTAATAGTTTTCCACTTACACTTGTAGAGCAAATAGTTAATTTAATAAGGTAAATTAAATCGATAAATGTGTTCAACTAACATAAGAAACTTTTATAAATTCAACATAACATTATTAAGTAAAATATTATGCACATATAAATATTATGTAACAGTGACAAATTCAAATGGTTTGTATTTACTCAAAGAAATTTTGTCACCTTTACTTAATTTCTTTTGTTCTTATAACTAAATTGTTATTTGTAAAAATTACTCAATGTAGTTGCGTCGAACCACTTGACAGTGCTTTTTTAAGTAAATTCAACAAGTCATTTTTTTGAGTGTATACATCAGTCTATATCCAGTAACAAGATGACATTAGTTAGGACTGGCCTGTCAACAGTCAGATATCTAGTGGGTTTTCCTCTGTTGAAGGACTGATTTTGTAATTGTGCCAGTCTTCTGTCTGCAATAGGATATGCCATGAGATGTGTTTGAGACACTGTTATCTCCCATAAGCCTACCTGTCACATGTCCCTGACTCCCTTTATGTTTTATGACACTGATAGGAAATTGAACTGTTCCCACCTCAATCTAGGAAGGCCTTGATTATTGAGCAGACTCTCCTTAGAGCCATCGGGGGAGTCTGGTTCTTTGGGGTCGGGAGGTGGGGGGTGGGGTTGCTTGGCCATGGACCCCATGGACATCCCTGTGCCCCCCTCCGAACTGAGAGAGATGGACTTGATAATAGCGTGTAATTTTCTCCCACAAACCACTACTGTCTGCTGGTTCTGCTACTGATTGGTCTAGGATCTGTAATCCTCTGTAAGAATTCGTAATAATAGCATATTATTAGCGAAAAGAAATTGGCAAAATGTCCAGTGTGTATCTGTATTTGCGCTCGTGATTCAATTTCCAACGTGTTTTCGCTTCAGTGAGTAATGTAGCCAATCACAGACATGTTTGTTGATTTCTACAATGCAATTGGCCAATCACAGGTGTTGAAGCTAGAATCCACTCACCGCTTGAGTTTTTGTCCAGTGCTGAGTTCTGCAAGTATAGATCTCTGCAGGATAGTAATAGGAGTTACTAGATCAGTGGGCGAGGCCATAAACAGAGGGGTGTTTTTCACTGCATTACCTGATTTGCCCACGTCACAGTGTGGGTATGGTTTAGGGGATGGGGTCAGGTGAAGGGGATCCTTTTCATTGCATGGTTTATAAACACCCATCAGTTTGATAACACCCACAAATTTAGAAATGCCCACTTTTAATATAACATAACTTTGTGAGATCGCATTCATTAAATGAGTGACAGCTTTCAGTGATTATAAAGCTCTTTGCGCGTTGTCTAGGCGATATAAAAAAGAATAATTAATAGGCCTATAATATATTCACTCTCGAAATTGTGATGACTGACAGTGATAAATATTTATGTATCGAAATCAGACTCGTAGAAATTTCAGGAAAACACGATTCTTGGCTGCATGTCAATATCCATAGATCACTGGATCTTTGGTAAGTTGCACTATATCGAGTCCAACCTTTAGTTTAAACTGATAATCGTTTGTTTTACTTGCGTTTCCCCCTATTAACTCCAGTCATGCAGCAGATCTTCTGCCACTCAGCCCCGACTGAGGGGGCGTGTTCCGGCGGGAAAGTGACGCTGATGCATACCCTTTATTCTCCTTGTGTTTTCAGTCCTGTGCCAGTTCATTGTTTAATGTTTTCCATTGTGTTGTCAGTGTACCTTGCCTGTTCCAGTCCTGCTCAGTCCAGTCCAGCTGCCGGTTGTTTTTTCCCCCATGGGTTTTTTTTTTTTAAGAATAAAAAAAAAAAAACCATCAACTCTGCACAATTGCATCCTCGCCTCATCCCTTTACCCGCACCCTGAAAAATATGCTGTTTTGGTGCTCAAGAATCATTTCTTATTATTATCAGGGTTGAAAATGTTTGTCCTACTTAATATTTTTTGTTGAAATCATGATACTTTTTTTCAGGATTCTTTAATAGGAAATTGTAAAAGAATGGCAAATAGAAATCCTTTTTAACATTAATGCATTATTATTGAATAAAAATATTAATTTATAAAAAAAAAAAATACTGAGCCCAGTGTGCATGCAGAAATTAGTGTGTTTAATGCATGTCACTTAAAGGGATAGTTCACCCTCAAGTTCCTACAAACCTGTATGAATTTCTTTCTTCTGCTGAACACAAAATAAGATATTTTGAAGAACATGGGTAACCAAACAGTTGACATGCCCTATTGACTTCCATAGCATGGAAAAAAATACTATGGAAGTCAATGTGGTCCATCAACTGTTTGGTTACTGACATTATTCAAAATATCTTCCTTCGTGTTCAGCAGAAGAAATAAATTCGTACAGGTTTGGAACAACTTGAGGGTGAGAAAATAACTGAATTTTCATTTTTGGGTGAACTATCCCTTAAATATTATTTAGATTATTACATACAGGGAGTGCAGAATTATTAGGCAAATGAGTATTTTGACCACATCGTCCTCGTTATGCATGTTGTCTTACTCCAAGCTGTATAGGCTGGAAAGCCTACTACCAATTAAGCATATTAGGTGATGTGCATCTCTGTAATGAGAAGGGGTGTGGTCTAATGACATCAACACCCTATATCAGGTGTGCATAATTATTAGGCAACTTCCTTTCCTTTGGCAAAATGGGTCAAAAGAAGGACTTGACAAGCTCAGAAAAGTCAAAAATAGTGAGATATATTGCAGAGGGATGCAGCAGTCTTAAAATAGCCAAGCTTCTGAAGCGTGATCATCGAACAATCAAGCGTTTCATTCAAAATAGTCAACAGGGTCGCAAGAAGCGTGTGGAAAAACCAAGGCGCAAAATAACTGCCCGTGAACTGAGAAAAGTCAAGCGTGCAGCTGCCAAGATGCCACTTGCCACCAGTTTGGCCATATTTCAGAGCTGCAACATCACTGGAGTGCCCAAAAGCACAAGGTGTGCAATACTCAGAGACATGGCCAAGGTAAGAAAGGCAGAAAGTCGACCACCACTGAACAAGACACACAAGCTGAAACGTCAAGACTGGGCCAAGAAATATCTCAAGACTGATTTTTCGAAGGTTTTATGGACTGATGAAATGAGAGTGAGTCTTGATGGGCCAGATGGATGGGCCCGTGGCTGGATTGGTAAAGGGCAGAGAGCTCCAGTCCGACTCAGATGCCAGCAAGGTGGAGGTGGAGTTCTGGTTTGGGCTGGTATCATCAAAGATGAGCTTGTGGGGCCTTTTCGGGTTGAGGATGGAGTCAAGCTCAACTCCCAGTCCTACTGCCAGTTTCTGGAAGACACCTTCTTCAGGCAGTGGTACAGGAAGAAGTCTGCATCCTTCAAGAAAAACATGATTTTCATGCAGGACAATGCTCCATCACACGCGTCCAAGTACTCCACAGCGTGGCTGGCAAGAAAGGGTATAAAAGAAGAAAATCTAATGATATGGCCTCCTTGTTCACCTGATCTGAACCCCATTGAGAACCTGTGGTCCATCATCAAATGTGCGATTTACAAGGAGGGAAAACAGTACACCTCTCTGAACAGTGTCTGGGAGGCTGTGGTTGCTGCTGCACGCAATGTTGATGGTGAACAGATCAAAACACTGACAGAATCCATGGATGGCAGGCTTTTGAGTGTCCTTGCAAAGAAAGGTGGCTATATTGGTCACTGATTTGTTTTTGTTTGGTTTTTGAATGTCAGAAATGTATATTTGTGAATGTTGAGATGTTATATTGGTTTCACTGGTAAAAATAAATAATTGAAATGGGTATAAATTTGTTTTTTGTTAAGTTGCCTAATAATTATGCACAGTAATAGTCACCTGCACACACAGATATCCCCCTAAAATAGCTAAAACTAAAAACTACTTAAAATATTGATACAAAAATATTCAGCTTTGATATTAATGAGTTTTTTGTGTTCATTGAGAACATGGTTGTTGTTCAATAATTAAATTAATCCTCAAATACAACTTGCCTAATAATTCTGCACTCCCTGTATGGATGAAGACTGCAACAAATACAATTCACAGTTATACTGAAATAAGTAACTGTTAGATACATCCCTGCTTCAAGCAGTTTCATAAAGTAATGCAAACAAAATGAGTGGTGAAGACACCACCATTTAGAGTCAGAAGTTGTGTTTTTTTTTTTTAACAATATTGAATATACTGCATAACTGCTATGACTGTAATATCATTCCTTCACTAATAACTACTAATAATGTGTCCTTGCATCTTTATTATTGTTAACTGTGTGTGTATATTCGTAGATGTCTAGCGAGCAGAGGCAGTTCAGACAGGGCAGAGAGAGATTCTCCCATCAGAACAGTCCCAGGACAGAGACTCAACTCAGTAGTGCCAAGAGGTATGCCAAAGATCTGTGGACAATCAGACAGGATGTTCAGGTCTAGACTGGTCCAGGTTTGGAGGATGTGAGGCGGAAGAGATCTTGTTCTTTTCCATTTTCTTGCACTAGGATTGACTTGCAGTAGGACTGACTTGCATTCTAAATTACAAATAATTTAAAAAACAGCAGCATTACAAGATGGAAATATAGACTAGAAAGGATATTTAAACTTGCTCTGCCCTTACGTCCATGACTCACCGCGGAGTTGGCAGTTTTGGCGGTCTTTCCAGCTTTTAACGCCGAATGTGCTCTTATAGATCAACATGTTCTCATGAAATGCATATCTATAACACAAAATGTATTTATCGTGCATATGATACGCATTGTCAACTAGGATTAGTGGTGTGGGTTACGCGCCAGCATCATGAGCACAGACAGCGCGCCAGAATCGAGTTCTCTTTCACACTGGACAAACTATAACACACAGAATTATGCCAAAATGTCCATTTTGTCGAGTATCCTCATAAGAACAGTTTTAAATGAGTTAAATAACGTCTTAAATGAACTTAAAGAGTTGTGAGAAAATGGGACATGTGTGACAGCGCGTCAGATCCGCGTCATGTTCGGCAGCGACAGGTCTTAACGTCACTGCAGCCAAGGTAACAGAGAAAATTACTCACTGCTCTTGACTAAAGAACTTTTGTAGCTTTAATAAGGATTAATCTATATTTAATTCATAATTTATACAGTGCAGACTGTTTGATAACTTTATTCAATTTCTGTAGCCTATTTCCTACCTGTTAGACAGGAAGGGCACAGGTAAATATAACATGTTGATGTTTGATGCCTAATAAATGTTAAAAAGCTTTCAATTACACTGTAATGTTGAATGGCTATAATTAATGTTTAAAATTGGCTTCAGTGGCTGTATTAGTATCAGTGATACTGGCTCTTATTCATAAAAAGATGCCATTAAAGAAATATTTAAAATATACTGTCTTTGTTTTTTCTACATTAATTTGGCGATTTACTGTGAAATTATTACATTGTAAAATATATTAAAAACGTATAAAAACTTAAGTGTTTTTAATTGCGATTAATCACAGAAAAAAATTATGATAAATCTAGTTAATTTTCACTAAAAGAAAGTTTACATTAAAAATATATTATACATACCCTCTATCTATCTACCTTTGTATTTATTGCATTGCATATTGTATGTTCAGAGATGACAGATTGATAAGCAGACATGCTATATATGACTGGATGTAACTTTTGATACTTTGCGTTAAAAGTGGCTCTCCTATTGATTTTGTCCTACACTGAAAAAACTGTGGATGTAAATGCCACGTAATTAAATCTGTGAAATTAACAATAAAATGTTACGTTTGTATCTTTACATGAATATATCTAGTTTTGAATTAATCTGCATTTGTTAAAAACACAAGACAATGAGCATTTTTTCCTTTACACAATTTATCTAAGTAATCTCAACCAATCTTCTTACCTACACACACACAACAAGCAATAACCTTGTTTTATTTACTCAGTACAAAACAATTACTTCCACCCCTGTTTTGTTGGTCTGGAAACCCTGATATATCAGTGGGGCTCTCATGAAAAAAATAGTGAAGACCACTGGTTTATTGTGTACCAAGTATTTAGGTCTCTGTGTTGGGGTGCGGGACTGCGGGTACTGTGTTACTTCTATGTAGATATGGTGTCCACACAATATCTAGTGTATTATTTTCTTACTAAGTAAAGCATACACTTTAAAGCGTGGTTTAATTCAGTGTATGAGTAAAGTAAACTTATACTAAGTAGAAATTACTCAACAAACTATTACTGGCCAAGTTAAAGTTACTTATTTTCTTAGTTAAGTAGAGTTTACTTAATTAATACATGTGTGAAATTTACTTAAAAAAATACTGCGTGTAAAAACTTTGGAAATATATATATTTTTTTTAGTGTTATTCAGAAATCAGATGTACATTTCACAGTTGATTAGTTATGATTACTGGCTTCACCACTGGGAGCTTTTATGACTGAGGGAGGGAACTATGGGTGCTTCTCATTTCTTATTTGTGCATCCTTGTTTCCTTTCCTTGCGTCTTAGCTCCACCACCTTAGTATGCGAGGGAAGGATACGCCTGTGTATCCTCGCTCATGACCCCTCAGGAAGCTCCCTGACTCCTCGTTCCTCGCCTCCTCAATGAAAGAATTGAGATGTCCTTCAAGATTTGAGATATCCTTTAAGATGAGTTTGATCAGAAAAAAGGAAGCATCAATTTGAGTATTGAGAAGCACCCTGTGTGGTAGAAACAATGGCAGAAATGTTTCAGATATGGAGGGAATTTGTTCCCTTCAGGACCCTTAAGCTCATATTCAGCGTTTCATCTTTCAAGTTCACCCACACAAATGTGCTTCACCTCAGGAAAAACACTTTTGATCAAATTACACAGCAGGAATTCAGCCTCTTGACGACTCCATAACTGCTGCTGGTTCGGCACTGACCCTGTGGAAAAATTATTCTTTCTCTACTGATATCACTCTGTAGTAACTATTTTTTTCTTCTAGATCTGAGTGATGAATGTAGGCATAGATGACGCATATGCACTTCTCTTCTTAGCTGTGTGCTCAGAGGTCAAACATTACTCTCATGAGCTGTGAATGCTGAGAGACATTAAATGTGTGAAATGATCACAACAGTCAATCTGTATGAACCATGAGCTTTATTTACACATATTTTCCTGCTTACAGGAAGTGTGAAATTTCTCCCCCTCTAGTAGTACCAGAGTTATTACAAAAGTAATTAGATTGTGTGTGTGTGTGTGTGTGTTAAGAAATAGAAAATCATGGACAGCCGTTCAATACGATGGAAACATGTTATCTCATTATGTAGGATAAACTAAACTAAACATAGACATGTCCAAATAACTTAATTGAATCAAGTTATTTAGATGATTCACGATTCAATAAAGTTATTTGGAAATGTTTACATACTATCTAGCTTTATTAAAGCAACTTGAATTCTTGTTAGCATGTCCTCAACCCAAGCACATGCTCTACACTTAACCAGAATGGAAACCCCCTAAAATCAACATAACAGAAACTCCTTCAAATACCGACATACTAGCATAACATTAAACATTACCAAATTTTCTCATCTTGCTAAAAATGCATAAAATAACACTTTATTTCAACATTTACTCTCCAGTTTCCAGTTTCTATGATGTTACTTTAGCAAAAAGTATTTTTTTAATTAATGAATTAAGTAAACTGGATGAACAATTAATTTGTTGGATTATTTTGTATTCTTTTAGCAAACTGAACAAGCAGCAAAATTCATTTGCCTATCTACTTAATTGAAGCATGAAAACTTTGAGTTAAAGGAATAGTTCACCCAAAAGTGAAAATTCTGTCATCATTTACTCAACCTCAATTAATTTCTTTGTTCTGCTGAACACAAAAAGATATTTTAAAGAATGTCAGTAACCAAACATTTGATGGGTTTATCGGCTGTTTGTTGGCTGCTTCTCAAATGGAAGGCTGCATCCTAGAGAAACTGCATCCTTCCTAGTCCAGTCCTTTGAAAGGCTTGTAGGCTAGAGTTCTCCTCAGCATTAAACGTTAGAATGAGACGTTAGTAAGTGTGCATGGCTACGTCATAAATTTCCACACCCGTGGTCATGGCATGAAAATACTATTAAATGAAAATAGAAATAGAAGAGAAGTTTCATTTAAAAAAATCTTTATATTAACTGACTTTCCATTAATGCAGTACAGGTAATTACAACCATGTGTGGTCTCCCAGTGGTTTACATTACGCTCGGTTTAGCATTATGTGATTCATTTACAACAAAACAAAAGAAAACATAATGCCTTCATCTCCAAATCAATTTTTTTGTCTTGCATTACGTTGTGAAATTGGACGAGCTCCGTGTTGATTAATTTTCTGCTAATTCTTTTTTGTGAAGTGGAATGTGGGTCGATTGAAATACGCGAAGGATACACTTGATGCATCCTTCAAAGTGAATGAAGGATGAAGGACGTGGAATGAAGGCTGCCTTCAAAGGATCCTTCAAATTGAGATGTCCTTCATTGGAGCTTGATAGTCTCGCGTAGCCAGACCTTCAGACTGACGGCAAAAGGTCTGGACTCCATCGCAGCTTTCATTGGTCAAGGACCGCCCAAGAGGACATTTGACTGACATGCAACGCAACCAATCACAGTTCGTTTTGTTCCGCATCATGTTTAGGGGCGTGAAAATGTAAAGTCCCTCCAATAACAGACCGGCGTGCATCTATATATTATTCATTCAAGAACGTTATGCAAGTTTACTGCAACAATGGCAACAAACTTCACATACTTTTGAAAATCCATTGTTTAGTTGATCCTGGTAAGCGCTCATTGTCACAGCTGTAAAGATAATGGCGTTCTTCTGTAGAATCTGTAGGACATCCTGTAGAATTCCTCAGATGACGACTTCGAAACTCCTAAAGTGCAGAAAAGTGTACCATATGCGGTCCGTGGGCATGACGTCTGAGGCTGAGCATAGGAGCTTGATGACTTGGCAGCTGAGATATGCAGATTTCCAATTCCAACACCCGTTGTATTAAAAATTCCAAATTGAATAAATGGAGCCAAATCTTAGAAACTGGAAAGATGACCATTTTAATATCAGTGCCAGGTAAGCGCAAGGTACTTGATCTAGATTTCTCTGCTCACTTATGCAAGTTTTTGTGCAAGTCACTTCTTTAAACTCATGTGAAGAAATGTTTTAATATATTAAAATTATAATCAATAAACAATTAGCCTAAATAAAATACATATATATGTCATACGTGATGCACACAAGCACAGCACATGGACTTCTGTAACGCCCACATCTAGAAAACACACACTCACACCTCTGTAATAAACATGGAGATGTTAGTCCCGTCTAAATCGGTACATGAAATTACAGACGTTGAGTGATTTGAAGAATTGTAACTCAAACGTTGTTTAGAAAACTAGTGCTGTCTGAATAGGGCTTTAGACACCCCTGAGTCTCACTGCTCAGCACAGACATGTTTTATCAAATAAAATCAGCAGCTACAAATGTTATTTCTGCTCTTTATACAGTTCATGTTCCCATAGTCTGCAATGTGTATCATGTTAGCATACAAGAATGAGGGCTGTAATCTATGACGCTCATGTTAATAAGATGATAAAATGTCAAATGTTTGCTCACAGTGTTGTTCTGACCTTTTGTTTTTTTCTAGTCCTCTTGAGTTGGTCAATGGTCAATGGTGTTCACTATTAAATGCAGTGCAGGAGATTATTGATTTTTTTTTCTGAGCAGCAAGGCAGCATGGTTGAATTTAATGAGTGTATTGAAACCTCTCTCTTGTTTTCCAGGATTCAGAAGGAGCTGGCAGAGATAACCCTTGATCCCCCTTCCAAACTGCAGGTAGGTCTGGGAGTTTTCCATGCGCTAATAATGCTGCATCTAGTATATCCTATGGCAGAGGTATGCTTATGGTGTCTCTGGAAGAAGGTGGTTATAGTGTCAATCACAGATCACTGTGATAATCTAGGTGTTAGAATCTTGGTGTTTAGTATGGTACGAGAGTGGTCGGTGTGAATAATCAGAAATGTGATGCCCTCTAGTTGAACACTGTCAAGTAAAAGGGCCTGTTGTGTTGAAGATTGCCATGTTATTATTATTTTTGGTAGCTGTTTTGAAGCCTGTTTAAGTGAAAACTCTGAGCATGTTAACCCTGAAATGAGGGAAACGTCTCGGTTACTAACGTAACCTGGTTCCCTGAGAGATTTAACAAGTATTTAACAATTTAAATCTTAATTAAGACAAAAACAATTAAAATTAAATTAAAGTAAAATTATCTGCCATCGGGGTAGGAAATATAATCTTAATGCAAAACAAGAAACAAGATTTACCGCATTAGCAGATAATTTGCAAAAAAAGAAAAATGCACTTAAATTAGTTTTTTCCCCAGGAAACAAGACTAAGGGTCAGATTTACTAAACAGGGCAAATTAGCGTAATAACGCAATTCCAAAAAAGCGCAGATGGGAGTGGAAAGATCTGCATGTGATTTACTGATGACACGCAAATGAAAGAACACAGACCCAGCCAGATCATTTCCATAATGACCAACGCAATCTACCAAGAGCAGTAATGGCGTAAATGCCAGTAAATTGATGAGCACAAACCTTAGTAAATCTACTTGCTTGATTAATTTAAATACTCTCCTCCTATAGATTTTGCATCTGAAAGGGAAACTCCTACAAATGCATATGCAATAAGGTCAGCCACAAAAATAACGCTGTCCACGCCTTTACAGTGCTAATTTTCACTGCGTGTCTTTAGTAAATTCTGACAGTAGTTTTTTAACGCCAAAAGAGGGTTTGCGCTGGCGCAAGCTGTTAGTAAATCTGGCCCTAAATACCTTATGTAATTTTTATTATGTAGAAAATGCATCTTGATTTAAGAATCTTCAGATATTTTGACTGGAAACAACAAGATAAAAATGCTAAGTAAGAAAAGCATTTGCAGTGCAGGTACATTCATTCATTGCGCATATTTTCATCACGCAGACACAGTCAAAGTGACAAAAATGGCATGTCCTTGTATACAGGATCCTGTAGATGAGGAAGCATTAATTCATAGAAAGTTACATTGATGTCAGGAGAGGATTTTTTTTTTCTTCCATATCCACATATTTCAGCGGTACCATTTTTAAGTGGTATGTTTCTATATAACATCAGGGACGCAGAACACATTAGTAAGGCTGCTGTATGCAGAACGGTAAGGAAAGTGTGCTTTGCTCTTTCTTATAATTGTTGTGTTGTTTCCCTGGGCACAAACCCTTAAAAGCCATCAAAAAGGAGCCAGAAATTCCCCGGTCTGTTCCAGTGAGAGAAATTCCCCAGTCCATTCCAGTGTGTGAAATTCCCGAGTCTGCACCAGAGAGTAATCCGCTCCAGTATGTTCTCCAGAGTCCGCCTCAGCCCCAAAGCTCAGCACAGAGAGCGTTGCATTGCTAATAATGGAGCTAGCATTTGTGTATTTGGGCCAGAATCCAGTGATGGCTTCAGCCCCTGAGTTCAGTCCAGAGCCCGCTCCAGCCCTTGAGCCTGCTCCAGAGTCCGCTCTAGCCCTTGAGCCCGCTCTAGAGTCTGCTCCAGCTTACAACCCCCTATAATTATTTTTGGTTGGGGGGCTATATGTCCCCATGTAGGACCCTATGTAGGCTGATCTTCCCTGACTCCCTGAACTGCCAGCATTTCCCTGACTCCCTGAACTGCCAGCATCTCCCTGGCTCCCTGCACTGCCGGCACCTCCCTGGCTTCCTGAACTGCCAGCATCCTGACTCCCTGAACTGCCTAACCCTAACCCTAACCTAACCTAACCCTAACCTAACCTAACCCTAACCTAACCCTAACCCTAACCCTAACCTAACCTAACCTAACCTAACCTAACCTAACCCTACCCTAACCCTAACCTAACCTAACCCTAACCTAACCTAACCTAACCTAACCCTAACTCTAACCCTAACCCTAACCCTAACCCTAACCCCAACCCAACCCAACCCAACCCAACCTAACCCTAACCTAACCTAACCTAACCTAACCCTAACCCTAACCTAACCCTACCATACCCTACCCTACCCTACCCTAACCCTAACCCTAACCTAACCCTAACTCACCCTAACCCTAACCCTAACCTAACCTAAGCCTAACCCTAACCCTAACCCTAACCCTAACCTAACCTAACCTAACCAAACCTAACCTAACCTAACCTAACCTAACCCTAACCCTAACCTAACCTAACCTAACCTAACCTAACCTAACCTAACCTAACCCTAACCCTAACCCTAATGCCTCTGCTGAGTATATAAGCCCTCAGTTTGAGTTAGTCTTTGTTCCGGTATTAGTCGTGTATTAGTGTTGTCTTGTGTAGTTATGTTATTTCTCCTACGATACCCCCTTTTATGATACCGTCATCTGTTTGTGAATTTAAATAAAACTTCTGTGGATTTGGATTCCTGCTTCCAGTGAGTGTTTGAACTATACAGCGTGACAGCTATAAGCTGTTGTATTTATACATTCTTTCAACCTATTATTATTATTATGACCAAGTATACTAGAAAGGGAGGGACATGGCATAATTTATTATTGAAATGTATTTTTCATGGCAATAGTGCTTACGTTGCATTTAACCCAAAATGTTATTTTGTCTGTTAAACAAAGGGATAGAGAAAAAAGTGTTTGCAGGTTCTTGAGAGGCTGGTGGAACATTGAATTGATGGAAAATCTCCTTGACTAATGTTGGCTGAGTTTGGGAGTGGTCACGCAAGTGTCAACATGTATCTGCGCCTCTCTGCTCACATTAATGGTGTGTGTGTGTGTGTGTGTGTGTGTAAACTTTCTGATATTCACCTGCTTCTATTCATATCCAACAGCTTCCAGCCCAGTGTGCAGGAAAAGCTTTCCACTAGACGCATTTGATTTGAAAAGGGACACAAGATGTGCTGCCAATTTCACAGCCCATAAATTTCCCGTTTTAAACTTTTACTTAGATTTCAGCTTAACACTGCCAGACAGTATTGTGACACGTGAGATGGTAAGAATGTGTCATAGTGAAACTGTTATCTGTCTCTGAAACAAACAGATTTTGGAGAAAGTGTATAAAGTGTAGTTCATTCAATTAAATCCTGTCATCATTGATTTCACCCTCATATCGTTCCAAACACTCAATACTTTTTCTCCTGTAGAGCGCAAAAGGAGATGTTTAGCACCATGTTCATGCTGTTTTTGTCCATACAATCAAATCATATAGGGCTTTAAATATTAAATATTTAAATATTAAAAGTACTATAAAATAAGTTAATGCTGCTTGACTGATGCATTCCAAGTCAAATGATAATGTAGCATTGTGAGGAACAGACCAAAATATAGCAGCAGAGAATAGCAAAGACCAAGAAAAAAACAAAGTCATACAGATTTGGATTGACTATATTGCCAAAAGTTTTGGGACGTCTGCCTTTACATGCACATGAACTTTAATGAAATCCCATTCTTAATCCGTAGGGTTTAATATGGAGTTGGCCCACCCTTTGCAGCTATAACAGCTTCAACTCTTCTGGGAAGGCTTTCCACAAGGTTTAGGAGTGTGTTTGTATGCAGAACGGTCCCTTTTCAACTCAAACTCGCTCATCCATGTCTTTATGGACCTTGCTTTGTGCACTGGTGCACAGTCATTTTGGAATAGGAAGGGGCCATCTGCAAACTGTTCCCACAAAGTTGGGAGCATGAAATTGTACAAAATGTCTTGGTATGCTGAAGCATTAAGAGTTCCTTTCACTGGAACTACGGGGCCAAGCCCAACCCCTGAAAAACAACCCAACACCATAATCCCCCCTCCACCAAACTTTAAACAGTCAGGCAAGTACCGTTCTCCTGGCAGCCGCCAAACCCAGACTCGTCCATCGGATTGCCGGACAGAGAAGCATGATTAGTCACTCCAGAGAACACGTCTCCACTGCTCTAGAGTCCAGTGGCAGCGTGCTTTACACCACTGCATCCAACGCTTTGCATTGCACTTGGTGATGTAAGGTTTGGATGCAGCTGCTCGTCCATGGAAACCCATTCCATGAAGCTCTCTATGCACTGTTCTTGAGCTAATCGGAAGGCCACACAAAGTTTGGAGCTCTGTCGCTATTGACGCATGCGCTGACCCCACTCTGTGGTTTTACATGGCTTACCACTTTGTGGCTGAGTTGCTGTTGTTCCCAATTGCTTCCACTTTGTTATAATACCACTAACAATTGACCGTGGAATATTTAGTAGTAAGGAAATTTCACGAATGAACTTGAATTCAATGAACTCATGAGAGCGACCCATTCTTTCACAAATGTTTGTAGAAACAGTCTGCATGCCTAGGTGCTTGATTAGCCATGGAAGTGATTGGAACACCTGAATTCAATTATTTGGAGGGGTGTCCCAATACTTTTGGCAATATAGTGTATATGTATGATTTTTCATTTTTGAAATGAAATGAATGAATTCAAATATGAAAATATTGAAAATACTAAATATATATATATACATATATACACTCACCTAAAGGATTATTAGGAACACCATACTAATACTGTGTTTGACCCCCTTTCGCCTTCAGAACTGCCTTAATTCTACGTGGCATTGATTCAACAAGGTGCTGAAAGCATTCTTTAGAAATGTTGGCCCATATTGATAGGATAGCATCTTGCAGTTGATGGAGATTTGTGGGATGCACATCCAGGGCACGAAGCTCCCGTTCCACCACATCCCAAAGATGCTCTATTGGGTTGAGATCTGGTGACTGTGGGGGCCATTTTAGTACAGTGAACTCATTGTCATGTTCAAGAAACCAATTTGAAATGATTCGAGCTTTGTGACATGGTGCATTATCCTGCTGGAAGTAGCCATCAGAGGATGGGTACATGGTGGTCATAAAGGGATGGACATGGTCAGAAACAATGCTCAGGTAGGCCGTGGCATTTAAACGATGCCCAATTGGCACTAAGGGGCCTAAAGTGTGCCAAGAAAACATCCCCCACACCATTACACCACCACCACCAGCCTGCACAGTGGTAACACGGCATGATGGATCCATGTTCTCATTCTGTTTACGCCAAATTCTGACTCTACCATCTGAATGTCTCAACAGAAATCGAGACTCATTAGACCAGGCAACATTTTTCCAGTCTTCAACTGTCCAATTTTGGTGAGCTCGTGCAAATTGTATATTTGAATTCATTAATTTCATTTCAAAAATGAAATGTACAGGTGCTGGTCATATAATTAGAATATCATCAAAAAGTTCCATTCACTAATTCCATTCAAAAAGTGAAACTTGTATATTATATTCATTCATTACACACAGACTGATATATTTCAAATGTTTATTTCTTTTAATTTTGATGATTATAACTGACAACTAAGGAAAATCCCAAATTCAGTATCTCAGAAAATTAGAATATTACTTAAGACCAATACAAAGAAAGGATTTTTAGAAATCTTGGCCAACTGAAAAGTATGAACATGAAAAGTATGAGCATGTACAGCACTCAATACTTAGTTGGGGCTCCTTTTGCCTGAATTATTGCAGCAATGCGGCGTGGCATGGAGTCGATCAGTCTGTGACACTGCTCAGGTGTTATGAGAGCCCAGGTTGCTCTGATAGTGGCCTTTAGCTCTTCTACATTGTTGGGTCTGGCATATCGCATCTTCCTCTTCACAATACCCCATAGATTTTCTATGGGGTTAAGGTCAGGCGAGTTTGCTGGCCAATTAAGAACAGGGATACCATGGTCCTTAAACCAGGTACTGGTTTCTTTGGCACTGTGTGCAGGTGCCAAGTCCTGTTGGAAAATGAAATCTGCATCTCCATAAAGTTGGTCAGCAGCAAGAAGCATGAAGTGCTCTAAAACTTCCTGGTATACCGCTGCGTTGACCTTGGACCTCAGAAAACACAGTGGACCAACACCAGCAGATGACATGGCACTCCAAACCATCACTGACTGTGGAAACTTTACACTGGACCTCAAGTAACGTGGATTGTGTGCCTCTCCTCTCTTCCTCCAGACTCTGGGACCCTGATTTCCAAAGGAAATGCTAAATTTACTTTCATCAGACAACATAACTTTGGACCACTCAGCAGCAGTCCTGTCCTTTTTGTCTTTAGCCCAGGTGAGACGCTTCTGACGCTGTCTGTTGTTCAAGAGTGGCTTGACACAAGGAATGCGACAGCTGAAACCCATGTCTTGCATACGTCTGTGCGTAGTGGTTCTTGAAGCACTGACTCCAGCTGCAGTCCACTCTTTGTAAATCTCCCCCACATTTTTGAATGAGTTTTGTTTCACAATCCTCTCCAGGGTGCGGTTATCCCTATTGCTTGTACACTTTTTTCTACCACATCTTTTCCTTCCCTTCGCCTCTCTATTAATGTGCTTGGACACAGAGCTCTGTGAACAGCCAGCCTCTTTTGCAATGACCTTTTGTGTCTTGCCCTCCTTGTGCACGGTGTCAAAGGTCGTCTTTTGGACAACTGTCAAGTCAGCAGTCTTCCCCATGATTGTGTAGCCTACAGAACTAGACTGAGAGACCATTTAAAGGCCTTTGCAGGTGTTTTGAGTTCATTAGCTGATTAGAGTGTGGCACCAGGTGTCTTTAATATTGAACCTTTTCACAATATTCTAATTTTCTGAGATACTGAATTTGGGATTTTCCTTAGTTGTCAGTTATAATCATCAAAATTAAAATAAATAAACATTTGAAATATATCAGTCTGTGTGTAGTGAATGAATATAATATACAAGTTTCACCTTTTGAATGGAATTAGTGAAATAAATCAACTTTTTGATGATATTCTAATTATAAGACCAGCACCTATATATATATATATATATATATATATATATATATATATATATATATATATATACACTCACCTAAAGGATTATTAGGAACACCATACTAATACTGTGTTTGACCCCCTTTCGCCTTCAGAACTGCCTTAATTCTACGTGGCATTGACTCAACAAGGTGCTGAAAGCATTCTTTAGAAATGTTGGCCCATATTGATAGGATAGCATCTTGCAGTTGATGGAGATTTGTGGGATGCACATCCAGGGCACGAAGCTCCCGTTCCACCACATCCCAAAGATGCTCTATTAGGTTGAGATCTGGTGACTTTGGGGGCCATTTTAGTACAGTGAACTCATTGTCATGTTCAAGAAACCAATTTGAAATGATTCGAGCTTTGTGACATGGTGGATTATCCTGCTGGAAGTAGCCATCAGAGGATAGGTACATGGTGGTCATAAAGGGATGGACATGGTCAGAAACAATGCTCAGGTAGGCCGTGGCATTTCAACGATGCCCAATTGGCACTAAGGGGCCTAAAGTGTGCCAAGAAAACATCCCCCACACCATTACACCACCACCACCAGCCTGCACAGTGGTAACAAGGCATGATGGATCCATGTTCTCATTCTGTTTACGCCAAATTCTGACTCTACCATCTGAATGTCTCAACAGAAATCGAGACTCATCAGACCAGGCAACATTTTTCCAGTCTTCAACTGTCCAATTTTGGTGAGCTTGTGCAAATTGTAGCCTCTTTTTCCTATTTGTAGTGGAGATGAGTGGTACCCGGTAGGGTCTTCTGCTGTTGTAGCCCATCCGCCTCAAGGTTGTGCGTGTTGTGGCTTCACAAATGCTTTGCTGCATACCTCTGTTGTAACGAGTGGTTATTTCAGGCAAAGTTGCTCTTCTATCAGCTTGAATCAGTCGGCCCATTCTCCTCTGACCTCTAGCATCAACAAGGCATTTTCGCCCACAGGACTGCCGCATACTGGATGTTTTTCCCTTTTCACACCATTCTTTGTAAACTCTAGAAATGGTTGTGCGGGAAAATCCCAGTAACTGAGCAGATTGTGAAATACTCAGACCGGCCCGTCTGGCACCAACAACCATGCCACACTCAAAATTGCTTAAATCACCTTTCTTTCCCATTCTGACATTCAGTTTGGAGTTCAGGAGATTGTCTTGATCAGGACCACACCCCTAAATGCTTAAAGGATTATTAGGAACACCTGTTCAATTTCTCATTAATGCAATTATCTAATCAACCAATCACATGGCAGTTGCTTCAATGCATTTAGGGGTGTGGTCCTGGTCAAGACAATCTCCTGAACTCCAAACTGAATGTCAGAATGGGAAAGAAAGGTGATTTAAGCAATTTTGAGCGTGGCATGGTTGTTGGTGCCAGATGGGCCGGTCTGAGTATTTCACAATCTGCTCAGTTACTGGGATTTTCCCGCACAACCATTTCTAGAGTTTACAAAGAATGGTGTGAAAAGGGAAAAACATCCAGTATGTGGCAGTCCTGTGGGCGAAAATGCCTTGTTGATGCTAGAGGTCAGAGGAGAATGGGCCGACTGATTCAAGCTGATAGAAGAGCAACTTTGACTGAAATAACCACTCGTTACAACCGAGGTATGCAGCAAAGCATTTGTGAAGCCACAACACGCACAACCTTGAGGCGGATGGGCTACAACAGCAGATGACCCCACCGGGTACCACTCATCTCCACTACAAATAGGAAAAAGAGGCTACAATTTGCACGAGCTCACCAAAATTGGACAGTTGAAGACTGGAAAAATGTTGCCTGGTCTGATGAGTCTCGATTTCTGTTGAGACATTCAGATGGTAGAGTCAGAATTTGGCGTAAACAGAATGAGAACATGGATCCATCATGCCTTGTTACCACTGTGCAGGCTGGTAGTGGTGGTGTAATGGTGTGGGGGATGTTTTCTTGGCACACGTTAGGCCCCTTAGTGCCAATTGGGCATCGTTTAAATGCCACGGCCTACCTGAGCATTGTTTCTGACCATGTCCATCCCTTTATGACCACCATGTACCCATCCTCTGATGGCTACTTCCAGCAGGATAATGCACCATGTCACAAAGCTCGAATCATTTCAAATTGGTTTCTTGAACATGACAATGAGTTCACTGTACTAAAATGGCCCCCACAGTCACCAGATCTCAACCCAATAGAGCATCTTTGGGATGTGGTGGAACGGGAGCTTCGTGCCCTGGATGTGCATCCCATAAATCTCCATCGACTGCAAGATGCTATACTATCAATATGGGCCAACATTTCTAAAGAATGCTTTCAGCACCTTGTTGAATCAATGGCACGTAGAATTAAGGCGGTTGTGAAGGCGAAAGGGGGTCAAACACAGTATTAGTATGGTGTTCCTAATAATCCTTTAGGTGAGTGTATATATATAATTTGTATTACATTTCACTTTTATTAAATATATATCCCTTGGGGGCTTTTTCAGCATGTCGGTAATTAATTCATATTGCTGATTTAAGTAATGTTATAGCTGTCTTTATGGAGTCCTGCCATGAGCATCACTAATCTCTCTGACATCAAGTGAACAAACACTGTCATCCTCAAATTGAATTCTTGGGTAAGATGAGAAGATGAATTTTCTAGCTCACAATCAGGTCTGTTGGAAGAAATGTTTCACGCATAAGCTTAAATAAAATGATTATTTGAAAATGATTTTCCTCTGACGAAAACACAGCATCCTTTTGTGAGGATCTTCCTCTAGTTGTAATGATTTTTGTCACCCTAATGGAGTGTAATTGATTAAATGTGACAGTGGTGCTGGAAAAGACACACAACAGATGCAGTATATGGCTGCTTTCCTTTGCACTCTAGTTTTATTTAATTACCATATCCTTTCATAACAATCCAGATCACATTTTGATACAAATACCCCAACTGCCAATGTTGGATCCCAAGGGGACATGGTTGGCCAAGCTCTTTTTCTCTCTGTCTGTCTTTCTCCTTTATTTCCTTTTCATTATTGTATGGCTGTCTGGAATACTTGATTCTTATTGGTCAATACCTGCACTGAGCAGTCCCAGCGTTATTTTACGGTTGAAAATGTTTTTCATTTTAATATATATGTTAAGCATGACATTTTGATGTCTAGTGAAAGCAAGGAAATAAAAGCATTTAGAATAAAAAGAAACCAGTAGAGACTCAAAGAGTGGAATGAGTAAAAACTTAAAATAGATGTGTAAAGTATGTTAAGTAACTAGTACATAAAAGTCACTTTGGTTGCAGAATGATAAGAATTTATAAATTAATATTAAAATAATCTTGTTGCTAGGGTTTTCTATATTGTAATGAACTATTTTTCTTTTTGGAAGCTTTAAGATTCTCATCTCAGATTAATATTTCACATATTTATGCCGTGTAATAAGTGTTTAAGAATGATATATTGGGATCATGACCAGCTGACTGGGCATCTCTCATGTGTGTGTGTAATTTATGTTTGAATTGGTCAGTTCTGTGAACGAATGTTATTCATGAAATGTAGAAGTCTTTCACTGTAATTCACAGTTCGTAATGTTTACTGTGTACATCTGTCTGAATAGCTGGTTAATGGCGAGTTGTTTTTGGTCATACCAGGAGAGCTGGACAGGCACGAATTGTGCCCACACACACACACACATACACACACACACTCACACACTCTCTCTCTCTCTCTCTCTCTCTCTCTCTCTCTCTTATTTAAACCCCTTTTGTCCTGGCAGAGGAAATGCTGCCTGACCTTTAGACTTGGACTGAGTTGTCTTTACTGTTACTTTTGATCAATTTAATGTGTCCTTGCTGAGTAAAAGGATTAATTTCTTTCAAAAAAATATTACTGAACCCAAACTTTTATACTTGATCTACATCCATCTGATCCTACAGCTTTCTACATGATTGTAGATTACATTTTCCTGACTTCTTCAACATCAATCCTCTCTGATGGAGAAGAAACATAGTAGCATATTTACCTAGCAATTGACCATGTGCACGGAACGTTCTTAAGAACTTCCGCAATAATATAAGCCAGCTGAAAAAACTTCCGGTCAAATGTCACTTAGTTGGTGTGCCGGCATATTCAATGTTCTGAGGTAGCTTTAACAGCATCAACAGTGTAATACTTATACTTTATAATCAGAATATAGTATCACTTAAATAGTCAGGCCTAGCATTCATTTAGTTATTCAAGCGTAAGATAATAAAAAAGACGCATGTTCCTTCTCAGCAAAATTAAATTCGAACATCAGTTTTAAATAAGCGTCAACACTGTAAAATTAAAGATTTATTGTGCACTTAAGGCCTGGGACACCTAATTTGCCAATAAACCAGTTTTATTGATTGCAATAATGACGAAGCTAATGGGAACATTGGGATAACAAACACGGCAATGTTATTTCTAATGTGATGACCAAACATTTTTGTTCACCCTTCTGAGATTGTCTCCTGTTGTAGATGAGCCTTAACAGTTAGAGGCAATGAGGTGACCGGGACAACAGGAATCCATATGCCAAATTTATTTCACAAAAAGAGTAGAACAAAATCCCATGGTGCCAAAAATATAACATTACAAACAAAAATAAACCAAAAAAATAAACAAAATTAGACAATACAGGACAGGTTAGTGCCAAATTTCAACAGTCTAGTGTTGAACTACACGCTGCATACAGACGAAGTGGCGGTACCCCGCACACGCTCACACCACCCCCATACTGAGTATTACGGTGGCCATCTTAACGCCATGGCCCCGCCTACGGAATATACCAAACCATAGGGAAATCACACATAACACACCTAACATTTACAACAAATTTTTACACATAATACTCTGAAATATATTGCACCCAACCCTTTTATATCATCAATATATCAATATAAATGTATAATATGTGTGTGCACATGTGAAATGCGGGAACGTGCCCCATAGTCCGTACATAGTTACGTAGTAGCTTTGTGACATTCCCATTTGTAAAACCAAACGTTTCAAGATGTAGGAAATACAGCATTTAATAGAAAACACTTGTCAAAAAAGACATCACATTAATTACCACTATAACCAATAGATGACGGAGGAGCATTTATTGGCTCATATAGCCATGTACTGTAATATGTTTTTCCACACATTTCATTTTGAATAAATATTAAGCATTATAAAATCACTAGGTTTAAAAATAAATTTTGTCAAGGTGAAGTATGAAGTACTCACAAAGTCTCATGAAAAACAATAACTTTTATTGTGAATGAATTACACTGAAAGCACCACCGCACTCTCCCCCCTTTTATAATCACTGACAGAAGCTGTCGGTCAGTGCAGCGCAAGCTGATTTCAGCACATTTGTAAAAACTCCCATTTTGTTCAATGAATCTAACTAAAGTGTACAATACATTTTTAATTTTACAGTGTGTTGACTTTTTTTTACACAAAAGTGTGAAAACTGATGGTCAACTTGAATTTTGCTGAGGAGGAACACTGAGGATGTGTCTTTTTTATGTTGTCTTACATTTGAATAACTAAATTAATGCTAGGCCTGACTGTTTAAGTAACTATATTCTGATTATAAACTAAGTATTACATTATTGATGCTTTTAAAGCTACCTCAGGACATTGAAGATACTGACACACCAACAAGTGACATTTGACCAGAAGTTTTCTAGCTGGCTTATATATTGCAAAATTTCTTAAGAACGTTCCGTGCATATGGTCAATTCAATCTGGTAAAACAAAAACGTGTTTAATTCATTTCCAAAGCAAAATTCATTATTCATTAGAATAGATTTGTTTGAAGATGACAGTCCTGTCATTGTTTTCATTATATTACAGACCTTGTCATTTTTAAGTCAAGTCAAGTCAACTTTATTTATATAGCGCTTTTTACAATGCAGATTGTTTCAAAGCAGCTTCACAGTGTTAAACAGGAAAATAATGCAACAGAATTTGATTCGGCTGTACAGCTGCTCTGGAGAAAACGGTGATGTCATCTAGCTCATTTCAATTATCATATATATTCAAGTAATGTAGTTGACATAGTTAATTTAGTTTAGTAATTAAATTTATTTGGATATTTATTTGAAAATTTAGTGTCCCCAACTGAGCAAGCCAAAGGCGACAGTGGCAAGGAACCAAAACTCCATCAGGTGGCATAATGGAGAAAAATAAACCTTGGGAGAAACCAGGCTCAGTCGGGGTGCCAGTTCTCCTCTGGCCAATTAACAAACAGTGTATGATTATTATTTTGGCAGCCTTACAGGTCAGAAGTCATATTAGATCGGAATATTCGAAAGATCGGAGGCATCACGCCGGAGACGGGACTTAAAGTCTTCTTCTAGACACTGCCTATGAGCTTCTTTTGCTTCCTTCAATTTGATTAACTCTTTTTCTTTCAGTTTAAGTGCTGCAGTCTTTTTTTAAATGATACTTTTACTTAGATTTATAACTTCTTTGGTCAAATATGACACACAAAAATTAATACAGTATAATCACACAGTCCTTTCATCTAGTGAACCTTCATGAAAAATTTGCCAATCTGTCCAGTCAAAACTGACTTCAGCTTCTTCTCTACTTTCATTTGACCACAGTCACCTTTTTGTGTAAGTTTGGTCTTACACACTGGAATCATATATACAACATAAGTCATAGACACATATCCTTAACATTCATAAAACACCCTGTGTGTGTAATAAGCAGAGTGTACGCACGTTGTGGACCCGCATATATGCGCATATTACTAACACGCTCTTTAAATAACAAAAAAAAAATACTGTGCCATTGACTTTAGAGCAGGTTTCAGTTGGTCAATGGCGCAGTCTATTTCAGTTGCCTCAAAATAGCAGCGCACCAACAATGCGCCTGAAACACACCTTGTTTTCAGACCAGCACGCCCATGGGCGCACAAATGGGCCCAAATGCATTTGCTATTTAAACAACGTGGCGCAGGACATGAAAATGATAACTGCGTTGGGCTAAAACTAGCAAAGAAACTTGCATCGCATCTGGCACTGCATTGCACCGGGTGTATGATAGGGCCCTTAGTCTTTGTTTTTGTTTCTGTTTTTCTACGTGGCGGTCGCTCCACTCTCCACAATATATGCGGTTGTTCATTGCCTCCCAGCTGTTTCTCCTCTCTCCTTGATTTCTCAGCTTTAGATTCTCTTCCTTCAGCCCTGTTTCTTTGCCAGTGTGCTTAGTGCTACTCACGTTCACACATGCCTCTTCTTTTCAGTCTGGTCAGGTTTTGTCGGTCTTGTCTGTTGGATTAGTTTCTGTCTTGTTTACTCTCCTCTGCCCAGTTAGTGCTGTGGTTTTCTGTCTCACAGAACACACCGGTCAACAGACTTCCCATCCCGATGTTTACTCTCACCCTCATCTTTGGTTCTGGTTATTGGATTACACCTTGGCTCTAATTTCTGTGTTGGACTGTCTGCCCGTGTATGATTTCTACTCGCTGCTGACCTTGCTACTGATTTGCCCTGTCTATGCTGCTGTTCGTCTGGTTATGACCTTCTCGCCTGTCTGACCCTGCTTCGGATTGCCCCTTTTTAAGTTGGGCCGGTGCCAGATGGCTCACCTCCAGTTATTTCTAATAAAGTCTGAGTTCAGCATTTATCTGCTTTTGGGTCCTCCCTTCCAGTAACCTGACAGCTCAGTGTAGCTGAGCTGCAGCTCGTGGACATGGTCAGCTATCATGATGGCCACCTGTGATGGTTTGCCGCTGGGCAGAACATATACCACAAAAAGCTAAATACATCCAAATTCTCTTGGCAGATAAAGGTCTTGAAAATCCTGCCAAGAATTTTCACATGGGATCACAAGATCCTGCATTTTACTGAGTGCACTTGGCACCTTTTATTATTTATGTACACATAAGTATCGGCCCCTTACTTTTCCCCAAATCTTTATCCCTGTCTGCTCATAGGTAAGTCCAGGGACTTCAAAGAGAGAATCAGGCATTGTATATTGTAGCCAGCTTTCCGTGAAGCATAACAAGGATGTCTTGCGAAATTCATTACAGTACCTTGTGTACGATCTTATCATATCCACTTTGTTATTCAATGAACAGAGGTTACTGAAGACAATGGACGGCAAGGGTGGCCGATTATATCTCCATTGTAGGTGGTCCCGAATGCCACCTATCCTTCTTGGTTTCTTTTGTTTTGTTCAAATCAGCTCATGTGGGATGTTCTCCAATAACAATTTTTTGAAGTGGCTTGTTATCATCTCTTGAGACATTTTGGAATTTGGCTCCAGCAGAGTCTTTTCACTGTACAAACAGTGATTTTATCTATACTTAAAATTCCAGTGGGAGATTGCATTGTCAAACATGATCTATACAGGCCAATAATGCACAGAATCAGAAGTACATCTCTCCAGGCCCCAGGAAGCGTAAACAGACATTTATCAACAAACATTAAACAATAAACCATACAATGAACATAGCATACTAATACGTAGTGTGCTGCTGTACATTCTTAAAACTTTAATCCTTCATTGTTTGTTGACCCAAATGTCTTGTACTGTTTCTTATCCCAGAGCCAATCCTCAAATCCATTCAGATTATCCGGAATATCTGTAAGCATTCATCACATGAGTTTAAATGGATTACTTAAATATAGACATCAATCCATCTACCTGTTCTGTGATCTGAACCCAGCCATTGTGCTTTACTCAGAAATGACTGTTCAGTCATTTATTCAGCCTAACTCTGTTCCAAACCTGTTTAACTTTCTGTCTTTCCTTGGAACACACAAAGAGAGGATTTTAAAGAATATGCTGAAAGTTAATGAGGACTGAGTCTGTCAGGCTTTCAATTGGACAATAAAAGTACAATGGAATAGACTCGTGCACTATATCATGAAAACTTTGTGTGCAGAACAGTCATTCTTTGAAAATCATTCTGTCTGCCGTAGCTCTCATATCATATTTGTGCTCATGTAGGCTATATTCAAATATGGCATGCAAGTCATGCCAGCTTTGAAGTCAATGTTCCCTTAAAGGGATAGTTCACCCCAAAATGTACTCGCCCTCAAGCCATCCTAGGTGTATATGAAATTCTTCTTTCAGATGAATACAATCGGAGTTATATTAAAAAAAATCCTGACTAATCCAAGCATTATAATGGCAAAAAATGGCAGCCCAAAATTTTAAGTCCAAAAAAGTGTATCCATCCATAATAAATGTATTCCACACGGCTCCGGGGGGTTAATAAAGGCCTTCTGAAGAGAATCGATGGTTTTTTTTTAGAAAAATATCCATATTTAACACATTATAAATTAAAATATCTAGCTTTCCGTATTCAACTTATGAAAAAAGCGTAACTGGCGCAACGATGACGTCGGACGTAGCGTAAGCATTTTGAACTGCTAGAGGTGTCACACTTTCTTCGTAAATTAAGTACGGAAGGCGATCCGCCGGAAGCTAGATATTTGACTTTATACATGTTTAAATATGGATATTTTTCTTACACAAACCCATCGATTTACTTCAGAAGGCCTTTATTAACCTCCCGGAGCCGTGTGGAGTCAATTTATGATGGATGGATGCACTTCAAATTTTGGGCTGCCGTTGACTGCCATTATAAAATCTTAGATTAGTCAGGACATTTTTTAATATAACTCCAATTGTATTCATCTGAAAGAAGAATGTCATATAGGATGGCTTGAGTGTACGTAAATTATGGGATCATTTTCATTTTTGGGTGAACTATCCCTTTAAACCTTTGTTTCACATAACCAATTGCACAGGGATATGTTATAATTATTAATTTTTGGGTGAGTTATCCATTTAAAAGTAGCACAAATAATGTGAGCAAAGAGCTGGTGCCTGTGAGTCTGGAGGTGTTGTAGATGACATACATGTGGAATAAATGGGGCTTCTGTTGAATACAGAAAGAGGACATGAAGTCAAGGCTCAGAGCTGTGGCCACATCATGGTTTTTCTATCTCTCTTACTTTCCCCTGTGTTATAAATCCGCACACAAACACACACACATATTCTGGGACGCTTTTTCTATGATAGTGGGTCACGAAAGTGTTTCAGTTTACTAACCACAACTTTCTATTTATGCCTTTCACTCTCATACACACACAACTCTATTTCTCAGCCAAGCCGTGGTATGCACTTTATCTTGTGAAGTCACAGCAGCTCTCAAATCAAAGCCGACACACACACACACACACACACCAAATAACCAATGGCAGGTATGTACAAGCTGATAGCTTTATTTATTTGTTTACAGATTTTTCCAATTAAAGGTTTTTGTCAGAATAGACAATGGGTAGAGTAGTATATTTATTTTATAGGAATGAAAAGGGAGGGATAGTACAGTGTGTTCAGTGGGTTGTACTTCTGTTTAACAGCAATTGTTCATTTGATGTAATACAATATCTTTCAAAAGACATTTTTTATAAAACAGTTTTGAAAGTTGAGCCGTGAAAATTACATGCATATAGGACTTTTATACAGTGCGTGCCATCACAGCCTTACAGATACTGACAGTGAGTCATGATAAACTATTATCTCAAACATCCCTCATAGACTCACTGCTGAATCTTTTCCAGTCCTGCCTTATAAACTGCCTGTAGTGCCTACACAAACACACTTTATCTGACTCACTAGGTCAACCTGTTTTGTGTGTGTGTGTGTGTGTGTGTGTGTAGATAAGCAGAGGTGTCACTAAGCTAGTAAATAGCAGGTGGTAATATCAGCGCTGACGTAGTTCACAGATTGCAGTGGGTGGCTGAGAAGAAACCCTGGGTTAGCATGTGACATTGAATGGCTTTTTTGCCCAGTGAAGTGAATGTAGGAACTGAGAGCAGATCGGACAGAGATGATTTGTACAAACAGAACAATCTAGGACCATAAATAAAGAGGGCGCCATCCAGGCTGAGCTAACTAACAAACTCCACAGCTTTAAAACAATGAACATTTGTACGATTATGGGGTAACACTTTACGTAGTTACACATTACTACATGTACTTACTATAGTAAGAAGGGTAAATTATGCATAATTACAAGTAACTAACCCTAAACCAAATCCTAACTGTAACTCTATAGTAAGTACATGTAGTTAATTAATATTACGCTATACTTATTTGAGTAAGTACAATGTAACTGTCACCTTAAAATAAATCTCTCCCACGACAGATATATAAGACAGACCTTCTTCTTCCTAAAGTCCTCAGAGTGACCTTTTAAACACAGGATTGAAATCCACAGGAAAACCCACAGACTGCTTGTTACATATCAAAATGATATCAGATCATTCCAAAACAATGCTAGATGGACTTACAATCAAACATTATTCAAAAGCATAATTCTATATCATGTCTACAACCTATATATGTGACTATTATGCTTAGATCACACATAATTCATGCAATTGTTATAACTTTTGAATGGTTGATTGAAAGCGTGTCATGTTTGATACCAGCATGATTGCCTTCTCACCTCTTTAATTATTCTGTGAGTCAAATCTGTGTAAAATGTATCGTACTCTTATTATAGAAATCATGTCCAAATTGTACTCTGCTAGAGCGGGAAAGTTAGGTGACCATGTGATAACGTCATTTATGTGAGGGGAGGAGAAACAGCCACTTCTGAACCAAAGACGATGCCTAATTGGTCAGAATCGCTCAAAGAGGCTGGACAGACATCTCAGGTTAAAGTCTCAGGACACAAACAAAGCAACAGACGAGTAGATGAAAGACGGACAGACAGACAGATGAAGATCGGAGAAAAATGGGTTAACAGCTTCATTCAAGCCATCTAACTACTCTCGTCTCACTTATGGCGAAGTTCACACTGCCCGATTTTAGCCCCGATTTTGACTCACCGACAGGTTTTGCGATGTCGCCGACAAATGCCCGAAATCATAGGCAAATCGGTGCTCGTACACATGAGTGACAATCAGGCAGTGTGAATTATCAAAGACGCGATTTGAGAGAATTTGAGTCGCCGACGCCCGTGAGATATTTGGCATAATAAATATCTGGACCTGTCGGCGATTCAAAATCCTGCTGTGTAAAATGAGTTCTGACTGAAAATGACATCGGCGATGACCTACAGCCAATGAGAGAGTGAGATACAGGGCAGCGGGAAGTTCGGGGAGGAGTTATAGACCCGAATATTATTATTTTAATAGATATATTTACAATTATATCAAACAGAAACAAAGCACAAACATTTGCTTGACCAGCCGCAACAGCAGCATATTGCAAAATTAATTATTTACCTCCATCTCTCTTTGCAGAACACAATCATTGCTCCCTATGTCACACCAACCATTTCCTCCTCCATAATCTTTTTTTCTTTTTCTCCTTTTTGCTGCAAATCAGCGCACAGACAATTTGGATCGCAAGCTTTCTGCAGTCTATATTTTTAATAACAATTCCAGTCTCACGCGAGAACTCCGGTCTGATGCACTCGTGATCTCACGTTGTTTACTTGTCACATCTCGCGTATGTTTAGTTGTGAAACATAGTTTGCGGACGGGACAGAGCTGTCGGCGATTCTTCAGCTTAACAGTCATGCAGTGTGAAACCTCCTGTCGGCGACTGAATGATACCCCAGATAGTCATGCAGTATGAAAAGAGCAGTGATCTGACAAGTTTGAAAATCATGGAGTCTGAACTCAGTATTACTTTTCTTTCTTTTACTTAGTTTCTTTTCGTTGAGAGTCTTGTGTTATAAGTTAAGTTTTGCCGCAAGTTTAGTCATCGACTCTACAGCCTTTAACCGCCTCAAAACTTCAAGCTTCAACCACAAGAAACACCAACCAAATCAACACACCAACATGATTGGCTTCCAAAGAAATACGTTGCTTTAGACATGACGAGACCGCCAACGAATCAAAGAACCTGGGAAATTCCCCTTCAGAAAAGGACTACGAAGGGAACCCCCAATCAAAGACACCAACACGAACACAAGTAGCCTCCAGACTCTAGCTGAACTGATGCATTTATATAAAATTCAATAACCCTGCCTAAGAAACGATAAAAGGGTTAAATTAATGATTGATGGTTCATTCAGGTCAGGTCTTTTAAAGTGCATAGGCATATATTGCTGGACACTTGGGATTTCATCATTTCACTCTCTTAAAACTCATTCTTTCCTCACTTTCTTTCTTTCTGTAACTCGTTGTGCATGCGTGTGTGTTTATGTATTAGATATTAATTTTGTGTTCGAATAATCAAGTCTCGATATTTATATCTGCTATAGAGTTGATCGTACATTAAGAATTCCGTAAATTAATTAATCATTCCCTTTGAGCTAATTTGACCTGTTTCTCTTACATGCACAAATATCCCCTGCTTAGTGTGTAGGGAGCCGTGAACACTGCATAAGGACCCTGCAAATTGGAAGCTATGTCTTGTGTCTCCTGCAGCTTGTCTGCTTGTGTCTTGTGTCTCCATCTTTTGTGTCTTATAATAAAATCATCAAATTCAGGTGTTTCAAACCAGCAGCTGAGAGAACAAAGACACTTCTCTGTAACAGACTGCAAATCTCTCTGTAATTGTCTCAGCGGGCATCCAGCTTTCCAGCACTCTTGAATTGTTAATGTGCCCTTTTGTGTGTCTCTTCACTGAACCATTGCCCTTAAACCCGGCTGTTAATGGCATATTCCCTCCTTTCATGTCTCACTCACTTCATGAACAGCAAAAATATGAATGTGGTTTTAAAAGAATTTAATGGCTGTGTGTAAATGAGCATGAGGGCGGCTGTTGTTGGATTCCCATGAGGCATTTTAGAGGGCGTCAGGTTGAAGGTCTGCATGTGTCACTACACAAAGCGAGTACTGGCTGTTCAGGGATTCCGTTACTGATCTGGCACGGGCTGAGCTGAACCAAACCCACTCTGGCCATTTTCCCAACAAAGAATGGATATCAGTCTCTGGATTGGTGACTGTCAGATCACACCTCTAACAGTATCAAAGTGATGCTAATGAGTTAGATATGAATAAGACATATAGTGACAGAACTGTACATGGCTGCAGTAGGCCTATATCTGAATCAAAGAAATCTAAATCACACTGATTTAAAGGGGCATTGATAATGAATTAATATAGGCAATGATGTTAGCCAATAGAAGTGGGTGGTTACACTGAAGTTTTAAAGGGAAAACACACTAATAAGAAACGGTAGAAAAAAGGTCATAAATTACTCAAATTTGAATGTTTTTCTGCAAATACACTTAAGAAATATTATAATTACACCTCAGGGAGCATAGTACAATTAAAACAAAGACATCTTTAAGATGTTTTCCAGTTGTAAATTTTCCTGCTAATTTTTGTTTGAATCTGAACTTATGTTCAAATTCTCTGTCATTAAAATTCACTTTTGTACTTTTCTATGAACACCTTTTAATCAGTGGCAAAATTCTTGCTGACATGCTATTATATTTTTGCTGCTTTATTTGTTTTTTATTGCTTTCATTGATTTGTATTGCTTTGATTCTGTGTGTGTGTGTGTGTGTGTTGTTCTGGTAAACCCTACTTATGGGGACAAAATGTCACTACAAAAATGGAAATATACTTAAATAAATATATAAATCCTTGTCTGTCATGAGTGGCTATGATAAAAGCGCACGACGAAGGAGTATCCAAACACAAACAGTCTTTATTAAATCCACACTGGAGAAATGAGTTAAAGCAAACACAACCACTATACCATAAACAATACCAGACAATGAACTGAACAAAACTCAGGGTTTAAATTACAGGGAGATAATTGGAAGAACCAAACAGGTGTGGGATTAACTAATGATCAGGAATAGTTTTGTCAAAAATATCGATATTTCGATATGTATCTACTGAAATATATGAAACAGTCCCAATACTTCTTTTCTGCAGTATTGATACACAGATACCAGTTGCGTGTGCTCGCTCTCTTGTCCGATGGCGAAGTTACACACATCCACCCGCCTCCTGTTACTCACTTGTCTCATTCACACCGGTTGAATAGTGCTTGTATTGAGCATAATTTTAGTCATCCCCGCAGGTTTCACGCTCACAATAAAACCATGTGCACCATAAGTGCCGCTCTCATAAAGCCGCCTCTAAAACAGTGGCGAGTACCAAATTGACTTCTTTTTAGTGGCTTATTGCACTTAAATGGTCAAATACATACAAAACTATGTCAAAATGCTCGTCTTGTTGAGTATTCAGATAAATACAGTCAGTTTTGGAACTTAAATAGTTGAGAGAAAATGCATGTTGTGTAACTACATTGAATCTGTGCATAAGCTCTTAAAGTGACAGCAGCCTAATAAACCTGCTGCTGTCTGTCATGTGAATCAAAGAACAAAAGACAAAGAGAAAATCACCCGCTGCTCTTGACTGAATAACTTTTGTAACTTTAATTGTAGAGTACCTACAATGAAAACTATCCGGTGTTATTTTACATTTGATTACTTTCATTTCTGTAATACTTCTTACCTGAATTGTTAGACCCACCTGAAAAACTTAAAGCCATTGCCTGATAAGGCGGCGAGACAACAAGTCAGCTGCCTATAGGTTTTAGGATGCAACCAGGAACTAAACACAAGAAGAGAACACAGAAACAATAGGAACAGAAAACACTTCAACTTAAAAGTCCTTAATAATAACAAGTTAACTGTATGGCGGTATATATATGGCAGTTTTTTCCTGTGGTATCGAAAATGTTTTTTGAATATCAATATTTTTCATGGTATCATATCAAAATGGAAATTCCAGTATCATGACAACACTAAACAGGAACACAGGCAAACGGAAACAGAGAGAAAGCTAAACCTAAACAGAACATACACATTACATTGTCCTTGTGGGGACATTTTAAAACAGCTTATATTTGAATCATACTAAGTGATGTTTTTTTTTTTTTTTAAATGGGGCCTATACCATGAAGCCGGTTTAGGTGGATAGCCAGGTATGTTTTCAGTTTAGTTTGCGCCAACCCTGGACCCACAATAAAGTCACTCCCCCAGTTTCTCTTGCTCCAAATTAAAAGATATTAAAAATAGTAAAAGATTATTAAATACAAAATGTACCCGTTTTTATTTATTATAATCATTTTGTATGATTTTATTTATAGAATTATTAATTAATACCCCTAATTATAGTTACATACCCCATTACAGTTTTAATTAAAACATTATTATTAAATATTTAGTTATTACTATTATTATTACTGTTATATTTTACAGAACAACAGTACATTTACAACACTTAATTTGAATTATCTTAATTTTGTTGCTTTCGCACAGTGCTTGCAGAGATTGCACAGCTCCTTAAATAAGTTAATTAAATAAATATATGAAATATTAATTTGAGTTTAATTAATTCGAATTAAATTAGAATTAGAAAGTTTAATTAATTTTAATATGCTCGAAGAAGAGTTGTGCAGAGCGATATGAGAGAAAGGAAACTCATAGCTATGCAGGAAATATCTTGCCTTAGTTAAGTTTGTTTGTAATTGGTCAGTGTGCGCTTTCTGAGTTCAAATATTTTCATATAATTGATCATTGCTCCAAGAGTCATGTAATCATAGTTAATGATTTCTTTATGAATTAATTGTAATATTGACAGTGTTGTTAAGCTGGTTTAGTCTATTGCCTTACATCTGGCTTTCTCAATGTCAAATAGTACTGCAGGTCCATTCACCCTCTGTCATTCCAAACCGCACCAGAATTCCAATCCTGTGGTGACAGGATTGGTGTTGTTACCATGGAAATCCTCCCCTGCAGTAAAACAGATATTTTCCATCCCCTTGGGAGAGGTTGCTAGGCAACATTGCCTGAACCAATGGGGACTTGTTACAATTAGTTTGAGCTTATGGAAAGGTCAGAGGATGTGTGATGTACACCAGGGTCATGGAGCTCTTAGCCTCATTTCTGCTCACACATAAAACTTTTGCTCATAAAAGAGAAAAAAACTAAAACTAAGCCACAAATCATTGAATATGAATTTCCAGACTTATGCTGCCTTGTACAAATCTGTTAAGTTCTTTGAAGTGTATCTTGAGCTGCAAAGTCAAATAATGTAGGAAATCCAAAGCCGGGGTGTCATTGAGTTTTATTTATTTTTAATTATTGTGTTTTCTTCAAGAAAAATTGTGAAAATGACATTTAAAACCAAAAACTAACATCTGGAGGAGGACAAATAATTTGAGAAAAAAGGGAAGTTTAAGCAACACAACGATGTAGAACAAACGATGATGACAAGGAAATCCTCTCTCTTACACTTCCTGTCTGCACACACATTGAAGCAGAGGAAGCTAAAGACAGTCTCTGAGCACAGTGGCTGCTGCTAATGGTTCCTGTTTCTTTCTCTCTATTTTTATTATTTTTTATCTCCATGTGTGTGTGTGGACAGAAATATCTGTGGAAATGAGATCGCTTGTGAACAGACTCCCAGTCGGCCAGTCTGTCTCTTGTTTGTTGCGTGTTGTGTTATTGGCATTTATACAGATCTCCAGGAAATACCTTTTTTGTGCGCGCGGTGGTTGCTGAGGCACACACTCTTGATCCTCTGGTCAAACAGAAAAAAAAAATGGGATTTCATTGTCGAATGCTAGCACTAAATAAATGTATATGTTAAAAGGGTCATGAGTTGAGAAATCAACTTGTCATTCAGCCTTTGATATATAAAAGTTCATCGTGATATAAGAATATCCTGTAAGTTTCGGAGCTGAAAACTTCCTTGTTAGTCAAAAAAAAGCTTTTATTGACACCAGGCCCAGCAAACGCTCGATCTCAGAATGTGCCAAGCTGTGACGTCAGAGTCTGGTGAAACACCTCAACAGAAGTACGCCTGATTCTGTAGCCCCGCCCACCGAAATGTAACATAAATAACATGGGCCTATGTGGAGCTAAACGGATCGCGCTACCGAGCAATAAACATACCGAAGATATTGCGCTGTGCCCGGTTGTGGAAAAGTTGTGGGTGGGGCTTTCCTCCCAGCCCTCGAGATCCACAAGCACTCCCTCGACGCATGATGTTACTGGCTCACACACCTGGTGAGACTCCTTCGATGAAGCGGCCTCTGGGGCGATGGTACCATCCGACCTGATCCTCTGTCCTGGCTCTGTCCCTGACATCCTCAGTCTGCGGTGGGCTCAAGAAACATCTCTGTTGGTTTACTCGTTGGTGGTGGTTGACTGGTCTCTGGCTGCGCTGGAGTCGGTGTGGGACTGGTGAGATCCTCCTCGGCCGACCAGACTGTGAGTGGTGATGCGCTGCTCAGCAGCACCCACTCAACGAATTTGGCAAAGGATCCCCGAGGACCCACACTGGGCAGGCGAGCCTTTGTGCGCTCGTTCAAACTGGCCAGGTAGAACAAGCACAGGGAATGATCTGGAAAGTCTGTAAGGCTCGCTAGATGGAGAAACGCACCAGTGTGGACCTCGAGTTCATTCTCCTCCTGCTCCAGGCAAAGCAGTAAAACAGCAGGTGAGCACATGCTGTCTATGGTTTTGGTCCGATCTTCTGTCATGGGTGGCTGAGTCACAGAAGCTCACAATGACAAAGGAATCCAGGAAATAGTACTTTAATGCAAACACGTAGAACAGACAGGTCAAACCACACCTTAACATTGACAAGATCGGATACTGACTGAAAGAAACAAGAAATATAAATACTAGAACACATGAGGGAGCTAATTAACAGGGCACAGGTGAAAGACATGACTAATCAGGACTGACGGGAAAACTAGGTCACAATGAAAAACTCAAATTAAGCAAATTAGTTCAATCAAATTAACTTAAAACTTTCTATTTTGTTCACAAAACTGACACATTTTGAAGTAAAGTAATTTAATTGTTTCATTGGTTTGAGTTTTATGAACTTGTTTCTTTTAATTTAGACAAATTTAAATTTAACTGAAACTGGGCTGGGATTTATATTTCCCTGCATGCTTTGCCATGAAACTCAAAAGGGAGTGTATAAATGATCAAATTATATCATGTTTTTGGTGCAAGATTAACGTCAAGTGGGAGATTTAGTAGTGTTTAATATTTTTGTTATGCTGGTTTAGAAGAGTTTCTCTGTTGTTGTTTTTTTGTAGGGTTACCATCATGGTGATGAGTAAAGCATGAGCTTAGTTTGAGAACAGTCAGATATATGTTAAATGTTTTATATTGCTGTACTCATTTAGCGAGTGCTATGCTATGCTATCAAAGCATTGTCACCAATTAGCAAGGTAGCATTTATGGAATTAGCTAGCTAAAGGTTTTCAGGTTAAATCCAATCCAATCCAAAAACTAGAACAGTGTTATATATTTTGTTGACTTGTGTACTTATGCCAGATGTTTCCAAGAATGTTTAAATCCAGAGAAATAAGCACTTTTAACCAGGACACATACCGCATCTGTGCGTTGCCTATCAATGACATCATACCTGCCTTACCCTCGATTTGCGTTTTTATTTTATAGAAACCATGGAAACGCTAAAGACACTTTATATATTATATGTTTTATTAGACAAGAAAAAACTGTTTGAATACATTTATAGACAGAAAACTAATAATTGTAAAGTAATACAGCATATTCTCCATCATACAATATGTTTTAAAATGAATTGCATGCCATTTAGCAACACAAGCCATCCAGCATTTATTAATATGATATTCTAATATTGATCTAGCTTACTGCAGTGTGCAACAAGTGTCTCATAGCAGCCGCGGAGCGAACGCACAGAGTAACGTTATAACATAATTGTCAACACACTCAAATGTATCTAATATGATAAAAAAGCGCTGCGTTATCCCACATACGCTTGACCGGAAGAAGCGGAAGCGGCGACTGTGGCATAATTAAAGTTCTGCTGCTGTCGAGCCGTGTGTCACACTCGTCTTCTCATAGCAATCGCTTCAGCAACCTCGTTCAGCTCACACAGCACTTGGCCCTGCTCTGCTTCACACTACAGTAACGTTAATAATCTCATCCATGAACATGATTTCTTCCTGCATCCCATCCCGATTCTTTTCCACCGGCTGTGAGGTGAAGACTACAACTCATTTACAACATTTAATTTGAGTAAATTCACACAAACTTGTCCCTTCTCTTTTTTTATACTATGAACGAAGGCTAGTATTACCGATACCAATACTACTGTCTTTTTCTCAATTTCTGAGGATGAAATGAGTAATTATAGCCAATCAACATTACAATATAATTGAAGCTATCATTTTTAACATCTAATAGGCTTAAAATATTTAAATTTTTTATGTAAATTAACTTAAAGGGTACATAACACAGTTTCTGCCAATCTCATTTTAATCTTGAGTACCTATAGAGTAGTATTGCATCCTTCATATCTCTAAAGAGTCTTTAGTTTTATCATATTTATAAAAGACAAATATGCTGTACCGATTCTTTCCCGAAAACAGCCGAGCTCATGCAGGTGTTCAGTGGGCGAAGCTAAAGAGTCACAAGCACACATACACACAATACATCATGGCATTATCCCTGGATAACTTTCGATTCACTATACGTTCGTGTTGTTGACATCATATGCACTTACGCACCAATTGCCAACAAAACACAGACATTTGATGCAGTTTCACTCACCATCTGCGGTTTCTACTCATGATGGGGAACAAACAAATACACTTGCAGAACTCCGTTGCTGCTCCAGAAAAGCAAACTGCATCCCCTGTTTCCTTAACACTGGGTTATTTGGGAAGCTCAACAAGGTTATCTTTCCCTCACAACCAAAAACACACTTCTTTAGTGGTATTGTTGATTTTGTGGTCTAAAAACAAAATGACAGCGCTGCCGACGGCTTCTGTAACCTGAACGAAGCTCGTTGATGAGCGCACTCTTGCTCTCGCTCTGGATGACTTGTGCATGCGCTCATCCGGGAGAAGTGCCCATACAAGGAATTCTGCCCTTTATGACGTCATACAGCGCCAAAAATTTTTTCCAAAACTTGTTTGAATCCTGAAGGAGTGTATTTGGCACAGAAATACTCCGTCATACGTCCAACTCATTTTTTTAAATTTTGGCCATAGCTCTCTCTGTTTTGAATGAGAGCTGTGAGTTCATTTTGTTCCCCACTAAGTTTATTTTGTGCATTAATTTTCACTGTAATTTTAAACAAAATTACTGTTTAAAACATTTGGTATCATACGGAGCCCCGCACATGATATGCAGGAAAAAACTAGTAGGCTAAATCGTGCGCACGATTTATAAATCGAGGGAATAAATTAGTAAATTGTGTGGACGGTTTAGCAAGTCGAGGGAACGAAGTAGTAAGTCATCCGCACGATTTAGCAAATCGAGGGAACAAAATAGTAAATTGAGCGCATGATTTATACGAGGGAACTAATTAGTAAATGGTGTGCACAATTGACTTCTTTTTTTCTTGCACGTCATGTGCGGGGCTCCGTAGTATCAATATTTTTAATGCGAGAATCAATCTTCTTGATACAATGTCAGTATCACAGATATTTAGTCAACACATGAGAAATGCTTTTTTAGATATGTAGACTGGAAAAACCCAGTTTCCTGAGGTCAAGATCTGGTCTGTCTCTCCTCTCTCTCTCCCTTGTTTTTTGATGATGAGAGGGAATCTCTGGTGTCCTGAGGTTTCATCTGCTCTCACTGCTGTATTTTATCTGCTGATGTGACAGCAGTCCTGCGGCTTTTACGGTCCTATAACGTGCTGTATTCTCCCTGCATGCTGAATGACAAAAATAGATGTCATCTTACAGGCTAAAAAAAAATGTTTTGACATGAAAGACAGTTAAACTACTCAAGAAACGTTTTCTCAAGAAACCAGGTTATAGTGTCTGTCACTTAAAAAAAGTGAATTTGGTCATTAAAGCCTTGTCGAGACTGATAATGGTCCAAAAGAGAGCTTGATTTTAGATCACTAAACTTCCCAGACTTAATTAGCAGTCAGCCTTCTGTGGAAACGCATCAGCACAGCTTTCACTTTCATTTTCACTCTACTCACTGCTAGTTAGCTTGTGTGGCCGTAAAGAACACATTAAAGTGAGAATATGAGAAGAGGGTGGGGGGAATGTGTGATTTAATGAGACATAATGATAAGATAATGAAGAGAGGATGACATGATACAGAATGTGTTGTGAGTGACCCTCAGGGCTGATTCAAAAACATTTAAAAATGAATTGCTTCACCAAAAATGCTAAAATGTTCTGAATCTATATGCTTGCTTAGTTAATAGGACAGACAATTGCTTTGAATTTATCACTCACCATGTTGTCAACGAATCTAGCATGTGCAATTTACATTTACAGTAATGCTATTGACACTTGTTTTCGAAGCAAATTAGAATGCATTCAGGCAATACATTTTGACAGTCTGTGTGAGAATCAAACCCATAACTTTGGGGGTTTTAGTACCATGCTCTACAAGTTGAGCGACTAAAACAGCATGCAAATTCATTATGTGACATACTTCACATAAGTTCTGATTAGGGCTGTCAAATGATTAATCGCGATTCAAGTCAAGTCAAGTCACCTTTATTTATATAGCGCCTTTTTACAATGCAGATTGTTTCAAAGCAGCTTCACAGTGTTAAACAGGAAAATAATGCAACAGAATTTGATTCGGCTGTACAGCTGCTCTGGAGAAAACGGTGATGTCATCAGCTAATTTCAATTATCATATAGTGTCAATGTGGGCAGATCAGTAATATAGTTGAATATTTAGTGTCCCCAACTCAAAAGCCAAAGCCAATGGTGGCAAGGAACCAAAACTCCTTCAGTGGCCAGAATGGAGAAAAAAACCTTGTGAGAAACCAGGCTCAGTCGTTGTGCCAGTTCTCCTCTTGCCGACGAACAAACAGTGTATGATTATGTTTCTGGCGACATTACAGGTCAGAAGTCATATTAGATCGAAAGATATTCGTAAGATTGTTCGAAAGATCGGAGTCGTCACGCCGGAGACGTGTTTAATGAGGATGTCGTGTCAATGCGGCATTTACAGGGGAAGTTTAATTGACACGGTCTCTGCAGATATTTCAGGGATGCGTTGGTCATGTCTAGGCCCGGATCCAGCTGACTGCAGTAAACCTCGGGATAAACAGAGAGACTAACATTAGCGCAGATGCCATTCTTCTTAGGATGTAACGAGTACATCAGGTGTTATGGGAAGTGTTCCTGGTTCCGGCTGACCTAGTTAATGCAGCCTAAAACAATCATTTAACTGATTTGAATAAAATATAAATTAAAAATGTTTTATGTGTATGCCATAGTAAAGAGATGTGTTTTAGTCTAGATTTAAACTGACAGAGTGTGTCTGCTTCCCGAACAATGCTAGGAAGACTGTTCCAGAGTTTAGGTGCTAAATAGGAAAAGGATCGACCACCTGCAGTTGATTTTGATATTCTAGGTATTATCAACTGGCCAGAGTTTTGAGACCGCAATAGATGTGATGGAGTATAATGTGTTAAGAGCTCGCTCAAGTACTGGGGAGCTGAACCATTCAGTGCTTTGTAAGTAATTAGCAAGATTTAAAAGATTTAAAATTTATACAATGTTTAATAGGGAGCCAGTGCAGTGTTGACAGAACCAGGCTAATATGGTCATACTTCCTGGTTCTAGTAAGAACTCGAGCTGCTGCGTTTTGGACCAGATGTAATTTATTTATTAAGCGAGCAGGGCAACCACCCAGTAGAGCATTACAATAATCTAGCCTTGAGGTCATGAACGCATGAACTAACTGTTCAGCATTTTGCATTGAGAGCATATGCCGTAATTTAGATATATTTTTAAGATGGTAGAATGCAGTTTTACAGATGCTAGAAACGTGGCTTTCAAATGAAAGATTGGTATCAAAGAGCACACCCAGGTTCCCAACTGACGATGAGGACTTGACAGAGCAGCCATCAAGCGTTATACAGTATTCTAGGTTACTACTAGGTAGATTCCTAATGAGCCCTAGTTATTAACCTGAAGCACCCTGTGATATTTTGTTAGAAAAAAACTATTTTTTCCGATAAAATATCTAAACGTCCATAGAACAACAGAAAACTGAAGTGCAGAATACAAACTCTGGGCTTAAGAAACAGTAAAGGGGTAATCTTAATTTTAAATCACATTTTCATTCTTTCTCTAGGTTACATCATTAAATATGGTGAACAGTAAGTCTCTTTTTGTGTATTATAAATAAGTCTTTAAATCATTCACTTAACAGTTAAAAAAAATATATTTATATTTTAAGAAAATAGCGTGAGGTGCATGCAACCTCATATTTGCATATTCATCTCAAAACTGCTCCAAGCAGCGTGTGCACTGTCAGAATGTTAGCATGCCGTTGATCAGGTATACTGACCAAATGTTCAAGGCTGTCCTTAAATATATCCAGCATTTGTATATTATTAGGGAAGCTCAGAACTCAGAACTTCACTTCACAGGATTTTTTTGCAGTGACATTTAATCAACTGTTTTGGTTTATTTATTTATGTATTGTCAATGTATAAAGTCAGTTCTCCTCAAGTGCCTCACACAAGTGTCACTTTATGAGCATGTTCCACTAACTTTGACAACCTCAAAGTGTAATATTTTTCTTCATTTTCAGCTCTAGATCTATTATTTCATCACTTTTTTAATATTTTGCTTAAAATACTGTGCATGTGCTGTTTTTCTTTAAATAATATAATATTAATTAATATTTGTTATGGTGTCTTTTAAAATATACATTTCATATTTATTCTCTGACGGTTTGTCTAATCCAGGATCTATTTAAATACTTTAAATTAATAGTTCAAATGGCCTCATCCCAAAGATGTAGCCTAATGAGTGAATAAAAGAAGGATACTGGAAGGATAAAAGAAGGATATATTCTGTGTTTGTGTTCCTTGTTGGACTTTTAGTTTGTAATCTAGTTCAGTTCCAGCTTCCTTTGATTACATCATTGGTCCTTGGTTGTTTTCACCTGTGTCTCGTTACCCTTGTTAGTGTCTGTGTATTTATTTGTCAGGTTTTGCTCTTCTATGGTGTGTTTTGTGTTTGGATCTTCTTGCGCTCATTTCTGAGTAAAAAAAAAAAAAAAAAAGATTACTAAAATACTGCTTCAATAAGTTTATGGTGAGCTTCTTTCCTGAAAACCGTGTCTCACCATCACAGTGACTACAATCTATATTTCACTTATCCCCAAAATGAGTTGTTTTCATAATTTTGTTTTGAACAGGTTTCTGGACTCTGTCCCCACTAATTAATGGACCTGGTGTATTTTTATGTTCACATCAACTGTTGTCCTGTTCTGATCTCTCAGGTGACGTTTCCCATGAGAATCTACCACTGCAACATCAACAATCAGGGTGTGATCCGTCTGGACATCCTGAAGGACAACTGGAGCTCAGTGCTCACCATCTCCCAAGTGCTGCTGTCCATCTGCTCTCTACTCACAGACTGTAACCCTGGTAAGATACACAACCATGTGACACACTTCTAACTTGGAAAGAGCAAATTTGCTGGTCATGGGCTGAAGCTCCAGTGTTTGTCAGTATGTTGGAGCTCCACCTGTTTGACCTAGACTAAAGCAGAGGCAGTTACAGGTGTGAGCATATATGCAGTTGCTTAATGCTCATGTATAAAACTGCTTACACTATTTTTATTTTATGACTCATATCTGAGCTGCAGTGGGGTTCTAAATAAACGTTGCATTTCTGTAGTTTTAGCGAATAAAGACCTGGATTTTTAACAAAGTGATAGATCTCTTCTAAAACTCCAATGCCTACCTAAATTGCATTTAAGGCAGCATAGGTGGTCCCCTTGTTGCAAAAGCTGTAATGCAAAATTGTTATCTTGACTTGACTTAAGTTTTCAGCATTTGATAATATTCAATATACACATTGCTTCAAAGATATTTTATTCAGTCCGTTTTAATAACATATCAGCAAATTTTAGGAATTCAGTTTGCATTAAGTGATGAACAAATGATTGAATCAGTGTTTTAAAGTTATTCAATGAAAATGAGTTTGAAAGTAATGAATCTCTAGAGGGAATTTTCACAGACAGGGCTTAGTTTAAGCCAGGTTTAGGCCTTAGTTCAATTAGGACACAAGTAGCTTTTATAAATGTGCCTTAGAAAAGGGGAAAAAAACATTACTGGTCTTGAGACTAAACAATATCACTGACATATTTTATGATGTCAGTACAAGTTGCTTTCAGTTCAGACAACTCAAACATGCATTTTAGTCTGGGACTAGCTTAAGCCTTCTCTGTGAAATCGGCCATTAGACTGCTTTCTAAAGCTCTCACACTCATGACTGATTCCAGAATGCATTGCATCTCCATTTAATGTTATTTAATTGTCTTGTCTGTCAGACATCCCCCCCCCTTTTTTTTTTTTTTTGTTTTTTTTTTTTGGGTTGGAGTAGAAATTAATGCGTGCAGTGGTCTTGTTTATTCATATAAAAAAAATACTTTTATCTTAAGTGTGAATTTGTGTCCGTATAGCACATCACCTAAAATGTCTGATTGTTACAGCTTAACTGTAAACTCTAACTAGCAGAACTTAAATTTAAGGTAATCCGTTCACTTTTTAGATTAATTTTTATACTACAAAAGCATGTCCGCTTTCTCAATTTTACATTAAGTGCAGTCACATACAATTTGGGTAGGGTAAGTTCCCATCATGCACTTTGGCTGAAGTGGATAATTTTTCATTTACTGCTTTATTGCAGTGGTTGTTGCCTCCGTTTTTCCTTTTGAGTTATTCATTTTAGAGCGTTTGTGATGACGTGACCTGTCTACTGTCATAGTCACTGTGCTTTTGTGAGCTTAACAGTTTAAGCCACAGCTCAATATTCAGTAGTTTTTTTTTGTTTGTTTTTTCAGACCATGTATGATGTGCTGAGAGTGCAGCAGGTAATGATTATCTCATTGTGGCATTGCATGTTCTATCACAGACATCTCTGAACATAAGCTCAGTGCTCATTCACTCCATTTAAAATGAGCAAGGTCATTGAGCTGCAGGAGAAACAAGCAATCATGCATTATTTTGCATGTTCAGGTCTAACTGCACAACAGATTCTCCATTATTGCTACTCTGGTAAATGTAGGTTAGACATCTTATCTGTTATACGCGTTTCAGATGCTTTCCACAACTAAGGTACAAAATACAGCCTGATCATCTTTATTTTTAAGAAAAGGTTGTCTTTTTGTCTGCCCGCTATCTGTCGGACACAATAAATATGTACTCAATATATTTTGGGGAAATGTGGGATCCTGCTTCTCACACAGTGATGATACAAATCAATTGTTCCTTTTTATCAATTATTTTAATGAGGTCTATCTCTAGATTAAATTAAGTAATGTATTAGAAGTACTGACTTATTTAATGTTTCTGTTTGTCATGATGAGGTGCCATAAAGGGTTGGTTCACCCAAAACTGAAAATTGTCACTAATTGTTCCACACCCGTAAGACCTTCGTTCATCTTCGTAACACAAATTAAGATTTTTGATTGAAATCTGAGAGCTTTCTGTCCCTCCATTGGGAGTGACGCAATTTACACATTCAAGGTCCAGAATGACAGGAAAGACCTCATTAAAGTAATCCATGTGACTCCAGTGGTTTAACCTCAATTTTATGAAGCAAGTGCTTTGCAAAATACCTCCTATTTACAAAATATTATCCAAAGTGCATTAACGGAACAACTTCCGGTCTTGAGACAACACGCATGCGTCGTGAATTGCAGGTCAGCATCTTCGTAAATAAAGTGTGGGTTTTTTTTTTTTTTTTGTTTTTTTTTCCTCTCCAGGTTAAACCACTGGAGTCACTTTAATGTTCTGGACCTTGAATGTGTCAATTGCGTTGCTCCCATGAATGTGGTGAGATTGTGTGTATGAATTGAGTGCTACAAATTTTCACCTTTTACATGGAACTCTTCTTGGGTTTATTTCTTTTGAGGTCAGACAAAAGTGAAAATCTGAAGACACTGAAGTGTTGAAATTGAAGAGCTTGTTTGAACACCTCTGCATTCCTATAATTGGATTCTTTCTTAACTGGAATCTCTTCTCACTGCTGTCATTTGTATATTTGCACTAGTTTACTATATACCATTGCTCAGCTAAAAAAAAGAACTAGCAGGGCTTTTACCCCTTTCAGTGTTTCTCCTGCACCCATCCCCCTCAGGCTTTGGGTCTGAATCAGGATATCCACCCCTCCCCCCATGTTGTGTGCCCATCCCCTCCAGTCTCTGTGACATCTATATGAGATTCAGCTCATTATTGTGGGGCAAGAGCCAATGACAGTTCTTTAACCTCTTATGGGCTTTCATCCCAGTCACAAGCTCCTCCATGTGTCTCTGGAGTAACAACCTTTAACCTCTCTGAAGTCCTGACACACTTTCCTTTACCACATTAAACGAATGATCAGACATGCTGGAATCCTAAGGATGTAGTTTTGTTCTTATAAAGGATGCCCACAGACCACCTGATCTACCAAAAATGGCAAGCACAATTTAGGATCCAGGGGGCCTCTTTTATAAAATGCATGCACAATCGGATTTGAACCTAAATTCTATGGATTTTTGTCCCGTAAGTGAGGAACAAATCCGGATTTATAAAGGCAGAAAGTGTTATGCGTACAGCAACCGATGAGCATGTGTACTTTTTTTTTTTTTTTTTTTTTTCTGCTTTAATGACATCACTGAATTGAGTGGTTTTATTTTTTAAAATAAGTGTCCTCAGAGTCCAGATCAAAGTTAATGTGTCTTCCTACTTTACTGTGGAAGTGTTTCTAAAGTCGGAAAACACAAATGGATCATACAATAGTGTGAATGGGGCCAAACTGCTACTAACTCCTCTCGCTATTCCTTTTCCTTACAGCTGATCCTGAGCATCGCCACACAGTACCTGACCAACAGACCAGAGCACAAAAGGATAACCAAACAGTGGACCAAACGCTACGCCACATAGACGCTGACCCCCACCCTTTAAAGCGCACTTATCCTGCTGCACTGACCCCCATCGCGCCAACCCCCATTAGCAACTCTTCCTTGACCGTTTTTTTGTTTTTAAAGAACCGTTATATGATATATATTTGCACAGAGTAGATTGTTCTGTTACAACTGAATGATGGTCTTCATTCAGCTTTGTAATGTGTTATAATAAAGTTTGATTAAATTACACTTAACCACCAGTGTTTTAATTTTAGATATTTCTCATCTGCTCGTCTATGGCTGGAACGAAATCATCAGCTGAAAGTGTCAGCTTATTTGGTGAATTTTACAAAAATGGAATGAGGCATCATATTACTTAATGAACTTTTTTTCTTTCTTTTTTTCTGTTGACTGACAACTCATTTCCACTTCAAATTCTAATTAACGTTTAATGGAGTAGTTCACTTTAAAATGAAAATTGCCCCGTGATTTATTCACCCTCACGCCATCCAAGGTGTATGTCTTTCTGATAAACTCCGTTATATTAATAAATATCCTGACGCTTCCAAGCTTCATAATGGCAGCGACACTCAAATGTGCATCCATCCCTGACAAACATACTCCACATGGCTCCAGGGGGTTAATAAAGGCCTTCTGAAGCAAATCGATGGGGTTTTGTAAGAATGTTTAACTTTAAAAAATATCTAGCTTCCAGCAGACCACCTTCCTTTATTCAAAGTATGAAAAAAGCATAACTGGTGCGACGTATGACTAGAACATTAGCGTAAGCGTTTTGAACGGTGAGAGGTGTTACACTTTCTGCATAAGTTGATTATGGAAGGCGGTCTGCTGGAAGCTAGATATTTTATTTTAATGTGATAAATATGGATATTTTTCTTAAACCACATCGATTTGCTTCAGAAGCCCTTTATTAAACCCCTGGAGCTGTGTGGAGTATGGATGTGCTTTTACTTCGATTGTGTTCATCAGAAAGAAGTCATATACACCTAGGATGGCTTGAGGGTGGGTAAATCATGGGGTAATTTTCATATTAAAGTGAACTAATTTAACATGTAAAAAAACAATGAATGTTCTGAATGCATTAATGATATTTGTGCTTCATTGTGATTCAAATTATGTGCCTATGCAGAAATCTCAGTAGTCCTAAAAATTTTGCTTTTGTGTGTAAAATTTAACTTCTCATTTGTAGTGAAATATGAGATGGCTTTTTTGTGACTTCACATCATAAAACAAGCTTATCTTGTTTTTCCTTTGGTATAATTTATTTTTTTTCTCTTTTAAACCATTTGACAGAAAATACAACCAATTGTTGTATGCTTTTTTTTATATATATATCTCATATAAAATGCACATTGTGACACATACATTCATTTCTAAGCAACCAAATTACTAAAAGTGTTTGTACTGTTTGACTGCAGTTATTGGTCAGCCTGTTTCACGTTTGCTGTTAATTACCACAGCCAACACTTTCCTTCAGTAAATGAATGGCTTACCACACATTTAACCAGACTAACAGTCTTGTCAGTGGTGCTCTGGGGCTTGTTAATATTTTCCATTCACCTTTCAGTATGACCGGCAACAAAACCGCAATGCTATTGTTATGAGCAGCTTTATGAATGTTCATGACACAACCATCATACCACAAATGCCGTTGTTTATATAGCACCATTCCGTTTTAATAGGGAACCTAAATATCATATACAGACAATTAGCATATCTCCATCACCATTACATTTCAGTAGGTTATAATAGAATATATTATCATATTCTACTTAATTTAGCTTTTGTTGAAATCCAAAATTATCTAATTTCACATCTTATTTCATGTAGGTTTTTTTTATGTTTACACTGGCCTTGTCAAGATGAATATTTCAAATGTTACTGGAGGATATATTTTTTTTGTACTGATTTCTTTTATTTGGCACAAGGTACAAAAATATTGACTGTTAATAATGTGGTGTGGTATGAATGCTAACCTTACTGTGACAGGGTTGAAGGCCCCTGGTACACTGAAAAAAATGCTTTTCTTACATTGTATTTTTGTCTTGTTTCCAGTCCAAATATCTAAAAATTCTTAAATCAAGATGCTTTAGATATTTTATGTAATTTTACTTATCTAGTAAATGCATCTTGATTTAAGATTTTTGATATTTCGACTGGAAAGGAGACAAAATACTAAATAAGAAAAGCATTTTTTGCAGTGTATGTGGTTTTAAAGAGAGAAAATATAATTACTGATAGTAACATTTTTAAATTACATGATAAAAGAGAATTTAAATCCTGACACCAGGCCCTGTAATTTCTGCCAAACTGCCTCTGAAAGTAAATAATGGAAAAAAGCGTGAAAAAACATAACTCTCAGACCTGAGAAGAAGTTTCATATTGAAAACTCATTCAGATTTATTCTCTTTGCACAGCCATTCCCAAATCTATACAGTATATTCATTTCCCTGTCATTTTCAGGCACTCAGAGACTATGGGTGTCTTTATTTGTTGCAGTGTACACTTTACTACATCATTAAAAATAAAACATTATGAATACAAATTAAATTAAACATAACCCTGCACTGTTTGTAATATGACCTAATATTCCATTGTGAACATGTGATTTTAGAACATCTATCAGTGATGTATGAAGTCATTCCCTCTTTCTAGAGTCAAAACAACAATTTTAAATGACAAAGAATCTCTTGTTGACTTTAAGTGTGTATGTGGCATTGGTTGTTGAGTGTAACTCATAAAGATTGTCTGCTAGCAAGCAGAAGTCAGACTATCTGCCCACATCAATAAAAGTCATCAAGAAAGATTTTTTGCTGCACGCTGCTGTTTCCCTGTATGCCACATGACCTCATGCTGCACTCAGCCTGCAATGCATCCAGCATGCAACATCACATTGAGAGTCTGTAAAGAACAGACAGGAAGTAGATTGGCTCACCTTCCCCTTTCCAAATGTGAGGAGGGTGTGTGTTTATGCAAAGATCTAAGATGGAATAATAGGGGGTTTCCTATAAAACGGGCACATGATATGAGTGATCATGCCATGGCAATCATGGCCTGGAAGAAGGAAGGAACTTGACCGCATTTTACTCTACCAGTATTACATCACAATGACCCTTAGATCTTCCACCAGAGAGGTTTTTCACACGTAAGTTAAGGTCCTACATAAGCAATTCTTAAAAGACCAAAAATGAGTCTGTTCTGATGGTCGTCAACAATCATTGAAAAAAGTGATTGGATTTACATGATTTAATTGTGTACATCAGTCCCACATGAATCTATTAAGTTAAACAAACATAATTTGTTCATGTAACTTTAATATCATGGAATAAATACATTTTAAGTGACCCAATTAAGTAGTCTCAAAGTGAATTTTATATGGCTCCCTGACATGATTCAGGCATTCAATTTCATATACTTTAATGTTGCACAACTGAATTATAATACTACACTAGCTAGTTGACAAACTTTTAGCTAGTAATAGCACACATTAGCATCTTAAATGTTAATCATTAAAAGCTCTTTCAGCAAAGCAGTTATGACATTAGCTGTATCAATCCACAGCCTAAGAAAATGCTCCCCTCTTCTCCACAATGGTAACCCACTGTAATTTAAATTGTTCTAATAATTCCAACATAATTGAATATTAAACACAATCAAGTCTCCCCTTTTTCATCTTGCTCAAAAATACATAAAATAACACTTTTACCTATAAAATAACAACATTTACTCTCTTGATTTAGCCATATGCAAAGCATGCTGGGAACTAACAAGCCCCACCCAGTTTCAGTTAATGCAACACAAATCATTCATGTAATCTCAACACAAACAGATTAAGTAAACTTCAATTTGACTTATATTTAAGTGGATTGAAAACAAACAAATTAAGTTAGGACAAAATGTATAGCAATTGTGTTGCTTTAGCTCATTTTAAGTAAGCAATTTGAACAAGCAGTAAAAATATTTTCTTTCAGTGATGGCAAAAGCAAATAATAACTAACCATATAATCATACATAATTAGGCTAAATATATAGGCCCATCATCTTTTAAAAGGGAAGTAAATCACTCCCTATATCTTTTGTTGATGGAATATATATATATATATATATATATATATATATATATATATATATATATATATATATTAAACTTTACAGTTTCACTGGCAGTGGCAGCCAAGATAAATCAGGTTTGTTCAGCCACAAAGTGTTTTGTATGCTGAATTGTTGGCTGCTGAGAGCATGAAACCATCCATATTCAAGAGACAGTTAGAAACCAAAGTCCATTTTTCTGTTCATCCTCTGTCATTTTAATACATTTACAAATCGTTGGTACTATGCCATTATTGGTAATATCATAAATAGTGTATACTGTAATTTTAAGGATATTTTAGTTTACTGTTGAATGATAAGTGAAATAAGTGTGATACTGTACATGTTGAACAGTCCCTTGATGTAATATAAAATATTTATCCTAAAGCAGAAACAGAACCTCTGACTTGACCTGTTTTGGGGAAATTATCAAAAATGCAATCCACTACAGATATCCTAAAGTAAACTGGAAAACAGAATTTTTTTTTTTACTATTAATTAAATTAATTAATTTAATTTTAAGTTACTTTCCAAAACTCTACACAAATACAAAAGTCCCACGTCTCTAAGATCCCATGCTTGTGTGCAACTTATGCTGTATGTGTTCATGTGATTGTGTTTCTGTAAATGACAGAAATATAATATATCATAATGAATCAACCAAAAAATAAAACACTTTTAAAAAACCTAGAAAGGCAAACAGCAAGGCAATAAGTCTGCATGTATATGCTATATGTGAATCTTCTTTTGTCCTAAGGTGGTCAATCAAAAATGTATGTATATAAAATACTACAATTTCTATATGCATTTCACCTACTCGAAATGTTGAATATGTTCTGCCATGTATAAACAACTTGAAAATGAACAGAAGTTTATTTTCTCCAGACTAGACAGATGTTAGAGGACATTACAATGTCTTTTATATGGCATCTGTAACTTTAATATTTTTGGTTCAGTTCAGTCTATTCTCAGCCAAGACTGGCAATTGATTAGTTTGTAATAAGATTGCTTTGTGCCAGTAAATTTCAGTTGGTCTTTTTTTTTCTTTTCATGTATTTCATCATACATTATTTTCATCATTATATCTTTAAATATTATTAATAAGCTTAATTATTGCATGTTGCTTATTGTAATAGGCTATTACACGTTTATTTGCTCTGTTGTTACTTTATAAAACTGTATTTACACAATAGCCTTTCACTGTACATCCAGGTACAATAAATAATATAATAATAATAATCTAATCATGTATATAGCACCATTAAAAAATGCAATGTACTTTCCAGGGAACACACACATAAACACGTAAAAAAAAAATATTGAAACATAAAAATGTAGGCTACTAACAAAAAGGTTGGGGTGAGATGTGCATAAATCATATGAAAAGATTGTGTTAATTATATGAATACATCATGCAGTCTTTTAACTGACCGTTGACAGTCCAACTCTTCAAAGAAGCGTTTTGTGCTGATATTAAGTGTTTGAGAGTCGTTTGTTAACGCCGTCTTTCTATCTCCGTTCTCTCTCTCACTCTCTCTCTCTGTCTCTGTGTGTGTGTGTGTGTGTGTCTGCAGCAGCAGCAGCAGCACTTCCGCTCTGAGAGACACGCGCGTCCACGGACACACACCGACACAAAGAGAGGTACACAACCCTTTAAACCTTACAATATACTTCATATTTCTATTATGTTTAAATCGGCGGTGCGTTAGAATGCCTTTATTCTCGTCTGTATCGTAAGGGTCAGAAACAATTATCCATCGATGTTAAATGAAGATTGAGCTCAGACAACTACGATCATATAGTTATGACGACGCATTTACTGTGTTTTTACCATATCTATTCACCGGATTTGTGGGACGGGGTAAAGTTGGAGTTTGGTGAACTCGACATCGATGCGTGTTTGTGCTCGACTTCCTTCAGTTTAATCTCGTGTCATTGATCGCGTGTGTACGGATTCGCTTCGACCACATTCAGCGTTACATTTGAGTGGATCATCAAACACAAACACAAGCGACGGATTAACGTCTGGTCTGGCCGTTTAGAGGTGGTTTTACTGTTACTTTAGGATGAAACGAGGAGTAATCACACGCAGGATCGCGCCGTGTTGTTGATCTGGAGTTAAAGGTCAAACCCGCGTCGAAACACTTGATACATGGTTACATTCATACATTGTTACACCTCATTGCATCGTTACAGCGAAACGTTGTTACATCTTTGCGTAGATGCGCGGTTACATTCACACTGTGTTTTACATCATTTTTTCTCATTGAAGTGTCTCTCTCTCTCTTAGATCGGGATGTCGGATGAGGACTCGCGAGCCAGCTCTAGCTCATCCTCCTCTTCATCCTCCTCCACCCATCAGCAGCAGGAGAAAGACACACCTGGGAAAAAGAAAGACAACAAAGCCAACATGAGCAAGACCTCCAAACTCCTCTCCACCAGCGCCAAGAGGTGAGGAGACACCATGAGCGTAGGACAGATCTGGGCCGTGTCCCAAACCCAAGACCGCTCCTAGTCAATGAGTTTTTGTACAAGTATATTGGATTCAGACAAAATTCCATGGCATGAGCATCATGTCAAATGATATAGATTGAATTTAAGTTAGCCTTAAAGATAAGCAAATATTTCATAACTACTGAGATAATTTTTTTTAAATAGAAATGAAAACAGAAGTTGAAAAATTAAGTGTTCAGGTGTAATGATCCTGTATATAGTATAAAATAATCAATTTACAAAATTTACATCTTAATCGTATTAAAGGGATAGTTCACCCAAAAATTACTCGCCCTCAAGCCATCCTAGGTGTATATGACGTTCTTCTTTCAGATGAATTCAATCAGAGTTATATAAAAAAATGTCCTGGCTAATCCAAGCATTATAATGGCAGCCCAAAATTTGAAGCCCAAAAAAGTGCATCCATCCATTTATAAAAGTAATTCACACGGCTCCGGGGGGTTAATAAAGGCCTTCTGAAGAGAATCAATTGGTTTTTGTAAGAAAAATATCCATATCTAGCTTCTGGCAGACTGCCTTCCGTATTACGAAAAAAGCGTAACTGGCGCGACTATGGCGTCAGCATTTTGAAATGCGAGAGGCATTACACTTTCTTCGTCAGTTGAATAGACCTAGGATGGCTTGAGGGTGAGTAAATTATGGGCTAATTTTCATTTTCGGGTGAACTATCCCTTTAACTCCTTAATCGTATTAACAACCTAATATGTTGAAAATGGCTCCGGTAATGTTTCTTGTCACATTCAGGTATGAACTACATAAATCATTTAAAACAGAGGTGTCCAATCCTGCTCCTGGAAATCCACTGTCCTGCAGAGTTCAGCTTCAGCCCCAATTAAACACACCTAAAACAGCTAATCAAGGGCTTCATCCGAAATCACAGACATCCTACATATAGTACCCTATATACATACCCTATATATAGTAGGCGGAAAAACAGTATGTGACAAAAGTATGTCCGATGTGTATGTGTTCACAGTAGCTACTAAAATACCTACTTCCGGCGAGATTCTGAAGTGTGCATACGATGGACACTTTACTATCTCATGAGGCCATGGGAGAGGATTTTTGTAAATGGCAGTGAAGCGACGCAACTGACGCTGGTAGGTCACATGATAATGACTGAATGGCGAATGTAGCACGTCCGGATTACATTCATACTATATAGTATATATTCAAAATAAGTACCTACTCGAGAGTTTGGACACAGCCAAGGTCTTGGTAGGCATACTAGAAACTTCCATGCAGGTGTGTTGAGGCAAGTTGGAGCTAAACTCTACAGTGGCCGACCAGGGCCGAGTTTGGACACCACTGACTTAAAACATAGCCTATTATTTAAAATGTTAAAATTAGACCAAAAAAAAGTTGAGTACTTTGCATCACTGGATATTGTTGTCTGTGTCTTATAACATTTCTATTGTGAAACAGTTGTCAAATATTAAACGTTAAGCTTTTTACCATCAAAACTGAAGCGTTGTGCTGGAACTCATGTTTGGCTTCTGTGAACAGTAAAGCTACTGCCTTTGATTTGATTGGCCATCTCAATCATTTTAACACTGACTAGTGTCGCTAGACCGTCAATGTTAAAACATCTTTCATGTTTCAAAACGTAACTTTTTTGTTATCGAGTGGTACATAAATGAGTGCAGCAGAGTGGCATGAAGAATATTAAATATTGACGGCGGACAATTTGGCCATATCTTATTATTGTCAATGGTGGTTACAGCCTTGTCATCATGCCACTTTTAGCCTTTCATCAGGATTGTGGGATATCATAGGCAGCCAATGATACAATTATACTGCCGTCAAAAATTATTAATTTCAAATATTAGAAGACAGGATTTGGAGGCAGCTTCACATTGTCTTAGGGAGTGTTTTTTAAATTGGTGCTTCATGTTGTCTTTCAGGATTCAGAAAGAGCTAGCTGACATCATGTTGGACCCTCCACCGAACTGCAGGTAAGGAAATGCTTTGGCTCTCTTTTTTATTATCCGTTTGCATTAGTGGGTATCGATGTTTGGATCATGCTTAAAGAACCAGATGCAACAAACAGACTTCTTACAGCAATAGAGGTGCGGTCACATTAGCAAGATGTTGGCCAAATAAGGTCCATTGTCTATTGTCAGCAGTGTAGCTATGTATGAAGCACACAGTCACTTTCAAACCAAACATCTTTTTGTTGGCGAATTTGTGTGACCAACTTGAACACAAGCAAAATCTGCTCAGGGTACTTTTTTCACCTTCGCGTGAGACTCCAAAGCGCAAAGATTCCTATTTAAGTTTCGGAAAGCAATGGTAGTGTGACCACTTTTTAACTCTTGGTAGTAGTTTTTGCAGTGTGTGCTCCAGCTCTTTAATTTTATGTGGTTGGCATCAGTTGCATGTCTAAATACATTCGTGCAGCTGATTCATAGAGGTCAAAGTGTGGTTGATGCTGCAGCAGTATCATGTTCTAGATAACCCCTAAACCTTTCCCAGCAGTTGTCGTCTCAGCAGTGAGGGATACGCATCATACATAACTTTTTTTTTTTTGTTTTGTCTAAAATTAGAATATCAAAAAAAGTGTTACATATTTGACCTAGAGAGCAGTGGTGTATGTGAATGGAGCGCCAGTCTAACTCCTGAGCAATCCAGGGGTCCATTCGTCGTACCTCGCTTAATACTTCTGAGATGATTTGAGAGATACCAGATCTTTTAATCATGATAACTGATCTCTGGCTAATTTGGTTCTTCAAACAAATTTATGGATTTGATTAAAATATCTGGATTAAGTTGTCTGAGACAACTGCATGTTCTTGTGTTCATTGGAAAGAGCAGATATATTGATACTTGAAACCATGATAAGCAATGCAGCGATTGGCTGGCGGCAAGACATCAACGCAATGACATATTTAAATTTCTGGACCTTTATAAGGAAACAGCCAAGCGATACAAGTTATAATATATAAATTAAATGTACTGTTTGCTACATGATTCCCAATTATTTCCATTATTTCACGATTTCTAGTATCTGTACAGGCTTTATATTTTTATTTTAATGTTGTAATTTAGCAATTATTTTCATTTGACCTGTGAAGCAGATTTGTTACGTGACAGTATTAAAGTTCAAATTAATGCACAGCAACTCTCAATGAGTAAAACTGCCTGTGTGTATTCGCATACTTCCTACATATAGGGTACTATATGCATACCTACATACCTACATACCCTTATATATAGTAGGCAGAAAAACAGTATGTGACAGTATGTCACATGATAGCATTCATAACATTATTATATTATTTTCAAATGTACTTTTCAATTATTATTGCCCCTGGTTCAGTAAGATACTCTTGTAAGAAAGTAGCAGTGGCTGGTACAGACATTAAGTATCACCTTTGCTTAAAAAGATGCAGTCTAATCCTGTTTACATGAAATAAGCCTGCTCTCGAACAGGTTTGAGTTTACGGACTTGTTGCTATGACAGTAAAATCCAAATAACTGAATAACCCACGTACGAAGAACGGGCCCCAGAACAGCAGGATCTGATGTGTTTGTGTGTCTTTGTAGGATCAAATTAGTAATAAATGTAAAAATTCTTTATTTTATCATATTTGTGACTTTTCCAGAAAACACAGTATAACAGAGAATGTGGTATGATTATATTATCTTAATCTTTGATTGGCTCTTTGACAAATTGCTTGTGTTCCACTTTTGACTAAGTCGCTTAGGAGCAGAATGGAAATCTGTAAATGTAAATCTCTGTTGTGTGGTGATATTAATATGATGTTGGCAATATTGTTAAGAGGAAATGCAGGTGCTATTATAACTTTTATGCTTTGGGTAGTGCAGGACAGGGATTTGTAGCCTTTCATTAGTACTGGGTCTGTTTGTGTATTTTGATACTTTGTTCTGTTGATACTTTTATAGATATAAATTATCATTAGCTGCAGTATAGCGTCATTCCTAATTTGCATGCACAGTAAAGAGCTGCTTCATTGCAGTCAAATGATTGAAGATTTGACCAGTTTTGTTTGCTACAGTGGACTGTGATTAATTTCCACCTCACCCTCATTTAATGCTCTTTTTGTTCTCAGCCCTATAAAGGAGTGTTTCTTAACTCCAGTTCTTGGGACCCACCTCCTCCCAGAATGTTTTAGATGTCTTTTTATTCAACACACTAAGAAGCTGATGAGTTGAATCAGGTGTTTTAATTAGAGATATCTAAAACATTCTAGTACTATTCTAGTTACTATTTCGGTATGGGAAACCTCTGCAAACCATTCAGCACGTGAGTGAACTGTCCAAATGAATCTACCTGAATCTCTAACAATTTCCGATCTTTTGGCAAACCCATTTTGACTGATTGGATCTGAAGAGTCTTTTATTCACGAATCTGGCATTGGTGGTTCTGTTTCTAAGCAGCTGATAGAAAACACTCAACATCATTGCGGAAATATTAAGGACTTTGATTCTCAGGTCAGTGTTTGGTAATGTCCATCGTCAGACAAGGGTTTATCAGTAAGCGCCAAGCCGACATTTGCCCATAGGTGAGTGTTTGTCAGGCTAGTTTTTGCAGTGTGTTCCACACGTTGGTGGGAGTTCGACCAATTCAGCATGTTGAATCGTGTCGGGGCTGTCGGTGAGAGAGAATGATCTGATTGGCTGTTTAGCAAACAATTCAGTGCACGGGAATAAAAGTGAACGTGATGCAAAGACAGCACAGACAGAAGGCTGTACTAATTGTACCCCATCTTACCTGATCATTCCAATATGCAAATATTCCCATAACAGCATGATCTGCCTGGAATGAAGAAAGTGATCAGCATGATTGATATTCAAAATGGGCCGCTTTGTTTACAGTTTGTATATCTACAGTCCTAGTTTCGGTTTACCCTTTTTGAATGACAAATATAGACTATTGATATCTGATAAAGTTAGTTATGTCCTTGCACACAGGCGCAGAATGCACATGCTAGTTGGCAGTCACCTGTACTCCTTTTGATGTGTTCAATGGCTGCCAGTTCTTTGACGTCAGCTTGGTGTGCCATGGCCTTAATGCAGTACTAAGACACTTTTCTTTTCATGGGGGATATTGAAGGCTCAGCACTAAGGATTATTTGCTGCTCCAGATAGGCAAATAGTTTATATTTTTACTCGACCTGCTCACAATCTAAAGTTTGTTTATTTAATGTATCGGAAACCCTCTCCCATAATGTCTTTCCCATCAGATAATCCATTTCCCTGTTTCAGCTGCAGAAGTTTCTAAGACAACAATGAACAACTAAATTTCATTGTTTCCATGGTTAGAAAGATGCTCTATGGAAAACCTTTTGAGTCATAGATGAGATGTGGATTGTTTGTCTTGTTGTTTGAAATGTTTCCTTTTGTGGTTATTCTGTATGTGAAGATTGTGGTAAACCTCCTTGATCTTGCATATGGTTATTGATCAGTGTCATTCTGAGGAAGTCGCATGTTGTTTAGTGAGAAAATTGATTATAGATGTGGGCAGATGCTGCTTTTTTTAGGTTCATGTCTGTAACTCCACAGCAGTGTTCCAGTATGGCTCATGTAAACCGTCCTTTGACTGTATCTGAAGGTAATTGTACCTGACTCAGAACTGCACAGCTGACACACCTTGTCTTTTAAACGACTCATCATCTTTAGCATCTGTGTACACTGTAGCTCTTTTGTTCTCTTGTGTGCCCATACTTCTTAGCTGATTTTACTTACTCCTTTATATGTAGGCGTAAGAGTCCCATCTCTTCCCCTGCCATTCCAGTTCCCCCCATGGCTTTCTTCTCTCTTATCTTGATTTATTAGCAGTGTTTCCTAAAGCCAAACACACGCTACATTATTGAGGCGTGTTGCTCTTTCATGTTTAAGTCTGCAACAAAGGGGTTTAGATCATAGCCAACTTACAGCTCTAGCCAATGATGACACTTGTCTAGTAAGTGCACGTGTGATAGATGCGACAGATTTCAAATTGATTTTTAAAAAATGGGTAAAAAAAATCCAATAGACTGTTTGGTTGGCTTGTTGGCTGTTGCTAGATGTTTGCTTGGGCGTCTCAAAAAGCCAGACCTTTTCCTGACAACACACGGTCTAGGCTTTATAGCTTCTGCAGTTGGCCAAGGACCACCCACTTAGTCAGGAAAAGGCTGTCTTACTGACATGTACAGTAACCAATCACAGTTTTGTTTCATTTAATGTGATTTTTGGGGCAGGTAAATGTTGCTACAAAAACAGACTGACCCCCGGTTTCACAGACAAGGCTTAAAGGGATAGTTCACCCCAAAATGAAAATTATCCCATGATTTACTCACCCTCAAGTCATCCTAGGTGTATATGACATTCTTCTTTCAGACGAACACAATCAGAGTTATATAAAAAAATGCCCTGGCTCTTACAAGCTTTATAATGACAGTGACTTGTTTTGTTTTTGAAGTCCATAAAAGTGCATGTATCCATCATATAACTGCTCCACACGGCTTGGGGGGGTTAATAAAGGCCTTCTGAAGCGAAGTGGTGCGTTTGTGTAAGAAAAAATCCATATTTAAAACTTTATAGACTAAGGTCCGCCGGAAGTTAGTTTCTTTTAATGGCACAAACTGGCACAAATCACACACAAACATACAATACCAGTTTTATGTGATTTAGACGAATTGGGGTGGAGAGTGACATTACAGCTCCCAATTTATATTTGATATATCTGTGGAAGGAAAATAGTGCAGTGTTTGTTTTAAAGAGTTAGTTCACCCATAAATGAAAATTCTGTCATTAATTACTCACTCTCATGTCGTTCCAAACCCGCAAGACCTTCGTTCATCTTCGGAACACAAATTAAGAATTAAGATGTAATCCAAGAGCTCTCTGACCCCTCCATAGACAGCTATTTACACTGCATGCAGAATTATTAGGCATGTTGATTTTCTGATCATATTTTTTTTCCAGGCACATTTTACCAATTCCACACCACATTAATTTTAATAACTACTATTAATTTTGTATTTAATAATTTATAAGTGTTCATAAGGGCTGGAAATTAAAAACACCTTATATTCAGGTGTGCAGAATTATTAGACACATTTTCTGTTACAGATAAAATGAGCCAAAAAAGAGATTTAACTCAGACTGAAAAGTCAAAAATTCTGAAATGCCCATGAGAAGGATCCAATACTAACGCAATACTAGAAATTGCAGTTAAGGCATGACCATTGGACAGTGAAATGCTAATTGGGTCAGCAGGGTCAGACAAAAACAGGTGGTGAAGAAAAGACATGTTAACTGCAAAAGATTTAAGGTGAAAAATGAAGTGTGAAACCATCAGGAACCCTTTAGTTTCCAGCGCCACCATTTTCCAGAACTGCAACCTACCTGGAGGATCTCAGAGACCTAAAAAAAATGACCCCCACTTAATAAGAATCACAAGCTGAAGTGTTATGAATACAGAAGAATACAGTTTTTATTTTTAAATTTTTTTTATAGGCTTTATAGACCGATAGGTTGAGAGTGACTCTTGAAGGACCAGCACCACATCTTCTTGTACCACTGTTGGAAGAATTCATCTTCCAGAATCTGTCAGTAAGTTTTGGGAGTCCATTTTTAGTAAATTCATAAAGTCATTCAGTAAAAATTAACTCCCACACAACCTAAACAATAGTGTTCAATATCTCAAACACTAAGCCAAATCAGCAGCACAAGAATCATTAGTGCAAATGAATGGCATACTTTTGGTTTATTATTTTGTTTTATGGGATACCAACTTCACAAAGGTGAACCAACCATGTGATTTTTATTTTTTTATTTTTTTTATTTTTTTAGTTGATCATATCACTAACACTAGTATGAGCAGTAAGGATAGTGTTTGCCTTAGCAGGAAACGTTATATTCTTCCTCTGTTTGTGTTTTATTTCAGTATTGAATTTTTTTGTTTTACTAAGACATCAGACCTCTGGCCTTCTCACAAATGAGTGAGTGTGTGTGTAGTCTCAAGGCAAAAGTAGGCATTGTAAACTCTCCAGAGGATCCTGTGACCTTTGGTGTTGTCAGACAATTCTGTGTGTGTTTATAGATGATGTCAGCTCGGAGATTGTTGTAGGACAAACAGAACCCGTTTGAGGGCTGCTGTGCTCAGGGGTTTGTGCTTGTTATGCCACACGAACTTTGAGCTTTTAGAATTCCTCAGTGTCTTCAGATGTAATGCGGCTGCTCTCTTTAATGTAGTTTAATGTTACTTGTGAACAGATATAAGGCCCTGAAGTTAAAAGGATGTTTTCTGGTCTCAGTGCTGTAGTATCTGACAGATTTCTGAAGTGATTCTCTGTAACATTTACATTCAAGTTATGCTGCTCTTCGTTTAGTTGTCATGATGTGGGCCGTTTGGTGAAGAGATGAATTCTTTTTCTTTGTATATGTTTGCAGTTGAGTGTGAAATGATTAGAAATGCAAAAAGATAATGAAATGGCCTGTCTCCGTAATTTTAGTAAGTGGTGCTGTACTGTTTAAATGAATGTGACTGCTTGGGTGTTTGATTCAGCAGTGGGGCATGAGGCCGTGTGTTAGGTCTGTTTCACATCACACATAAGCAGTAGATGTCTTTCTCCGCACTTTTTTTCAAACCATGTTAATAAATATTTCTATAGTGCATTTTAACACTTGTTCAGTGTGTGTTATGTATTATGAGCAAAAATAGGCTTGGTGCAAAACTCTGCTTGCACCTACACTCCTGCAACACAGAACCGCGCTACACAAACACTGCGAATGTTGTATCCTGTTAATATGGGCACCAAAATAAATTTGCACAGCATGCGGTCTAAAACGAACTTGTGGTTTTCACAACAGGTAATTTAACACGCTTTTGCTTGTTTGCTTGTAATATGTGATGAAGCAATTCAATATATGACACCGATATTAAATAATTTCATTTGTAATAAAAATGAATAATAAACAAGTGATCAAACAATGTGTTTGTACCCATATCTTGAGATGGTCAATATAACACTAAAATATACACAACCATTCAAACGTTTTATCATTCAAACATATCACATGATCCTTCAGAAGGCATTCTAATATGCTTATTTGGTACGCAAACATTTCTTATTATTATCAATGTTGAAAACAGTTGTGCTGCTTGGTATTTTTGTAGAAATCGTGATAGATTTTTTTTCAGGATTCTTTGATGAATAGTTTAATGGGTTAGTTCACCCAAAAATGAAAATTCTGTCATTAATTCCTCACCCTCATGTTGTTCCAAAACTTTAAGACCTTCGTTCGTCTTCGGAACACAAATGAAGATATTTTTGATGAAATCTGAGAGCTTTCTGACCCCTCCATAGACAGCAATTTAATTGCCACTTTCAAGGCCCAGAAAGGCAGTAAAAACATCGTTAAAATTGTCCATGTGACTCCAGTGGTTCAACATTCATTTTCTGAAGCGACAAAAACAATTACGCTTTTTGCTTTTAATGTTACATGCAGAAGTGAGATTGAAGTCTCAAAACAACAAATAACTAATAGCTTCATCTCTTCTGAATTGACTCTGTGTATGTGTATTGTGAGCTGTGTTTCTCATGCAGAAAAGATCCCTGTGTTACTGAACTGAATGGCAGTAGCAGCAGTGTGATGAACCCCTGACACATCCAAACACTGTGTGTGTGTAGTGTACAGACAGTGCCTCTTGTGTGCTGTTGTATTCAGCTGTTGAGACGGTTCTGTTGTGAAGCATAAATCCAAGTGGAAATGACATGGGGGAGGTTTGATCCACTCATCTCATGGGTGTTGCGCTCTGGCGTTGACACAGGAAGGGTTTGTGCGAATCTTTACTGCCAAGTACAGTCACCCAAAGGCCAGTTTTGTTGCTGGATAAACTTGAGCCTAAATTTGCCTTGCAGATTATTTTTAGGATATATATTTAGGTCAGATTATTTGCACTGCTCTGAAAACACAGAGGGACCGATATGTTTAGCCAACTTTTATACAAGCTGTAAATGAAGTTCCTGCTATGAAGTTTCAGATCTGTAATTTAACCTTTAAAAATAGTCTTTCCGCTTGTCATCTTGCACCTGTGTTAATATTCACTTTCTGTTGGTGAAAGTAAAATGGTCAGTGGAGTTTACTCTGGTTTGTTCTGTGCTTGATTTGTCTTTAAGATATAAGCACATTTATTCTATATTATGTAGCAGCTCTGATCTGAAACCACACCACTTGGCATGGCTTGTAAAGGCATTCCTTCATTTCTGTAAACAAATATATTGCCTTTGTACGTTTACATCAAATATTGCCTTTGTATGGGAACCGAAAAACCACCTGCATTCCTCCTCCAATGCAGATGGGAGTGGGCAATATGACCAAAATGGTAATTATTTTCACAGAATTATATTTAGCTGGAAATAAGGTTACTATTGATTAACAATGATTAATAATTATGTAATTGTAAAGTTAGTATTATAACTTTATTATTATAAAAACATTGTGTAATTTAAGTGTTTGTATACAAATCAGTTCATTTTAACCTTCAATATTATAGTAATGTAGTACCAACTGACTCCACTGTAGGTTATAGTTTACAGCATTAGTTTACTTTTTTTCCTTGAGAATATTTGCCATTTACTGTACCTGATATATATCCAAAATAATCAATATCAAATCGAACTGTAAAGGAATCGAATCGTGAAATTTGTGTCAGTAGTACCCAGCCCTATATGATAGGGTTTGGTAATTAACAAAACGAAATGTAAGATGTTCATTCAGCGTGCGCAGCTCAAACATCAACGCATGACTAATAACTATGACTGGGACTGTCATATTACATAACATTAATGAGAACACTGAATGCACTGGGTCAAGTTGCCGTGTTCAGCACGTTGTTCCAGGAAGAGCGCGTCCACACATTCTGAATAACAGATCTGTGTTGGGGACACATTATATTAGAGGTTATATTTGATTATTAAATAAGTAGTTTAATTAAATGATCAATCACATCGACTCGTTTTACAATCATACTAGCCCTTTATTAAGACTAAAAACCCTTCTCTGGTGATTTTGGTGTCACCCAAATTATTTTTAGCTGTACAAAACAGCTCATTAATGCTGCTTGACATTGCAAACTGGTATTTCTTACCATATTATTTTAATATATTGTCTTAATTATAAACACACTGGTTTGTAGCGCACATAGTTTTTCCATTTGCCGCATTGTCATTCTTCTCGCACATTTACAGAAATCAGCTTGTATGGGGTTAAAAAGAAATTATTATATGCACTAATCTAGACAAAGCTGCTTCTCTACAGCTATAAAACCCTTTTGTGTTATTGTTCTGAGTAAATGAACCTTTCTGCTTCTGTTCTCAGTGCCGGCCCCAAAGGAGACAACATTTATGAGTGGAGGTCCACTATCCTGGGTCCTCCAGGTTCAGTGTATGAGGGAGGAGTGTTCTTCCTGGACATCGCTTTCACACCAGACTACCCCTTCAAACCACCCAAGGTCAGAGCCTTCTTCCATCTCCTTGTTACATTCAATTTAATCAATATTAATTATGGACATATACGCCTGACAACATAATGACTTTGTTCACACAGTTAGTGTTTGGAATGGACAAACATATTCACTTGTTATAAACTACAGTTCAAAGGTTTGGGGTCAGTAACATTTTTGAAAATAAATTAATACATTTATTTGGCAACAATGCATTACATTTATCAAGTTACAGACTTTTATACCATTACAAAAAAATCTATTTTTTAAGTAAATGTGTTTTAAATTTCCGATTCCTCAAAAAAAATCAAGATTTTTTTTTTTTATCAGTTTCCGCAAATAATTAAGCAGCACAGTTGACCTGTTTTCAACTGTGATGATAATAAGAAATGTTTCTTGAGCCTCAAATAATCATATTGGAATGATTTCTCAAGGATTATGTGACCATCAAAACTGCTGAAAATTCAGCTTTTCCATCACTGGAATAAATTGCATTTTAAAATGTATTCAAAATAGAAAACTATTATATTTCGCAATAGGTTTTCTGTATTTTTAATCAAATAAATGCAGCCTTGGTGAGCATAAATAACGTTGTTGTTATTATAAGATGGAAATGGACTGTAAATTCTGATTGAGCCTTTTTGGAAGCTGTTGTCAAATGCAGATAAACGCACACCTGTCACTCACAGTCTATATTCTTGTATTGTCTTGCGTTATTCTAAACAGTTTGACATTCTAGGACAGTCCCATTATGAAATTGTCACACTGGTTCCATTTTTTTTCCTCCGTATTTTCTTCATCTTAACACTCTGACTTTCTAACAGCATCATACTTCTGTTTTCTAACATTATTCATAACCTGAAAGAGGTGAAAAACACTTATTTTAGTGTTTGACAGCGAAGAATAACCCGAGGCACATGACTCATGCCATACATTAATGATGTGACTGACAACACATAAACTGACAGTTAACACATTCAACACAACCTTTTAATACTAAACTGCACATGAACAGAACCATATTTAGCAGTTTAAACAGGACCGACAGCCATATTCAACTAAAAATAGCTGGCAAGAATGGTGTTAAAAGCATTTCTTGTAGTTACATTCACTGAGGCTTTTTAGTGTTCATCTGATTTTAATGTTTTTGATATTGTGAAATAGATAATAGAGCTTCTGTCAATGACAGACAAGAACTGGGCCTGTAAAGAGAAAGTGAGGGGGGTGTGCAAACTTTTTTATGATGATAAAAGCCCCTGGTTTAGGACTAAATGAGCTATCAGTTTGTCAATAAACAAAGTTAATGGTGACTAACTTACAGGGGTTGGACAAAAACACAATAGTTTATTAGTATGGTATGGTGTTAGGACCTCCTTGTCTTGGGAATGATGTGATGCTGGCGGAGGAAAACGTTTTCTGACTTGCTCCCCTAAAATACCCCAAAGTGGCTCAAAAATATTTAGACCTGGTGTTCAACGTTCATCAAACTATTCTGTCACAAGCTGTGTGTATTTGTGCATTATCATGCTGATACACGGCACCCCCTTCGGGTACAATGTTAGAACCATTAGTTTCACGTGGTCCTCCAGAATGGTTCGGTAGTCCTTGGCAGTGATGCGCCCATCAAGCACAGTAGGGAATGCCATGATATTGCAGCCCAAACCATTACTGATCCACCCCAATGCTTCACTCTGGGCACGCAACAATCCGTGTTGAGCCTCTTTGGGGCTTCTCCACAACCGTCATGGATGTGAGAAAGACATTGTCCAAACCCTGTACATTTCACTGGAAATACTATATTAGTATCTCTACATTGAATAGTTCTCCCAAAAATTGTCTTCATTTACTCACCCTCATGTCATTCCAAAACACATCTTTCAAACTCAAATTAAGATATTTGATCACACCTGAAATATTCTGTCTCTCATATTGAAAGTCATTTCATTATGTGAAGAGACACTTATAACGGGGGTTTCTTAATGAATTTTGCCCTGTTCTGATCTCTCAGGTGACGTTTCGCACAAGAATCTACCACTGCAACATCAACAGTCAGGGTGTGATCTGTCTGGACATCCTGAAGGACAACTGGAGCCCAGCGCTCACCATCTCCAAAGTGCTGCTGTCCATCTGCTCTCTACTCACAGACTGTAACCCTGGTAAGATACACAACCATGTGACAACTTGGAAAGAGCAAATTTGCTGGTCATGGGCTGAAGCTCCAGTGTTTGTCAGTATGTTGGAGCTCCACCTGTTTGACCTAGACTAAAGCAGAGGCAGTTACAGGTGTGAGCATATATGCAGTTGCTTAATGCTCATGTATAAAACTGCGTACACACGTTTTTCAGTTCATCTCATGTCATCATCACATCGCATTTCACCTTTACCTCATGAGTAGGGATGCACCGGTTGACCGGACATAAATCCGAACCGGATGGTTTTTACTCCAAACACTTTTTTTTTTGTGGCCGATATCTGTTCCGAACTTGTGCACAAACTACATTGCAATCATTTCTCAATTTAATTTGTGTGGAAATATTACGAAGTCTGTAAACAGAACGTTAACACAGGCCAGAGATGGAGCACGCTGAAGACTGATGCAAAGAGGAGAACATACCAGCAGAGAAAATACTGTACCTGGCACAGCAAGCTCACATGATTAGGGAATGAAAATTCTGGGCCAAAACCAAAAAGTCTGGATGCACATGCCCGAAAACCGAAAATGCCATTTTGCGATAAATTTCGTCTGCCGTAATTTCGGTACATCCCTATTCGGGATGCCCGAAATATTGGAAGAAAAATATAAATATGGAATTCGAGTGGGGGTTTATATGAATCAGGGTTGGGCGATGTCTACCAAATTGGCATCAGACGATGTATTCTGTGAAACATCGTGACGGACGATGACATCGGGGTGGGTGGGGGGTTGGGGGCCATGATGACCTGTCATGCACCATCTTGCACATGACAGGGCATTCTAAAAACGAGGCGCTCAAATTAAAATCACTTCAACTTTTAAAAAACGTGTCTCGAGACCTTGCATTTTTTTCCCCATATTCCACTGTCCGCGTCTCTCGTTTTTCAAAGCAAAAACGCATTCTGTGTGAACGAGCCCTTAGAATTTACAGTGAAGTGACATAACTGCCAGAGACAGATGCGCTCAGCGCATGTCATATATCACAACTATTCAGTGTTTTCAACCATATAATGTTTATTTTAGGTTTCAGACATTTCATTCATACACATATGTACTAGCAAAACAATACTTTCATAATTTGTAAAATACACACTGGTGTCTTTGGAAGCAGCAATAACAATCCAATTCAATTATAATTTGCTGTTGTGCTTTTATTCATATCAGATACACATAGTGTAAGTAACTATAAAGTTTACTCTATTCTTCTCCCATTTTACCGGCCACTTACTTGCATGTATTTTGGGAGAAACTGATGAATTCGCAAGCCGTAAATCCGACTGACAGGACTCACGACTAATGTGGCACCCTTCTCACGTTATAGAAAAAGATCAATGTCATTTATAAAGGTTTTTAAATTACAAAACACTCACTTACACGCATTTAAGAATCGGAATATAAGATCGATGAGAATATTTTGAATAAAAAAGGAAAAACAAAATAAAAGCGATACATCTGTCATACAGCGCTATTTTGGCTGATGTGAGTCACGTGACAAGCATGATGCGTCGCCATGGAAACAATATCACGATGCCGGCTCAACATCGTGATGTCTGTCAGCCATCGGCCCAACCCTAATAGGAATGTATCTCTAAAGGGAACCGACTTTCTTCAGAAAAGTTTTATCCCATTATCATTTCCTCTTACCCCCATATAATGCCTGTTTAGGATCACAACACTATAGTTCTAATCTTCCATAAGTGCCACCTACTGTCAGAGAGTGAATTTGCATTTTCATTCAGTCTGGTTTTTGTCTCGTTTCTGTGTCTTATGTAGCATAATTTGACAAATGTAAAGTCAGACCATTCTGTTTTTGCTTAATTTTGAAATTATAAAATCTAAATGTAAAATCCAAAACAACTGTGCTACAACAAAATGTTTGTAGCATCTTTGTTTGGATCATGATTAAATTCAGTGGTTGTCTCATTTGGACATTTGAAATGGCTATATATATATGCCTACGATTTTTATATATATATATATATATATATATATATATATATATATATATATATATATATATATATATATATATATATATATATATATATATATATATATATATATATATATATATATATATATATATATATATATATATATATATATATATAAAATAAATACAAATAAATTTGCTTAAAGGGTTAGTTCACCCAAAAATAAAAATTATCCCATAATTTACTCACCCTCAAGCCATCCTAGGTGTAAATTACTTTCTTTTTTCAGACGAACACAGTTATGTAAAAAAAAAATCCCCTGGCTCTTCCAAGCTTTATAATGACAGTGAATAGTAAATGAGATTTTGAAGGTCAAAAAAGTGCATCCATCCATTCTAAAAGTACTCCACACGATATTTTGTAAGAAAAATATTTATAGCCTTTATAGCCTAAAATAACTAGCTTCTGGCAGGAGACCGTACGCAAGTCGACTTGTGCCAAAAAATAACTTATGACGCGATGTAGGAGTAATGTAAACGTTGACGCCTCTCGTGGTTCAAACAAATAGGGCTGGGCAACAAACTCAAGCCCCTCTTCTCTTATATTGAAATCCTCTGACAATCTCGTTTTAGACTTCTAATTCGTGACCAGTGTTTTGGTCACAGGTTACTCTTTTAGCGCAAGTCGACTTGCGTACGTACATCTGCCAGAAGCTAGTTATTGTAGACTATAAAGATTTAAATATGGATATTTTTCTTACAAAAACGCATCGCTTCGCTTCAGAAGGCCTTTATTAACCCCACGGAGCTGTCTGGAGTACTTTTAGAATGGATGGATGCATTTTTTTTTAACCTTCAAAATCTCATTTACCATTCAATGCCATTATAAAGCTTGGAATAAAGCCAGGATATATTTTAATATGACTCTGATTGTGTTTGTCTGAAAGAAGGAAGTCATATACGCCTACGATGGTGTAAATGTAAATCATGGGATAAATTTCATTTTCAAACTAAATATTGAATATATTTGTCAAATGATTTTTTTGTCAATGCTTTTTCCTGTGAGCTTTTTGTTTTTTGATAACATTTTTGCTTGGTAAATAAAATCTGTATCTTTTAGTTTGCCTTTTTTTATATATATATTTTGATAGTTTAATCGAACATGTAGGGTCATTAAAAACAAATATTCCCTCTGGACATCACTTTTGACCACTACAGTGACGAATGTTTCAAATCACTTTTTCCTTTTTGGTTAAGATACTGCCTTAGAAAGCTGCCTATATAGACTGTAGATAATAAGGCAGCTCATTAGGTTTTGAAACTAAGCTAATGATTGTGTTTAACCTGAAGAAACATGTGACTGTTTTTCTATAGCTGATCCTCTGGTAGGAAGCATCGCCACGCAGTACACAACCAACAGACCAGAGCACGACAGGATAGCCAAACAGTGGACCAAACGCTACGCCACATAATTTCCTCCGACTGCAGAGCACTGCCTGTCAGACATCTGTGGGTGGGATGGGGGAGGAACTATAAGAGGAAATGGGGGGGGATCCATAGGGTAGAGATACAGGGTGGATTTTATGATGGAATTTAAATTCCCATTTAATTTTTTTTTTTTTTTTGTCTTTCCCTGCATACTTTTTTGTTGTTGTTTGTTTCCCTTGGCTCAAGTAGCATCATGATTTGACAAAAATGGATCTTAATGTGTGTTTTCTTTGCCGCCTTGTTGTAAATTGATCTTTTTTGGAGCTTCATCATTGTCAAATGAAGTCAGCATGAGCCTATAGCAAGATTGTTCCATGTATGTATTTCCCCACCAATATTAAAGTTGAAGTTGATGTAAACAATTGTGCAGTATCTTTCATGCCAATAACAATGCAATGATTCAGTTGATTTTATTTTTTATTTTATATATATATATATATATATATATATATATATATATATATATATATATATATATATATATATATATATATATATATATATATATATATATATATATATATGTATATGTATATATATATATATATATATATATATATATGTGTATATGTATATGTTTTTTTGTTTTTTGTTTTTTTTTTCTGGTACAGGGGGAATGTCACAAAACCTGCCAAACATCTCAGAAGCATGTTTATATATACACTATATTGCCAAAAGTATTGGGACACCCCTCCAAATCATTGAATTCAGGTGTTCCAATCACATCCATGGCCACAGGTGTATAAAATCAAGCACCTAGACATGCAGACGCTTCTACAAACATTTGTGAAAGAATGGGTCGCTCTCATGAGCTCAGTGAATTCAAGCGTGGTACTGTGATATGTTGCCACATGTGCAACAAGTCCATTCGTGAAATTTCCTCACTACTAAATATTCCACGGTCAACTGTTAGTGGTGTTATAATGTTAGTGGAAGCAATTGGGAACTACAGCAACACCGCCATGAAGTGGTAGGCTACAATAAATCACAGAGTGGGGTCAGCACATGCTGAGGCGCACAGTGCGTAGAACTTGCCAACTTTCTGCAGAGTCAGTACCTACAGACCTCCAAACTTCGTGACCTTCCGATTAGCTCAAGAACAGTGCGTAGAGAGCTTCGTGGAATGGGTTTCCATGGCCGAGCAGCTGCATCCAAGTCTTACATCACCAAGTGCAATGCAAAGCGTTGGGTGCAGTGGTGTAAAGCACTGGACTCTAGAGCAGTGGAGACGTGTTCTCTGGAGTGACGAATCACGCTTCTCTGTCTAGCAATCGATGGACGAGTCTGGGTTTGGCGGTTGCCAGGAGAACGGTACTTGCCTGACTTGTTTTTCAGGGGCTGGGCTTGGCCCTTTAGTTCCAGTGAAAGGAACTCATAATGCTTCAGCATACCAATACATTTTGGACAATATGCTCCCAACTTTGTTGGAACAGTTTGGGGATGGCTCCTTCCTGTTCCAACATGACTGTGCACCAGTGCAAAAAGCAAGGTCCATAAAGACATGGATGAGTGAGTTTGGTGTGGAGGAACTTGACTGGCCTGCACAGAGTCCTGACCTCAACCCAATAGAACACCTTTGGGATAAATTAGAGCAGAGACTGCGAGCCAGACCTTCTCATCCAACATCAGTGCCTGACCTCACAAATGCGCTTCTAGAAGAATGGTCAAAAATTCCCATAAACACACTCCTAAACCTTGTGGAAAGCCTGCCTAGAAGAGTTGAAGCTGTTATAGCTGCAAAGGGTGGGCCAACTCCATATTAAACCGTACAGATTAAGAATGGGATGTCATTAAAGTTCATGTGCATGTAAAGGCAGACGTCCCAAAACTTTTGGCAATAAAGTATATTTATATGATATACTTTATAATGATGATGAATATATGATTAAGACTTCTATATTGTTAAAACTCATTCTCATTACAGTACATGCAAATAAAAGTATGTATTTAAATTGTGAAGAATGTATACATCCTGGTAGTATTTGTTGTGCTGCTTTTAATTTATGATTTAATTATCTGATTCTAATGAGAATGAGATTTTACATTATGGTAATGAGAATTGGGTTGGGGTGTTCTTCGTTGTCATGATGCAGTGGTCCTAAAATAGGCTTATTTTCTATAAGGAAAATATAAATTCATGCCTTTTGATTTTGGAACAAAATATGACAAGACTCCTAATTGTGATGAATATTGGACAATGAAAAGTGAAATGAAAACTATTCCTATCTTACAGAAAATTCTTTGGGCAGTATTACAGGTGTTTGCAGGCTCTGCTGTTAAAGCAACAAACTTTATTGATGTGCACATTTTAAAATGAACTGAAGTGCAGTGGCAAGCAGAAAAGCAAGTCAATAAATATTTATTTTGTTGAATCACGACATTACATGGTGCATAAGACACGTATGTCTTTAAAAAAGATTTTCACAATTTTTGATAACCACTGGAATTTTCCAGTCATAACATGTTATTTATGCTATAGCCTACACAGCTTCATCTCACTAGCTACATGACTATAAGATACATGGCTTTGGGATTGTAAAGCTAAGATTATAGTTAGATTTGGAAATAATACTGGAAGATATCATAATATACAACATAATGTCACATTTTTATTAACTGTCATTTTAAAGCACTTGATGGCAGTTCTTGGCTGAATGAAGTTGAAGTTCACATCTGAAGGACATGGAAGAAGCAGTGAAACGGTCCATTTTCTTTATACAATGCCATTATACCATTTTGTGTAAGTGCAACTGGTGAATCTCACATCCAGGTCAGATTCCACCCCAAAATAAAATAATAATAAAAAAAAGATTAAACTATTTTATAAAACGTATAAATAATTAAAGCATAATTAATTACTATGATATAGAAAAATATTCAAATTAAATTGAAAAGTAATTATCATAGTATTTGTTGTACTGCCAGATTCAACAACAAAAAAACATTACAGTATTTTTTTCATGAATTATTAAGAATATTACAAAAACTCAATGTTAAATGTTGAGGAATTGCGGTAATGAGAATTAAATATTTTGCTTTAAAGTTTCAGTTCCTAAAAAAAAACAAAAAAACACTTCACAATAAGGTTCCATAAGGTTAGTTAATGCATAAACTAATATTAACTAACAATAAGCAATACATTTGTTACAGTACTTATTAATCTTTGTTAACATTCACTATTTTAAATACAACTGTTCATTGTTAGTTCACATTAGCTCAGGTTCATAAACTAATGTTAACAGATGCAACTTTTGATTTTAATCTTTAACTTTAACTTTAACTGAAATACTTTTCATTGTTTAATTAGTGTTAACTGATGTAATTGACTACTTTTAACAAACCTTATATCTTAATGGTCCAAAAATAGGTACTACTTAATGCACAAAAAAAATTCATGAGATTTGCCTGACCCCTGGGCATTTCTCAAAATTTCTTCCTAAACAAAAAAAGCTACTTTTGTGATTGACTGACTATAGTAAGCCAAGCACACTAACACAGCAGTTCGTTTATGAGTGTACCACATCTGTGTTCTACCCTTTTCCCATCACTGAGCACAAACACAACCTAAAAAAATTGTGCATTTATTTGTGTGTATAGGTCTAGTCCTAGCTAAGCTCTTTCTCTAGAAGCCCTTAAACATCTTAAGTACCCTGAACAAAGAATAGACAACCAAACATAGTGCTGAAACTGGTAGTGTGCAGTGTTCAGATGTCGTTGGAAGGGGTTCCCTTGCTCTTGCGGCCTGGCAGAGGAAAGGCAGACTTGCTCTGCGGCTGTGTGAGGCGGCTGGTGAGGCTGGTGAAGGGTTCGATTAATGAGCTTCTCTCTGTCACGGTCACCTCCCAAAGTTTGACCTTCTCCCCACGTGCCCACTGCTGGGCAGCATCCTGATCCACCTGTCGACGCTCCCGCAGGTCAGACTTGTTCCCCAACACGATCACCATCACCTGCACAAGCAAATACAGTCAGTGTGAGAACATCTTCACAGCTCACACCAGATCATAGCACATTATCATGGGTGTAGGTCAATCTCATAAAATTTGATTGTCCAGGTCCTATTTCACTCCAAAATCAAAATAAATGTTTTGAGACGTAATTTTCATGGAAATCATTAACATACTAAAATAAATATCTCTTTCTTATTATTAATGTTTGTAATTCTCAAGTTTTTCAAATGTTATTAACAGGTTATTATCAAGCATAACATTATGACCACCTTCCTTATATTGTGTTGGTCCCCCTTTTGCTGCCAAAACAGCCCTGACCCGTCGAGGCATGGACTCCACTAGACCCCTGAAGGTGTGCTGTGGTATCTGGCACCAAGATATTAGCAGCAGATCCTTTAAGTCCTGTAAGTTGCGAGGTGGGGCCTCCATGGATCGGACTTGTTTGTTCAGCACATCCCACAGATGCTCGATTGGATTGAGATCTAGAGAATTTGGAGGCCAAATCAACACCTCAAACTCGTTGTTGTGCTCCTCAAACCATTCCTGAACCAAATTCTTTGTTGCAGGGTGCATTATCCTGCTGAAAGAGGCCACAGCCACCAGGGAATACCGTTTCCATGAAAGGGTGTACATGGTCTGCAACAATGCTTAGGTAGGTGGTACGGTTCAAAGTAACATCCACATGGATGGAAGAACCCAAGGTTCTTGTTCCAAGCAGAAGATTGGCCAAAGTATCACACTGCCTCCGCCGGCTTACCTTCTTCCCATAGTGCATCCTTGTGTCATGTGTTCCCCGGGTAAGCGATGCACACGCACCCGGCAATCCATGAGATGTAAAAGAAAACGTGATTCATCAGACCAGGCCACCTTCTTCCATTGCTCCGTGGTCCAGTTCTGAAGCTCACGTGCCCACTGTTGCCGCTTTCGACGGTGGACAGGGGTCAGCATGGGTACTGAATTCTGACACCTTTCCATCAGAACCAGCTTTAACTTCTTGAGCAATTTGAGCTACAGTAGCTCGTCTGTTTGATCGGACCACACAGGCCAGCCTTCGCTCCCCACGTGCAGCAATGAGCCTTGGTCATGACCCTGTCACCGGTTCACCACTGTTCCTTCCTGGGACCACTTTTGATAGATACTGACCACTGCAGACCGGGAACACCCCACAAGAGCTGCAGTTTTGGAGATGCTCTGACCCAGTCGTCTAGCCATCACAACTTGGCCCATGTCAAACGCGCTCACAACAACTTTGAGGACAAAATGTTCACTTGCTGCCTAATATATCCCACCCACTAACAGGTGCCGTGATGAAGAGATAATCAGTGTTATTTACTTCACCTCATAACTTCAAGGTCATAATGTTATGCCTGATCTGTGTATGTATATATAACATTGAATTTTTTTTTTCAGTGACTGATCAAAAGTGACAGTAAAGCCATTTATAATGTTAAAGGGATAGTTCACCCAAAATGAAAATGGTCATCGCTTAATCAACCTCAAGTTGTTCGAACCTGTATAAGTTTCTTTCTTCTGCTGAACACAAAAGAAGATATTTTAAAGAATATTAGTAATAAATCACTTGACGCCATTGACTTCCATAGTAAAAAAATACTATGGAAGTCAATAGCTACCATCAACTGTCTGGTTACCAACATTCTTTAAAATATCTCCTTTTGTGTTCAACACAAACACAAAAACAACTCATACAGGTTTGGAACAACCTGAGGGTGAGTAAATAATGACAAAATTGTAATTTTGGGGTGAACTATCCCTTTAATAATTGAGCACCAAATCAGCACATTATAAGGATTTCTGAAGGATCATGTGACACTGAAGACTGAAAATTCAGCTTTGCTATCATTGGAATAAATTACATTTTAGAATATATTCAAATAGAAAACAGTTGATTTAAATTGTAATAATAGTTTACAATATTATTGTTTTTACTGTATTTTTGATCAAATAAACCAACCACGAAATTAGACGTTTTTGTACAGGCTACATATGTATCACCATGCTTTTTTTCTTTATACACAATATTTTGTTTCTTTTGATTATATGGGGTGAAATATAAGCTGGACATGTTATTAACAGATTTGTATAATGTGGCTGTCCTGTCAATAAGAACTTTTTAATACTTTAATATTTGTGGATTTTCATGCCTCTTTTTTGTCTCTGGACTTGTCTATCTCCTTCTTCAAGAGCTCGACTTTTTTGAATGACTCCAGACTGTCCACACTGTAGACCAGCACGAAGCCGTCGGCCACTGAGAAGAAGTGTTTGGGTAAATCCAGACCATCACGGAGCCCTCTTGTGTCATAGAGACGTAACTGCTCTCTCACACCACGGTCCGTCTCAACAGAGGCCACATAAATATCCTCCTGAGTGTCGTTTGTTTCGGCACCTGAAACAGGACAGTCCTATTTCATTTAAATGTCTACACATGTATCTTCATACACTATTCATTCTTTCATGAATGACGCACAACCCAGGATCATTCATGAGTTGATTCTCTGACTAATAAATGCATGATCCATACATTTTGGACAATTTATAATTTTTTTTATAATAATTATATTTTACATCATTTTTTTTTACATTTAGTCCACAAGACCAAAAAAATAGCGGAATTTATTAAAATGACCCTGTTCAAAAATGTATGAACCATTAATTCTCAATACTGTGCGTTGTTCACTGGATGATCCACGGCTGTTTTTTTGTTTTGTGATGGTTGTTCTTGAGTCCCTTGTTTGTCCTAAGCAGTTAAACTGCCCAATGTTCTTCAGAAAAATCCTCCAGGTCCTGCAAGTTCTTCAGTTTTCCAGCATCTTTTGCATATTTGAACCCTCTCCAGCAGTGACTGTATGATTTTGAGATTCATCTTTTCACACTGAGGACAATTGAGGGACTCAAACACAACTATTAAAAAAGGTTCAAACATTCACTGATGCTCCAGGAGGAAACACGATGCACTAAGAGCTGGGGGGTGAAAACTTTTGAATTTGAAGATCAAGGTAAATTGTATTTAATTTGTCTTCCGGGAAAGTATCTTCTGTTGCTTCCGAAGGGCAGTACTAAATAAAATAAACATTTATATTTAAACAAAATAATTTCACATCTTCATCCTGTTCAAAAGTTTTCACCCCCCGGCTCTTAATGCATCGTGTTTCCTCCTGGAGCATCAGTGAATGTTTGAACATTTTTTTACTAGTTGTGTTTGAAACAAGAACAGCAGTGTATATCTAATTTACCTTTAATTATGATGTCTTTACAGTAAATATCCACATTTTTACGTATCTGATTCAAGTCACATTCATGTACGTTGCCGTTTCCCCTTTGCTATAGTGTCTGTTTTCCCATCAAGCTGATAAGCAGCAGCTGCCATGTACACTGTGAATTTTTGAGTCATGTGAACTATATGAATTATGAAAGGGAGTGTTTTTGATATGACTTTTGAATGGACTGATTACACATACCTGCAGTGTGAGTGCCATACAGTAACTGCTCCAGGATGGCTGTTTTCCCCACAGATGCCATACCACAAACCACGACCTTACAACCCTTACCCATAGTTACCAGCCCTTAAACACACAAACAACACATCCAGAACCAACCAGCAGGGCAGCAGTGGAAAAAGCATGACAGGAGAATGTGAAAATAGACGAAAATGCTTCTAGTTTTTCTCATTTATTTTTTTAAAGTTCCACATTACAAATGTTTGTATACGCATAACAATTTATGACTATTTAAACTGGAAAAGCATATATTAATTGGTCATATTCTATGGCATGATTGAGAAAGAAATTTTCATTATCAGTAACACATATACTTTAACATCTGCTTAGTGACCTCGATGCAAACGTTTCTTTATTTTAAATGTTTAAATTATTTTTTAGATTGAAATGGAAAAATTATTTTCAATGTGGTCTCAGACTTTTGACCCCATTGTGCATGACAATATGATTTTAAACTTAAACTAAATAAATAAAATGCACATAATGATCAGTTTAGTGTTTGTTATATGATGACTTTCAAAGGAAAGACAATAACCAGTTGTCTTAACTTGAGGCCATTCATGACAGTTACTAGACTGAGAAATAATAACTCACCTTACGCGGATTGCTTGACAATAAACATATGATCGAAGAAACCGATCAATGTTAAATCAGATGAATGTGAATATATGACTTTTAGTGTCATCCCTACGTGCTAGAGGTGTTGTCAAACATCACTTCCGGGAGTCGCTGATAAGAGAACGCTGGCAAAAGTCGTATTATTTGGTCTGAGATTTAAGAATAACTGTGTTATAACAATGTTTCAGCGCAGTGTATCTAATCGGTTAGATACGTTTGATTGTGATTTATAATATCGAATTCTTAGACACAAACTACATTTCCCATAACTCTTTAACAACGGAACCGGAAATACGCAAAAATAGTCTAATAAAGCATTATGGGTAATTTCCCTCTCTCTTTCCGGTTAGTACGCCATCAAGTAAGCGAGACTTTCTCATTTTTCTGTATTTAGAATCCATCAAATATCTCCATGCATTTAATGTCATCCAAATCACACAATTAATGTATTTAATGCGGAATATCTTAGCTATACTATTTAACCATTATTTTTCTCCATAATGATGTTGTACATTAATTTTGACGCTAAATTGTGATGAGTAGGGTAGCTAATGTCATGCCGGAGTTTGCACGTTTCTTCCATCTTCTGTTAGAACTCAATTAAACATATTAAATAATATTGAATGTAATTTTCGGACATTGTACTTTAAAGGGTAACTGAAATCGTTGTGAATTGTTGAGTTGTTTTGACATGTCTGCATGTAACAGTCGACATGCCGACGCTATACAACAGACACTGCTTATGAGCACATTACAGTAGATTGTTATATAATTCATCTCTAAAGCAACTGCTTTGGATATGAAATATGAGAACTGTTACTCACGATAATGTGAATTCATACGCGCTTGCTCATGGATATCAGAACTGACCTGATGGTTGAATAAACTGCCCAACTCCTGACAAGATTGTCAAGATTAAAGTGTGTCTTTCTGTATAAGTCTGCTTGTGATTTAGTATTAAAAAATGTAGTTGTTAATGTAGTCTCAATTAACGAGCTCATAAACACAGCACACACCAGGTGAGTAAAATGGATTTTGTAATAGTTTTAGATGGAGCATCATGTCAACTTCTGAAAAAAAACCTACCAATTTACACATGCGCAAAACTTGGATATATTGATGTATTTAACATAAACTGAGTGTTTTCTTGACAATTGTCTAATTTTTGGTGTTGCAGGTGAGGCATCATGGGAGCGTACAAGTACATGCAGGAGTTATGGAGGAAGAAGCAGTCCGACGTGATGAGGTTTCTGCTCCGTGTTCGGTGCTGGCAGTACCGTCAGCTGTCCTCCCTTCACCGTGCTCCGAGACCCACCAGACCCGATAAAGCCCGCAGACTGGGATACAAGGCCAAACAGGGTGAGTGATGTGAGCAGCCCGGTTGTCTGACGGTTTACTGTTTGTGTATGGTTTTTCTAATTAGCAATATGTCACACAGCACTTTTCAGATATTTTTGCTGTGTTTTGAGAGAGAGGTAGAGGTCCAAATGAATTAAAGGATTAGTTCACTTTAAAATGAAAATGACCCCAGGATTTACTCTCCCTCAAGCCATCCTATGTGTATATGACTTTCTTCTTTCTAAGGATGTGATTGTGAGGGAAATTTTCCCACTGGTTAATCGATGTGACAACACCGGTATCACTGGCGGGTGCTTTTAAATCACTAATTAAACCGAAAGTAAAATGTGCACGGCCGCTCGGGCATTCATAACAGTGCAAAGTGAGTGGTTTCAATGAATTCCTATGGAAGTTAAGCTTCCATAGGTGTAAACTGAAAACGCGGCAGTGGACCTGCACCGTGAATGACAGTGCGGCCGTGCGCATTTTACTTTTGGTTTAGAATTGGTGCCAAATTGGGGGGTGGGTTGCTTGAATGGTGGGTTCATTAGCCTATTATTCTTAATGAAAAACACAACAAAACAGTACAATGACAAACTCCCTTAAATGGACGCTTTTACATTTTGCTTTGAAACCAAATTTTCTGCCATCTTGTCAATCATCTCCTCACTCTTGTGATGAATGAAATCTGACAATTGCTGCGACTCTTTTTCGGCTCACACTGTATTGAGCAGACACGTTCAGTTTTTAATTGTAGTGTCTGTTCTCTAACTGAACAAAATTATTTGATTACTATAAAATTTGAAACGGCTGTGCCATGGTGGGCAAGTGATTTAACCGGTGTTCGGAGCCGGTGTTCAACGCAGACTATCGCAGGAAGCCTACTTCTTTCTGATGAACAGTTATATTAATAAATATCCTGATGCTTTATAATGGCAGTGAAGGATATATAAATATAGATATTTTTCTTACACAACCCCATTGATTCGTTTCAGAAGGCCTTTGTTAACCCACTAGTGCCATATGGATTACTTTTATGATGGATCAATGCCCTTTTTTGAGCTTCAAACTCAAGAGCCCCGTTCACTGCCATTATAAAGCGTGAAAGTGTCATTTATTAATATAACTGTTCATCAGAAAGAAAAATGTTCATGGGGTAATTTTAATTTAACTGAACTAATCTTCTGACCATGCTGTTTAGCATTACCCATAATGCTTTTTTTTCTATTCTTCTGGGAAACGTAGTCTCTGCCTACGAAATTGATTTTATATTTATTCACAATCAAATGTTTAACCAATTGCTCTACCTAGCAATATTACAGTTAAATCTCAGACAAATTTCCCACTGTACTCTTATCAGCAATAAGGCGAGCAGTCGACTCTAGGAAGTGATGATTGACAACACTTGTAGAACAGAGGGATGACACAGTGGCGTCTTATATTCACATTCATCTGATTTATCATTGATTTGTCGATCAGATGTTTAACCACTGTTGAATGTCCTGTAACTGTAATTTCTGCCTCACGTTCTTTGAGTGTGTATCTGATCTCTCTCTGTGCTCTTGACCAAACAGGCTACGTCATCTACCGCATACGTGTGCGCCGTGGAGGTCGCAAGCGCCCTGTGCCTAAAGGTGCCACCTACGGCAAACCCGTGCACCATGGCGTCAACCAGATCAAGTTCGCACGCAGCCTGCAGTCAGTAGCTGAGGTATGTCAGCAGCATCTCAGCCTATGGAGATGATCCCAAGTTGGACGCAATACCTTGACACGTTTTGTTCCACTAGACTGATTGGATTTGCTAGAAACTACATGCTGTACACACTTCACAACTGTCTTAAGTGCCCATGTGTATAATCGGGCACAAGTTTTGAATAATGGTTGTTTAAGGATTTATGGTTGCATACTATGAATTTTATGACCCCGTAGTCTGCTAGAATCTGTTCCAGTGTAAATGTTCCCAAGTCAAGATAAGCTCTTTACCCCGTTGGAATGTATTTGACCATTCAGTGGGAGTGCTGAAATGAATCTTTCTACGATGCGGACATGGATGATTCTGCAGTAATAGACCATAATCGATTATAGCCTACTGACGTTTCTCTGGCGTCATTTGTCGCATACATACTTGTCTCACTTGCATAAAATGGCGGAGTGAGGCGAAACACGTGAGTAATAAAAAAATTTAAAAAAAGCACTAACTATTTTAACATTTACAGCGTGTGAGCGTTATTGTAACTTAAGTACACTACTTGACGGTTTCATGCTCTTTTAGTATTTACTAGTGTTTATTAGTTCTAAATGCTCCTGTCATCTGCTGTGCATAAGTTTTGTTTGACTACATTCAGGAAGTGTACTTTCTTGGAGCAGATCAAATAAAAAGGGAGTTCATATATGAGTGCTTGTATTCATCGATGAAAATGTGCAGTAATTATTTCAAAAGGATATACATTTTGCTGGCTTAGACCCTAATCTGAAGTAGGAACTAAGATTGTTCCCAGTTCTTGCGGCGCGAACATGCCAAAAAGTGCGTACTTCCACCAATAGTTTCATAGGAGCTATGAAAATGTTCCTCTGGTGCGTGAACCCCTATTGGTTTAAGTTCTCTTTAAGAATCAATAGTGTAAATGAATGCTATTTTATTACTCTGGGAAACCTGACTGTTGTGCTCTGTGGGTCTTTAATTTTGGATATATGTTACCTGTGAAAACTCTTGAAATGCAGCAGGAAGGGACGGGCAATATGGACACAAAAAAAAGACGGAAAACGAGTCGGTACTGAACTCTTCTGAGTTTATGACTTGCAAGACAAATATTGTTTTCGGACATGAAAGCTTAGATGTTATCTTTTGTTTTGCTGTAAATTAATCAGTAACACTGAATGGCCAATGTAAGCCATTGGGAGACACAGACGGCTGTCATTCACTGTGTTGCATTCATAAGACAGTTAATATAAAGATTTGTAATACAAAGTATTTTTCCAAAATTAAGTGTTAATAGTATTTTCGTGACATGACTGCGGGGGCAGGAACGTGTGACTTAGCCATGCGCACTTACTAGACCGTCTTATTCTAGTGTTTTAATGCTGAGGACTCAAGCATACGAGCCTCTGAAGGACTGGACTAAGAAGGATGCAGCCTTCCATTTGAGAAACACCCATTTTGAATGCACTTAAGCACTTACCCCGCTTTAACTCTCTCTGACCTCAGCTGGTTTTCAGATGTGCTCATAATATCAGACTACTGTATATCGATATAAATAGTATTGCCTCATCCTATATAGTTTATAAAAATATATTGGTATATCGTACAAAATCAGTATACCGCCCAGCCTTTGCAGTAGGGGGATAGTGTTGGTCCCTTTGAGAGGTGATTTCTGCACCGGGTTTAGAATAGAATTGGTAAACGCAACATTAGTTTGCCAAATCGGTCATAAGTGTAATGTTTGTCTTGAGTTGTGTAACATCGTTGTAGTTTAGAAGCGGATCAAAGTTCTCACAACATTGGGAACAGACTTGAGATGTGCAGTTTTTTTTTTTTTTTTTCTTCTTACAAAGCGGTTTGCTCCCAGGATGGAGTCTTGTACCAATCAGTATAATAAAAAAAATGCATAGGTCTAGTAATTAATCTATGAACTGAAAAAAATGGGTCTTCAATACACAGCTCTGTTGTTGTTTGTTTGAAGTGTCATAATGTCTTATATAAATAATATACTTTTTTTATGTTATGACTTTAATTGCATAAAAATCATCCATAAATTACGCTCAATAATTTTGTTTCATTTGTTCTGTCCATTGATGGCCATTTATTTTATGTTCTGATGGTGTTCTAACTCCTCTGTTCGTGTTCAGGAGCGTGCCGGTCGTCATTGTGGAGGTCTGCGAGTGCTGAACTCTTACTGGGTGGGTGAAGATTCCACATACAAGTTCTTTGAAGTGATCCTCATTGACACCTTCCACAAAGCCATCAGGCGCAACCCCGACACGCAATGGATCACCAAGGCTGTGCACAAGCACAGGGAAATGCGTGGGCTCACGTCTGCTGGCAAGAAGAGCCGTGGTCTGGGCAAGGGCCACAAGTTCCACCTCACCATCGGCGGCTCTCGTCATGCAGCCTGGAAGAGACGCAACACTCTGCAGCTGCACCGTTACCGCTAAACAACGTGTGCTACAACTGTACATTTATCCAAATAAAGTACCTTTGTATGATCCATGAGATGTGTCTTTATTTTGAGGTGGTAGAGATGTACAGAATCTGTAATACTTAAGTTTTCAAGGTTAATAGTGTTTTTGGTTATTTGTGCTATTATTGGCCTTTATTTTAATGGAGAATTTTTACAAGTTTAAATTCCAAAGATTTATTTGACATAATGGCAGGAAATCATGCTTGCAATTTCACACAAATGTGTAAAAGCCATTAAAATTATTCATAAGGTTATCCAGTAATCTGGAAATGATTTTAAACCATCTTGGGCCCTTTTGTTAAAATGTAGTATTGAGCCAGATTGGGAAATCCCCTGTTTTTCTATCCAGGATCTGTTATGCCCCCCCTTTTTTTTTTTTTTCAACAACATTGAATTAGATCAGTCTTATGATCAACCCTTACATTTAGTTTTGCAGTTCTCTACATGGCATTGTGATGTAAAACACATTTAAAGAACAACGACCTGTCAGCATTGCCGTTGAGTCACAGTTGGATTTGAAGGTAGAAAATGGCTCATTTTTATGTGGGCAAAATTTTCAACTTGATCATTGAAATGTTTGGATCAAAAGTATCCCAATCTTACTGAAGTTTTGAACAACACATACTGAAGGTTTGATCCCAATCAATTGGATAGCTGAAATCTGATAAAGAAAAGTTTCAAAAAATTTTTTTAATCAAAGGTATCCCAACCTTACTAAACAGTTTTCAACAAATGCTGACAGTTTGATCCAGATCAAATCCGATTTCAGAATCTTTATTTTCTTTTGAACAACCCATTTTGAAGATTTGATCCAGTCTGAGCTGAAATCTGATCAAATGACTTTCTTGATGCCGGAATTCTTGTCATCGTTGGACTATGAAGATTGTAAGACTGCATACATTCAACAGCTTTATGGGACAGTTTGAGAGGTGACATTCACCCAAACAACTCATTCCTGAATTACAAAATCAAGTAAAAAATGAATAGAAAAACCTTGGGAATTGTGGAAATTTTATCAAAACAACTTGATGTATTTGCAGACGAGACTGCAGGAAATCACACTGATATTTAAACAACAATGACATAATCAGGAGTGTGATATTTGCTTTTATACAACAATTGTTTATACTATAATATTTTGGAATGTAGCTCAGCCAGTCAAATTCATCCGTCATTGTAAAAAGTAATGATCTCAATTATGGGAACCTATTGATGCCATTTTAGATCATTATATGTTGTAATTCCATTCATTTTGTTTAAATAATACTTAATGTTTAGCCTACCTTCACCTATCAAACTAAAAGTTAACAAATACAATAATATTGTGTCAAGGATAACCTTGATTTATGATATTCTGGATATTTTTTGACCCATCTTGACCCACTAGTTGGGGCAACAGGCCACTTTTTTTGTTTTGTTTTGTTTTATTGCTATGGCAACTTATTTTCCTTTATAGTATATTGATTGATGCATCATCATCATCCTGTACATGCTATACTCATCTCTAAATATTTTACAATTTAGCAGTAAACACATACGGTTCTTAAGGAGGGAATCTTCCAAATGAATCGGAAATTATGTGCATCACATGAGAAAAACCATAAAACAGATGTCAGGTTATGTAGATAATGTGTAAACTTCCCTGTCATTTTTAAAAGGCTCTTGACAAGTGAATATGATCTATTTTGAGTACAATTCAGCATTTTTAAAACATAAAATAAGTTTGAATTAAGTAATTAATGTACCCTTGAGTACAATGTGGAAATTATTTGAACATATCTATTCACAAACATAAAAAATATACACTATCCACATTCTCTTTTGTTTACTAAAAACAAGAATATTTTCTTCTTCAAATGAACTTATACAGGACAGTCTCCTGAGGCTAATTGTGTTATTGTTTCCAGACTGGAGCACTGTATCACAACAAACTAAACTCTGTGAATAAGTTTTAGATTTGTATTACTGAACTGCAACTATTAAAATGTGATTGAAATGGTGCTAGGTCTATAGCTCTTCAGTAATGATGAGTGTCAGGTTATTACACTTGTGTTATACCCAACACTAAAAGATTATGACATGAAGGGTTTTGTCTGATTCAGGAACAGCCTGTGACTGAGTCTTTTAAAATGCTTCCTTGTGGCTTTAAATTAAATTATGCATGGGCATATTTAGCTGGAGGTCATAATCCTTTGACCCCTGACCTCTGTGGCCAGAGCCTAAAATGGAATGGAAAAGCTTAGCAGTGTTTGGTATGAGAACCATCTCACATGCTCATCAGTTTCTTGAAGGTTTCTAGGGCCTGCTGTGTCTTTGGGCCATAAAGTGACATTACTGAATTAGCTTATAGATTAAAATGTAATAATAATAAATAATGTGATAATATATATATGTATATATATATATACATATATATATATATATATATATATATATATATATATATTTTTTTTTTTTTTTTTATTGAGTTAACGTTCATTATTATTGTAATGTCATGAGGTAACTTAAAGGGATAGTTCACCCAAAAATGAAAATGACTCCATGATTTACTCACCCTCTAGCCATTAGGTGTATATTTATTAAATATATCTATTATTAAACCACTTATTAAAAAACCGCAACTTGACCCTACAGAATTAGTCAATTACAGGCCAATCTCAAATCTACCCTTTCTGTCAAAAATACTAGAAAAGGCAGTGTCCTCACAATTATGCTCCTTTTTAGAAAAAAATGGTATCTGTGAGGTTTTCCAGTCAGGATTTAGACCGTATCATAGTACTGAGACTGCTCTTATTAGAGTTACAAATGATTTACTCTTATCATCCGATCGTGGTGTATCTCTCTGTTAGTGTTACTCGATCTTATCGCTGCATTCGATACCATCGACCACAACATTCTTTTGAATAGACTCGAAAATTATGTTGGCATTAGTGGAATTGCATTGGCATGGTTAAAATCATACTTATCTGACCGTTATCAGTTTGTAGCAGTAAATGAGGAGATGTCACACCGATCACAAGTACCGCAGGGCTCAGTGCTAGGACCGTTGCTTTTCACCCTGTACATGCTACCACTGGGAGATATCATTAGGAAGCATGGTGTTAGTTTTCATTGTTATGCTGACGATACTCAGCTCTATATTTCTTCACGCCCTGACGAAACTTACCAATTCACAAGATTACCGGAATGCATAGCTGATATAAAAAATTGGATGACTAGTAATTTCCTGCAACTTAATTCAGAAAAAAATGAATTTTTAATTATTGGACAAAAAAACTCCACATGTAGTAACCTAGAATACTGTCTAACACTTGATGGCTGCTCTGTCAAGTCCTCGTCGTCAGTTAGGAACCTGGGTGTGCTCTTTGATACCAATCTCTCATTTGAAAGCCACGTTTCTAGCATCTGTAAAACTGCATTCTACCATCTTAAAAATATATCTAAATTACGGCATATGCTTTCAATGCAAAATGCTGAACAGTTAGTTCATACGTTCATGACCTCAAGGCTAGATTATTGTAATGCTCTACTGGGTGGTTGCCCCGCTCGCTTAATAAATAAACTGCAGCTGGTCCAAAACGCAGCAGCTCGAGTTCTTACTAGAACCAGGAAGTATGACCATATTAGCCCGGTTCTGTCAACACTGCACTGGCTCCCTATTAAACATCACATACATTTTAAAATCTTGCTAATTACTTACAAATCACTAAATGGTTTAGCTCCCCAGTACTTGAGCGAGCTCTTAACGCATTATACTCCATCACGTCTATTGCGGTCTCAAAACTCTGGCCAGTTGATAATACCTAGAATATCAAAATCAACTGCAGGCGGTCGATCATTTTCCTATTTAGCACCCAAACTCTGGAACAGCCTTCCTAGCATTGTTCGGGAAGCAGACACACTCTGTCAGTTTAAATCTAGACTAAAAACGCATCTCTTTACTATGGCATACACATAAAACATTTTTAATTTATATTTTATTCAAATTGTTAGGCTGCATTAACTAGGTCAGCCGGAACCGGGAACACTTCCCATACCACCTGATGTACTCGTTACATCATAAGAGGAATGGCATCTACGCTAATGTTAGTCTCTCTGTTTATCCCGAGGTTTACTGCAGTCAGCCGGATCCGGGCCGTATCCAGATCAGATGGTGGACCAGCGCCCAGACATTACCAACTCATCCCTGAAGTGTCTGCAGAGACCGTGTCAATTAGTCTACCCTCTGAAATTGCTCATCGACATGGCATCCTCAATGGATCCATCTCCGGCGTGATGACTCCGATATTTCGAATATTCCTATTTAATAATTGTTTAATCGACACGCCATCCTCAATAAACCCGGGGTGATGCCTCCGATCTTTCGAATAATCCGATCTAATATTACTTCTGACCTATAAGGCTGCCAAAATAATAATCATACACTGTTTGTTAATTGGCCAGAGGAGAACTGGCACCCCGACTGAGCCTGGTTTCTCCCAAGGTTTATTTTTCTCCATTAGGACACCTGATGGAGTTTTGGTTCCTTGCCACTGTCGCCTCTGGCTTGCTCAGTTGGGGACACAAAATTTTCAAATAAATATCCAAATAAATTTAATTACTAAACTAAATTATATCAACTACATTACTTGAATATATATGATAATTGAAATGAGCTGATGACATCACCGTTTTCTCCAGAGCAGCTGTACAGCCGAATCAAATTCTGTTCATTATTTTCCTGTTTAACACTGTGAAGCTGCTTTGAAACAATCTGCATTGTAAAAAGCGCTATATAAATAAAGGTGACTTGACTTGACTATATGACATTCTTCTTTTAGACGAATACAATCAGTTATATTAAAAAATGTCCTGACTAATCCAGCATTATAATGGCAGTGAATGGCAGCCCAAAATTTGAAGCCCAAAAAATTTTTATCCATCCATTATAAAAGTAATCCACACGGCTCCGGGGGGTTAATAAAGGCCTTCTGAAGCGAATCGATGGGTTTCTGTAATAAAAATATCCATATTTAACACATTATAAAGTAAATATCTAGCGTCTGCAAGACCGCATTCCATATTCAACTTAGGGAAAAAGCATTTAAAAAAGTGTGTATGTATGTATGACGTCAGATGTAGCGTAAGCATTTTGAACTGCGAGAGGCATTACACATCTTTGTAAGTTGAGTACGGAAGACGGTCTGGTGGAAGCTAGATATTTTACTTTATAAAGTTATAAAGTCATGTTGTGACAGTTTGCAGACTGCTATGTGCGTTAATGTGTTTTGAAGAGCTTTGGAGAGCGCTCGGAAGGGAGGGTGCCAAACACCATATCTTACGTTATGCCCTGCTTATATTCCTCATTGCGTTTTTGGCTTTGGAGTCGATCTCAACTTTGCGGTGCACAGCAAATAACTGTCAAAATGTCAGTTTGATGTTTTGTGTTTGCTGGGGTCATCAGGGCACTTTAGGTGTGGGGTGAGGGTGCACAGGAGGCCCCTGCAGGAGCAGTTTAAGTGTGTCAGTGGGTTATAATGACACTAATGCAGCAGGAGGAGGAGCCGCTGTGAAGTGGGTCACATGACCTGGAGACAGCAGCCGCGGCAGCAGCGACGCTCAGATTCGCTCTATCACTCTACATGCGTCCTCTTTCTGCGTTAAACCTTGATTTATTCACAACTCTGAACTACAGCGAGACTTAGCGAGCTGTTATAGTCTTTTTATTAGACGTTAACTCGTGGTCTCTTGGCTGTCCGGTCTGGAAGAGTCCAATTATTATAACTAATACAGATTTATGTATAGTTTTCTAAGAGGTACCTGAGTTTTTTTGTTTTGTTTGTTTGTTTTGATCTTGCTGGTTTATCTCGAAATGTTTCTCAGGTAGTGTAGGCTATAGGTAGAAAAAAACAAGGTTTATAGAATCTCACAGCGACTAGATAGTTGCTGTAAAGTGTGTAAAAACGGCACTACCACACAGGTGACTGGGGCTCAAAGCTGTCGGAGGATATGGAATCCACAAAGGCTGGTAAGATTAGACTGTTTTACTTTTACTTTTTGAACATGACTAATAATCCGTGATACCTTCAGTGAACTCTTATTTTAATAAATGACACCGATATGTGCAGTTTCACGTGATGCTCTGAATGTGCATTGTGAATTAAAGTGTAGTTTAAGCTTTTATTACTTTATTTGCAGTATGAAAACTCTAAGTAGGTTAATAGCGGCAGGCTTGTGTTGTTATGCCATACATTGTGGTTCATACTATATGCCATACAATAGTTCATACTATTGAACTGTAGTCTCCCAACTCACATGGAACGCTCAGCCTAGCCATGTGCATCTGTGTTTACGCGTCCTGTGCGTCTGCTCTGATTAGTCAAGAGAAGTCGTGACGTTCGCGTTGCATAATTTGCATGGCAGGATGGATGCGTCTGCAGCTGCAGATACACGTGATGCGGCTGCGTCTGACCCACTTTTTGGCTTTTACACTCCCAGTAAGACATGCCGAGTACACGTGGGGGCGGAGCTAAGAACATGTCGAGCAACAGCTCAGACTGCGATACATATGACGTCCATTCATTTTGTTCTTGTGTGTGTAAAAAAAAAAAAACATATATATAAAATAAAAAATATACATATATTATAATTTCAGCAGACATTAGATTAAGTTTCAGATAACAGTATACTGTGATGATGTCATTAGCATGTAATTATTTACATATATACATTCAGGTAGACATTTTTATCTACATAAACAATGTAAACAAGGGAAATAATACCTTTTGGTTTGCTCTATTCGACTCACCAGTTATTGCAATTATTATTGTTTTTTTTTAAAGTTAGCATGTAAGTAAGTATTAACATTTAATAGCATATTAACATTGATGACGTTTGTTAGTCTTCAGCATTTCATTTGAGTTGTGTTGGTTGTTGGTAAAGCCTACACCCTGAAAGAGGTATTATGTAATGGTGTTACCTAACTATTGAGAGTGGGACAGCAGAAATCAGGTCAACCCATACAGAAAAAGCACACAAAGCCTGCTCCGCCTTCTGACAAAAAACAATGTTTGCAGCTCAAAATAACACATAAAGACAAAGAAAATATTAATATCTTCATTTGTAAATAACCATCTATATGGGTTGCATATACTCTGTTTATATGTTTCTATTATTAATAATAGAGACCGTTATCAACAGATACATGTAAAAGTTAGAATCAAGCACTAGGCAATGTCTCATACTTGTATGCTTCGTAATGTGCACATATTAGGATCCACATGATTTGCAAAACGAAGCTAGACAAATTATTTGACGTCTTCCTAACTGAAGTTGTTCTGTGTTGCTCTTCTGTGTGTCATCCACCAGGTGGAGTAATAGCTTACATTAGCTCCTCGAGCTCCAGTCCAGAGTCGTGCCACAGTGACTCCTCCAACAGCAGCTATCAGTCCTGCTCTCCGCCTCATGCAGGGCAGGGCCAACAGGGCGAGGCCCTTCCTGTGGCCCCTCAGTCCCGCCCACTGAGGCATGGCGGAGGGAAGGCACGATCACCCTCCACCACCAAAAGTGGCATAACAAGTGAGAGACGGATCTAAATAAAAATAAAGTTAAAGAGAACCACAAATGTTCTTACAGTCTAATTTAAATATGATCTTCTACAAATTGAATCCAACATATTTAGTGTTAAAATTAAGGAACTATATGAATATACATGCTTTGCTTTCAAAGTCTATTGCCATTATATAAATTAGAATGGAGTTAGTATGTATATATGCGTTTTCCTTTTTAGCTTAAACATTAATTCATGTAATTACAGTCCCTGTTGTTGTTGTTTTTTAGAAATAATAGAAATAGAAATAATGCTGTTTCATGTATCTTATGTCATATATCCTATATTGTCCATCTCTGCATAATGTCAAGAGAGCTCAAAATGGAATTGAAAGAGAAAAAAAGTTTTGTTGATTGGTCAGAATAATGATATAATTGATAGTAATGATCTGATATTTGTCACTTAATGGGACAGTTCACCCAAAAATGAAAATTACCCCATGATTTACTCACCCTCAAGCCATCCTAGGTGTATATGACATTCTTCTTTCAGACGAATACAATCAGAGTTATATAAAAAAATGTCCTGGCTCTTCCAAGCATTATAATGGCAGTAAATGGCAGCCCAAAATTTGAAGCCCAAAAAGTGCATCCATCCTTAATAAACGTAATCCACATGGCTCCGGGGGGTTTAATAAAGGCCTTCTGAAGCGGTCTGGCGGAAGCTAGATATTCTACTTTATAACGTGTTAAATGTGGATATTTTTCTTACAAAAACCCATTGAGTGCTTCAGAAGGCCTTTGAATTATGTGTTTTTTGAAGAAAGCCGTGTGGATTACGTTTATCATGGATGGATGCACTTTTTTTGTTCTTCAAATTTTGGGTTGCCATTTACTGCCATTATAAAGCTTGGAAGATCCAGGAATTTTTTTAAAGGAACACGCCGACTTTTTGGGACTTTATTCACCGTATCCCCCAGAGTTAGATAAGTCCATACATACCATTTTTATCTCCGTGCGTGCCATAACTCTGTCTGACGCACCCACCGCTAGCCTAGCTTAGCACAAAGACTGGAGATAAACGGCTCCAGCTAGCCTAATGCTCAATAAGTGACAAAATAACGTCAACATTTTCCTATATATATGTTGTGATGTATAAAGTTACATCGTGTACTAAGACCGACGGAAAATTAAAAGTTGCGATTTTCTAGACCGATATGGCTAGGGACTATACTCTCATTCCTGCATAATATTCCAGGAACTTTGCTGCTGTACCATGGGTGCAGCAGGCGCAATGATATTACGCAGCGCCTGACAATAGGCTAACTTCCGTCAACATAACCAACGTGACGTGCTGGGGACTATTTTCAGGCGCTGTGTAATATCATTGCGCCTGCTGCACCCATGGAACGGCAGCAAAGTTCCTGGATTATTACGCAGGAATGACAGTATAGTCCCTAGCCATATCAGTCTAGAAAATTGCAACTTTTAATTTTCCGTCGGTCTTAGTACACAAAGAATGTCATATACACCTAGGATGGTTTAAGGATGAGGAAATTATGGGATTATTTTCATTTTTGGGTGAACTATCCCTTTAACATTGCATGATTCATTATATTTGCCCTTGTTTGCTTCATCATGAAGTAATGGTCTTCTAGCTGTTTGAGGAAACTGAAAGCAGCTGTTCTAAGGAGAAAGCCAAACTGAGCACAAAGCCTTTTTCATCTGACCCTCTGTATTTCTGCTCCTGCAGAGATTAACGGTCTGGTGCTGCTATGTAAAGTGTGTGGAGATGTGGCGTCGGGATTTCACTACGGCGTTCACGCTTGTGAGGGATGTAAGGTGAGAAATTGTTAGTGTAAGACTACAGCCACATTTCAGTGTATAATAAGCATTGGAGGTTTCATTTTGTTATTTCTGAGGTACAGAGGATTTTTAAGTCAAAAGCTCAGAAAGGCTGTCTGAAAGTCTGTATTTTCACTCTTATGTGTGATCGGTTTTGGTTACTTCTCAGTGGAGGCGGTTGCACTCTTTTATAGTGTCTGTTTTCGTGTGAAAATTGTCCTGGTATCCCTGGTGTCACTGTGGATGATATGGGGTGTGTTCACACTAGTTCAGTTTGCTTTGTTCATTTAGTCTGAACCAAAAAAAAAAAACCCCATTTAGTCCTGGTCAGCTTAGCGTTCACATTGGCATTTTACACCAAACCTAAAAATAACTTACCGAACATCCAAAACAATTGACCACACACAAATGAAGATCTGCTGATCTGATGCCTGCACTGAACTGTGATGGGCAACATCGCGACTATGACGAGAAAAAAACAGGTATGCTTGAGCATTCTGTCCTTTTTAGGGTCGCATCTTGTGACATCATGTCCCGTTTTTGGTTCGTTTACATGTCTTTGGTCCATGTTACGTTCATATTTCATTTGAACCGCACCAGAGTTTGTGTGGCAGCGCACCGCGACTCATCTTTTCAGGGGTCTCGGTCTGCTTGTTTGGTGTGCACCAGGGTTTGGATGGCAGCGTTCACACTTATTTAAATGAACTGCAATAACAGAGCAACTGCACCAGGATTCGTTTTAATCGAACCAAACATGCTAAGTGTGAACACACCCTTTGATAGGATTGATGTGACGTGGCTGTCATGCCTTATCTGGGTCACATCTACCTGTGCATCACCCTGAAGGGAGATATTACTTTGATTTATTTATAACCTGAAAGCCTGCTACTCAGCAGCCTGTTTAACTATCAGAGCAAAGCTCTGTGACAGAACGTTGTGGTCAGTCCTGAGAGAGACACCTGCTTTCCATACCAACTCCAAGGCTCGACACCTGTTACTCTCTGTGTGGGCACTGTGACCCTGACATTTGTCTCTATCTCTTTCATTTTACCACCTGCAGGGTTTCTTCAGGAGGAGCATTCAGCAGAACATTCAGTATAAGAAGTGCCTTAAGAACGAAAGCTGTCCCATTATGCGCATCAACAGGAACCGGTGCCAGCAGTGCCGATTTAAGAAATGTTTGCTTGTGGGCATGTCCAGAGATGGTGAGCTCATTGTGTCCTAGATCCAAACAAAAGAATCTGTTACAGGCCGACGTATGTGACCTTAGAGTTGAACCCCTTAACTGTCACCCCCCTTTTTGAGAATAAACATAAAAATGCACTATCCAAACTTAAATGTCTGTAATTCAAGAATGCTTTGGAATATAGACCTAAGTTTGGTCTTGTTTTAAAGAAGACAATTGGCAGATTATTGCTGAAGTGAAAGCAAAAATTAAAGTATGAAAAAGTTATGGAAGTTTAAATGTACTATAAATTAAATGTACTGTACTAAATATTTTTTTATTTTATATAAAGATATTTTTTACTATAAAATTACTATAAAATTGAAGCCATATGTCTAATCAAGTTGTGTTCCAAATTTGAAGTTGATATAACTAAAATGAAGTTCCCATGAGATTTTGTTTAGGCGCTGTACCAAAAATAGTTATCCACATTCCATAGATTTTTTTTTATGCATTCTCCTGTAACAAATTAATACATTTCTGTCCAAATATCACTTCTATCACAAAACATGGAATATGGAACCTTGAGACTCAGACCTTTCCAACGATATGTGTAAGGTTAAAAATAAGATTTAAAATAAATTTTGCAATATGAAATCTGACACCACCCACTAGGGGAGGAGCTCGCTAGAAGAATTTAGAGTACCGTTTCCATGGTAAGTCAACATCCAATTTCAGTTTTCACAGGATGAATTTTGAGCTTTCGAATGATACCTAATTTATGATGATTACTAAAATATGTAATATGAAAAAGGAGTTAAAAAAAGAGCAAGCATCCGTCTAGCAGACAAATGAATAACTAAATTAAATATATAAAGTAAATGTATTTTGCATTTAGATAATTCTGCCCAGCCAAAAAAAAGTTGCTGTTTGGATTTAAATAGGCAAATGCTTAAAAGCACAATATGATTTTTGGATTAAAACCACTTAAACAATGTTATACACTCAGCTAAAGGATTATTAGGAACACCTGTTCAATTTCTCATTAATGCAATTATCTAATCAACCAATCACATGGCAGTTGCTTCAATGCATTTAGGGGTGTGGTCCTGGTCAAGACAATCTCCTGAACTCCAAACTGAATGTCAGAATGGGAAAGAAAGGTGATTTAAGCAATTTTGAGCGTGGCATGGTTGTTGGTGCCAGACGGGCCGGTCTGAGTATTTCACAATCTGCTCAGTTACTGGGATTTTCACACACAACCATTTCTAGAGTTTACAAAGAATGGTGTGAAAAGGGAAAAACATCCAGTATGCGGCAGTCCTGTGGGCAAAAATGCCTTGTTGATGCTAGAGGTCAGAGGAGAATGGGCCGACTGATTCAAGCTGATAGAAGAGCAACTTTGACTGAAATAACCACTCGTTACAACCGAGGAATGCAGCAAAGCATTTGTGAAGCCACAACACGCACAACCTTGAGGCGGATGGGCTACAACAACAGAAGACCCCACCGGGTACCACTCATCTCCACTACAAATAGGAAAAAGAGGCTACAATTTGCACGATCTCACCAAAATTGGACAATTGAAGACTGGAAAAATGTTGCCTGGTCTGATGAGTCTCGATTTCTGTTGAGACATTCAGATGGTAGAGTCAGAATTTGGCGTAAACAGAATGAGAACATGGATCCATCATGCCTTGTTACCACTGTGCAGGCTGGTGGTGGTGGTGTAATGGTGTGGGGGATGTTTTCTTGGCACACTTTAGGCCCCTTAGTGCCAATTGGGCATCGTTTAAATGCCATGGCCTACCTGAGCATTGTTTCTGACCATGTCCATCCCTTTATGACCACCATGTACCCATCCTCTGATGGCTACTTCCAGCAGGATAATGCACCATGTCACAAAGCTTGAATCATTTCAAATTGGTTTCTTGAACATGACAATGAGTTCACTGTACTAAAATGGCCCCCACAGTCACCAGATCTCAACCCAATAGAGCATCTTTGGGATGTGGTGGAACGGGAGCTTCGTGCCCTGGATGTGCATCCCACAAATCTCCATCAACTGCAAGATGCTATCCTATCAATATGGGCCAACATTTCTAAAGAATGCTTTCAGCACCTTGTTGAATCAATGCCACGTAGAATTAAGGCAGTTCTGAAGGCGAAAGGGGGTCAAACACAGTATTAGTATGGTGTTCCTAATAATCCTTTAGGTGAGTGTATATTTTGTTGACTTGTGTACTTACATTATCCCAAATGATTTCAAGAATGTTTAAATCCAGAAAAAATTTACCACATTAACTAGGACACGGACCGTGTCTATGCGTCACCTATTAATGACGTCATACCCGCGTTACCCTCAATTTCCGGTTTTATTTTGCAGAAACCATGGAAACACCAAAGGCGCTTTAATATATTGTGTGTTTTATTAGACAGGTGAGCAACTTTTTGGATACATAAATTGACAGAAAAGTAATCATTGTTATATGCTCAACACAGTCTTATTGTTTAAATCTCATTTTCTTGATTTACCGCGATTACCATGTTTTATGCCTAACCATGCCTAATATCGATCTAGCTTACTGCAGTGTGCACATGCAGGGTGTCTCATAGCAGCCACCGAGCGAACGCACAGAGTAGCATTATAACATTTCAACTTACAACACACTCAAATAATGTATCTAATATGATAAAACAGCGCTGTTACCCCACATACGCATGACCGGAAGTGGTCGTCAGTGGCATAATAAAAGCTCTGCGAAATCAAGGTGTCATCAAGCTACACCTTTGTTTTGAGTAAGTGACCTCTAGCGGCGAAAAAAAATACATATTGTGCCTTTAAGATTCTATGATTAATCATTATTGCAGCGACAATTATGTTTTGGTAACAGGCCTTCTGACCCTTATAGTTATCTCTAAGCAAAAGGGTCAGTCTGTTGAAGTCTGTGAACTGACAGTTTCTGTGATCCTCAGCTGTGCGTTTTGGCCGGATTCCCAAACGAGAGAAACAGCGCATGCTGCTCGAGATGCAGAACGCAATGAACAACATGATGAACAACAGCCACGGCAATCAGCCCCTGCCTCTTAGCAACCAGATTTCAGCCACCGATGGAGCGCCAGAGGACAGCTCTGGCCCTTCCTCTCATTCCCCCTCCAACTCCCCCAGGAGCAACCAATCCAAAACCAGCACTGACCCCGAGCTGCTGATTGCCATGGATACGAGCCAGAGCTCAGACTCCTCCAGTGCCACTGACAGCGGGGAGGAGGAGGTTATCGGCACAGTTACTAGGGCACAGCAGGAGACATTCATGTACAATCAGGAGCAGGGCAGCGTGCCTTCAGAGGCCCCTAACAACTACAGCCATTGCAGAGAGAAGACTCAGAATGTCTGCAACCGCCAGAATGATACATCCTCATTTAGTGAACAGAAGCCACAGTCGAGCTGTGGTCCACAGGGGGCTGAAGACTCCAGCCGACATAACAGTACTCTGGGCAGCTGTCCTGTCAGACTGCCTAACAGCATTCCCGGTGGAACATCTCTGCAGAACCTCTCTCTGAGAGCTCATAATGACAATGAAACTCATGCCAATGGCAGCTATAGTGTCCAAACATTCACAAGGGTTAACAGGATGCACCTGGTGAGTTACAATACCAAAATGTTGAAATTGCCATTTTGGTAGTCCATACAAATACTCATTAAATTTCATGATCCTCTTTCACAGGTTTGCCCCATGAATACCTCACCCTATGTGGATCCTCAGAAGTCGGGACACAGTATTTGGGAGGAGTTCTCCATGAGCTTCACCCCAGCTGTCAGGGAGGTGGTGGAATTTGCAAAGCGTATCCCAGGATTCAAAGATCTATCCCAGCACGACCAGGTCAGCCTGCTCAAGGCTGGCACCTTTGAGGTATGAACAAAACTCATGAAAAAAATTATTGTGACAGTCCTATAGCAAGTAATACAATTTCATTTGAAATGTAAAAAGATCTGAGGTTACCTGCTTGGTCTGTAGGTGCTGGTGGTACGCTTTACATCCCTGTTCGATGTGAAGGAGCGAACGGTTACATTTCTGAGTGGCAGGAAGTATAGCGTCGAGGCTCTACGGTCCTTGGGAGCTGGAGATCTTCTCAACTCAATGTTTGACTTCACCGAGAAGCTGCAAGCTCTCAACCTCGGTGAGGAGGAAATGAGCCTCTTCACGGCCGTAGTGCTGGTGTCTGCAGGTATTTATCACTTCTTGTTGTGTCATACCGTTTTTAGTATGACCATACACACTACAGTTCTTTATCTAGGATGCTGAAATGACTTATTGCAAACTGAAATAAGAGTTTAAGGTTTAAATATTTGCAATTAAGGATCAAAATTTCAAGATAAAGCTAAAATTAGATTACACTAAGGATTGGATTAAAACTAAGGATTGTAAATTAAGAATAAAGGTTCAAACTTGACTGAGCTCAAAACTGAAGTGACATCAGGAAGGTCATGGTGATTATACAGTAAAAGAATAAACTTTTATTTTCGGACCACAGTGTTCTCCGAGCCAACGAAAACTTGTGAAATGAATTCCCCATCTGTGCTGCCCATAGATCGTTCTGGTCTGGAGAACGTCAACTCCGTTGAGGCACTTCAGGAAACTCTGATTCGAGCTCTGCGCAGCTTGATCACCAAGAACCATCCCAACGAGATCGCCATCTTTACTAAACTGCTTCTCAAACTTCCGGACCTGCGCTCCCTCAACAATATGCATTCTGAGCAGCTTTTGGCCTTCAAGGTCCAACCCTGACCACCCATCAACCCCCATAACTGTGGACCACACCCCCTCCCATCCACTTTCAGAGCCTCCAGGCCCATTTCTGTGGCCCACTAAGCCAATGGGGAGCCTGTTCTTGCTCAAAGCCCCTTAGCTGACATTTCTCCTCATGAGGACTGCTGGTTAATTACATGGAGGTAGTGGGGAGCAGATACTTAAGAAGTCATTGTACTGTAAAACGCCTCTGTTTGTGCTAATGCACACGACCCGCAGACACAAACTGGATGGGGTTTCGTTGTAGATGCTTACGAGAGTTTGTATGATTATGGGGTTTGTGTGTATGCAGAGGCACCTTGAATTTGTTTTTAGATTTATACTGCCTGTGCAATAATTGATGCGTTTACTGTTTTTGGATTGTTCCTTGTTGGTCTTTTAATACTTTCAGAGAAGAGGAAGTAAGGTATCTTGTGGTCGTATGAAAGCTGTGTGTTGTTAAGGGGAGGGGTTATGAAGGGATAGTCTAACACATAAGCTTAAAACAAACAAGAAACTAGTACGCAGCACAGTTTGAAGTCCTTTCTATCATTTAAAGACAAGAAAAGACAAAAAGCACCAACACATAAGAATGTGGAACAAGCTGCTAATCAGAGCTTTATGGCAGAAAGACACAAGAATGTTTAATGGATAGATCTATTTTTGTAGTTTGTTTCTGTCTTAAATTGTAGTTAAGTGTACAGGAAGCCACTCTATCTTTAGGCCTGAATTACTCAAGTATGTGAACGCAAACGCTTCTTGCTATGCAAGCTCAATTTTATGCATGGTAATAGCAAGTTCCAACCATTTGTGGCTTGCTGACACTGTAGCGGTCATTGACAAACTGTCTTTTACAGTCAGTTTTCTCTTTCAGGTCAGCTATGGCAGAGCGACAGTTTGAAGAGAATCTTGCTGAGCAAGTTAAAGTTAGTTCAACTGTTGACAAGTTTATAGATTAGCTTTCTGAATAATTGGCACAGACATTTGAAAGTGACTCCTTTGCCAGCTTGAGCGTTTGTTACCTCCAATATTCAACCAGACCGCAGGCTTGGCCAAGCATTTGCGTTCTTGCATAGAGTATGTTTTAGATCTGCTAGTGGTGCATCTGTGTTTATGTTTTGATTCATAGGTCTTTTAGTAACGACGCAATGTTTAATGAATGACACAAGGAGGAGTAGAACATATGCGTTTTATCACTATAAGAATGCATGCTCCTCCCGGTACTGATGAGACACAAAGCCATCCACAGTGATGTCATAATGTCTGATTATATCTGAGGCTACATCCTAACCGACACCTGCCCGATTTGATGCATCTGTATGGGTGATAATTTCAGGCTGAATATTTATGATTTTTTTTGACTGATGGTTTGGGAGGAAATGCTCTACTTCATATATTTGTAATTCTGTTCATTTCTCTTTTTTGAAGTTTTTCTTTTGTTCTTTTGGGCAAGTCTGTTCTACAAGTGAAAGTTGTAGTAGAATTATTGTATCTGTGTGATCAGCTGCAGTAAGCAGATACCGTTGAGTACATACTCGAGCAGTGTTTGACCAGACAAATGAAAAGGAAACAGGAAATGGCCCAAAACTCCACCAAGGAACACCGGCATTGCCTCTCACCGTGTCAGCTCTAGGCATCAACTCTTCTCGGGTCGGATCTGATATCAAAGCTGCTGTGGACGAATAGTTAATTAAAGAAGTATCTTCAGTTATGTTTGGTTTTGGTGTTCCCGTCTCATTGTCAGCATTGTGTTGCCATTATCCAGCCTGTCTGTTTTCTTCTGTGAAAGCATTGTAAGCTAGATATATATATATATATATATATATATATATATATATATATATATATATATATATATATATATATATATATATATATATATATATATATATATATAAATAAGAAAAAATAAGAAAATAAACATAAATGCTAATCTCTTTCTCCCTGTGTATTTAGTTATTTTTGCACCCATGTGTAAAGACATACACGTGAAGTCAAACCAAGTTTGGATAGACACATGGATAGGCGCACTACCGTTCAATTAAAAAAAAAAAAAAGTTTTTGCAAGAAGTCTCTAAAACTCATCAATTTTATTAGATCAAAAATACTAGCCTACTGTAAAATATTATTACAATTTATGTTAGGACCCCCACCTAGGGAGAGGCTGCAACATAAACTGGGAATTGTCAATCAACGATCCTTTGTACACATTTATTTACAGGACCACAAGTGAATGCATAACTGTACAGGTGAGCAATTACCACAAACAATTTCCTAACAGGAACAACTAAATTCCCTATCAAAATAAGATTAAGTATACAATAAATTATCTATCCATCTATCCATCCATCCACCCATCCATCCAAAACCAAAATTCACACTGCACACAACAGGCAGATCAACCAGCAGCAACACTGTAGCAAACACACAAACGAACAATAGCAAATTGAACACCAGGAAGTCCATTTTCAAACCTCGTTTTGTTTGTTCCATGAATTGCACAGCTAAACATGCCAATAACAGACTATTCTTCGTTTTCTGGCGCATTGCATCCTATGTGCATATTGCTACCTACTTTTGCTGTTATGCAGTCACAGTTTATTTATCAAATTGTTCTTGTTTTTACTCTTTTCTATCTTTCCCACATACCTACATATCTCAACAAATACTCATTATATAAATAATCAATGCTCTATCCCATTCATTCTTCCAAGGACCCACCTGGCGCTGCGTGTTCAGCTCCTCCAGTCTAATTTCATGGTCTCCTAAGATCCAGAATAGACTAGACCATCCGCATTCTATATTTAAATCCTTTCACTTAACCCTATCTCTATTAAAATCATATCCTAATAGATATTCCAAATCCTTATTTACCTTACCTTTTTTGTTTAAATATGACATTAATTCCTTTCTTTCTTCATCATACCTTTTACAATCATATATCACATGCTCCACTGTTTCTTTCTCCCCACAATTTTCACACAGACCAGTCTCATGTATTCCAGTTATGAACAATGAAGCATTCAACCGTGTGTCCAAGTCTCATCCTAGTAATTATTCCCTCTTTTTTCTTATTTCTACCACTTATGTTTCTTTTATTTACCATTTTTTAAATATTACATAAATGCCTTCCCTTATTATCAGTATTCCATGTTTCCTGCCATTATTTAATAATACTTTCCTTAATAATAGTTTTATCTTCACCTTTACTTAGAGGAACATTAAAATCTATTACTTCCCTTTTTAAAGCATTTTTTGCTAATTCATCAGCAGTTTCATTACCAGTTATTCCTACACGTGCTAACACCCAGCAAAATCCAGCTACCACTCCTTTTCTTTGTATGTGCCATAATAATGTAAATATTTCACACATCAAATCTTCTCTAGAAGATTGATGAGTTGATGATGTTAAAACTGAAGCAGAGTCGGAGCATATCACAACTCTGTCTGGATTATGATAGCAACCATTTCAACAGAATAAATTGATAATTTAGATGTTAGTCATTTAGTTATGGATATTTTAAAATCTGGAATATATATTCCTACTCCTGTAATCCCTGTTTGGGGTCTTTGGATCCATCAGTATAAATATGCATACTTCCATAAAATCTTTCCTGTATATACTTATTTACATTATATTGAATCATACCCATTTCCTCCCATTCTCTTTTCTTATCTAATATCTCTAAATCAATTGTAACATCAGGAATTATCCATGTTGGGATCTCTCCCCATACAGGTGACACACTACATCCTATGTTTGCAATCTGATATTTCTCTTCTAACTGATTTATGTTCCATCCATATCCTCTCCCTTTGTTATTGGAGTATTCCCAGCAATTATTTAAAACATCTTTAGCTATATGTTTTCCAGTATAGCTCTTTAAAGATGACAGATATACCAAGGACAATTTAACTCTCCTTAAACTCAATGGCATTTCATTCGCCTCTACTAACAGCGCATTGACTGCTGTTGTTTTCGATGCTCCTAAGCATAGTCGAAGAGCTCTATATTGTATCCTATCTATACTTTTTAATAATGTTTCTGAAGCTGAACCATAAATCATGCATCCATAATCAATTATAGGTCTTATCAAGGCTTGATATATTGTTAACATTGATTCTCTTTCAGCTCAACATTCTTTTCCAGCTATTGCCCTCATCACATTTAAAATCCTCCTGCACTTTTTATCCATTTCCTCAACATGTTTTTTCCAGGTATATCTCCCATCTAACCAAATTCCAAGATACTTAAAGACCTTTACTTGTTCTAGTGATTTTCCATATAATACTAGATCAATATCTTTATAAACTTCTTTTTTCTTACTGAATAACATATAACATGACTTACTTGTTGACATTTTTAAACTCCATTCTATACTCCATTTTTTCACCTTTTTGATAGCGGTTTGCATACTTGAAATCACTTGACGTACATTTCGACCTCTCTTCCAAATAGCCCCATCGTCAGCATATAAAGCACAATCCACACCATATCCTAAACTGTCAAAAATATCATTAATCATAATCTTAAAAAGAATTCGACTTTTTTTGGCAACCAAAAAACAAGTGTTCAAATGTCTCCTCTGCTTGTTTATAAAATGAACATGAGCTGTCAATGTCCAAATATTTAGAAATATTAGAGTTGACGGCAGATTTTCTTTTGCATTATTGGAAATGCAAAATTTCCCAGGTAAAAGCCAGGCCCTTTTCCAGTCAATATCGTCTACCAGGGACAGAACTTTCCTCTTGGTGAAATTTTCCTTTAAATTGAAACATTTTCCTTATATGCCTATTGGTACATTTCTTGTCTAATAGATCAATTCTATCCAAGAGTAACGTGGATTGTATTGTAACTGTACTCCTTAGATTATATATGGAGTGACATTTAATATGGTGAATTAATCCATGTGAGATTGGTTTAACCACTGTATTAAACTCTTTTGGAGGAACTGGGAAATTGTGGTAAGTTATACTTATAACTGCTCATACTTCAAAAGATTTCCTGAGTCATCAAATAAGGAAAGGATACAGTTAATATTATTTTGGAACCATCTGGGGGAAAAAAAGCGACTTATTCCTAATAGTGATGTCTCTGTTACTCCTTTTAGATAAATAGTAAGAGTATATAAGTGTTCTATGAGGCGAGAAACTGTGGACATAGTTGTGAAGCACAGCTTTCAAGCAAGGAGACACTGCTGATGAAATTTGGACAAAGCAATAGGTAGCTTAGAAAGTAAATAATTACATTTCAAGATAAAGGAAAGGCTACCAATTGTATCAAAAATATAACTGGGGATGAAGTAGGAATTTGGGTTTGCAAGACATCTTTTAAGGCAATTTATTTTAAAGATATTTATCATGTCAGAAAAAAAAAAAAAAAATCAATCCCTCCATCCGCTCTGCAGTTGGAGAGCACTTCTTTTTTTAATTTATGAGTTTTCTTTTTCCAAATGAAGTCTAAAAACATAGTATTGATTTCTTTGGCAATTTTGTTCTCAACATATAACGACAGAGATGGGTACACAAAATGAGAAAGACCTTCAGCCTTTGACAAGAGGACTCTTTGTTGTAGCAAAATATTAAGAATGTTTTTTTTAAGATATCCTACATGAAAAGTTTAGAAAACGATTTTTGGTAATATTAGGGATTTAACCGTGGATCTAACTGAAATATTTTTTATTGAGTCATAATTCAATTCATGGACAGGCATGATCTCACATTTTGAGATATTTAGTTTTAAACCAGAAGCAGAAGAAAACGGATTAATTAAATCTAAAGCCTTTGACACGTGCTTTCCATCTTTTAAGAACACCGTAGCGTCGTCAGCCAACTGTGAAATTTTAATTTCCCTCCCAAAAACAATTCTTGATTCCGAACAATACACACAGATAACAACTCTGTAACTAATAAAAATAAAAAAGGAGAAATTAGGCAGTCCTGCCTCACACCACACAGTATATCAAATCTCAGGGAAGTTTTAAAATGAATAACAACAGAACTATTAATTCCTTTATAAAACATAGAAATTGTATCAACAAAAGAATCTCCAAAACCAAACAACTTAAGAGATTTTAAAAGAAAATGATGTTCAATCGTGTCAAAGGCTTTGTAAAAATCAAGAAAAAGAACAAGACCTTCAGAGTGCACAGAATTAGCGTAATCCAACAAATCTAGGACCAATCTTATATTATTGGCCCTTTAAAAGTGTTTCAGATATAACAGAACCAAGATTCAATTTTAATCAATTGGCATAAACCAAAGCCAGAATTTTATAATCTACAGTTAGAAGCATAATGGGGCACCAATTGTCAATCGAAAGTATATCTTTGTTGGGTTTAGGGATTAGGGAAATAACCCCTTGTTTCATAGTTACTGTCATTTCTTTTTGAATGATGCATTATTTATACATGTTGAATAAAGGATAAATTAACAATTTTCCAAAAATGAGTGTAAAATTCTGCAGTGAGGCCATCAATGCTAGGGGATTTTTCTTTCTCCATTGAATAAAGTGCCTTCCACACTTCATCACATTTTAAATCAGACTCATAAAAAAATCATTAATAATCATTAATAGCAGGGCTGCTACACTGTATTTTGTCAATAAAGGTCTCACAGCTAATAACATCAAATTTGGAGGCATAAAGGTCACTATAACATTTTGAAATTTTGAGATCTTAATTGGATCTTTACAAATTACTCCATCAATATTTAGGGCAGTAAGAGCTTTTTTCTTTCCATTTCTTTTTTCAAGCGCAAAGCAGCCAATTTGGCTCTTATGAATGCCCCCTTGGCTAATTCTAGATAGAGTTCATTAATTTGCAAATTAATATTATTAATCTCTAATTGTTCTTCTTTTAAAATGTTCTCTTTCGATAATAACTCATTTAACCGACACATCAGATCCGATTCTAATTTATGTCTATTGGCTTTCAATTCTTTATCTTGTGAAAGCAATGAATCTTATTTTGTATTTGAAGAATTCCCACTTTTCTTTGTAACCGTTATATACATCTGTAAATAATTATTTTGCAAGATTAATAATACTATCATTAAATTTGCTGTCCTTCAATAAAGTATTATTAAATTTCCAGTAGCCCTGCAATTTAGAGTTAGTCTGCAGACCACCAAGTTTTATAAAAATTTGCTTATGGTCTGATAGGGGAGCAAAGCTGCTGTGAAACAATCTGCATTGTAAAAAGCGCTATATAAATAAAGTTGACTTGACTTGACTTGACTTGACAAAGGAATGTGAAATGTCTTTCACAAGATGAAGAACAGAGGAGGAAATTAGAAAAAAAATCTATTCTAGAACTATGAGATATATTTTTGTTGGACCAAGTATAAAAGGAGAGAGATCAGAACACAAAGATAGAATTATGTCATTTCTTTGTGCAACATTGCTAGGCCTATGGGGAAATCCATCTAAAACATCATTCATGCACTCGTTAAAGTCACCTCCTAAAATAACATGAGAACCTTTATATTCGGTAAGTAGTTCTTTGATTTTAGCAGTAATTTGAGAAAAGAAGATCTTATTAGAAGGATGAGAATTAAACCCATAAATGTTGCATAAAATAAAAACAGTTATCTTGCTTAATAACCATCGTAATCCACCTGCCATTATTTGATGCCACCACTTTTGGAAGACACAATGGGGAAATACTGTTTTTGCTACCATTTTGCAGGGGTCATGACTCTCATACATGCATTTAAAGGGGATATTCTAAAAGTTTACATCTGCATCTCCAGAATGTGGAGAAAAATTAAATCAGCTTCACTTCTCTTACAAAATAAGAAAACTGCTTTCCTTTTAACCACATCATGTAATCCCCTGACATTCAAAGATAAAACAGACAAAGATTTAAACGTCCATTAGAGCAAATGAACATAAACAAATTGGATTTTGAAAAGGAAAAGTATATTCTCCAAGAGTTCCACAACAGATAAGGAAAAAAAAATAAAGATTTAAGATACACTTAAATCATTTGTCAAGGGAGAGGTGGATAACAACCTCTAAAATAAATTAAACATGATGCAAACAATAGTCGATGCAATGAAACCCATGTAACGAATACATTTTTTTTTTTTTTATTTAAACATCAGGCTGGTTTCACTTTCTTCTTGTAGAGAAAGATTGGGTTTATGATGACAGTAAAGAAAATAATAATAACAACAGTATAACAATAACCGTTAAGAAATGTTATCTTTCAGGGAAAATTAATAGAAGGAAACATTGCCAAATAATACCCAGCGTAAAGAAATAGACAACTAAACAGGCAACCTAATAAGAGGCAACCTTAAGTGGATGTGGAAAGAATTGCATTGCTTATTAATCAATGGTCTATTTGAGTTCGAGTTCAACACTGCATCCGAAAAAAAAGTGTTTCTTCCCATCACTTAACACAAACGAGGAGCGTAAGGAAGCCTTGCCTGCATCCCTTGCTGCTTTAACGAAAGACGCAATTTCAGTTATGACGCCTAGTTTACTGAAATCACGTGGCTTTGGCAGTTTGATACACGCTCCAAACCACTGATTCGAAACAAAAGATTTGTAAAGGTTTCGAAGCTTCATGATGCAGTGTTCCAAAATGGCCCATCACTAGTGCCAATGAAAACTTTACTATTTAAAGCTTGCTTACAGGAGGGCAGATGACAACAACAGTAGATCAGGAATGGAAAGGGTAATCTGCCCGTTTTTTGACGAACTGGAGAATTTGGTCTAATCCTGGGGTTTTCCAACTGTAAGCTGCTTACATACATTTATTGTGAAAGTTGCTTATACATATAATTTTTAATTGAAAATGTTCTTCAGGTTTTTACATTCAACATTAAGTATAATTTAAGTTTGGAAACAATATGTTGTATTTATAATGTCACTCTTACTATTTATCTAACAGTTTAAATGTTTTTTCATACATAAAAATATATAGATGGATTTTAAGAAGGGGGTCCCTCATAAAAGGTTCATCATATTTGGGGTCCTTGGCATCATAAATTTGAAAACCCCTGGTCTAATCCAATCCTATGAAAGAAAGGGAAGGACGAGAGAGAGAGAGAGAGAGAGAGGACCAGAAAAAGCAACATATACATACACAGTACATCTCAGGACGTAACAATTTAAAATAAGTTCTATTCTATTTTAATATTGAATAAAATTTAATTTCTTCCTGTGATGGCAAAGCTGAATTTTAAGGAGCCATTAAAGGGTACCTATTATGCAAAATTCACTTTTACATGGTGTTTGAACATAAATGTGTGTTGGCAGTGTGTGTACACAACCACCCTATAATGGTAAAAATCCACCCACTCCTTTTTTTTGAATCCCCATAAATCATAAGCAGTGCCTCAGAACAAGCCGCTGGCAGATTCCTGGCAAAGTGACGTCACATTTTACAGGCCCCGCCCACAAGTGTTGATGGACACTGCCATATTAGCAAAGAACCTGCCCTCAGAGAGCTGTATAAAGTCCACCATGTTAATCTCCTCGCCAGAGCATTTAACAGCAGCATTCAAGTAAGAAATGTGTTCTTATTAAAGCTACTAAAGTTATTAAGTCAATAGCACTGAGTGATTTTCTGTTTGTCTTTTGTTGTTTGATTCATAGTAACAGCATAGCAGTAGGTACTGTATATTACGCTGCTCTCACTTTAATACACAGATCTTATATACACCAATCTACTTAGAGTGTAATGGAATGATTACACCAACTGCTCATACCATGCAGCATGGGTATAAATGAGACACAGGTGTTTGCATCAAATTAGTTTTTTGCTGAGGAGCCAATTAGGTGAACTGGCATCCCAGCAGGGTACAGAGAACATGGCAACGGGACATGGCGTCTCAGTTCCCTCCTTCAGGGAACGAGGGTTACATACGTAACCGAGACGTTCCCATTCAGTCGGTCATTTCCGACGCCACGTCAGAACCGACGAATAGGAATCCCTACCAAAGCGCCATGGCCTCTCCCCCCTTCCAGTGCCCTGTGTGGAGAGGAGCCCATCACTGCTGTTCCGCATGTCCCGCTCAGTGACTTATTGGATAACACTGGGAAAGCGTGACCTCTAGTAGGAGGGAACGCTGCGGGACCCACATCGTACCCCAAAGGAGTTATGTGGAGTACAATGCTGAGCCATAGCCCGCAACCGAGAGGGGGCTCCAGTCCCACTGAAGGGGTGGCTCTCTCAAAGGAAAGACACTGGCTTTCGTTTAGGAGCGACCGTGAAAAAATATATGGGATCCCCGCAGGGTCACTCAAATAACCCCAGCCCAGTACCGTGTAACCCAGGTTACCAAAATACATGATTGAATTAAATAAATGAGCAGAAATTAATTTTCTTTTCAGTTTATCATTTATTTTATTAGAGTATTAGAACATCCTATTGAAATATTTAGTAGTTGTGAGAACCGACCAATGAGGATCAAGGATGTTGTGTAGCGCAATTTTTTGTCTTCCTGGTTTTGCACGCGGCTGGAGCTCGCGCTCTCTCTAATCGTCGGATCAGAAGAGCAGACATGATTTGAGTCTCTCCAAAGAAAGTTACGAAATTGAAGTCAAATAGAAATATGTGATTAAAATTGAAGTTATATATGTCCAGAGACAATGTAGAAAAGAGAAGTGAAGATGAAGTGAAAGAGACTGTTTAGTTGATTTATAATACGTGACGCAGCTATTGAAAAGAAGCCTCCTTAACGCATAGTGCGTTGTGTCATGGCAAAAAATTTACTCTCAGTAGCACCGCTGAATAAGAGACAAACCTTAGCCAATAGCCTTTATAAAGATTTATTTTCTTGCAAGAAAAGAGTCACAGTCATACAGCCATCCTGAATGTCTGTAGAGTGCTAACTGAAGACATAACAGAAGCCACAATCTCTTATACCCCCCAATGTGTAAACACAGATTTAGAATTAGTTCTGCCCGACACCTTTGGTACAGGAGAGCCCTCAAATAAGGTGTCCCGCATGGAAGAAACACATGTTAGCTCCTGTATGATCTCAAATATATATCTTAATTAATCTTCCTCTATGATTAAATTTTTCCATCACAATTCCCCCTTTTATCATTCATTTGATAATCTTACAAGAATTTTTTTTAAAAATGTGTATACATAAATAATAGTAATAATAATAATAGTAAACAAATAGAAGTAATGAGTAATTAAAAGAATACAAGTAATAAAAATAATAAATGGTAAAAAAAAAAAGGAGTAATAATAATAAAATAAGCTCATTTAAGTCACTCATCACACCCTTCATTTCTGATTTTCAGATAAATGATCAGTCTCTTAAATTTGTGAAAGAATAAAGAAAACGCTTAGGCTGTTTTTGTGGGTAAAGTCCCTTAAACTTAGCAAGCAAAAACAGTTTTTCAATCTCTTGGGGCCTTTCTAAAGGCTTCTCATTCCCAAATTTTAAAGTAGGAAAGTCTTAATGCATTTCACTATCACTGCTGGTTGTATCATCATCAAATGCACCTGGAGATTCATCACCATCATTGTAAATAGACATTTTAACCATCTGGTGTGACATGCTGGATTTCACCAGTCTCTGTACTGAGATGGAAATACACTGGAAAATATATTGCAGACACATCAATATCAGCACTACTATTTCAAGGATTGGCAACACGGTGAAACATAACCAATATCCTCATCCTTTCGGATTTGTTAACCACCTGAACCATTATTCGTCAGCTTTCTCAGGTTCTCTTACGGCCTTTCTCATAAAGTTTGTTGTCATTCCGCTGATTGTCACTGTACAGTTCTCTGTGGTTTCATTCTCGTCTTTTCACAGTGACTGCTGCCTGTGATCTCACCACTCTGAAGGGTTGGTGACCTTGTGTGAACTGATAACTGCATGTGTTGTTTAAACAGGATTTCGGCATACGCTGACATGCGCCTCTGGCTCCTTTCCTCTCTGTTCCTCCTTCTCTTCGATCGCTGGTGAGACTCTCCTGTCGTGGCTCGCATGAACCCACGTCACCCTCTCAGCTACCTTCACGGCCATATGAGTCGCCTGCAACAGAAAAAATCCTAGCCACCTTTCCGCCTTCCAGCTCTTCCTTCTGTGGTCCTGTATCACCACAAAATCGCTTGGCTTGATGTCGTATAAAGGAGTCTCAGCTGGTTTCCCCTGCATTTACCTACACACAGACCTTAGATAACAGAGAAGACATTTCTTTGCAGTAATTCAACATTCTGTGGACGGAAGCTGTTGGTTACCCCTTTCCATTCCCATGAATGGTGTTCTTCCAAAAAAAACAATCCCAAACGGGCTCAGATTTGCTCTAGGCCTTTTCTCGTTCTCATGTAAATGAATCTTTCATTTACCATTCCCCCTTTAGCTGCATGATCGCCCATACAGCCATTTAGCATAATTAACGAAAAAATTGTCGGGGTAACCAAGGCTTGCCATCACCACTTGTCCACACGCCATTTTGAACAGTGCGTGCCACACGGTTCCCATCGTTGTTTCTCTGGCCCTGTGGTGAAAGACTGCATAATCTGTAAAGAAGACAAAGCATTCTTGTTTATTTCAGATACTAAAACACATTCTGGTTCTTTTGTCTCCTGCGCTGCCGCGGCCTTCGCAGCAGCGTCTGCTCTCGCGTTTCCTGTTGAAATAAAATCTTTGTTGTTAGTATACGCTGCGCATTTACAGATAGCAACCTGGCCAGGCAAGAGAATTGTGTCTAGCAGATTAGACACAAGAGAAGCATTCAAAATTGGACGTCCATCAGATTTCAAAAATGTTCTGTGTTTCCACAGCGCCCCAAAATCATGCGCAACCCCGAACGCATACCGCGAGTCTGTGTAAATTGTTACACTTTTACCCTCCATCAGCTTGCATGCTTCTGTCGGGGCTACAAGCTCCAGTCCAAACCAGAAAGTTTCACAAAACATACTGAAAATATCCTATAAAATAAAAGACAAATCCATATTTCATATCTGGAAGCCGTGAGCAAGCACTGTCACTGCACTCCTGTCATATTAGGGGTGTGTGATACCTCCAAAATCCAAAACACCCGACAACTTGTCGCTATCAAGTGTTTAGTGACACATCACACATCCCTAGGCCAGACCCTCGGTCACTCCTCAGAGACCAAATACACATGTACCTTTCTTCTTTAAAAGTCGAAAATAAAAGAAAACATTCATATCATTATTTCCACCAAAACATAGACTTACTCAAGAACCCTTTTGTTAAACTTACTATTTCCAACTGACCCATTTTCACTCATCATAGCCCACATCATATTTAACTTCAATCAGCTCGTTCACTCATCTTTATCTCATGACATTATGCTTAATCATACCCAATTCTTTATCAAAATCACTTAATTTGCTTCATGTGTTTATAAATTCTGTCAGAAGTTTTATTTTCACAACATTAATCTTTGGGGCTATTTCTCTCATTTAACTTACATGTCACATTATTCCTCTATCAAATAGTCAGTCTGCAGATGCACCATATAATCATTATTGTTTCAGTCTTATCTCTACTGCTCTGCAGACACCAAAATATTATTTCTCAATCCCAGTCACACAGAAAGCCTTATAGCCACTTGCTTTATCATCATTAATTGTAGTTCTCTATATAAATCAAATGTCATGCCTCCATTTAAAGGAGGAAATATAAAATGAAATAAAACTTTTCTTTTAGAAGTTATCTCTTTTTTTGCCCTCTGGCCTTTTTATAAATATTAGGGAGTCTCTAGATATTTTGGGTAGTGACATTAGCTAATTTGTCACTTTGTCTTTGCTGTCCAGTCTATAAAATTGACCTCAGACTCTCTGTTGAATTTAGACAAGGGTGTTAACCCCATGATGGACGGCAGTCTTATCTCTACTGCTCCAGAGAGTAATTCAAATCATATCATAAATGACAAAAGTAGTCATAATTACCAGTGACAGACAGAGCTGGATACCCAATCCACTTAAAGCTCGTCCCATGTTCTGGATCATCTTTTCACCAGATTCCTTCAGAAGTATAAGCTTCTTTAAAGTTAGTTGTTTCACTTAACCCATCTGTAATGATAAACACTCATTCCAGAGGTGAATGACCCCATACACTCAATCAGGACAGAACGGTTTCACTAATCAACACATACAAAACATAAAGTTCAGTCACCAACGTACACACACATAACCATTAACTGCTCATTTTCAAATTTTCCTTTTAGTTTAAACTCTAAAAAATATTTAACCCTAGCTTTTACATGGTCTCTTAACCAATTTCAAATCATATCTGTTCATTATTCATTTGTCTTCACACAAGTCATCTGGTTTGTTTTGGTTCTTTGTTTTGTTTCAGCTTTAACAGGGCGATAGCAGACACAGTACAATCCCTGCTTCCACTCATGCAGTCTCTCCCTCTCTCTCTCCAAACCAAATAATCTTTTCACAGCCTCCTAAGACTTTACTCAGACAACTGTAATATTAAATTCCTTGACAACGTTTAGAAAATTAAAATGTTTAACTTTTCAAATTAGATTTTTAGTTTAAATACCTTTTGTTATCCAGACCTTCTCTTTAAACTTCAAAAGCTCCTCATCTTTAGGCGCCACCATGTCTCATGTCATATCTAATGACCTGCAGGAGTAAAAAACTCACAATAACATTAGTTCCTGATCACACAGTTTTACTGATACCAATTAATACATTTTGTTCTGGTCTTCACAAAAGTTAATGACAATCACCACATGGTCTCAGCCGGCTCTTGAAAGCCCTTTCCCACTCTTTTCCTCAGGGTGTTCCCTGACAAGCTATTCACTAAATGCGGTTCCTGGGTGAGAGGTATGGAGGAACATTTCTGGGGCAGACTGCTGTATCTGTCACAGCTCCCCCCGATGATGCTGCTGGCCTCACAGACATCTGCTTCACACACATACACACCTCACATAAAAACACCCCCCTTTTGGAGGTGCCCAGTGGCGGCGATGACCCTCTGTCTTAGGTTGCCCTCTATCTTAGGTTGCCCTCTATCTGGCCAAAGAAAGTCTTACCCGTCTTTGAGAAATCACCTCATGCACACTGGTAACCGCTCGAGATCTTTGACCATTTCCTTTAACAGGATCAGATGTTTTCTGGAGCTTTGGGGAAAGTGCATTCAAGAGTCACCAGAGCCATTTGGTCTGCTTACTATTGGTAGAACATAGAGACAGGTTAATTACAACATAACTTAATCACTAAAATCCATCATACCTCTGATACCAAATTGTCATGGCAAAAAATTAACTCTCAGTTGCACCGCTGAATAAGAGACAAACCTTAGCCAATAGTCTTTATAAAGATTTATTTTCTTGCAAGAAAAGAGTCACAGTCATACAGCCATCCTGAATGTCTGTAGAGTGCTAACTGAAGACATAACAGAAGCCACAATCTCTTATACCCCCCAATGTGTAAACACAGATTTAGAATTAGTTCTGCCCGACACCTTTGGTACAGGAGAGCCCTCAAATAAGGTGTCCCGCATGGAAGAAACACATGTTAGCTCCTGTATGATCTCAAATATATATCTTAATTAATCTTCCTCTATGATTAAATTTTTCCACCTCAGTTGAAACTGAGACTTAGCCAAATGTATTTTTTAAATTTTTTATTTTTTTTGGCGAGCTGGATGATCAAAAGTTTAAGTTGTAACGGAGTTCAGATTTACAAAAGATTAACAGCTAAGTGTTCAAGTTCATCGGGTCTTGGTGAGTTAACTCTTATTTCAAGTACTAATCTGGGTGAAATGTTCATAATAGTGAAATGTAAAAGAGAAGGATATATTTAAGTTCCTTTAATCGTGATATGTATGATGTAAGACCACATGTGAGGAACGAATGTGAGATGTGTATGTTACGAGAAAAAAAAAATACTAATGATGACTTTGTGACCTTGTATTCAAGGTCAGGTTTTTTTTTCTCCCCCTCTTTCTGTTTTTTTCTTGTTTATTTTTCCTGGGTTGATTGGATCTTTATCCTGTCGAGTGCTCTGCTGAGTTGATGCAACATGATCAATGTTTGACGGATTGGAGTTTCTGGATTCCTGGATTTCGTTCTAACTGCCGTGTTCGAGGAGGGAGTGGGGACTGGCGAGCCACACGGACCTAACAGCGAGTGTGATTTCGTGATATTGACATTTTTGTTGCCGATTTGGACGGTAGGATGAACTAACAGCACTTATACCTGATTCATTGTTTTTTTTGGAAGGATTCGATTGCAGAGGAGAGACTGAGTAACAAACAATACAATCGTCGTTCAATTCAGCAATGTTCACAAAGTTGTGAATAAATTGAGAGACTGAGTTACTGAACACATTGTGAAGAGGTTTAAATCTCTGTGAAGAGAATTAAATGTGAATTTATTGTTTTTTTTTTGTTTTGTTGCTTGATCAAATGTAATTGCTTTTTTTTTTTTTCTTTCATTCATTTCTCTGTTGTTTTGTAAATTCTTTATTTAACGAAAATCACAACGTTTTCACGTTTTTATTTTGAGTGTACATAAATAAAAGTAGACACTTTAAGCTTTGTAAAGACATAGTATTTTAAGTTGTTTTACACTGTCATGAGGAAAAATCCAGCAAAACGGCGTGTTCTCGGGGTTCAGGGGGTTAACTACCTCTTGGGGTAAGTCACCTAGAACCGCCGCATCCCGTCCAGGGACCAGACATGAAGTTTCCAGAAGTCTGGACACGGGTGCCACAGGGTGCCCCATCTCTGAGTCAGAAGGTCCTTCCTCAGAGGAGTCTGCCAGGGAGGGGCTGTTGCAAAGAGCATTAGCTCTGTGAACCAAGTCCGGTTGGGCCAGTACGGCACCACCAACAGGACCTGCTCCTCATCCTCAGGGTTGCAAGGGTTTGTGCAAGTAGGCTCACTGGGGGAAACGCATATTTGCGCAGGCCCCGGGGCCAGCTGTGCGCGAGTGCATCCGTGCTAAGTGTACCCACAGTCAGCGAATAAAACCACCGGCAGTGGGACGTTTCTGGGGAGGCAAACAGGTCGACCTACGCCTCTCCGAACTGTCTACAGATCAGCTGGACCACCTGGGGGTGGAGTTGCCATTCTCCCGGGAGCGCAGCTCATGATAGCTCGTCGGCCACACGGTTGAGCACAATGGGGACATGAATGGCCTGAAGCGACCTCAGACACTTCTGACTCCAGAGGAGGAGATGGTGGGCAAGTTGTGACATGCGACGGGAGCGCAGACCACCTTGTCGGTTGATGTACGCAATGGTCGCAGTGTTCTCCATGCGGACCAATACATCTTTGCTCCGTAACAGCCTTTGGAGGCGGCTCAGTGCAAGATGTACTGCTAGCAACTCCAGGCAGTTGATGTGCCAATGCAGGTGCAGGCCCGTCCAAACCCCTGACACTGCATGCCCGTTGTACGTGGCCCCCCAGCCCATGGCACAGGCATCCGTGAAAACCACAGCATGCCTGGACACCTGTTCCAAGGGTACTCCGGCCCGAAGAAACAAGGGGTCTGACCACGGGCTAAAGGTTTGGCGACAGGCCGGTGTGATACTCACCCGGTGAGTGCCACGCTGCCACGCCCATCTCGGGACTCGGCCGTGAAGCCAATGCTGAAGCGGTCTCATATGAAGCAGACAGAGCCGTGTTACTGCTGCCGTGGCCGCATTATGCCCCAGGAGCCTCTGAAATTGTTTCAGTGGGACCGCCGCCCTGCCTTGGAAAAGTGTTCAGGCAGTTCAGCATCGACTGGACACGCTCTTCTGTGAGTGCCGTCTGTTCGACTGAATCCAACTCCATACCAAGAAAAGAGATCTTCTGCACGGGGGCGAGTTTTCCCAGTTGACCTGAAGACCCAACTGGCTGAGGTGTCTGAGCACCAGGTCCCTGTGTTCGCACAACTGATCCCTGGACTGTGCTAAGATGTCGTCGAGATAGTTGAGGATGCAAACGCCCTGTTCTCTCATGGGCACAACCCCCTCCGCGACTTTCATGAAGACACGGGGGGACAGGGACAGCCCGAAGAGCAGGACTTTGTACTAATATGTTCGACCCTCGAACACAAAGCGCAGAAACGGCCTGTGTTGACCTAAACTCTGGAACAGTCTTCCTAGCATTGTTCGGGAAGCAGACACAATCTGTCAGTTTAAATCTAGACTAAAAACACATCTCTTTACTATGGCATACACATAGAACATTATCAATTTAATTATTCAAATCAGTTAAATGATTGTTAGGCTGCATTAATTAGGTCTGCCGGAACCAGGAACACTTCCTATAACACCTGATGTACTCGTTACATCATAAGAAGAATGAAATCTACGCTAATATTAGTCTCTCTGTTTATCCCGGGGTTTACTGTTGTCAGCCGGATCTGGGGCGTATCCAGATCAGATGGTGGACCTGCATCTAGACGCTACAAACGCAGCCCTCAAGTGTCAGCAGAGACCATGTCAACTAGACTCTCCCCTGTGATGGCCTCATCAACATCAACAAGCCTGTCTCCAACTACTTTGAATGTTCCGATCTAATATGACTTCTGATTTGTAATGTTGCCTGAATCATAATCATACACTGCTTGTTCGTTTTGGCCAGAGGAGAACTGGCACCCCGACTGAACCTGGTTTCTCCCAAGGTTTTTCTCTCCATTATGTCACCTGATGGTGTTTGGGTTCCTTGCCACCTTCGCCCCTGTTGCCTTTGGCTTTTGTCTTGCTCAGTTGGGGACACTAAATATTTAACTATATTACTTTCTATTAAATTCTGTTGCATTATTTTCCTGTTCCCTTTCGTTCAGTCACTCCGAGTAACGTCAGGTTTCGCTTAGAAGCCTATTATCTTCGAGATGTAACAATGTGCCCAATGGCGATGTAATGCCATGGGCATACGGAATTTGCATAGTGTAACTCCGCCCCACTTGGCACTGCTCTGTCCAGTACGCACCCTTCGTGCTTACGTAGACAGGACGCAGTGTTTCAGGACCTCTGACCAGCTCTTTGTCTGTCATGGTGGGAAGCTGAAGGGAAGAGCTCTCTCCAAACAAAGGTTGTCACACTGGAACATTGTTTTGGCTTACCAGACACAGGAACGTCCATGCCCCCTAGGGGTGAGGGCTCACTCCACTAGGAGTGTGGCCTCCTCCTGGGCGCTAGCGCATGGCACCTCGCTGACAGACATTTGTAGAGCTGCAGGCTGGGCGACACCTAATACATTCGCCAGGTTCTATAACCTCCGAGTGGAGCCTGTGTCCTCTCATGTACTTGCCTCAAGCAGTGGCCGGTAGTTGGACAGGCTCAGGTGTCTTCGCTTGCTCGCCATTCCGCTCCTCGGTCTGGATACGTGCGATATTCTCCTCAGGTGAGCTTCCCCTGAAGCCCTGAGTTCCTCCAGCACTGTTGTTGCTGACACCAGTGTGTCTGCCCACTCGCTCAGGCCCTTGTGTCAGGCTAGGTGCCACCGTGTGCATGGTTCCCCCTTCGGGCGACCTCCACATGTGTATTTTCACTGTTAGTCTCCTTGAGCATGTGTCTTCTCTTTTGGCAAGCTTGCCACCCTGGGGGTAAAAGTTTTCCACCTTCGGCTGGTTTCCCCAGAGTTCTTCCGTCTCTCTCTAAGTCCTCCCTACGGGCAGGCATTTGGTGCATGTTTTCACGTGGAATATGCTTCCCAGTGTATCTTGGTAATCCTGTGTTAAGTTGGAGTCCTTCGTCCGTACTAGCCTTACGACAGGGAGCTCACACTTATGCAGGGCACTGGATGAGAGCCGAGTGGCGTGATTAAATTGGAACCCCCATTCGTCAGTCACTGACGTTACCCGGAGTGACTGAACGAAAGGGAACATCTCGGTTACGTATGTAACCCTCATTCCCTGAGGAGGGAACGGAGATGTAACGTCCCTCTGCCACTTCCGCTGTACCGCTGGAACAGCTGGGAGTTCAGTCTCGGCTCCTCAGCAGGTAACATAATGTGATGTTGTCAGCGTACTTCCTTATATACCCACGACGTGGGGCGGAGTTACGCTATGCAAATTCTGCATGCCCATGGCATTGCATCGCCATTGGGCGCTTTGTTACATCTCGAAGATGATAGGCTTCTAAGGGAAACCCCCATTTGACGAGGGTTACATATGTAACCGAGACGTTACCATTGTGAAGCTGCTTTGAAAAAAATCTGCATTGTAAAAAGTGCAATATAAATAATGGTGACTTGACTTGACTATCATTCCATTTAAGCTGCTCTTGTAACATCTCAAATCATGCTGAATAACATGATTGCCAGGTTTTGTTCTTCTGTAGCACAAAACATATAGCTTACTAAATACTTAATTTATGTTATTCATGTAAACTTTCAATTAAGCATTTTCAAAAATATAATAATTTTCACTAGTAGTCGTGACTTTTTGACCCTTCAGATGCTCTCTTACTAGGTCCTATCATATTTGGAAGATCTGTCTATAGCCCTGTTTACACTATTGTTTAATGCGCTATATTAGAAAAGGTGATTTGACTGGGAGGTGGGCCACCATTCATCCACTTATAAGCCATTTCTTTTATTGCAATTTTAACAAACAAAGGATACAATAACATACAAACATACAATACAATAACATTTCAAAAATTCCCCTAAACACTCCTAAACTTTGAGGAAAGCCTTCCCAGAAGAGTTGAAGTTGTTATTTCTGCAAAGGGTGAGCCAACTCCATATTAAAACCATACGGATTAAGAATGGGATATCATTAAAGTTCATGTGCATGTAAAGGTAGACGTCACAAAACTTTTGGCAATATAGTGTAACCAAAACCAAATAACCAAACCAAATTTTTTATAAGTAGAAAAAAAATGGCCAGTTCTTACAGGGGATGTCCCATACTAAATGACAAATTTATATGTATAAACCTTGGATCAGGTACAACAATAATTCAGTTTCGATCAGAGTACTTGTCTGAGACACAACAGTCTAGTTGTAGGTGTGTGTTTATGTGTCTGTGTTTAATCCACCTCTCCACTTTGCTGACATATTAATAAAGAGTTTTTAAAAATCACGTCTTTATGCAAAGGGAGCTAAACAAGGGGGGCAATAAATTAGAAAAATACACATCGGTTTGTTGATGGACATACACTTGTTAACGCTGATGGTGAGGAATTACAGTTGCAACATTTCATAATGTACGTCAAACTGAGTAGCATATCACTTGAGAAACATCCTGCTCAAGTCGTTCTTGCGATGGAGGTTTGGGTTGAATAACTAGTTCTTTCTTATCATTGGACTCGTGCTCGGATTGATATGGTAAAATCGATGCCATTGTTACTGTCTTTACAGTGTGTACAATCCCTGAGGAAGCCTCCAGAGCTGAAGTTGAGTTATGGTAATCAGTGCTTGGAGACAGACCACTGAAATGCAGCATAACAGCAGCAACTTTCTTCTTCCAGAGATTAATAAAAAGAGTTTGTGTAGAGATGACCCTCGCTCAGCTCCAAAGAATAAATCTGAATGACTGATGTATGCGGTCTCCCTTTTATACCCGTATGTCCGGGGGAGTGCCATGCAAATTCCACTTGCCATTTCTCACTGGCCTTTTCTCAAAGTATTAGAGATGCTTGGGGCTCCCAAGTGAGACCCCTGGTGTCAGTCATCGATACCACATCAAAGTGACTGACAGATAGAGAACTCATATTTACGATAATTCAGATAGCATATGAAGGCAGCATAAGTTCATCAACTCTTTTATTTGGTAGGCATATATAGCAGTCCAAAGGCAGTGAAATGTTACTAGTGGTAGGCTATAGATTTAGATTTAGATTCAACTTTATTGTCATTACACAAGTACAGGTACGAGGCAACGAAATGCAGTTTGGGTCTAACCAGAAGTGCAATAGCAGCAAGTGCAGGATATACAGTGGTTTCATAAGTGCATGAAGGCCATGAATATGTACTGAATAAATATAAAGATGGCTATTACTATAAATAGAATTTACAGATAGATATGTACTGAATATAATATACAGATGGATGTTGCTATAAACAGTTTGCAGATAGATATATACTGAACAGAATTTACAGATAGATATGTACTGAATATATATACAGATGGCTATTATTGTAAACAGAATTTACAGATAGATAGATATATACTGAATGTAATATACGGATGGATATTACTATAAACAGAATTTACAGGGTAGATATGTACTGAACATATATACAGATGGATATTACTATAAACAGAATTTACAGGGTAGATATGTACTGAATATATATACAGATGGCTATTACTATAAGCAGAATTTACAGATAGATGTATATAATGATATGTTAGGCTAAGATGGGCAGTATAGCAATGAACGATATAGTGCAAATGAGCATATTCTAGTTAGGTAGTAGTGCAAGATGCATATATGAACAGATGTTACTGTAGTAACAGTCGATAGTGCAAATGAGCATATTCCAGTTAGGTAAGTAGTGCAAGATGCATATATGAACAGGTGTTACTGTAATAAACAGTCGATAGTGCAAATGAGCATCCAGTAGTGCAAATAACAAGTGAAGGCAGATGTGAGGGGGAGAGGAGGGTTCAACGAGGGGAGTGGGATCAACGAGGGTTAGAGTTCAATAAGGAGACAGTTCTGGGAAAAAAACTGTTCTTTAGTCTGCTGGTCCTGGTCCGGAGGCACCTGAAACGCCTACCAGAGGGCAGGAGAGAAAACAGTTTGTGGGCTGGGTGAGAGGAGTCCTTAAGGATGCTGCGAGCTCGATGCAGACAGCGTTTCCTCTGGATGTGGTCGATGGCAGTTAGTGGAGTCCCTGTGATGCGCTGGGCGGTTTTCACCACCCGCTGTAGTGCCTTGCGCTCTGCAGCAGAGCAGCTCCCATACCATACTGTAACACAGTTGGTCAGGATGCTTTCTATTGCGCAGCGATAGAAGTTCACCAGTATAGCCGAGGATAGCTGATTCTTCCTCAGTGTCCTCAGGAAGAAAAGACGCTGGTGAGCCTTCTTGACCAGGCTGGAGGTATTGGTTGTCCAGGACATGTCCGCCGAGATGTGGATCCCCAGGAACTTGAAACTGGAGACACGCTCAACAGCCGTTCCATTGATGTGGATGGTGTTGTGTGTGCCTCTTGCCTCTTTCCTGAAGTCCACGATGAGTTCTTTTGTTTTGGTGGTGTTGAGGAGCAGATTATTTTCAGTGCACCATGTGGCCAGGTGCTGGATCTCCTCCCTATAGGCGGTCTCATCGTTGTTGCTGATGAGTCCAATCACCGTAGTGTCGTCCGCAAACTTGATGATGGAATTAGGTCCATACACAGGCTTGCAATCGGAGGTGAAGAGGGAGTAGAGAAATGGGCTTAGCACACAGCCCTGTGGTACGCCAGTATTGAGTGTGGTGGAGGTGGAGTAGGTGGAGCCTGATCGAACATTCTGGGGTCTGTTGGTCAGGAAGTCCAATATCCAGTTGCACATTGAGGTGTTGATGCCCAGGTCTCCAAGTTTGGCTATTAACTTGGTTGGGATGACAGTGTTGAATGCTGAGCTGAAGTCAACAAACAGCATACGTGCATACGTGTTCTTATTGTCCAGATGTGTAAGCACAGAGTGCAGTGCCAAGGAGACTGCATCCTCTGTGCTCCTATTGCTACGGTAGGCAAACTGGTGTGAGTCCAATGTGGATGGTAGAGAGTCTTTTAGATGTGCCAAGACCAACCGCTCAAAGCACTTCATAACGATGGGTGTGAGTGCTACAGGGCGGTAGTCGTTAAGGCACCTCGGGCTAGAGTGTTTTGGTACTGGCACAATGGAAGTGCATTTAAAGCATGTTGGTATGGTTTCTTGGGCAAGAGACAAGTTGAAAATGTCTGTAAAAACCCCAGCGAGCTGTTCTGCACATGCCCTGAGTACTCGTCCAGGGATGTTGTCTGGTCCAGCAGCCTTGTGCGGGCTGATTCGACCCAGTGCATTGCAGACGTCTGTGGAGGAGAGTGTGATTGGCGGGTGGTCAGCAGAGGGTTTGGCCTTGGTGGCAGTTTCTCTGTTGTCTCTTTCAAAGCGAGCATAAAAGTAATTTAGCTCGTTCAGGAAGTTGATGTCAGTGGCTGCGGGGGTGGAGTGGGTGGGTTTGTAGTCACTGATGGCCTGAATGCCCTGCCACATGCGTCGAGGGTCAAAGTTGGAAAAGTGTCCCTCTATCTTTAGCTTGTAGCAGTGCTTGGCCTCTTTGATGCCCCTCTTCAGGTTTGCTCTGGATGTGCTGTAGGCTTGTGCATCTCCTGATCTGAAGGCAGCATTGCGTGTCTTCAACAGGAGTCGTACTTCCCTGTTCATCCATGGCTTCTGATTAGGGTATGTGGTGATCTGCTTCTGGGTTGTAACACTGTCAGTGGTGGTATTGATATAATCCAGTACAGAGGAGGTGTAGCAGTCAATGTCTGTGTGAGAGCCACTGGTGGCTTGGGAAGCAAACATACTCCAGTCTGTGTGTAGAAACCTTTCCTGGAGTATGAGATCTGCCCCCTCAGGCCACACCTTGATGGTCTTCACTGATGGCTTCACACGGTTGATGAGGGGTGCATATTTGGGTGTGAGGAACAAAGAAAGGTGATCTGACTGTCCCAGGTGGGGGAGGGGTGTCGCAACGTAAGCTCCAGCCATGTTCGTGTAAACATGGTCTAAAGTTTTGTTTCCTCTGGTGTGACAGGAAACATGCTGGTGAAATTTCGGTAGCACTGACTTTAAGTTTGAATGATTAAAATCACCAGCAACAATAAACGCAGCTTCTGGGTGAACAGTCTGTTGTTTACTGATGGCTGCGTGAAGTTCTTTCGAAGCAAACTTAGCATCAGCATCCGGGGGAATATAGGCTGCAGTTATAATGGTGGAAGTGAACTCCCGCGGTAGATAAAAGGGTCTACATTTAACCATGAGAAACTCAAGGTTAGCTGAACAATGTCTCCCAACAATAGCAGAGTTTGAGCACCAAGCTTTGTTAATGTAAATGCACAATCCACCACCTCTGGTCTTACCGGAGCCATTTAATGTTCTATCCGCTCGGAGTGTGTGGCGTCCCGCTAGCTCAATAGCGTTGTCCGGTATTCCGCTGTTTAACCATGTTTCCATGAATATTAAGACGTTACAGTTCAAAAGTCTCTTGCTGTGTGTGATACTGAGTCGAATCTCCTCCATTTTGTTCACCAGCGACCGTACATTGGCAAGGAAAATGCTGGGTAAAGAGAGCCGGTGTGGTGTTAGCTTTAGCTTAGCTCTTAGTCCTCCGCGCTTCCCCCGCCTTTGTTTACGATCTCGACGCCGCCTGCGAGCACTTCTGCCTGGACGGGTGTTCTGGTGATCTCAGGAAGGAGTCGAAGTTTGTCCATAAAACTGTCGGAAATTCGCAAACCAATATCCAAAAGCTCACATCGGGTGTACGATGTAAAGGCACAACTGTTCTGCATGAACAGACCCGAAATGAGCAAGAAATATACTGCAACATTGCAGAATCTGGAGAGAGCCCGAGCCTCGCAATGTACTCGCACCGCCATCATGGATCCACAGATTTATACCGGTTTACCCTATAGGTCCTGAATGACCACTGCCCTGCAGAGTTCAGTTCCAGCCCTAATCAAAAATTGCAGGTAAGTGAGTTTAAGCATGGTTTGAGCTAAACTCTGCAGGACAGTGACCATCCAGGGATAGATTTGACGAACCTTGCCCTAAGAAAAGATTGCAGCATGTGCACTTCTGTCACTGTGTTGACTAGCTGTACCAGTGTACAAGTGGTAAGCATAACTGAATATGCCTGTATATGGTATCTAACAAGTATTTAGAAATGTGTTAACATAAGTTTTGTAGAAAGATTAGCCTTTCACACTTTTGAGTTTTATGCTTCCAGATTTGTGTCATAAATTTATTTCAAATAACTAAATTGGGTAAGCCTAACAAGAACAAGATCTGGAATGACAGTCAAAGGAGTCAGTGGCCCGAACCAAATACAGGTTAATTAGTTTTCTGACAGTACCAGCCTCTCTGAAATTGTAACTGATAAACAGAAGTGTACACTGATCAGGCATAACATATTCTAATATTGTGTTGGTCCCCCTTTTGCTGCCAAAACAGCCATGATCTGTCGAGACATGGACTACACTAGACCCCTGAAGGTGTACTGTGGTATCTGGCACCAAGATGTTAGCAGCAGATCCTTTAAGTACTGTAAGTTGCGAGGTGGGGCCTTCATGGATCGGACTTGCTTGTTTAGCACATCCCACAGATGCTCGATTGGATTGAGATCTGGGGAATTTGGAGGACAAGTCAACACCTGAAACTCGTTGTGATTTATCAGACCAGGCCACCATCAGAACTGGACCACGGAGCAATGGAAGACCATTGCTCCATGGTCCAGTTCTGATGCTCATGTGCCCACTGTTGGCGCTTTCGACGGTGGACAGGGGTCAGCATGTGCACCCTGACTGGTCTACGGCTATGCAGCCCCATACGCTACAAACTGTGATGCACTGTGTATACTGGCACCTTTCCATCAGAACCAGCATTAACTTCTTGAGCAATTTGAGCTACAGTACCTCGTCTGTTTGATCGGATCTCACGGGCCAGCTTTCGCTCCCCACGTGCATCAATAAGCCTTGGCTACCCATGACCCTGTCGCCGGTTCACCACTGTTCCTTCCTTGGACCACTTTTGATAGATACTGACCACTGGAGACCAGGAACACCCCACAAGAGCTGCAGTTTTGGAGATGCTCTGACCCAATCGTCTAGCCATCACAATTTGGCCCTTGTCAAACTCGCTCAAATCCTTACACTTGCCCATTTATGCTGCTTCTAACTTAAGGACATGAACTTTGAGGACAAAATGTTCACTTACTGCCTAATATACCCCACCCACGAACAGGTGCCATGATGAAGAGATGATCAGTGTTATTCACTTCACCTGTCAGTGGTCATAATGTTATGCCTGATCGGTGTATGTCAGAATGCAAAAACAGACACATTTATTTATTTGACAAATCATCTCTTTTCACAAGCTTTTGCTTATTCCCTCTACGTCTTTATGACAGACCATCTACACTGAAGTGGATTTGAAGTGTAAACTCGAGTGTGCAGGTATACAATACAATATTTTCAAATGCTGATACTGGCTCATTATCTAAAATCTATAAATCAGCCTGAGGGTCTGTTCACACGCTCTCTTTGGCTCACTACACTCTGCTGATCAGCCGCCCTGCTCTAATAAAGATCCTTGAGTAATTCTCAGGCTCCGATAAAAGTTTATTTTTTAGGTAGAAGATTTGTAAAAGCATTTTCTCTTTCTTTTTTTATTTTGTGCTCTGCTCATCCACAATTTCAGGTAAGTAAAGATTTTCTTTAAAGCATATTTGTATTTTTGTATTTGGGAGATACTTTTATCCCATGTGACTTACCTTGGCATTGAAATGACAAACAATAATTTTAAGTCAACATTGTGTTAGATGAGAAGAGCATTGAATAGACATTCCAAAAAAGTATCTTTAGAAAAAAAAATATTTGATTCAACACTGAATGTATTACATAGACTTTTAGACCTTTTGTTTACACATGGAACAAGTTTCAGGGTAGATTTGGGCTAATATGACATTTGACAAATAAGCTCTGTGTATTGAAATTGGATAAGCGAATGTGGAGCACACATTGATGAAGTAGAACTGCTTGAGGACACAATCCAATATGTCTCCTGAGAGTGGTCTGCCAAAATCTTTCACCCAGGTCCTCTTAATTTTATCTAAAGAAAAGGATGCCCGACCTGCTATTAACTTGTAAATGGAAGAGACCAAGCTATTGAGTAATATGAAAGTTAACAGTCTAAAGCAGTGGTTTTCAAACCTCTCCTGGGGTACCACCAGCACTGCGCATTTTGTATGTCTCCCTCATCTCTCACACCTGATTCAACTCATGAGCTCATTAGTAGAGACTGCAAGACCTGAAATGGGTGTGTCACATATAGGGAGACATACAAAGTGTGCAGGGCTGGTGGTACTCCAGGACAGGTTTAAGAACCACTGGTCTAAAGGGTTCTCAAGAGACAATAATGGAAAGTCTAATACAAGTGACTTAACATAAGTCATAAGGTGGAAAAAGGTGATTATGAGCAATAGGGCTAAGGAGAGAGAGATCTTAAAAGCTAAATTATTTAGATCCTCAATGAATATTTCATTACTGGGCAGTCGACAGGTGTATGGGATGTCAGTTGTAGCTTAGCTGTAAGAAGTGCTCATGTTTCTATAAAAGCCCAAGACTGTTATGTAAGCGGTGGTAATGCCATTAGTACAACATTTTAAAGGGTAAAGGAAAACACTCCAAAAGGTAAAGAGACAATGCTTCATTTTAAATGAGTGTGTGTGGTAATGTTATTGTCCAGTAGATGGCAGCATTTAACTACACCCATTTGCACCAATGCACTTGTGAGTTTAAAACGGTACCAATATGGGGAGTGGGAAAATCTGTGAAACAAAAGTCAGTATTTTTTTTTTTTTTTTTTTAATGTACAGTACAAATTTTCCACAATTAATAGTACTTGCATATTAAAAAGTAAACTTTATTTAGCTTTACAAATAGACAGATAAAATGAAAAAAAAAAAAAAAAAAAACTAATAATAATAATAATAATAATAATAATAATATATATATACACTCACCTAAAGGATTATTAGGAACACCTGTTCAATTTCTCATTAATGCAATTATCTAATCAACCAATCACATGGCAGTTGCTTCAATGCATTTAGGGGTGTGGTCCTGGTCAAGACAATCTCCTGAACTCCAAACTGAATGTCAGAATGGGAAAGAAAGGTGATTTAAGCAATTTTGAGCGTGGCATGGTTGTTGGTGCCAGACGGGCCGGTCTGAGTATTTCACAATCTGCTCAGTTACTGGGATTTTCACGCACAACCATTTCTAGAGTTTACAAAGAATGGTGTGAAAAGGGAAAAACATCCAGTATGCGGCAGTCCTGTGGGCGAAAATGCCTTGTTGATGCTAGAGGTCAGAGGAGAATGGGCCGACTGATTCAAGCTGATAGAAGAGCAACTTTGACTGAAATAACCACTCGTTACAACCGAGGTATGCAGCAAAGCATTTGTGAAGCCACAACACGCACAACCTTGAGGCGGATGGGCTACAACAGAAGAAGACCCCACCAAAAAATGTTGCCTGGTCTGATGAGTCTCGATTTCTGTTGAGACATTCAGATGGTAGTCAGAATTTGGCGTAAACAGAATGAGAACATGGATCCATCATGCCTTGTTACCACTGTGCAGGCTGGTGGTGGTGGTGTAATGGTGTGGGGGATGTTTTCTTGGCACACTTTAGGCCCCTTAGTGCCAATTGGGCATCGTTTAAATGCCACGGCCTACCTGAGCATTGTTTCTGACCATGTCCATCCCTTTATGACCACCATGTACCCATCCTCTGATGGCTACTTCCAGCAGGATAATGCACCATGTCACAAAGCTCGAATCATTTCAAATTGGTTTCTTGAACATGACAATGAGTTCACTGTACTAAGATGGCCCCCACAGTCACCAGATCTCAACCCAATAGAGCATCTTTGGGATGTGGTGGAACGGGAGCTTCGTGCCCTGGATGTGCATCCCACAAATCTCCATCAACTGCAAGATGCTATCCTATCAATATGGGCCAACATTTCTAAAGAATGCTTTCAGCACCTTGTTGAATCAATGCCACGTAGAATTAAGGCAGTTCTGAAGGCGAAAGGGGGTCAAACACAGTATTAGTATGGTGTTCCTAATAATCCTTTAGGTGAGTGTATATATATATATATATATATATATATATATATATATATATATATATATATATATATATATATATATATATATATATTTTTTTTAAACGTTTTTAACTTGTTTAATCATAATTATCATAATACCCTTTGTTAATTAAATTATAATAATTAATATAATTATATTATATTATATATAATTAATAATTATATTATAAAAAATGTCATTAATTTCTATAATAAAGTTTGAAAGGCTTTTGGACAAATAATGATGTTAATCTGAAATTCTGAGACTTGTTTAAATAGTTGTTTGACATTTATAGTTATTTATAGACTTGATGCTTGAGAAAAGTTCATCCATCTTTAGCAAAAGGTTGGTTTTATTAAAACATTTTGGTTGTGATCAAAGACTGTTGTGGTCAGATGTCTTTTCACAAGGACAGATGACTATAGCTGTGGCATTACATTTTGCTGAAATGTTTTTCATCAGGTATGTTCGATGAGTGTCAAGTTAAAATATGTGAGTAAAATATGTAAATATCTCAATGTGAAATATGAGTCATTATTCAATTCAATGAAGACTGCTAAATATAAATTTAATTCATTCAAGGCCATAAAAAAACTGCATACAGAATCTCACATTAGTCATGTACCACAGACAGCACAACAAATATTTCCAGGGTTTCTCAAAACCATCTTTATTCTCCTGTTCACCTTAGGTGCAAATATCATCACCGTCACCATCATCTTTTGCCAAATCTGCATATTTTTCTAGTGCAATGTCTCTTCCAGGATATCCAAATCATCATGATCCAAACTCGAATTTAATTCAAGGCTCCACTGTCACACAGTAGGTCTGTGCAATACATTGATTTTGGTAAAAAAGAGAAAGAAAAAAAAAAGAAAAGAAAAAAGACACTGAAGAGAAAGTGAAATACAGTTGCTTGTAATGTTGGATAACTGTTTCACATTCAAAATTCACTTTTTCATGCAACCAGCTGTGGACGTGATTAGGTAAATGTTAACTGAGACACAGAAACAGAAGTACATGTACTGCGATTGTTTCTAGGGGCCTATTTCTTTCAGTTTATGATCTGGTCAGTTTCGTTCACTATGGGCTTTAGGTTTCATTCCGACACCCACTGAGAATATTTTTTTCTGACTGGTTGTGCTGGATTTTTTGTTTTTGTTATGATTATTAATTACAAGTATATATTAGTTGTTATTAACACGGTTTACCAATGAAGTTAGAATGATGAAACGCACAATAAGGGGAGATCACCAGTGAACCGGCATTGTTAAAAAACAGGACTTGGTGTTTCTGTTTGAGAATGGTGAAAGATTTTTGAGAACACAGTCTTTTGTTTTCTTATTGTGTGTAAAACTGGAAAATGTACATATTGGGCATATACCATGTAAAAAATATCTGCAGTCTGAAAAAATACAGCCTTTCCTTTACACCATAAATATCTATATTTTTGTAGTGCTTTGTGTTTTTTTTTTTTTACCTGCGCCCTCAGAGGAAATAGTATTGACTCCCAGCGTGTCTGTGCATGCATGTGCTGATCTGTGGCCAGGGTCCAAAATTAACACTCACCAAGTGAGTTTCAAGAAAAAAAAGAAAAAAAAAACGCTTTAGCAAGTATATACGAGTTTTCTTGCCAGGTGGCTTGTAGTCTCAGCCTCAAACGTCATGCCCAGGGACCGGTGGCTGAACGTCTGATGCATATGGCACACTTATCTGGAAACACTTCAGGAGTTTCGAAGTCGTCATCTGATTGGTTGAATTCTACAGGATGTCCGCGAGACGAGTGTGTTGCGTTCTTTAACGGTCCATCTGGAAACAAATGCCGTGTCGCCAAACCCCCTCATGGAAGAAGAATGCAGCATGTTTACAACTGTGACAATGAGCGCTTACCAGGATCAACACTGGATTTTCAAAAGTTTGCGGCTCCATTGTTGCAGTAAACTTGCACAACGTTCTTGAATGAATAATTTATAGATGCACACCGGTTTGTTATTGCAGGGACATCGAATTTACATTTTCACGCCTCTAAACATGACGCGGAATAAAACAAACTGTGATTGGTTGCGTCACGTGTCAGTCAAAAGTCTTCTTAGGCGGTGACCAATGAAAGCTGCGATGGAGTCCAGACCTTCTGCCGTCGGTCTGAATGTCTGGCTACGCAAGACTAGGTGGTTGGTAACATTATTAGCAACAACATAACATAACTTAACAACATAACAAAGGCTGCAAATAAAATTTTACAAAATGATTCAAAAATACATATTTAGCTTGGGCACGTTCCTATGAGACGTTCTGTCAAGCTTGTCTGCATAAGCAAACATAACCAAGTTGGTGTGGAGCTGAGCGAAGAGTCAGCTGACCCACCACTGGCAGGTGTGGTGTATAAGTTAATTTTGGACCCTGGCTGTGGCCTTTACTTCCCTCTACATCTTTCTATAACACTTTCTGCGGACACATTGATTGTCTGTGCAATGACTTTGAGTCTGTTTAATATCTATGTTGGCGTGCACGTTTGTATGTGTAATCCAAAACATATAAAACCACTGGAGCAATTATATTGCTTAAAAAAGGAATCGCTATAACAAAACACTGATTGAACGTGCTGCGCTTTGATGTGCAATTCTGAATTAACGTCCGAAAAAAAACAAAAACAGTTCTGGCGGTTCCTGATAATCAGTAGAGGTATGTGAGATTCAAACCCTTTTGCAGCACACAAGGATGTCTGTAGAAAGATTAAAAACACTACAGTAAAACAAGAAAACCAGGACAGAAATGAGAACAGAAACAACATCACACACACCCAAAAGCATCCCTGAACATTGAAGGGTTGACCACTGACCTCAGCGTTGTATGTATTTATGTGTATCAATCACCAAGACAATTCAGAGTTTAACTGACAGCAGTCCTGGAGGTATAAATCGGCAAACTCATAGCACCAACAAGTTCAAGCAGAAGCATTGCCTTGGTCTATCGTGTGACAGCTATAGAAAAAAAATCAACTGAACAGAGTTCCATCCCAGCGGTGTAATGGGTCTAGCGATGGCTGGGTACAAATACTACCTCAAGTTCCTCCAAGCAGCTCAACACAAGTCCAAACACAGTATGATTTTTTGGCACCTTAATAGAGGCATTATGAGCTAATGATAGTGGCTGCTGGCTAGATATACTCTCATGGGCTTTAATGTGTGTTTCTGCTGACTCAAAAATCTCTTTACTCCTTCCTAAAGTTTATAGAGATAAATTTGAGATCATGGGAAAAGTTGCCTAGGTAAGCAGCTCATTGGGTTTGGGAACAGAACTATTACCAACCTATGTCTTAATGTGAGCATGAAAAGACCTTTTAACCAACAAAAGGGAAGGTATTGCTATCCTTCTTTTGCAGTGTGGCGCTATTGTCTTTTTTCTTGACGTGACATGAAACCCAAATGCATAGTTTATACATCTCACTTAAGCGGCATCAAAGATTATGATCAGAAATAACATTGGAAAAAAAAAAAAAAAAAAAAAAGAGTAAGAGAAAGGTGATTTTTTTTTTTCAAACAAAGAGTGAAAGAAAACAAACTGTAACGCTATTCACATGTACCCGCTTTGTAAAAGGAATGGTTCCATTCAAACTAGGCCAGAGAGCTACTCCTAAAACTATGGAATGAAATGACGCTCAGTAGTGACCAGGAAAAGGAACAGTGTTTATGTGACCAGGAACAGGGACACCGAGTTCAAGGGGAGGTCGGATTTGTGGAGGTTGGTGTTGATGGGAGCAGCTTGGCCTGATTGGTTGGCCATCAGTCTTCGAACACTTCCAGGAAGAGGGGCGGAAAGAGCTCTGTGGGACATTCCACCTTCATGTGCAGGAAGCGGCTGGCATGGCAGGCACCAATCATGCGCAGGTCTGTCACCTTCATCAGCAGCTTGGGCCAGAAGTGAGCCACCTTGTGCTTACGGTAGTTGATGTAATGTTCAAAGGCCAAGAGGAACTCCTCCTGACAACGCTCTATCCTCTCTACGCTCGTTAAACCTGGACGATCTGCCGGTAAAACAGAGGAGAAGAGATGATGGGCTGTTCCAGTTTAATAAAAAAAAAATCACTTTAAATAAAAAAGCAGGGCTTGAAGTTGGTCAAGTGATTTTTTAAAAACATATTTCTATTCTAGTTTATCATGTAACATCCTGAAGAAAGTGTGTGTAAACAACAGCCTGTTGAAGTGTGCCCGTTTTAAAGGGGTAGTTCACCTAAACATTCACTTTCATTGCAAGGCCAAACAGACAAAAAAAAAAAAAAAAAACACTCAAAACATCTCTCAAAATATCTTTATGTTGTACAGAAGAAACTCATACAGGTTTGGAGCGACATGAGGGTGAGTAAATGATGACAATGCCAAAAACATGCACACTAAATTTAAATACGAACTGCACAGAGCTACATTTACAAGGTATAACAGGTACATAGGTGCCATCAGTGTGCTAGAAATTACACACTTTAAACAAAAGAGAAATTGGAATGGACTATTGTAGTTTTCTGCATGACCAATAACATCTGAGGATTACTAATCTGCCCATATTGTCAATATATGATAATTGAAATGAGCTAGATGACATCACCGTTTTCTTCAGAGCGGCTGTACAGCCAAATCAAATTCTGTTCATTATTTTCCTGTTTAACACTGTGAAGCTGCTTTGAAACAATCTGCATTGTAAAAAGTGCTATATAAATAAAGTTGACTTGACTTGATAAAACCCAGTTAATTATAAAAAAATTGCTTTAAGTCATTGATTGAGTTCAGCCAGCTGCCACACTGGACAATCTGTTTAAATGCACAGGAATCAATAACAAATACATATAGAAGTGGACGTGGCTACTGAAGTCTTTACCTATTGATTGCGACATTCTCAGTTGAAGTGTAATCCAATTTTATTAGCGTTATTAAGTGGTTTCCCCTCAGTGGCCTGTGTAATCCTGGGTAATTGGCACCCTGCTGCAGCTGGCCTTATAGCTTTTAAACGCACTCCCGGTGGGAGTCATGACACAAGTCATATTTACAACTTACATTAATCAATCATGAAGGAAAACAAATCAGTTCCCTAGCTTCCGAGCTTTTGAATCAGTATATTGTGTACACAAATTCGGGCACTGGTAAGGACGGTAAAGGACACTGGCTCACTACACATTGGGACACTGATGACTCTATTTCCGGCGACGTGACAACGTCCTCATTGTACAACATCATTACTGGTATTTATGAACAACATCAGAGCTGATATCTTTCTGACATTACTTGAAATGTTATTTAAAGTACATGTCAATACATAAAAATAAGTGTACTTATTTAAAACATAAAATCATAATTATTTAAAATATGTTTAAGTAAAATGTAAGTAGACATTATTACAAGGTGCATTTTTAAAAAGTGCATGTGTGTTTAGAAATATTGTCATAAAAGTGTACTTTCTTTAACTAAGACTTAAGTAGACATTATTACAAAGTGCATTTTTAAAAAGTGCACTTAAGCGTGTTTCTAAATATTGTCATGAAAGTAATCTTTCTTTGAATAAGACTTAAGTAGACATTATTACAAAGTGCATTTTAAAACATGCACTTTAGTGTGTTTAGAAATATTGTCATGAAAGTGTACTTTCTTTAAGTACACTTAAGTGGCCTTTAATTTTAATTATATTATATTATCTGCATGTGCACTTTTTAAAAAGTATACTTTTAAGATTTGAAGTACACAAAAAGTACACTTTCAATACAATTAAGCACACTTCACAAGGGCTTTGACTGTTACATATACATTTCAGATGTAAATAAATTATTACATTATAATAATTATAATATTATAATTATAATAATTATTACACTAGATTGTGTTCATTACCTGTCTAACGATGTATGTTTATCCTGAAATATAATAAAATAATACTTTCTATTTTCAAAAACATATATCGCGTGTGGTTATCGGTCGTTATGTGATTAAAGTTTCGCACTTCAGAACATCCGTTAATGGAACATAATGAGCATCGATGCACCCTGGGTTTTGCGGTGCATTGTGGGACTTTTTAGGGAGAGAACGTTTCAGTGCACTGAAAGGATTCTGTGATTGTGACAGCCCTTAAAATGGGCAATTCCCTGATCAGTGCCCTGACTACTGAACTAGGGAGCTGACTGAGACGCACCCAAAGTGTCTTCTTTAGAAAGTTCACCAGAACTAGTAAGTTCATAAGCTTTTTTTTCATTGTTCAAAATTATCATTTTAGTCATAGTATATCCTTCTTTATTATGACATTTATGCCCCCCTCCCTGACTACATTTGCACGCACAAGGATATTCTGATATTTATTGGAATTCGGTTATGTTTTGATTATGAAGGTGCCATACATGTTTTAAACCAATTTGCCATTAGCCAATATATTGTTACTGAATAAGAAAGATGACATATGCCTGCATCAATCGGAATTCTAAATTTTTTTACATTCTTAGGATTTTTCACAGTAACAAGAAACTCATTTATTCATATGTTTGAGATTTTTTTGTAATATATATATATATTTTTTTTTTTGCACACATTTTACCATAATGTGATGAATAAGTGGATAAATTTGATTACATTTGAAAAGTGAAGATGGCACTAACCGGAGGAAAGCAAAATCACGGCTTGTAGCAACGCCACCTCCGAATCATCCAGGTTGAAGGAGGATAGCGAGACGCCCAGATCAAAAATGGCATCTGAGACCACGCCCAGACCCCCGTTCTTGAGCTGGCCCCGTGTGACAGCCATCTCCCCATTCAGCGTTAGAGTCTCGCTCTCAGGATCATAGCGCACTGCCGCTCGCAGTGACATGATCTCCATACAGCAACCCTTCAGCAAAATGATCTGGTCCTCACAAGGCAGCTGAACAATTACACAAATTACACATTTAGTCATAATATGCCATAATGTGTATTATTGTGTATCCAAACACTAGTCACTGTCAAGTGCCACAATAGGATTCATTTGATCTCATCGTTAAATTGTTTCCCTCATTTTGATGCATTTTCTGCTTCGATTTTTGTAAAAATTCACATCGTACAACCACTTGGTTGGATGTAAGCTAGGTTTTGAAGGAGTTAATTTCTTGCGATTAATGCAAAACGTTCTCACTCCCAATTTGTCACATATGGGCACACGATCAGGAGGCCTTGGCATCACTTTTTTTAATGCACAGGGTACTCCGTTAGCATGTGCAGGGTACTCTATTGCTTTCAATGAAAAATCGTTCACATCATACACAGATAAGATTGGAATGGAAATTTTATCGTCATGATAAAATTATTAATTTGTGTATCATTTTGACATTATGTCATACACTACCGGTCAAAAGGTTTTGGACGTTAAGATTTTTAACGTTTTTAAAAGAAGTCTCTTCTGCTCATCAAGGCTTCAAATTATTTGATGCAAAATACAGCAAAAACAGTAATATTGTAAAATATTTTTTACAATTTAAAATAAAATGTTTTCTATTTGAATATATTTTAAAATGCAGTTTATTTCTGTGTTGGCAAAGCTGAATTTTCAGCATCACTACTCCAGTCTTCAGTGTCACATGATCCTTCAGAAATCATTCTAATATGCTGATATGCTGCTCAAGAAACATTTATTATTATCATCAATGTTGAAAACAGCTGTGCAAATTTTTTACAGGATTATTTATAGATATAGAATTGCATTTATCTGAAATATAAATCTTTTGTAACATTACACTCACCTAAAGGATTATTAGGAACACCTGTTCAATTTCTCATTAATGCAATTATCTAATCAACCAATCACATGGCAGTTGCTTCAATGCATTTAGGGGTGTGGTCCTGGTCAAGACAATCTCCTGAACTCCAAACTAAATGTCTTAAGGTGGTTTAAGCAATTTTGAGCGATGCATGGTTGTTGGTGCCAGACGGGCCGGTCTGAGTATTTCACAATCTGCTCAGTTACTGGGATTTTCACGCACAACCATTTCTAGAGTTTACAAAGAATGGTGTGAAAAGGGAAAAACATCCAGTATGCGGCAGTCCTGTGGGCAAAAATGCCTTGTTGATGCTAGAGGTCAGAGGAGAATGGGCCGACTGATTCAAGCTGATAGAAGAGCAACTTTGACTGAAATAACCACTCGTTACAACCGAGGTATGCAGCAAAGCATTTGTGAAGCCACAACACGCACAAACTTGAGGCGGATGGGCTACAACAGCAGAAGACCCCACCGGGTACCACTCATCTCCACTACAAATAGGAAAAAGAGGCTACAATTTGCACAAGCTCACCAAAATTGGACAGTTGAAGACTGGAAAAATGTTTCCTGGTCTGATGAGTCTCGATTTCTGTTGAGACATTCAGATGGTAGAGTCAGAATTTGGCGTAAACAGAATGAGAACATGGATCCATCATGCCTTGTTACCACTGTGCAGGCTGGTGGTGGTGGTGTAATGGTGTGGGGGATGTTTTCTTGGCACACTTTAGGCCCCTTAGTGCCAATTGGGCATCGTTTAAATGACACGGCCTACCTGAGCATTGTTTCTGACCATGTCCATCCCTTTATGACCACCATGTACCCATCCTCTGATGGCTACTTCCAGCAGGATAATGCACCATGTCACAAAGCTGGTTTCTTGAACATGACAATGAGTTCACTGTACTAAAATGGCCCCCACAGTCACCAGATCTCAACCCAATAGAGCATCTTTGGGATGTGGTGGAACGGGAGCTTCGTGCCCTGGATGTGCATCCCACAAATCTCCATCGACTGCAAGATGCTATACTATCAATATGGGCCAACATTTCTAAAGAATGCTTTCAGCACCTTGTTGAATCAATGCCACGTAGAATTAAGGCAGTTCTGAAGGCGAAAGGGGGTCAAACACAGTATTAGTATGGTGTTCCTAATAATCCTTTAGGTGAGTGTATAAATGTCTATACTGTCACTTTTGATCAATTTAATGCATCCTTGCTGAATAAATGTATTCATTTCTTTAAGTTCTTTCCCCCCAAAAAATATAATATATTATAAAAAATTCTTACCGACCCAAAACTTTTGAACGGTAGTACAATGTTGCAAAACCTTTGTATTTCAGATAAATACTGTTCTTTTGAACTTTCTATTTATCAAAGAATCCTAAAAAAAATGTTTTACACAACTGTTTTCAACATTGATAATAATCATAAATGTTTCGAGCAGCAAATCAGCATATTAGAATGATTTCTGAAGGATCATGTGACACTGAAGACTGGGGTAGTGATGCTGAAAATTCAGCTTTGCATCACAGAAATAAATTACATTTTAAAATATATTTAAATAGAAAACAGTCATTTTAATAATATTTAATATATATATATATATATATATATATATATATATATATATATAACACTTTAGTTTAGGGTCCAATTATCACTTTTAACTAGTGGCCTAGTAGCATGCATATTACTAGGATATTGGCTGTTTATTAGAACTTATAAAACACATATTAATGCCTCATTCTGCATGACCATATTCTACATCCCTTAATCCTATCCAATACCTAAACATAACAACTACTATTACTAACTATTAATAAGCAGTAATTAGGAGTTTATTGAGGCAAAAGTCGTAGTTAATAGCTAGTTAATAGTGAGAATTGGACCCTAATCTAAAGTGTGACTGTAATTTTATTTACATAACACTATTTAGACATTTTTGAGCTTGTAACCCCACTCCTAAACCTAACCATTTGTATATTGTTTAATATAAAACAGAGGCTATAACAGACAGATACAGACAACTACAGTCACAATTTATTTAAAAAATACAAATATTCCAAGTGTTCCAAGGCCAAATAATTGCTTTGTGTGAGGAACAGACCCAAAAGCTATCACTGTCTCCATCCGCTGTAAAGCTTAGATTCTTTTAAATTCATCCGCCAGAAGAAGCGTTATGTAGGTTTTGATTGTGAAATGGCATTTGCTCTCGTATACATTGTGACCATCAGCATCTTGCTAACATTCAGGTGTATCTTTTGAATGACATATGACTGTGTGCGTTCATTAAAACCTTAAGTTCCACTCTGTTCTTCACATAAATATATCGAATGGCTTCAGAAGACTTGGAATGTGACACAAGGTGTCTGTTTTAATTTCTGGCCAGTTTTTTGTTGTTGCAAGAAATATACCTATGATTGCACTTTTATTTGCCTGTTACGTGTTTTATATTGTTGAAAAGTGGTTCGGTTTAGGTGCTCCAAAATATCTATGAAATTATAAATGACACTGAAGGGGTCCCAGGTGTGTTAAAAGTGACGCCAAGGGGACCTGACCAAGCGTCCATATGTGACAAGTTGGGATTGAGAATATGTTGCTTGATGCAATGTACAGCAGGCTTCTTACCTCACAGAACATGGGCAGCTTTTTGGCAAAATCTACGACACGAGTGATTGCGGGGGTGATAATTTTTGTAAACTGACTGAAGGCTTCTATGTCCACTTTGCTCCCTTCTGGTGCGTTGACGATGGGTGCCGAACCGATGTCCTCCGGCTGAAACGAGAGGAAGGGGAGAGGTCGTGTGCTCAGTAACACGGGTACTTATAGGAAATGGACATTCACAGAGACGAAGGTGTGACACAGCAAATCCTCATTCCCCTCTAAAGCACAAAGAAGGCCAGAGTTACAGCAAGACATGTCAATGAAACAAGAGTGGAGCCCAGTTATTAAGAGGGAAAAGAGGAAAGATGAGAAACTTAAACTAGAAGATCAGAGCAGAGAAGCGTCTTTGATATCTCCTTCTGCTGGGGAGCTCATTGACTAGGGTTATCCACTGATATTTAGATTTTTTTTTTTTTTTAAGATTTGTGACCTTCTGACCAGAAAAATGTGATGTGAAAGACAGAGCAAAAAAAAACAAAAAAAACAAAAAAACAATCAAAACAAAGCCAGACTGAGGGTCAAAAGAAGACTGGGAGCTGAGTACAGTGCAAAACCAGCCTGATGTTCCCCTTTGACATTAGTCAATTATTCAGCTTTCCTCTTCTGTGTACACCTTCATTCTGACACAGTGAGCAGAGAGCTACATAAACACTCCAAACAAATGCCTCAAGCATTCAGCATGTCAATTTATCCGCAAAAAAAAAAAAAAAAAAAAAAAACGTGACAGAAATGGAAGCAGCTGAGAATTTGAGAGAGCGTTCTTTTGGATAAAAACATAAATAAATGTGTTTGCTCTGCTGGTTCTTACCTTTGCTTCATTCACCCCCACTGCACTCTGGTCAGAAGTACAGAATAAATTACATGTTATTTCATTAAGTAGCATTGCTTCCTCGACCTGTTGGGCAATCAACAGGGATCGTGAAGTTTCAATGAAGAACCCGAGTCAAGTCAACTAAAAAGAACAAGTTTAAACTGGACAGGTGAGAGAGCAGACAGAAAGTGACAATGAGATAGTGAGTTTGTGTGGAGTTTCCATGGATTTCGAAGCTTTGTTAAAATCATCATTATATAATATTATATAATCATCATATAATATTACATACTGAATAACTGCATACAGAAATTTAGGATTCAAAGTGCAAAAACATTTACTGCAAATTGGCCATAGCAAAACTTAAATAACGTTTTAGTAAAGATTTTGCTGTTTTTATGTTCTACCTCACAATATATAAAAACTAGGACTGGGCGATAAAACTAGGATTTGACGTTTCATGATATTTGCATGATAAACAGACGATTGTTCAAACAGACAATGGGCCAAAATTCAATTTAATGCAACAATTTGCGTAAGAATGTTTTATGAACTATTTACACAGAAATTCACTCTGCTTGTGTTTTATGAATGACATTTCATACTGTAGTTTCAAAATGTGACCCAGGACCACAAAACCAGTCATATGGGTAAGTTTTTTTTTTTTTTTTAAATTGAGATTTATACAGTACTGTGCAAAAGTCTTAGGCATGTTGGTATTTTCACAAAAAAAATGTTTTTAAGCCAGTTATTTATATCTTTTACTGTAGTGTGTCAGTAGGAAATATCAGTTTACATTTCCAAACATTCATTTTGCAATTAATTGTAATGATTATTATTTATTTTTTTTTATGCACAAGAAGTCTGATAGCAGCCGGTATGATCTGATCTTACCAATCATGAGTCTGTCTGTGATTACATGAAGAAACAGAAAAAATAAAGACTAAATCCAGAAGAACTGAGGCAACGTCTCCCAGACACTTGAGGAAACCTACCTGCAAAACTACAGTACTGTGAAAAGTTTAGGCACTTGTCAGAATGCTTTAAAGTGAGAATGCTGTCAAAAATAACAATATAAATAGCTTTTATTTATTAATGAACTTCTATTAACTAAATCAAATCGATATTTGGGGTGACCACCCTTTGCGTTTAAAACGGCTTTTGTCACCTGCATCTATTCCTACACCTATTCATGGAGTTTTGCAGGAAGGTTTCTTCAAGTGTCTTGGAGACGTTGCCACAGTTATTCTGGATTTAGTCTGTCTCAGTTTTTTCTGTTTCTTCATGTAATCACAGACAGACTCATGATTGGTAAGATCAGATCATACCGGCTGCTATCAGACTTCTTGTGCATAAAAAAAAAAAATAATAATCATTACAATTAATTGCAAAATGAATGTTTGGAAATGTTAACTGATATTTCCTACTGACACATACCGGCTGCTGTCAGACTTCTTGTGCATAAAAAAAAAAAATCTCACTGGATTATTACAATTAATTGCAAAATGAATGTTTGGAAATGTAAACTGATATTTCCTACTGACACACTACAGTAAAAGATATAAATAACTGGCTTAAAAACATTTTTCGTGTGAAAATACCAACGTGCCTAAGACTTTTGCACAGTACTGTACATCATATGAAAGCTGAATAAATAAGATTTCCATTGATGTATGGTTTGTTAGGACAATATTTGGCTGAGATACAACTATTTGAAAAATCTGGAATCTGAGGGTGCAAAAAAATCTAAATATTGAGAAAATCGCCTCTAAAGTTGTCCAAATGAAGTCCTTAGCAAGGCATATTACTACTAATAATACATTTTTTCTATATTTACAGTAGGAAATTTACTAAATATGTTCATGGAACATGATCTTCACTTAATATCCTAATGATTTGTTGAATCTGAGTTTCTAAAAAAGAATCTAAAATGTTGAAACTAAAAGTAAATATCAAATTAGATTTATATGTATCAATATACTACATAATAAGCAGTAATATTTACCTAGATATATTTTTGTTACTTCAAGGTCTTGCATGAAAAAAAGCTACAGAGACTTCTGGGAACATTTTTGAGTGATGTTAACAAATCTCTGACTCAGAGTTATGAAACAGAAAGAGATGAATTGTCCGTGCCAACTCTAATATATTTTTCCTACTTAAGTTTAAGTGAAGTTTGTCATTTCTGCACCTCTAGCATCATAAAACACAATTGCAAAAATAATAACTGACTGTGTCTGTCCACATAAACAGACAGACTCCAATTCCATTTGGTGCCACTAGTGGAATAGAAAATAAACACGTCGCCTTTAAATTAGAAATCTTAATTCTGTAACTTACAGAATTATTAAAAAACTAGTGGAATGACGTACTTTGGGGTAATTGTAATTGCCAAATCAAAAATTTTAAGAAGGCAACTAAACTTCCCATGGAAACCCACAGCAGTGTTAAAGGAGTCCTCAAACAGAACGTCAATCTATAGAGGACAGTTAGATTCAAGAGAAAAGAACAATTGTGAAACCATTAGAAACTTGGTTAGAAAAAGACAGAGAGAAGAAGAACAGAAAAGAAACAAACATGAGAAAACAGTTTTGGTTTAGGAAACAGAGCTTGAGAAAAGAAGGACAAAGGTGTTCCGTTAAAGTTAGTGCTGCTGCCTTTGTGGTAGAGAGTCTCCAGCGTCCATCTAACACTCCCCACTCTACAAGGAGATACAAAAACATGGACATATTAACAATGGGAACAGCGGTGAGGAAGGGCTTGGGAATTGTGCAGGAAGGGTTGGGGAAGGGGAATCTAGGGTTGTGGTAGGGTAAAAAAAAAAAGAACGAAAAATAGAATCCCACCCAAAAAAAAAAAAACATCCTAAAACACAAGAAACATCACTGCGCTGCGGTCATCAGGGAAGAGACCTCTCACCAGGAATTTACGCTTCTGTTTCCAGTGGTTGCCTTGGGCGTTTGTGGCCACATGCGCCTCCGTGACAACCCGGATCAGCTCCCACTCCTCCTGCGTGGGCTCCGGCCGCTCCCACACCGTCTTCTGCATCTCCTCACGCCGCCTCCGTTCACGGTTCTCCTCGATCAGCTTCCGCTTGGCTAGACGCTTACTGTCATCCAACACCACTGGAGGAACAACAAGATGTTTGCAAGAGCTATGCACAATGTTTGTCTCTTTAACAATCAAACACAAAGCAACTTTTGCTTGTACTTACAGAATCATCAATTAACAGGGGCACAAGGCTATTCAAGTGTGTTTGACTTTAGGACACTCACAGTCTGTTGCCATTCCAACAGCAATGCATTTCTTGAAGCGACATTCTTGGCACTGGTTACGGGTGACTTTGTCAATGACGCACTTTCCCTCGTACTTGCAAGCGTATGTCGGGTTTAGGTTCTTCTGAATCGTGCGTCGAAAAAACCCCTTAAAGAACAAGATTTAATGTTTAATTGCCATTATAGAAATATCATAATGTAGTAGTGTAAACAGAGTGTGATATATATAGTACATTAATAATTAGTCATTAATGCACTGTGTGCTTTTCTAAGGGAACACTCACTTTGCAGCCCTCACAGGTAATGCAACGGTAATGGTAGCCAGTTGCTTTGTCCCCACACACAACACACAGCTCATCCTTGTCCAGGTAACTTGGTATGTACCCTATAAACAGTTACAAGTACAGTAATACACACATTACATTAAAATCAGCAAAAGTAACCTGGAAATCTCGGCATGAAAATAAATAAATAAAGCTTGTAAAGTTATAAAACTAAAAAGATACAGAACATTCCCAAATGTACCATACCAATATAACAGCTACATGTGTAATTTTGAATAAGTGACAAAATATTTAAACAAAATATATACACATTTAGTCTCTTTAAGATGTGGTACATTCTGTCTTGCCATTCAAACACATTCATTAAGTTATCTTAAAAAATAATTAAATAATACAAAATAATTGAGATATGTTGAGTTTTGGGGGAAAACTCAAGAAAGAAAAAGTATAAGACGAGAAGGAAAAAGTATTGAAGAAAAAAAAGGATTTTATCAGAAAGTTTTTATATTGAGACGAAAACCCAACAACAACAAAAATGCAAGTTTTAAGACACACATATACGTTCAGGCAGCTTGCAGAAGCTCAGCAATCAATGTGATCAATAAGTCTTTTGAGGAGGTCACTGGCAGGACAGGAGCTCAAACCTTCTGTTCCTCTGTCTGTGTCCTTACAAATCAATACAACATACCCCAAACTTCCATCCAACCCTGAAGATCAATAAACTACACAATAGCAAACTAGCTCCATGAATATCCGCAACAGGTCTTTGAAAGAGGCACTTAAGTTCAGTCTAGAAGACTAATTCAGCAGTTTTACTACTATAATATCATAATAACAGCTTTTCCAATACTTGCCAAGATTGATTAATTTTTGTAACAGAAACAAATGGAGGATATAATAGAAAACATATTGATATAAAAATGCAATAAAATCTGCATAAATGATGCTAACACATTTTGAATCAATCCTTAAAATGTCAGACAAAAAAAAAAAAAAAAAAAACACAAAATAAACAAACCAACAACACTATTTTCATAGTCATAAATCGAAATATTTCTTAATCAGACCTCAACCTAGCACATCTGAGTTTAAGTCTTTGAGTCTTTAAGCCTGAGTTGTCTTTTTTTGACTGAGATATTACACTACTACACGTGTAATGTTAGCAAACAGTCAGCCACCTAAAAACATGCCAATTACAAGCTCAAAAAAAGAAAAGACAAAAATTACCCAACAGCACACCTCTATGCTTCTTCTAGAGTTTGCGATACCTTTCTTATGCGGCCCTTGCATCCACTGCATCTGAGAGAAGTCTGGCCTGCCGTCAGAGTAGTAGTCTGGTTGGTGGTAGTGACTGAGAGGCACCTCCATGGAGCATAACTCACTCTTGAACACAGGGTTTCCTCCAGTGAACGGGCACCCATAGGGTTGGCTGGGCGGCCAGGCCTGCTCCATGCAGGGAGGATGGTGGTGTAATGGCTGTGGCTCACAATGAGTGAAACCAGACCCTTCTCCACCGTACATGCAGTACTCACCTCCGGCCGGCACTGCATATCCCCCACTCACACCGTGGGCCATGTCATATATGTCTGACATGCAGTAATTCATTATGAAAATCTTCAAAGGCACAACCGCACACAAAAAATATATTTAAAAAGCTTAAGTTAATGCAACAAAAAAAGGTACAGTTAATGCACTTAAAAAAAATGCGATTGGCGGTCGCACTGATGTGCGTACAGGTGTCAGAGCTGACATGAAGTCATGAAGCAAACTACGTGAAAAGTGTCCGGAGGACATCGGCTCTTATATATGGAGAATCCACCCGCCCCACTTGCCCCTCGCCCTGCCAAATTGGGTAGAAGATTTTGAGCACGCTCTCTTAATCTGACACCGGACAAATCCAAGAGGTGGAACAGCCGGGGCGACACATCCTCGGACAGGAAGGCCGTCATACATGTGTATGACAAACCTTTAAACAGATCAGATCATGTTAAATTCACCATCAGACCAAGCCTGGCTAAGATGGTAAGATTACAATCCCAAAAGCCAAAGTTTATTGATTTTAAATATGACGTGCATCAGGCTCTGATCTTAAGCTATGATCAGTCATATTGATTGTTATTTGTCCTAATCCTAAATGGAGCAGTGCAATGACTCGTGACACATGTGAGGGCTTCAGCCATGGGAGGCATTTACTTATGCATAACTTCATAGAAATAACCACATATTGAATAAAATGTGGACATGTTTTGCCATCAGCCTCTCTGATAGTGTCCTATAGAAAAAAAATTATGAATTGCCTCAGATGAGATGTCTCTTTGATTACAGAATTGACTATGTTCTATTCATAAAATATTGCATCAGATGAGATTAAAAAATACATTATTTACATCTTTATAATTACATCTAAATGTCACATACAATTTTAATTTACATTTTAATTTAAAAATAATAATAAGTTAAAGTTATAAATGTTTAGTTAGATACTAAGAATATATAAATTATAAAAATCTATGGACATCATCTGTGGCTTTCTGTTGATTACCACAAAAGATAATGGTAACACTTTAGTTTAGGGTCCAATTCTCACTATTAACTAGTTGCTTATTACTAGGATATTGGCTGTTTATTAGAACTTATAAAGCACATATAGATGCCTTATTCTGCATGACCTTATTCTATATTCCTAATCCTACTCAGTACCTAAATGTAACAACTACCTTACTAACTATTAATAAGCAGTAATTAGGAGTTTATTGAGGCAAAAGTGAGAATTGGACCCCTAATCTAAAGTGTGACCAAGATGATTTATTTTGAAATGTAGTGAGTTATTAAGTATACTGGACTGGACCACTGTGAACTTGCCATTCAAGTGCATTTATATGCTGTACATGTTTTATCATTTGAAAAATGAGGTTAACCTTTTCCTTTGTAATCTTAACTTCAAAACAAATGCAACTTCTTATATAACTTGAAATATATACAAATTACATTAAGATAATAATATTAAATCCATTAAACAAGTCTAAAATAAAAAAAATGTGTTCACTCTCCCAAGCTTCAATCGAGATACTTCTAGCATCAGTACAAGTACTGCTGTCTCTACAATAGCTTCAGGAACATACAATAAAACAAGTGCACAAGATCACATTAAATCTGAGGTTGAAACTGGGTTATGACGCTGAGAGTTAAAACAGCCAAAGTGAGCAGCAGGTAACAGCTGTTTTTAGCAAGGGCTCCTGAGGCAAAGCCCCTTCACGACAGAGCCTGATACCAGTTTAACTTTTTGATGAGGTGACTGTCTCACATAAGCTTAATCTTTACAGGGATTTCATAAAGACTTTAACCGCCAAAAACAACATTCAGACACATTAGCGTACATCTATAAACAATCTGGCGGTGCTTGAAAACAAAGCAGAACCTCCTAATTGGGTTGTGGAATATCAATATTTAGAAATATTTATATATTTTTATATATAATATACGGAAGATATATATATATATATATATCTTCCGTATATAATAAGTCGCATACTGAAAATATATAAATATTTCTAAATACTGATATTCCACAACCCAATTAGGAGGTTCTGCTTTGTTTATCTTCCGAATATATATATCCAAAATACAGAAAAAAAAAATCTAAAAAATCTTTTTACAGGTTAGGAACCTTGAAAAGTATCAATGCCTTTTGAAATGCTTAATTTTTTTTTTTAGACTAACTGGGCAGACGCAAATGGTTAAACTGCTCTAGATCTTAAATTGCATTAAACATCTAGCATTCCAGATTAGAGCCAGTGTCCTTTGACAGCCCTTTGCCACTTTGAGCATTTCCACCTAATTGCATATGATCATTATCCAATTGTAAAGGATTTTATGCCCAGTAATTAAAAATATCCATGACTGTAGCAATAAATCGAAACACACACATACAGTTACTTTGGTCTGCAGTTGCAGGTTATCACAACAAAACAGGACAGTGACAAGAAAAATGATGAACTTACCAAGATTAACACACCTAGATTCAAAGAAGTAAAGTACTCCCACAATCTCAACCGTAGCCTCCTCAAAACCTCAAAAACCTCAAAGATGATTGATCCATCATAGACCACTGGAGATCCTAAAATACCCAGTAATCAAGAACTTGACGCTGATATGTTTTCGGAAACACCTCCACAACCCTACCGGCACACTCTCTCTTGGTCTCAGCACATGGGTCGTTGGTTTATGTGTGTTCAGTTTGGCAGGTCTGCGTGATTATGCACCTACTAGCGAGTTTTCCACCAATTTATTCCCTCCTGGATCGATCACTTGAGGTCCTGGGGTTCAAAGCTGGTCATGTACAGTTTTCGGATTGTGGCCCTCATAGCACTGGGGATAGGGCCTGGGTTGACATGGCTTCCTGAGCCAGATGTCCCCAGCGTTACCTGAGCAGTGAGCTTCGCTGAGGCCACTTTAAACACACAGCCAGGGTGACCTGAGGGAAAGACCAAAACAATTCTGTCTCATCCCTAGAAGACTCCCCAACCTCACCAATCTCATCTCAACTCTCAACAACATAAAGACAAAAAGACCCACAGCGTGGGACTCATAATGACTCAATGTGATTTACAAGAGAATCAAGCCTGCGTAACTACAAGCTGTCACTGGCAAGCCATGGCAAGAGGCCTTGATCAATACTATTAGTGATCTAGACATAACTGATCAATATGGTTACTGATCTAGACATAATTTAGCCACTGTTTAGAGCAAATCAAGGGCACTGATCAATTAACTAATCATCTTAATTTTGTAATCTGCAGCAAATGAAGACCAGCATCAGGTTAGGACTGCTGATAGAATATTTTCATTCAGCCTACTGGAAAAACAGCAAAAAGATTCACCTGCAAAAAAAGGAACTTGTGTTGCCACATATTGCCAAAACCATAAGCTCTTTTCCGAATCCTAGTACGCCGCCTTCCTAGGCAACATTTCCAACATCAAGCCTGTTCCAAAACATAGGCTGCAAAAGGATGCTGCCTTAGAAGTTTACCCTCAATTTACCCAAAATCATACAGAAGGCAATGTGACAAGCTAAAAATTTCTCATTCATATTCACATTCATATAATTTCATTAATACTGACAAATGTGAATATAAAATTTGAAGTTTAATGTGAATAAAAATTTGATTATCTTGCCAAATACTTATTGTTAGAGCTTATTATAGTATGACTTAGCAACAGGCTTACTTTTTCCTATCCAGCGTGTTTTTATTGTAAACATTTTTTTAATGTCAGCTGCTTTCAGTTATACAGTATTATTGGTACAAAAAAACTTGATTATGCTCATATTATAATAATTCATTATCTTTATCATAAGCATATGAGCACCTATAGTTTTACAGTTAACTGCACTTAGCAGACAGACAGATATGTGCATTACAATGGATTCATTACACACCAGTGCTCTGGCAGACGATTGCTCTTAATGAAACTATCAGTCCTCAAGATGTCTGTGGCAGTATATGACACTGCTCTCTACATCTCAAATTTATCCACAAGCTTTGCATGACCAGTATCTCCTAAATATTATCTTTAATGAGCTCCATAGAGGCTATTAAATTTTCCATCCAAACAAATCTATTATGTTCATGATCCACTAATTGTACAATTTAGATCAGTTTCAACCACGCAGAGATGGACAGCACTGAAAAAAATTAAAACCAGATCGTGTCTTTCCAAAAAGATATGTGCCTGCAACTACAGCCATGCATCACACATTTTTAAGTTTTCTCTCAATACAATACTTTGTCGATGAGGCGATTATTTAGGAGAAGCGTAGGGTTTATGAGAAAAATTGAAAATGACACTTACTGTCAAAAGGGTTGCCACCCCTGCTTTAACAAAAAGACAAAAAGGGCTGTGAATAGGGCAGGATGGAGGATTAAGAGGTTAATTAGAGGGTCAGAAGTAATCTCTATCTCACAGAATCAATAGAATGCTAACCAGATGCAGATATGTGAACAAGAACCGAGCGGAATTGGTTCAAGACGTGTGACAGCATCTAGGATCTTGCAATAAGAGTTAAAATGTGTTTATAAGCATTTCAAAGTCAAGTCACAATTAATTATAGCTTTATACAATACAGATCTATAGAAGACAATGTCATCATTTTAGTCATTATATAAATATTCATTTTTAATATTACGCACCACTTTGTTGTTAGGATGACAAACAGTTTAAAAAGTTACATTTAAGGCTGGTCGACCTCTGTGGTCTAACAGCACTCATCAATGTCAAAATGGTTGAGATGTTCAATCAGATCAAAGAAGGTGTAAGTAGCTAAACATTTAATATTTGACAACTGTTTTACGATAGATCTGTTCAACGACCCAAGTAATATACAGTGATGTGAACTACTCAACTTTTTGTTATGGAAATTCGCAGTTTAATAAAAAATATGCTATCATTAACATGATCCATGTCACACTTAACAAACATTTAGCGTTTTTTACATTTTAGACATACAAATAAGAGTTTAAATGGATTACTTCACAACTAATCTACAATTAGACCTAGAACTTATTTTACTGTTCTTATTTCTTTTCTTTATTCCCTTAAATCCTTTTTAATCCTTTAATTATTTAATTTCTTTAAATAAAGTCACCTTTATTCATATAGCGCTTTATACAGATCGTTTCAAAGCAGCTTTACAGTGGCTATGCAGCCCCATACACAACAAACTGCGATGCACTGTGTATTCTTACACCGTTCTATCAGAACCAGCATTAACTTCTTGAGCAATTTGAGCTACAGTACCTCGTCTGTTTGATTGGACCACACAGGCCAGCCTTCGCTCCCTACATGCATCAATGTGCCTTGGCCCTGTCGCCGGTTCACCACTGTTCTTTCCTTGGACCACTTTTGATAGATACTGACCACTGGAGACCAGGAACACCCCACAAGAGCTGCAGTTTTGGACATGCTGTGACCCAGTTGTCTAGACATCACAATTTGGCCCTTGTCAAACTTCTAACACATCAACTTTGAGGACAAAATGTTTACTTGCTGCCTAATATATCCCACCTACTAACAGATGCCGTGGTTAAGAGATAATCAGTGTTATTCACTTCACCTGTCAGCGGTCATAATGTTATGCCTGAATAGTGTATGTATGTATAGATATATATGTATAATATATGTATTTGACTGGTTATGACTTAAAAAACATAACCAGTCTTAAAGAAAAAAAATAGATGTAAGACTAAGCAGTTTATGCAACCGGCCACTGTTCACAGAATGCATTCTTGTATTTAGCTTGTGATTTTTTAAATTGTTGGTCTGTACACATGCAGACTGACAGGACAGACACTTTTGAGTGTTCATTTCCCCAAATCTCTTTTGATCCATTACGTCTTGCTATTGTTAAAAATAAGTACCTATTTATTTAGTAATGAATTAAAGGATTAAACACACAAAACCCTCGTTAAGGGCATCAGATTCCATTAACACACAAATATAAATTTGACATTGACAAAGGAAGCCAAAACAAATGACTCTGAATTAGATACTTGAGTCATCATGAGCTGGCAGGGCATATTCCAGGATTTTTTGTTACCAAACACAAATCTCATCTTGGGCCAAACCAACCCAAAATCAGAACACATGAACACTACTAAAATTTGTCCATGGTAAATATATGACTTTCCTATTCTGCAGTTAAACTTCATCAACATTAAAACAAGTTACATGCACGTCTGACAGATTGAATGGCTTGTACACACAGAACAGACTGGCTGGGCAGAAGCGTTTCATTCTGATGTGTCACAGCTAAAGCAGGTTCAGCACCACATGGCTCATCTGATGCAACAAAAGATAATGCTGGAAATAATGGAAATAATGCTGAATGAGGGAAACTGAGCAGATTTAAGACGCACAAAACTGATGCCCTTGTTTTTCAAAACATAAGTTGACAATACTGTGACAAGCATCTGAACACAAAAGGGGTAAAAAAGTAATTCAGGGGACCCGTTGCCACAACTTAAATAAATGCATGGTTGCAAGTTAAAATTTTAAATTTATTGTTAAACCTTTTAAGTTGCAAACATTATACATTATACATATAGCGCTTTATACAATACAGATCGTTTCAAAGCAGCTTTACAGTGATAACAGGAAAATGATTCAACTATGCAAACAGTTCATTATATTATATCCTCCAGTATAGCGATTAAATAAATTCTTGTGATATCACAATTGTCATTTTACATCTATGGCAGTGATTTTGCTGTTGTGAGAGGGATGTTGGTGTTTGATGTCGGTTGTTTTGTAATGTGTTGTAATCTGTTAATGTTTGTTTGTATTTGTCAATTGTTGTTGACAACTGATCCTTTTCCTTTTTAGCACCTAAACTCTGGAACAGCCTTCCTAGCATTGTTCGGGAAGCAGACACACTCTGTCAGTTTAAATCTAGACTAAAAACACATCTCTTTACTATGGCATACACATAGAAAATGATCAATTTCTATTATTTAAATCAGTTAAATGATTGTTAGGCTGCATTAACTAGGTCATCCGGAACCGGGAACACTTCCCATAACACCTGATGTACTCGTTACATCATAAGAAGAATGGCATCTACGCTAATGTTAGTTTCTCTGTTTATGCCAAGGTTTACTGTAGTCTGCCGGATCTGGATCCAGATTAGATGGTGGACCTGCGTCTAGACATGACCACAACGCAGCCCTGAAGTGTTGGCAGAGACTGTGTTAACTAGACTCTCCCCTGTGAAGGCCTCCTTCCCTTCCCCTCTGTACAGATAAAAACACATATGCACACATATGTATTCAAACACGCTTGCCTATAGGCTGAACACGTAATGCCGTCACCGTTTTCACGGAGTTGCCTTTTTGGGGGTTTGCGCGGGGATGATGATGGTATAGTTTCAAAACTATTTCAAACCTTTTTTATGGTTTGCGTTCTCAGGCCACCAAGTGCTGTTGCCGTGCGGATGGGGTCTGGAACGCATTGGGGGTTTTCTGTTTTAGTTGAGGATGGTGTTGTTTAAGTGGTGCCAAATTAAATAACTAATGAGTTTTTACAACAGAAATTAAACAAATCAAAAACTTACTTTAGCTTTTCTTCTAAAACAAAATTAATTTCCTATTATCACTGTAAAGCTGCCTTTGAAGCAATCTGTGTTGTAAAAAGCGCTATATAAATGAAGGTGACTTGAAGAGACAAGAAACCAGGGAACACACTCAGAATTGCAGTGAAACACTAAACAAGACTTTGCAGTGAAAGATAAGGTGAACATGGTTTATATAGGTAGAGGAAATTAAGTAAATGAGACACAGGTGTGAACAATGAGTGATGATGAGTCCAGGCAAAGGATTATGGGTAATGTAGTCCTTGATGGAGTGACAGTCCAGGGTGGAGTGCCCTCTGGTGGTAATCAGGGGCACTCTCACTGGTGAATCGTGACAACTAGCTTCCTTAGTCTTACTTTTCAGATTAAATAAGGCCAATCTGCATTTGTAGTAGACTTAAAAAATATGACCAGTCTTAAAAAAAAAAAAATAGATGTAAGACTAAGCAGTTTATGCAACCGGCCACTGTTCACAGAATGCATTCTTGTATTTTTTTTACATTCTTGCAAGCTTGTGATTTTTTAAATTGTTGGTCTGTACACATGCAAATTGTCCATGGTAAATATATGACTTTCCTATTCTGCAGTTAAACTTCATCAACATTAAAACAAGTTACATGCACGTCTGACAGATTGAATGGCTTGTACACACAGAACAGACTGGCTGGGCAGAAGCGTTTCATTCTGATGTGTCACAGCTAAAGCAGGTTCAGCACCACATGGCTCATCTGATGCAACAAAAGATAATGCTGGAAATAATGGAAATAATGCTGAATGAGGGAAACTGAGCAGATTTAAGATGCACAAAACTGATGCCCTTGTTTTCAAAACACAAAGGGGTGAAAAAGTAATTCAGGCGACCTGTTACCACAACTTAAATAAAGGCATGGTTGCAAGTTAAAAATTCTAATTCATTGTTTAGTTGCAAACATTATTTTGTTGAAATGTGTTGTGAACATTTCATTGACTTAATATTGCGTGTAATTTAAACTCAAATTTCTGCGTACATTTTAGTCTGCGTAAAGTTTTAATTAAGAATAAATGTTGAAACAAGTGTTATTTTATTTGTTTTGTTTTTAGTGAAGGGAAAGAACTATTAGTGTTTAATGATGTTATGTTTGACATTTAAAATAATTTCTTTAATGCTAAAGTTTTTGTGGTTACCATTGTGCTGAAGAGTAGACACATGAAAGTAAACACTACATTGACTCCATTAGCAATGACTACGCTAATGCCAGTGACAAATAATATCTTACTTGTTCAAATAAGTTACATTTAGCATTTAGCATGTACTGTGATAGCTGTAGATTTTTGTGGATCAAATAGTTTTTGAGTAATCAATTTCAAGATTTTCTTTTTTCTTTTTTTTTTTTCTTTTTTTACAAATTATTAAGTTTCTTTCACAGTTAACTCAAAGTAGTTTGTTGGTTAAACTATTTCATCCAAAGTTCTCAACTCAAAACTGCAAACTGTTTTTTTTTTTTTTTTTGAGCCAACACATTTTTTTAAGTGTGAAGAGCACTATATTTCAATGTAAAAATTGCATCTTGTCCAATCTAATTTAAACAGGCACTAACAGTGATGGTTTAGCTCTATTGAAGAATAGTTTAAATTAAAAGTCATTGTCATTCTTGTTCAAGTTCTAAACCCTCAGTAAAAGCAACATTAATAGTGATGCTTGCCTTTGTAAACAACACTAATGAGAAGAAGTGTGCTGGTTTATTTCTTTCCATTGACATGATGAAGTCTACAGCAGTTACACACACAGTCACCACACACTGACCTTAACATCATCTGACACTCTTCATAATAATGGCACAAAAAAGGCCGTTATCACACTGAAGTGGGAGGATTTGTCACTCTCAATTAGTGTTGGTGGGTTGGCAGCGCTCCTCTGAGGCTCTGTCTTGAGGGGCCCATCATGCAACAGATGGCCGGCAAACACCATCATGATATCATACACATCACGCTCATATTCACAGGCTGCTTTCAAAGACCGAAAGCTTATATACACACACAAACACACTTGGTCTGCACTCTTAGCAGCTGATCGATATACTTAGTAACTAAGAAGACCTTCAGAGATAAAAACCTCATTTACTAGCAGGTTTAAGGAAAAAAAAAAATTCAAAATGGGCTTGAAATAATTCACAGGTTGGAATTTTTTTTTTACAAGCGAATAAATGTTGACATCTGTGACATCCCAGATGTGCTTGCGGTGTATGGGTGTGTTTTCAGGTGACATTTGGGAGGCATGGTCGATACACTTGACACTTGGACTATACACTCACCTAAAGGATTATTAGGAACACCTATTCAATTTCTCATTAATGCAATTATCTAATCAACCAATCACATGGCAGTTGCTTCAATGCATTTAGGGGTGTGGTCCTGGTCAAGACAATCTCCTGAACTCCAAACTGAATGTCAGAATGGGAAAGAAAGGTGATTTAAGCAATTTTGAGTGTGGCATGGTTGTTGGTGCCAGACGGGCCGGTCTGAGTATTTCACAATCTGTTCAGTTACTGGGATTTTCACGCACAACCATTTCTAGAGTTTACAAAGAATGGTGTGAAAAGGGAAAAACATCCAGTATGCGGCAGTCCTGTGGGCGAAAATGCCTTGTTGATGCTAGAGGTCAGAGGAGAATGGGCCGACTGATTCAAGCTGATAGAAGAGCAACTTTGACTGAAATAACCACTCGTTACAACCGAGGTATGCAGCAAAGCATTTGTGAAGCCACAACACGCACAACCTTGAGGCGGATGGGCTACAACAGCAGAAGACGCCCCCGGGTACCACTCATCTCCACTACAAATAGGAAAAAGAGGCTACAATTTGCACAAGCTCACCAAAATTGGACAGTTGAAGACTGGAAAAATGTTGCCTGGTCTGATGAGTCTCGATTTCTGTTGAGACATTCAGATGGTAGAGTCAGAATTTGGCGTAAACAGAATGAGAACATGGATCCATGTTTTCTTGGCACACTTTAGGCCCCTTAGTGCCAATTGGGCATCGTTTAAATGCCACGGCCTACCTGAGCATTGTTTCTGACCATGTCCATCCCTTTATGACCACCATGTACCCATCCTCTGATGGCTACTTCCAGCAGGATAATGCACCATGTCACAAAGCTCGAATCATTTCAAATTGGTTTCTTGAACATGACAATGAGTTCACTGTACTAAAATTGCCCCCACAGTCACCAGATCTCAACCCAATAGAGCATCTTTGGGATGTGGTGGAACGGGAGCTTCGTGCCCTGGATGTGCATCCCACAAATCTCCATCAACTGCAAGATGCTATCCTATCAATATGGGCCAACATTTCTAAAGAATGCTTTCAGCACCTTGTTGAATCAATGCCACGTAGAATTAAGGCAGTTCTGAAGGCGAAAGGGGGTCAAACACAGTATTAGTATGGTGTTCCTAATAATCCTTTAGGTGAGTGTATGTCAGCCGGGTTGCAACAACATCCAAATTAAAAAGATTGATACAAGATCCATAAAATAAAAGTTAATTTATTAAACACAATGATATATTGACCTAGACTGCCGTTCAAAAGTTTGTGGTCTGTACGTTTTTTTTGTTTATGCTCATTAAGGCTGCATTTATTTGATTAAAAGTACAGTAAAACCAGTATATTTAAACAATTGTTTTCTATTTTAAAATGTAATTTATTCCTGTGATGGCAAAGCTGATTTTTCAGCAATCATATCAGTCTTTAGTGTCACATGATCCTTCAGAAATCATTCTAATATGCTGATTTGGTGCTCAATGTTAAAAACAGTTGTTTTGTGGAAACCATGAACTAGGATTCTGTGAATAGCAAAGTTTTATTTTCAGCAGTCATTACTCTAGCCTACTAAGAAAACCTTATGCAATATAAAACTTAAGAAATACTTCTAACTTCTGATTTGGTATTTGGAACAGTTGAAAATGATTGTGCTGCTCTATGAAGTGTGAAAACTAACAAACTAACTTTTACTTGGTAAAATGTAAGAACTATCATTCAGTCAACAGAAGGCATGTAGTAGATTATGTATGTATATTTGATTTCAGCAAAGTTTTGATCATGTACTAGGTAATTTAGAGGCCCCAGAAATACAATACAGTAGATAACAAACTAGATCTAACCACCAGGAGGAAAGAAGTGGACAGCCTAGATAGATGCACAACAAGAAGAGGGGAACATTAGTCTCTAGTTTGAAAAACAGGCCCTAAGTTTCATTAAACAGTACACACTGAACATCATTTTTAAGACAGTGATCAGAAGATTCATGAGATGCAAAGTTAATAAAAAAAGCCCAATCTGACAGTCAAAGAGGAAAAGAGCAAAATGGGCTATATAATGACTAAATAAAAAAGGGTTTGAGTTGGTGAGCTGTTTGTACAGTGATTGTAAAGTCTGAAAGAACTGCCAGGTCAATAGAACTGCCAAGTCAACAGAATACTTTTGTTCAGCAAGGTCAAATTTTTTTACTTAATTTAACCACTTTTTTTCAGAAGTGTCCTGGCCAAGATGCGCAGCCACATAAGTTCTCACAATATTACAATAACGAAACATCACAATACCAATACATATTCAAAAACATTTTGATTTGCCCTTTAACAGCTTACAGAATGAATATTTAAAAGTAGGCCTACATCATTGACACCGAAAAGCTTGTTTCCCTAATTCAGTTCGTACAAATGGAACCCGAAAGGGTATACAAATTCTGTGAATGTATAGAGAATATACCCCAGCAATTTTCTGTTGAGTAAGGGAACATAGATATGATGGCAATAGACCCAAAATAGATTTGTAAATGAATAGGTACCAGAATGACGTTGATTGCTACACCACGCCTACCATAAGGGCACTGTTGGCGGTGGAAACGCAAGCCGGATGAAGGTTTACGGTCCCGAATCATACTGTACTGTACTGTACTGAACCGTACCGCTCGTTGGAAACAAGCCTTAAGGCACTTTCTCACACTCATACTTTGTGAAGTCTTGTTTTGCCCTGGCTGACATTAGCATTCGATTGTTATTTTTGCCTTTCCTGTGGAATTGTCAGTTATGCTTACATTTTCTGGGAGATCTGTAATTACAGCAGCCATGCTTAACTCGGGGGCAGTGGGCAATTTGATGAGGAATTCGCTAGGTCTCATGACATACCACCCTGTGACTCTCTTTTGGCAGTGGCAGTGTTAGACGGACACCACCTAGGGGCTGGTCATGTTCATCACACCACCGAGGATATAATTCTACAAATTGGAGCACTACACACTGAAACCATTCACCTGTATATCATCCAATCTCCTCCCCATCTAGTAATCCTAGGATTGCCTTGGCTTCAGAGACACAACCCTCAAGTTTCTTGGAGCAAGAAGCAAATTACTGGACAAGTCCTTGCATCTCTAGTTGCTTAAAACCCATCGCTCAGAGGACCATTAGAGCGGCCACTGTTTGAGTAGAACCCTCTACAGTTCCCAACCTGCCTCCTGAGTACTTTGACCATAGAGTAACTACCTGATACCACACCTCCATGAGGCAGAATCTTTCCTTTATCCCAGCCTGAAGCTAGTGTTATACTTTACGAGTGCGCAAGTGCATGATGGTCCATTTTTATGACCGCGCAGACAAGTACACACGGTCACTAGGCTACAAAAGCACCAACTGCGCATGCGCTGGGAAAAACAACATGGATGTCGAATTTGAAGAGAGGCTGTGTGAAGTCCGTCACTACCTGCACCACTACAATCTGTCTATAAACAATATAAAGACAGCCAGATGTGCAATAATTAGTGGAGGGAAATTGGAAGAGTACACGCTGATCTACTGTGCATGTGTGGAACACATCTGCCGAGTGGACTCAAGCATACACTTTTAGTAGTATAAATACAAGTAGTCCGTGTCCATGCTGTCTGCAGCTGTCCGTGTACATGTTTGAACTGGAGTATAACCAAGGCTTGAGTCTGAGTCTATGAAGTCATATATCAAGGAGGAACTTTCCAAGGGATTTATCAGACCTTCAACCTAACCAGCATCAGCTGGATTTTTCTTTGTGGGCAAGGAGGATGATGGACATTGTCCATGCAACAATCATCATGGTCTTAATGAAATCACAGTCAATTTTTTTATTATCCCCTGATCCCAGCAGCTCTCAAATACCTTTGGACGGCCAAGTACTTCACCAAACTTGATCTGCGCAAGGCATACAATCTTATTCACATTTGTAAGGGAGGTGAGTGGAAGACGGAATTCAGCACAGAGAACTATGAATACTTCGTCATGTGAGTTCCGTCAGACATCGGTATCATGTTATTAGTCCCCAAGTCATGTCTATGGATGACAGCAAAGTACGATCAGTGTTAAAATGGTCGCAACTACCCACGATAAAAGAGTTGCAAAGTTATCCCAAAGTTTCACCTCTGCTCCCATTCTTCACAATCCCGACCCTGACCGCCCAGAACTATGACGTTGGGAATCAATAATTATTAGCCTTGAAAGCAGCATTCAAAGTGTGGCGTAGTTGGCTGGAGGGAGCTAAACATCCTTTCCTCATTCTGAATGATCATCGAAACCTAGAGTACTTGCGTACCACAACAAGACTCAACTCTGGACAGGCAAGATGGGTGCTTTTCTTTACACACTTTAAGTTCACAGTCACATATTGTCCTGGCTCAAAAAACATCAAAGCTGATGCTCTCTCCCATCAACATGAATACTCTCAGCAATCTCAAACCAAAGAACTCATTATATCACCCACAATGATCATCGCTTTGGTAAAATGGGATATTGTGACAGAAATAACCAATGCTCAGACTCACGATCCACCACCTCCTGATTGCCCTCCTGACAGAACTTATGTTACGCTCTCATTCCGCGAGAGGGTTGACTCCTCCCTCAGCTCTGGTCATCCTGGAATCACCGCCACGCTTCAGTTATTATGCAACTGCTGCCTTTGAAACTGTCTGAAAGCAAAAAAAAAAACAAGCTGATCGTCATCATCCCCCCAATCCCGAATACAAATGTGGGGAGAGGACTCTACAGCATCTTGTGGACTGGGAGGGGTATGGCCTGGAAGAATGGTCCTGGATGAATTCTGAGGATATTCTTGACCCCATACTCATTGCATTCCATAGGACCCATCCGCATAGACCTGCCCCTCGACCATGAGGAAGACCTCAACGTCACTTGCCTCCTTGCGTCAGGAGCTGCTTGTCTGTGTTTGACCTTGGACTGTTTACCCTGTTTTGACCCTTTGCTGCATGCCTATTGTTCCTGCTTCGTTTACCTGGATATATCCTGTGATGGCTTGCTGCCTGCCCTGATCTTGTGTGTGTATTACTGCTTTTACAATCAATAAAGCCGCACATGGATCCCAACTCTGCTGACTCATCATTACATTAAAGGGGTCCTGAATTGAGAAATCTACTTTCCCTTGAGCTTTTGATATATAAAAGGTCATGGTAATATAAGAATATCCTGTAAGTTTCAGAGCTGAAAACTTCCTTGTTAGTCAAAGAAAAGCTTTTATTGACACCAGGCCCAGCAAACGCTCGATCTCAGAATGTGCCAGGCTGTGACGTCAGAGTGTGGTTAAACACCGCCTTAACCGAAGAAGACAAATGCCTGATTTTGTAGCTCCGCCCACCGACTCGTGCCTGACATGACATAGGCCTACATAGAGCTAAACCGGATCGAACTTCTAAGCAATAAACATACCGCATAAGCTTCATTCGGATTCCAATATTATGAATGCATGGATGAACTTTATTTTTAATGAATATCCAGCTCATGTGGAGACATTGCGTGTTTGTTCCTTCATTTCACCAAGTATTCGTTTGTAAACAAGAGACTGGATTTGCAGACAGGATAAGATTACATGAATGAATGAAGCAAATTTTTTTTTATATGTGATAGAATTGCATTGTTACAGATCGTTTGATATCTAGGCTATTGATTATGTGTACGTGTCTAACACAACATAACTTAGCATGCTGTCAAAGGCTGAAGAATCCTTTATTTGTAGTGTTGTTGGTTCATTGCGATTCGGGATCAGACTTGGACATGTATGGGCCACAGGGCCAGGGCTCGCAAAGCCCAACGTCCCGGGGCTATGTATTTTCCAGACGGGCTACCAAAACATAAGCTCGGCCTGCCGACGGGTTATCTTAAATAGTGAAATAACATTCCTTTCTTGATGTGCGTTGTTCACTCTCTTGACTTGATATTTGAAGGAAAAATACAATCGCGGAAGTTTTGATCATGCTGTCTGCAACGTACTTAGTGTGTGTGTGTGTTAGTGATGTACAGTTAGCGCTTATATCCACCGATGGATGAGAGATAAATCATTGTGTTTGTTTGATAAAGACGTTTTGCGAGCCCTGTGGGCGATTCATTCCGGTTGCCGTTTTCCCACACACTTTAAAAACAATTCCCACATGTACTGACAGGGGAGCTGAAGCTCATTAAATATGCAAATCTTATCCAATCCGAGCCGTGGGCATTTACTTCCAAGTCTTCAGTGCAGCACGCCCACAAAAACCAAACGTTTCTTGAGAGAGCCTCAAAACCAGGGTAGAAAATAGCCTATTACTTATTCATTTTGATATTTTTGAATGTAAAAACCATGCAAACGTCCTAAGTTGACCTCAGGCAACAGTATAAAAAAAAAAGCCAGTTCATGACACCTTTAAGCTTGGTAGATGCCGATTTGTACAAAACACCATAATTCACCAAATCATCATAATCTAGAACTGCCATAAAGGTGGCAGAAACTAATTTCTTTTATTGCCTTAAATGAAAAACAGGCTTTGTTTCTAAAATAAAACCACAGCTTTAACTTGAATTTAGTCCTTAACTGATTTACATGAGATAGAAGATAAAGATAAAGATTAATTAAAAGATAAAGATTAATTAAATATAAAACCAAGACATTTGTATTCTGCTTCTACTATAGTACCCCGTAAAGTGCTATCTGATTATATAATCTTTACTTGTTTCGTTGAATAAAAAAAAAAAAAAAGTCAAATTAAAGCAGCAAAGCCTTTTTTTTTGCAAACCACTAAAATCAGACTAATGAAGACATTGCTTAATGTACACTATATTGCTAAAAGTTTTGGGATGTCTGCCTTTACATGCACATGAACTTTAATGACATCCCATTCTTAATCTATATGGTTTAATATAGAGTTGGCCCACCCTTTGCAGCTATAACAGCTTCAACACTTCTGGGAAGGCTTTCCACAAGGTTTAGGAGTGGGTTTATGGGAATTTTTGACCATTCTTCTAGAGGTACATTTGTGAGGTCAGATACTGATGTTGAACGAGAAGGCCTGGCTCGCAGTCGCTTTAATTCATCCCAAAGGATGTATCGAGTTAAAGTCAGAACTCTGTGCAGGCCAGTCAAGTACCTCCACACCAAACTCACTCATCCATGTCTTTATGGACATTGCTTTGTGTACTGGTGTGCAGTCATGTTGGAACAGGAAGGGGCCATCCCCAAACTGTTGACACAAAGCAGGGAGCATGAAATTGCCTAAAATGTCTTGGTATGCTGAAGCATTAAGAGTTCCTTTCACTGGAACAAAGGGGCCAAGCCCAACCCCTGAAAAACAACCCCACACCCTAATCCCCCCTCCACCAAACTTTACACTTGGCACAATGCAGTCAGGCAAGCACTGTTCTCCTGGCAACCGCCAAACCTAGACTCGTCCATCGGATTGCCAGACAGAGAAAAGTGATTCGTCACTCCAGAGAACACGTCTCCACTGCTCTAGAGTCCAGTGGCGGCGTGCTTTACACCACTGCATCCAACACTTTGCATTGCACTTGGTGATGTAAGGCTTGGATGCAGCTGCTTGGCCATGGAAACCCAATCCATGAAGCTCTCTACACACTGTTCTTGAGCTAATCTGAAGGTCACACACAGGTCTGTAGCTATTGACTCTGCAGAAAGTTGGCGACTTCTGCACACTGTGCGCATGCGCTGACCCTGCTCTGTGATTTTACGTGGCCTACCACTTTGTGGGTTGCTGTTGTTCCCAATTGCTTCCACTTTGATATAATACCATTAACAGTTGACCGTGGAATATTTAGTAGTGAAGAAATTTCACGAATGGATTTATTGCACAGGTGGCAACCTATCACGGTACCACGCTTGAATTCACTGAGCTCCTGAGAGCGACCCATTTTTCCACAAATGTTTGTAGAAGCAGTTTGCATTCCTGGGTGCTTGATTTTATACACCTGTGGCCATGTAAGTGATTGGAACACCTGAATTCAATGATTTGGAGGGGTGTCCCAATTAGGGTACCCATTGTGTCCTGTTCACTAAATAATTTTCAAACCAGGGTATAGTGCTTTTAGACAATCTTATCAGTCTAGATTTCAATATGCTAAAATCAACCATCCCAAATGCCTTAGATAAATCAATAAAAGTAATGCACAATTATATACTTTGTCATTTAAGACCTTAATTGCAGCTGTAGTTGTGCTGCTTTTTTCTAAAATCTGACTGATTATGTATTTTAGAAATCTGCCTATAGTTAACCATGTTTGTGGGATCTCCTTATTTAAGTTGCAAGTTGTTACATTTAAAAAATAATCAGCTTTAACGTAGTCCTTTTGAGAGGAGCGTGTCTATTTATAATGTAAAGTGAGGCCTTCATAAAAATACTTCCAGAGACACTCCATATCTGGAATCAACAAAATCTTCTCCCAATCAAACTGAGCAAGATCATTAACAAAACCTAGTTCACTAATTTAAGTCATACACCGCTTAGTAATAATACAGGTTTTGTTTTAAGTAAATAAAATTTGCATTTCTAACTATTGCAACAGCACAATGATCACTAATATCATGTGCATAAACAGATTCTGCTGAATATCTATGAGGTAAATTTGTAAAGATAAGATCAAGAAGTGATGATTTGAATCAAATTGATCACAGGTGACGATAAAGACATTTATGAAAAATATTTCAAATAAGTGCTGTTCTTTTGAACTTTCCATTTATATAAGAATCCTGAAACAAATGTATAATAGTTTCCACAAAAATATAAAGAGAAAAACTGATTTAAACATTGAAAATAATAAAAAATGTTTCTTAAGGACCAAATCACCATAATAGAAAAATTTCTGAAGGGTCATGTGACACTGAAGACTGGAATAATGGCTGCTGAAAAGCTTTGCCACCACAGGAATAAATTACATTTTAAAATATATTAAAATAGAAAGCAGTTATTTTAAAAAGTAACAATAATAATAATAATATCACTGTTTTACAGTTTTTTTTATTAAATAAATGCAGACTTGGCAAGCATAAGAGACTCATGAGGTCCGTCTGGCCTTTGTTTTTAACTTCATAAAAGAGTGAAATCACAATGGCCAAAGAAAACATGTCGGTTACATTTGTAACCCTCATTCCCTGAAGAAGGGAACAGAGATGTACGTCGGAACGTCACAGATGTTATAGGGAAACGCATGTGAGCCCAATCATCTTCGAGTGTAACTTAATGAGCCAATGCACATTGGCATGCAATATTTGCATCTCACGCTCCGCCCACAGTGCATATATAAATACAGAGGCAGATGCAATGAAACCTTTGTTTTTCGCTGAGGAGCCGAGCCAGTGAATCGGCTGTACAGAGGTGGTACAGCAACTGTGGCAATCGGGCGTACGTCTCTGTTCCCTCCTTCAGGGAACGAGGGTTACATACATAACTGAGACATTCCCTTTCAGTTGGTCACGTTCGACATACGGAATGATGTACTTGGAAAACACCATGGTTGCTTCCCCTTCCAGTGCCCTGTGTAAGTCTCTCAGACCCCACATATTCGGGCGGAAGACTTACGCAGAGAAAGTCAATCAGTGCTGTTCCGCATGACCCACTCAGTGAGATTATTGGATAACACTGGGAAAGCATGCCCCTTTCAGGGGAAGGGAATGCTGCAGAGCACACATCCTGCCCAAAGGGAGGTATCATATGGGAGTTACAAATATGATTAGGGCAATGCAACATACAGAATGTCCCTGGGATGGATCTGGCCAATCCAGGGGGGAGACAACACCTGGCAGGGACGGCAGAGCGGACTCTGCCAAGGGAAATACACGGGCTCACGGTAGAGAGACGTATCATGGAAGAATACACATATGAGACCGTAGTAGGAGTCATAACATATGGGACCCAGCCTAGCACAGGTTCCACCAATGCATATGTGTGTTAGGCCTGGCATCAGACGCTCCGCCACGTCTGACTGCTGTGTGTGATGGAGGAGCTCGACAGGGTTTGCCAACTGGGGAAGTCTACTGGAGAACAGCGCTTGCAGGTTTACCACCTGGTCCTTGAAGGGAGTGGTGGGAACCTTGGGCACATATCCGTACCGGGGTCTCAGGATCACGTTAGCCGTACCGAATTCTAGACACGATTCGTTGACCGAAAATGCGTGCAGGTCCCCTAGTCTCTTAATGGAGGCCAATGCAGTCAGGAGTACGGTCTTCCACGACAGAATTTTTAACTCCGCTGACTGCAAAGACTAAAAGGGTGCTCTCTGCAGTGCCGTAAGCACCAGAGATAAGTCCCAAGAGGGTACAGAGCAAGAGTGAATTGGATTTAATCTCCTTGCCCCCCTCAGGAACCTGACGATCAGATCATGCTTTCCCAAGGACTTACCATCAACTGCATCGTGATGTACGGTGATAGCAGCAACATACACTTTGAGGGTGGAGGAAGAAAGCCTTCGCTCCAACCCATCCGACAGAAAGAAAACACAAAAGATCAAATACCTTTGGGGGTCTTCCCGGTGGGAAGAGCACCACTCAATAAACAGGTTCCACTTGAAAGCATAGAGGTGCCTCGTAGAAGTGATGGTGTCTACCACAGATTGGGGTAGGTCATCTAGAACCTCTGTTGTCCCATCCAGGGACCAGACATAGAAATTCCAGAGGTCTAGACGCAGGTGTCATAGGGTGCCCCGTCTCTGAGAAAGCAGGTCCTTCCTCAGAGGAATGGGCCAGGGAGGGGCTGTCGTTAGGAGCATGAGTTACAATTTAAATGTTCCCACTCCCTGACTTTGCACAGTGTCTGTGCGAGAAGGCTTACTGACTCATATTTGCATAGGTCCCGGGGCCAGCTGGTTCCACCATTGGGCAGGGGGTGCGTGAGAAGGCTAGTTGCATCCTGCTTCCCACTGGCGATAGAAGAGGGGGCTGAGGGTGGCAAGGCATAGCATTGCACACCACCAACCACGCCCTCTTGAAAATTGCTCTAGCTGAGAATTTTGGGTACCACTGGCTGTGACGGCAGTAGCGGAACAGAATTTTGACAAAAGATTCTCCACCTCGCCCTCCTCCGTGGGAAGAGCAGCTCCGTCCATCTCCGGGTTGCCCATCCCAGGGGTGTTTTATCACCGAGCACTTGGCGGCTGAAATGGGTGGCGTCGTCTTCCTGCGGGAAGACTGACGCAGGAGACTGACAGTCTTTCCGCAGGAGACTGACGCCCTTGACGACGAGCAGACTGAGGGGCAGCCCACAAGTGACTCTGATAGCACGTTTCTGAACTGCAGAGAACTGCTGGGCACAGTTCTCGACAGTGTCACCGAAAAGGCCACCTTGTGAGATGGGAGCATCAAAGAAAGCGTACTTTGACAACCTCTCGTAGCTCTGCAAGGTTAGCCGGGGCGCTTCTGGACTACCAAGGTGGACATCGTCTGGCCGAGGGCCAGCACTGTGACTTTAAACACTTTAAAGCATGGCTGTCAACTCTGAATCTGATTCAGCATGAGCACCCACCATTACAGTGGGCAGCCGAGCATCATTTTCATTTCCAGAGCATAACAGGCCTTTCTCCGATGCAGCAATCGACATCTGATCCTCCGCTGGAGCCCCGAATTAAATGCTAGGTCCTCTATGAGAAGGACCAGCAATCCCACCCGGTAGCTGCCAGGCATGTGAGATGGTGAATGTGGCCGTCAAACTCGACGGCACATGGTGCGCTGAACGCTCAAGCCCTTGTGAAAAAGGCAAGACAAACAACACGCCGATGTGGTCATGTTCTCATGAGAGAACATGAACCACCCACGAACACAGTCTCAGCATGCTTGCAATGTGATAGAGGAGTGGGGGGCCCACGGAGACATACTCGGCGGGTAAAGCCCCACTGTAATCCTCAGGTCACCAAGGCTTATTAGCCGAAGTAACCCTTTTCTGGTGTACCAGAAGAGAAACTAGATCAGGGATTAGGCAAAGGGACTCCACCCTGTTTGAGATTTCATAGTCTCGACCACACATCTAGAGCACAAAGTGACGCGCTGGGTTGCCATGACAAACCGTGCTGTAAGCTGGCAGCTCGATGGCACACGACAGCGTGCCGACGGTCATGCTCTCCTGAGAGAACATGAACCACCCATGAACGCAGTTTCAGCATGCCTGCCCAGGCATGAGAAACAGTGATCGTGGCCGCCAAATGAGGAAAGGGAACGACCGCATCCAGAAACACACGGGTGGAATGTCGTCTTTAAAAAGAGTTATGCTCTTTTTTTTGGGAAAATAACTCTATTTTAGTGCTGAAGCACGTAGGGGAAATGGCCACGGCACAACTAGCAGGTTTAATAGTGCAGCCTGCAGTGTACACTCAGTCTCATTGAAGGCACAACAATACTCTCTCAGAGCTGTATGAACAGCGATCACTCATTGAAGGCGCAACAATGTTAGCAGGTAACGCTCAGTGAGCACCGTCAGTGCCATCACACCAACACCGGTAGAAGAGGCTTCTTCCATAAGAACAGACTCGTCTAAGATTCACTCGCAGAGCAGAAACAGTTGACCCACTCTGCTCCGAAGCTAAAGACAAAGGTGCATTGCATCTGCCTCCGTATTTATAACCACGCTGCGGGGCAGAGCGTGAGATGCAAATTTTGCATGCCAATGTGCATTGTCTCGTTTAGTTACACTCGAAGATGATTGGGCTCACATGAGTTTCCCCATAACGTCTGTGACGTTCCGACGTACGACGAACGTGACCGACTGAAGATAATCACAGATAATCACAGGCCTCCAGGTTAACAAAACAAAGACTGAAATTAAACCTGCATGTTAGCCAGAAGGTCTTCTAATGCAATTGTGTTGTCCTATAAATAAGTGTCCTCCATTACATACATAAATCGAGGTATAGGAAAACTATATACTGTAGCAAATGTTAACTGCTTGATTGCTTGTATCGTCACAACATGTAAACTATATTATCACCAGGGGTGTTTCCTCTGAGGAGGCAAGGGAGGCAGTGCCTCCACAAAAAAATGGATGAGAAAATAATCTATAGTACAAAAATTAAACAACGCAAATATTACAAAATATGCCATTAAAAGGTGAGGTGGGTTTGACGGGGGGTAATTAACAACTAATGGGGGTAAATCATGTGAGAGGAGGAGGATATGATTGGTTATTCTTGCCTATGATTGGTTCATGCAATAAATCACAACTCTTGTTTTTGTGAATATAAAACTTAAACTTGATGATAAAATAAAACTTGACATGGCCTGAAAACATAATTTGTGGACTGTTTTTTTTGTGCAATCAGCTTGGTGAAATTAAAGGTACAGCTGTAAAATATCAGTTCAATAAAATATATTGCTTAAATTGTTACTTATTACTTATACTTAATTTTTTTTTTTTTTAAAGATTTTAATAAATAGAACATCAATTACATTGTTAATGCAAAAATACAAAATATAACTCTGTATTTGGTTTCTTCTATTTACCCAGGAAGATGTGACAACATAAAGTGTAAACTGAGACATGAATTTACATTTGATATATATAAAACCGTAAGGACTCCTCATTTCAGAACACACTGCACACCTCTGATTACCACTCAGATATATTTGGATATATGTACATTTAGCTTTACATGCATAAATACAGTATATTTACATAATGCAGTAGATATAACTGTATAGGAAATCTTGTCTGTGTGATTGTTTATATCATTGTATGTTTATATCAATGTTAACTACATTATCGCTCAGCTCTAATTTGCTAAAAGCCACCATTAGGCATGAAGGCCATAAGATTATAAACAATAACATCATGATTTTCTGAAGAAAAGCTGCTTTAAATCCATGTGTATTGTGAAAAGCGCTATTTGACTTCACATGCTTTTTCTGTCATAAATATTATAAATCTTTTGTAATAGTTTTTCATAGTGCAGCAATATTATGTGAATTTCAAATAATTTGGATTTCCTGTAGCTGTCAACACTAGGATATGTTAAGGTAAAAAAGCTTAAAAGTAGCATGTAAACATACATTGATGATATATCATTAAAACATGATATACTGATATGTATAAATACATAAGATGAAAGTGTGGAAAGAGCTGGGTCAGTTTCAAACCAAACAGAAATACAGTTTAAGAATTATTTTGGAATTTTTATTTATAAAATTATAAATATTTTTAATACAACCCCAAATCCAGAAATGTTGGGACATTTTGTAAAATGTAATAAAATTAAGTGTGATTTGTTCATTTTCTTTAACCTTTATTTAACCGACAAAAGTACAAAGAAAAAAATTCCAATGTTTCCAAATTCCAAATTTTGATTTTGATGGCTGCAACACACTCCAAAATAGTTGGGACAAAGGCTAAATAAAAGTGAAAAGACTTTAGGAAATCCAACTTAAACGATTTTCTAAACAGTCCACAATTAGCAGGTGAACTAGTAATAGGTGAGGGTATCATTTTTGGGTATAAAAGGAGCATCCACCAAAGACTCATGGCTCACCGCTTTGTGCCAAATTTTATGAGAGAATTGTCCTACAATTCAAAAATCACATTTTTCAATGCAAGATTGCAAAGTATTTAGGTCTTTCACCAGCTACCATACATAATATTGTGAAAAGATGAAGGGAATCCAGAGAAATCTCAGTCTATGTGCGTCAAGCAAAAACCTCTGTTGAATGTGCATGACCTTTGAGCCCTCAGACGGCACCACATGAGAAACCATCATGCTACGGTGTTAAATATAGCCACATGGGCTTGGGAGTACTTTGGAAAACTGTTAACACAGTCTGCTGCTGCATCAAGAAATGAAACTTGAATCTCTGTTACGCAAGGAGAAAGCTATACATCTGTTCAATGCAGAGATGCTGCTGAGTTCTCTGAACTCATCTTAGATGGTCTGAAAGACAGTGGAAATGTGTGCTGTGGTCAGATAAGTCCACGTTTCAGCTTGTTTTTGGGAAAAACTGGCTTCTAGTTCTCAGTCCCAAAGACGAAAAGGACCATCCAGACTTTAATCAGTGACAGGTACAAAAGCAAACATTTGTTATGGTATGGGAGTGCGTCAGTGAAAACGGTAGCCTATGAGTAACTTGCATATATGTAAAGGTACTATTGATGTGGAGGCGTATATTGGGATTGTACAGAGACATATACTGTCATGAAGATGACATCTTTCCTGGGAAGCAAGACAATACCAGGCCTTATTCTGCACATGCTAAAACAGAGTGGTTTCTAGACACTCTACACCAGAAGGGATGTGCTTGACTGCCTGCCTGCAGTCCAGATCTGTCACTTATTGAAAATGTATGGCCCATCTTGAAAAGGAGAATCAGACAACGATGACCACATTCCACTTGCAAAACTTCAACAATTAGTATCCTCAATTCCCAAATCCTCAAATGGAAAGGTGATGTGTGACAGTGATAAACATGCCTCGTTCCCAACTTTTTTGGAGTGTGTTGTAGCCATCAAAATCGAATCTGAATTGAATCAAATTTGTTTATGTTGTTCAGTTAAAACTTTGAAAATCTTTTGTATTTTTGTCAGTCAAATAAAGGTTTAAGAGAATTAACAAATCACAGATTCTTGATTTTATTGCATTTTATCCCAACTTTGCTGGATTTGGGGTTGTATTAAATAAAATGTATATAGGCTATATATTTTATTTAAATTGTAATATTGTATTGTAGTCCACATACTGCACACATTATACTGTACACTGAAAACAACGGTTGAAGCAGTACAGTAGCACACCATTCCAAACATCCTTTGTTCCCATCTCTATGGTTTCGACCAGTATTGATCTGTATTGGACTTGCAGCTGGGCTGCAATATGCTTTCACTGCCCCCTAGAGTTAGATTATAAAAGTGCATTATATTGGATACATAACAAAACATAATGATTTGCAGACTAATGTAGGGCTGCAACTTCATTCAGGATCATGAATGAAGTATTGCTCAATGAAAACTTAAGTATCTAAATGCTTTTAGAGGCCACTATAGGCCAGCATAGTGAATATTAATATTTTAGAACTGATGGCATTAAAACACAGGACATTATGATACAGTCACAATACAGGCCACTATGAAAACAACTATAAAACTGACCCAGTATCAGCTTTTATTGTAACCCATTAACTGTGGTGTAGAGAGTTTACAGCTATTATACAGCTACCTAGAGAAAAAAATAAGACTGCATCAAATAATACTGTCTTTATGTTTCACTAAAGCAGAATATCTTCAGAGTTTTTAAAATTAAATAAGACTTAAGACCTGCCCAAATAAAATCAATGCAGTATGTCCATACAGAACAAACCCCATATAATCTCCAAATAAATCCTGTATCGCAGATTATTTTACTTAATTAAAAGGCTGCAGCACAAATTCAACTGCAAAACAGGGTAACTGCAAGTTAAAATACTCAAAACATTTTTTATTTAATATATGCATATGTATAGAAATTGGTTTATGTACCAGCATATTAATACATACACATTACAAGTTGACTGAGATTGGATTTTGCTGATACAATAATAATTTGTTTAAAGCAAGGCACAAAAAGTATTAATAGTAAAACTGTATATTGAATGCGTTAAATAATGATTGCTAGCTGTTATGAAAGCGTGAGCCTGTAGAACATGCAGCAGCACTGTTTTGACTTTAAACATGCAGCATTCACATTTCAATTAAATGATCGCTTTTTGAAGTTTAATAAATCACATTAATCCGTATCCATATCTTTTTTTTCGTCCCCAAATTTAAGACCTCTTAAAACAATCAAATTGACTGTAGGATGTTTTAAGGACCAAAGCAAACCCTGTAAAACTTTAAAGGAATCCTTTCAATGTCAACTTCATACGAGTCATGACTCATGATCAATCAAGTCAACAGTTCAACAGTCAACATGAAATAAGAAGTCGCCCTTATTTACTAGTTTGGTGGGGGGTATTTTAGTGCATGTTTCTGCACTTACTGTAAAAAACATGATCTCAAAATGTAACACTGAAACTTGCTGTGTCAACTTTCTTACCACTGATATTACTTTCTTTGATTATGCTATGTTAGCCAATAGCATTGATTTATCAAACTCACATTTCTTGTATGTGACAGTCCCTTCACAATCCAATCAATTGCAGGTGAATAAAATAAAGTCCCTCCCTTTTTTCACTGAATGTACGGTTTCCCTCAGAAATAGGTCACATTAGTAAGTAAAATGAGGTTAACACTCTTCCATCTCTGACAGCATGATCTGTATCATATCATAAAACACCCACTATAACAGCACTCCACGAAAGAAAGAGAAAGTTAGATGAGTATAAATGGCTGATGGAGGGTGTTACTGTACCATTCTGCATGGGCTCATCTTTCCAGCGGGAGGTGCATTTGTCTGCTTGCTCTAAAATAAATGGGAGAGGCACATTACACCTTATTGTAAAGACATTAAGAGAAAGCGAGACAGATTTTGGGAAACAGCAAGTTCAGGGCTCGACAGTAAGGATGGTCTGATGGTGTGAGAGACGTTTGGAGGTCAACTCACCTTCAGTGTGTTGTAGAAAACTCAAGCAGCATATCAGCACGGCTGTGATTCGGCTGTAGGAACTGTTGTATATACATACCTACTTTAAGTTAAAACTTTCATTATTTCATCATTTTTCTTTATTTAAGTAAAAATCTGAACTATGTGATTGGGCCAGTAGAAAAAAAATCCTTATTATTGAGCCCTGAAGACAGCAAACAGAAAAAGAGACTTTTGGTACTCTTGTCATGCAGGATCATGTGGTCACAATTAATGTCACAATAACAGAACACAATGTACATCACAGGATGATAACGGCAGTAAATTGTATATATCTGTGTCTGAGCGAATATGTAGTGTGAGGCAATGTTTTTCTTGCCGTTTCATCAGAAAATGCTAACGATAAGGCAATTTGGAAACTGAGAAAGCCTGACACGATTCAGTTTAAAGATCATAATCTAAGAAAGATGTGCAGCACTGCCAAACACAAAGCAAACTCTGTGATAACAGAAAATACACCTTTATACTTAGATAACAGACACAGGAACTGGGTTAAAGAAAATGTCAAATATTGTATTGCAACAATGGTTACTGTTTTATTTATTAGACTCTAACTAGCTAGAACAGACATCAACTATATGATGATACAATACCGAAAATAGCTCTTTTCCAAAACCTAACTGAGCTGAGCTGCCAATCTAGACAGCATTTTAAAGGGATAGTTCACCCAAAATTGAGAATTTGATGTTTATCTGCTTACCCCCAGGGCATCCAAGATGTAGGTGTCTTTGTTTCTTCAGTAGAACACAAATGAAGATTTGTAACTCCAACCGTTGCAGTCTGCCAGTCGTATAATGCATGTCAATGGGAACAGTTGGGAGTATGAAAGTTATGAGAGTAAAAAAAACACATACGAATCCATATTAAACCCTGCGGCTCGTAAGACACGAAACGATCAGTTTGTGCGAGAAACCGAACAGTATTTATATCATTTTTTTCACCTCGAATGCGATCTATGTACAACAGCCTTGAGTGCGCGATCATTTTCGGTTAGTGAGGTCAAATGTACACGATATGGCGTATCTCAATCGGATACAAGCGGTGGAAGTGATCTCTCGCGCGTATCTCTACGCCATATCGTGTATTTTGACTTCACTTACCGGAAGTCATTGCGCAGTGAATACTGATGTACATAGTGTTGTATTTGAGGTAAAAAAATATATAAATATTGTTCGGTTTCTCGCACAAACCGATCGTTTCGTGTCTTAAGACATCAATGTGTCGTTACGTTTAATATGGATTCGTATGTGTATGTTTTTTTTACTCTCATACTCTCAACTGTTCCCATTGACATGCATTATACGACTGGCAGACTGCAACGGTTGGAGTCAAAAATCTTCCTTTGTGTTCTACTGAAGAAACAAAGACACCTACATCTTGGATGCCCTGGGGGTAAGCAGATAAACATCAAATTAAAATTTTTGGGTGAACTATCCCTTTAAGGCATCATATGTACAGTCCTAAATTCTAATTCTAAAGGAGAATTGTATTTATTCTTTGCGGAGAAGGCAATCCAACATGCTAACGCCAAACTCTAAAGGAACTGATCAAGCCGTGTCTCTTGTGTGTTTCTCATTTGGCTGCAAAATTATGACAAAAATATGTTTTAATATTTGTTATAATTGTTGTTTATTTCCCCAACTTTCATCCCCAATACTGATTTTGATTAGGGCTGCACATTTTTGGAAAATACTGACATTGCAATATTTACTTTTTCGGAGATATACACCGATTAGGCATAACATTACGATCACCATTATTCTTAATATTAATATGTTGGTCCCCCTTTTGCTGCCAAAACAGCCCTGGCCCGTCGAGGCATGGACTCCACTAGACCCCTGAAGGTGTGCTGTGGTATCTGGCACCAAGATGTTAGCAGCAGATTCTTTAAGTCCTGTAAGCTCCATGGATTGGACTTGTTTGTTCAGCACATCCCAGATGCTCGATTGGATTGAGATCTGGGGAATTCGGAGGCCAAGTCAACACCTCAAATTCGTTGTGCTCCTCAAACCATTCCTGTACCATTTTTGCTTTGTTGCAGGGTGCATTTTCCTGCTGAAAGAGGCCACAGCCACCAGGGAATACTGTTTCCATGAAAGGGTGTACATGGTCTGCAACAACGCTTAGGTAGGTGGTACATGTCATAGTAACATCCACATCCACATGGATGGCAGGACTCAAGGTTTCCCAGAAGAGCATTGACCAAAGCATCACATCGCCTCTGCCGGCTTACCTTCTTCCCATAGTGCATCCTGGTGCCATGTGTTCCCCAGGTAAGCAACGCACACGCACCCGGCCATCCATGACATGTAAAAGAAAACGTGATTCATCAGACCAGGCCACCTTCTTCCATTGCTCCGTGGTCCAGTTCTGATGCTCACATGCCCACTGTTGGCGCTTCCGGCGGTGGACAGGGGTCAGCATGGGCACCCTGACTGGTCTGTGGCTATGCATTCCCATATGCAACAAACTGCAATGCACTGTGAATTCTGACACCTTTCTATCAGAACCAGCATTAACTTCTTGAGCAATTTGAGCTACAGTAGCTCACCTGTTTGTTCGGACCACACGGGCCAGCCTTCGCTCCCCACGTGCATCAATGAGCCTCGGTCGCCCATGACCCTGTCGCTAGTTCACCCCCCCGCGGGAACACCCCACAAGAGCTGCAGTTTTGGAGATGCTCTAAACAAAGTCGTACTAGCCATCACAATTTGGCCCTTGTCAAACTCGCTTAAATCCTTACGCTTGCCCATTTTTCCTGCTTCTAACACATCAACTTTGAGGACAAAATCTTCACTTGCTGCCTAATATATCTCACCTACTAACAGGTTCTGTGATGAAGAGATAATCAGTGTTATTCACTTCACCTGTCATAATGTTATGCCTGATCGGTGTATATTGTGATATGAAGGAATACAGGAAAGTTCACCAGATGACTTGAATAGCTATATTTGGAAATAATAAATCATTTCAGAATGAGGGTGATTTTGTTGGGGAGTACAAAAGAAAAATATGTTTTCATTTGGGTTTACTCTTTACTAGAACTATCACAAACCTCTTTCAGTAACTCTTTCAAATTGAATAATATAGTATAAATCTTTCCAGTTGAGTTTGTAGAGGGCACATTCCAACTGTTTTTGACCAATTAAAATAGTATTACTATATAAAATTATGATGCTTGTACTTTTTAATGTGATTATTATTAAATAATATATATAAAAAACCATCAAGCTTTTGTTTTGACAGGTAGCTGGCAAATGTATTAGCACTGCTGGTTTCAGAGTAAGACAATTATGCAAGTGGTGCTCACTGCAGAGCCAAATGACGTCCAGCTCCACCTCTCTGGACATGATGGGTGAAGCTTGACCTCCGTGGACCTAATGGGTGGAGTTATAATTAATGATAGGGTTATGGGTTGGATTAGGGTGTGGTTTGACCATCTAGCTCCACCCATTATGTCCATACTGCACAATGAATCTCTTATTTATACTTTATGTCTTGTTGATTATCATGAGATCATTCTTGTTTTGTCACAAATCCTTTTTTCTTTAGTTCTAAATGTCAGGTGATGTATGTGATGTATATTTAACAGGAGTAGACCTCAATGTAATGATGTAATCATCAATTTTCTAAATTATTAATGACAGCTGTAATGGTAATCTTGATTATTTATTTGATCAATTGTGCAGCTGTAATGCAAGTCTCATAAGAAAGTTGCTGAGTGTTTCAAGTAGGCTAACTTATGTGCAGGGTTTAATTTGGAGTTTTAGAGGTTGGTGAGCACAAAGATCTTGAAGTGGTACTGGTGTAATGTAGATGTAGTGAAACTTAAAAAATACGAAGATGTGTATATGTACAGTAAATATAAAAAAAGTTTACCCAAAAACACTTCTCAATACAAACTCTTTTTGTACATTAGCTAAATGGAACGGATGTGTTCTGGTTCAAACTAACCCGGAACATACAGTGCTGTACACATACAAAACGTAACAGAGACACAGAGACAACTCCTTTCTCCTTTGATGGTGGAACATCATCTGGATTAAAAAACTAAATCTATAGAATACTGCCTAGACGGATGCTGTCTATGCAGACTGTGTAGGTTTTGGAACAGAGCTAAAGTGTGTAATGAGTTTTAGAATTTCATGACATTACCTGACATACTGCTGTATATTAGACCTTAAACTTCATTCTTTTGTCCTCCACGGACTCGCTGATATCTGACAGACAAACAGAAAAAAAGTCAAAACAAGAGCGACAAAGAAGAAGAAAAACAGAGCAGATGAATGCAGTAATAATTTGCCTGTGGTCTAACAACAGCTCTGTTCTGTGGTTCAAAACGAAAGTTCCTTTGGCCCACCTTGTTCTTCGTGATATCGGAGTCGTCCCAGAGTGGTTTGGAGCAGCAGAGGCTGAGGAAGACACACAAAATGAGAGAGTCACACTTACATAGTGCAAAGGAAACGGTCTTCATGAGAATAGGGTAAATAACAATATGCATTAAATATTGGACACAAGAGGAGCACCAAAAACTAGTGGTGCTATTGGTAGTTCATGCACTGCTATTACTTTATTCAGATCACTATCCCCAAGTCTGAGAAAAAGTAGGACGGTCAATTTAGTGGTATTGATAAAAAAAAAAAACATCACATTAATTAAATGTGGTGACATACATGATATAATTAATTGCTTGTATCAATTTACAAAAAAGTATAAAAGGGTAAAAGGCTCACGAGCATGGGGCAAAAGGCACAACATATTTCTAGAAAAAAATGAGCTAAAATAAAATGCTTTTAATAATGACTAAGTTAATACTTGTTCAAAATAATCACTTTAGCAAAGTTTATACTATTTTCTGTTTTGTTTTGATAAATAAAATAAAAAAAATTGTTCAATAAATATACTGTCATTAAAATATGTTCATTTAAAAAATACAGAAACAAAATAATAAAAAAAAGTAAAGATTGTGAAAGCATTGAATGAGATCCCATAATAATTTAATATAGCTTTACAGTAGTAACAAAATATGATATTTTATTATATGATATGACTAATATATTTTTTAAAATATGACCGTTTTATTATAAATATGGTGATTATCTCTAAGGTGGACACCCAACTTGATATGATATTTTTCATCTGAATCTAACCATGTCATGTCAACAAATGGAAAAGTCAGCCAGCTGTTTATTATCATGTTAATTATTGTGCCTTTAGCCCTAACAGCAGGGGTGCCTTTTACCCTAAATACCATATTTTTACATATTCTTCTGTTATTGAAAAACTGTTGCTTTTAAATTACCAAACTGAAAATGATTAAGAAGACATTTGTCTCAAAATACATGTAATAATTTTAGCGATTCTTATTTGCTACTTAAATTTACATTTTTATCAAATTAGTGCAGAATCCACTTCTGCCAGCGATCGCATCAAAGATCAGACAAATTTCCACGTGCATCTTGAAAAGCGGATGCTTTGAAAAGTGCTGAGGCAAGTTTTTGTGCCATTTAGTGGTTTAGAGGATAATAAAATCAAAGGAGCCTTTTACCCCGTGGAGCCTTTAGTCCCGTTGTACCCAAATATAAAATTTCTATACCGACATTTATTGTTGTGGTATGAATAATAAAACAAGCACTTGTGTTTTAAACTGCAAGCATAAGGTTAGGATGCAACACATATAGAAATAAATTATTTAAAAAAAATGAAAAGGGCCTTATGCTTCAGATTAAAAAGGTTGACCTGCAAATTATCTTCAAATTCATTTGAAACTGTCCTGACATCCTATGACGTGATTCAAGAACAAAAAAACAACAACCTAAAGACACAAGAGAAAAAGCTAAAATGACAGTGTTAAAGACAGATAAGGCCATTTCCACAATAAAAAAAAACATTATGCACATTTCATGTACATTAAATTATATTACATTAAGGACGTCTCCAAAACTAACAACCAAGATTGCAGAACCTTTTTCATACTCCATGCAGAACATAAACAGTTGAAAACACCTGAGAAATGTAAACTTTGTTGTGCTTTTTGTCCCTGTTTACTTGTATTTGTTTATAGAGCAGTCTTATAAGGCGGACTCGTTGATGTATTGCAGCAATTGTCCAAAGCATTATCGCGAGGTAACGCTATTTTTTAGCCATGATAACTGTGTAGTGAAAACCTGATATCGTGACAGCCCTACTTGATCATTTTTACTAAATTAATGGCCCCCAGACTATTTTGTTGTATGAATATCTGAACATGCAATAGCCTATCAAAAGAAAGAACAGAGCCTCTGCTTAAAAAACAAACAAAACATTTTATTCTACATGCATTCTTTCTCAACACTTGAATGTGGGTAAGTTTGAAGTTAGTAGTTTATTAGCAACTTACAACACTTTTTTTTTTTTATTAAATATCCACCGGGCTCCTTTTGGAAATATTTTTCTGTAAAAGAACCTTGTTCAATAACATCAGCATGAACAGTCTTGTGTGAACCAATTAATTGACAATTACCATCGCACACCTGTTGGTAATAGATAAGTGCGTAGGAAAAAGGATTTAAAAAAAAATCAAAAAATCTGCAACGTTTCGGTCTCATGACCTTCATCAGGCGTATAGCTCAATTAGACTCCCCCATGAAATTGCAAACCCGTCTCCGGCATGATGCCTCCGATCTTTCAAATATTCCGATCTAATATGACTTCTGACCTGTAAGGCTGCCAAAATAATAACTACACTGTTTGTTAATTGGCCAGAGGAGAACTGGCACCCCGAGTGAGCCTGGTTTCTCCCAAGGTTTATTTTTCTCCATTAGGACACCTGATGGAGTTTTGGTTCCTTGCCACTGTCGCCTTTGGCTTGGCTTGCTCAGTTGGGGACACTAAATTTTCAAATAAATATCCAAATAAATGTAATTACTAAACTAAATTAACTATGTCAACTACATTACTTGAATATATATGATCATTGAAATGAGCTAGATGACATCAAATTCGGTTTTATTATTTTCCTGTTTAACACTGTGAAGCTGCTTTGAAACAATCTGCATTGTAAAAAGCGCTATATAAATAAAGTTGACTTGAAAGTTGACTATAGCCTAGGCTATATGCCTGATGAAGGTCATGAGACCAAAACGTTGCTAATAAAAAGGTTTTTTCTTCTGCAAGTATCGATAGTGTGCGGGATGTCCTTTTGCAATATCATGTCTACAATTGTTCACTATAGCATGCATGACTTAAAAAGGTTCATGCTATGGAAAACCTAAATTTACTTGATCTTAGGAATTAAATAATTCTGAAATAAAAATGTGAAATAAAAGAGAATGGTGCTAGCAACGCTAAGGCCATGGGTGATTTCGAAGGAATGAGAGAGAAAATTCCTGTATATCTTGAATGCAATATAAGTAGCTTTTTTGTGTAAAAGCCCCTGCAAAATTCATAAATGCTAAATTTAAAAAGATCATTTATTGAAAGTCAGCTGATAAAATGATTCGTTCTGAACCTACGCAACTTATTGATGTCAAACCTTGTTGTTTTCTGGCTGTGTATAGCGCATAATACTCTAAATATCCTACACATTGGAAACAAGTGGCTGAGGTTTATTTTAACAAGACGCCAGGGGCCGTATTCACAAAACTTTTTATCTTACCACTAAGAGTTCTCCTAAATAGCAGTAAAAGTTCTTAGTTAAGAGTTTTCTCTTAAAACCTATTCACAAAGCTGCTGAGAGCAACTTTTACTAAGGAATAGAGAGAAGTCTTAAGCTAAGAGTAAGGGCGGGGTTGAACTCGTTGCTATGGAATGATGTCATCACACTTACTAACTATGACCACAGTGATTGGCTGATAGGGTCACCTAGTTACCTCGACAGTTTTCTGCATCCCTCCGCCACCCCGACTCCTCACTCTCGGGCCAGCCTCGGGGGAGAACTCTGGGTTTGGGCTAAATTCCGAGCTCGGCGCCCTCAATCCCCTCGGACAGCATGCCAAATAGGATTATTTTACTCTTTTACTCTATCCGATCATTTGTAAATGTGAACTCGTGAAACAACTGCCACAGGTAATCAGACATTATTTACTTTTTTTATTTATTTATTTACTTAACTAATAAATAAATATTATTTTTGACATTTTTGCTTTTTTATTATGATAGGACTGTGAGTAGACAGGAATCGAAGTGGAAGAGAGAAAGTGGAGAAATGTCCGCAACAGCCATTAGGATTGTTTTGTGATTTGGTCTTAGTGACTTAGGAGTCCTCTTGACTACTCCTAACGTTTCAAAAATTTAGGAGCTAGTTTTAGGGTAATGGTTTTAGGGTAATGGTTTTAGAACAAACCTTAACCAGAATGTTTGAAGAATACCATTGCAGTGCTGCAACACAAATACTGTAATACGAGTTTTTGTTGTCTCTCAGACAGAGGGTAAAAGTGCAGAGTATGAAACTTTACCTGCTTCTGCCAAGAAAAAAAAAGCTAATTTCACCTCAGAATGACACCAAGCACACAAGCACTGTGCCTCCACACACAGCAGATTGAACACAAGCAAAGGCAAGCAACCAACACTGTGCAAAGAGGGTAAATATATTTAATAGACAACAACTCTAAAGATCTTTAAACAACAATAACTTTAAATGACAAGCTCTATTGAGCTTCTATTGAGTCCCCCCCCACTAACCTCAATTTAAATTTGAGAGGAAAAACTTTTACAATGCAAAAAAAATCATTACTGTCTTTCTGAATTTTTTTTAAAGAATGTGTCTATTAAAGTCATTTGTCTACTTGTCTTTCTATTTGTCAATTTAATAAACTAGTACATTTTATTCTATATATGCTTATTTAAGTGCATCATTTTAATCACCCTACAACATACAACCACAAACTCAAAACAGCTGTTAAAGGTAGGGCAGGAAATGTTTTTCATAAACACTTTTTGTTATGCTGGTTGAAACTTTCTTCACATCCTGGTAGCAATCAATATTAGAAGGGGTATAACAAATACATACATCTTCTGTGGAAGTCTCAGTACCAAAGAAAAAATGCTTGTCCAATCATTGCATTCGGTTTGAACTCAAACCCATTTCTGAAAGATATGACAATAAGAAAAGATTTACAGGAGTTGTAGGTTGTAGGAGCTGTTGGATATGTGCTTTAATTCTATGTGTTTTTTACTTCTCCTACCTATAATTCAGATGATGTTCCTGTTTATTGCAGAAAGACAAAGGAAGCTAATTTAGCCTCAGCAGAAATCAGTTTACATTTACATTTAATCATTTAGGAGAAGCTTTTATTCAAAGCGACTTACAAATGAGGAAAGCAATAGAAGCAATCAAACAATAGGGTAACAATATGCAAGTGCTGTGACTATTCCCAGTTAGTCCAGCACAGTACACATAGCAAGATTATTTTTTTAAAACAGATATGGAATAGTAAGTGTTAGTATTAATGGATCAAGTGTTGATGAAAAGATGAGTCTTCAGCAGGTTCTTGAAAATGGCTAAAGACTCGGCAGCTCAGGTTGAGTTAGGCAGGTCATTCCACGAGTTTGGAACAGTCAAGATAAAGGTCAGTGAAAGTGTTTTTGCGCCTCTCTGGGATGGGACCACAAGGCGCTCACTTGCAGAATGCAGGCTTCTGGATGGCCAATAGGTCTGAAGTAATGAGTTTAGGTATAGGGGTGCAGAGTCAGTGGTTGTCTGTAGGCAAACATCAGTGCCTTTGCAACCAGTGCAATTTTATGAGGAGAGGGGTGTGACGTGTGCTCTTTTCGGCTTGTTAAAGACCACTCTTGCTGCAGCATTCTGGATCAGTTGCAAAGGTTTAACATTGCATGCTGGAAGGCCTGCTAAGAGAGCATTACAATAGTCCAGTCTGGATAGAACAAGAGCTTGGACAAGGAGTTGTGTAGCATGCTCCTTGTGTATCCGATGCTCCTAATGTTGGCAAATAAGGCAAATCTACAGGACCGGGCAGTTCTAACAATGTGGTTAGTGAAGTTTAACTGATCATCAATCACAACTCCAAGGTTCATGGCCGTCCTGGATGGAGTTATGGTTGACAAACTTAGCTGAATGGAGAAGTTGTGATGGTGTGTTGGGTTGACCGAGACCACAAGCAGCTCTGTCTTCACAAGGTCGAGTTGAAGGTGGTGGTCCTTCATCCAGCTAGAAATGTCTGTCAAGCAGGCCGAGATGCAAGCAGCTACCAAGAGAAGTGGTCCAAGCACTGAGCCCTGAGGAACCCCAGTAGCTAGATGTTGCAACTTAGACACCTCACCCCTCCACTACATTCTGAAGGACCTACCTGAGAGGTAAGACTTGAACCATTGGAGTGCGATTCCTGAGAAGCCCTTCGTCTTGAGGGTTGACAGGAGGATCTGGTGGTTAACTGTGTCAAAAGTAACAGACAGATCGAAAGCTAGTCTCAGAGCTTCAATAACCGAGAGCAGGGCAGTTAAATGCTTGCCTGTCATTATAGAAGCAGTTACCAGGAAATTACATTCTTTGAAGCAGCATATCGCTGAACACTTCCTTCACATTGTGTTTCCTTGTACATCTGTACATCTACAACCACACACATAAATGTCTCACACACAATGAGCAGCACAATCATCACACAGCTCTGACATTTCCCTGACTGTTCTTCCTGTATTATTGAGATGCAATGTGGGAATAAATCTTCATCAATCGATAGCTTAGCTTAGTTAGTGATGCAGGTGGAGCGGCATAGTGCAAAGAAATGTCTGACTGTTTATTTGAAATGTAGACCTGCTGAGAACTACATATAGAACTGTTAACTTACAATTACAAAAAAATTTAAATGGTTGAAATTATAATTACTCAGTTTGCAATATTTCAGCACAAATTCAATGTGATCAGCTGCAACACTAGACTGGGTAAACCCAGCCTGATCTGCCAGCGATTTGATTTCGCCCTGCAGCTCAGGCTGGAAACCTGTACATTAATTTATCCTGCTTCTGTCACACTTTTGCGGGAACCAATCACAGACTGGCTTATCCTCCTGGCACGCTATTTGCGGGTTTAACACAATGACGGATAGAGAAGGATGGATCAATGCCTGTTGATCACGCCTCTTGTGGTCTGATTGGTTGAAAGACTATCCAATTGCGTACAAGTCATTTGAATTATGCTCGTTGATCACGCCTCTTGTGCAGTAGAAAATACATAGCAGACTCCCCAGACCAATGTTCAGTCTTAAAAGATTGAGCTTGGTCTGGTGATAGCCAGACAACTGCAACATCACAGCACTGCTTTAAATTTTCTGAGCAATCTGCTTTCTTTCTATGCAAATGAGGTTTATTAAAGAATGCAGTGGATTCACAAACAGTAGTGCTATTTGCTTGATGCAGTTAACATTGTGCTTTTACCACCAGAAAAAGTTGGTGTGTATGTGGGGGTTGGTGTAGGTGAGTTTCATGCTTTTTAATGGGGTCTAATGCTATTTCATGCTATTTCATGCATTCTGAACACTGTTAAAGAGTTGGATTCTCATGCTAAACATGGCCAAAATTTCAAAATGACTGAGTATTTATGTGCCAATACACTCCAATAAGTTTCAAATAAGTTTCAGAAAGTTTTTTTCGATTATGGCACTGTATGACTTCATAAAGAGCGGAATTGCTTGTATGGTCACATCGCACAACAACCAGAGCGAGAGCAAGTGCATCAACAAGCTTCGCTCGGGTTACGGAAGCCGTCGGCAGCGCTGTCATTTTGTTTTTGGACCATTTTAGATCAATTTTCCTAAAGAAGTGTGTTTTTGGTTGTGAGGGAAAGATAACCTTGTTCAGCTTCCCAAATAATCCAGTGTTAAGGAAACGGTGGATGCAGTTTGTTTTTCCGGAGCAGCAACGGAGTTCTGCAAGTGTGTGTGTTAGTTCCCGGTCATGAGTAGAAACCGCACGAGTAGAAACCGTGAGTGAAACTGCATAAAATGTATGCGTTTTGTTGGCAGTCAAGTAAGTGCATATGATGTCAACAACACAAACATATATTGAATTGAAAGTTATCCAGGGATAATGCCATGATGTATTGTGTGTGTGTGTGTGTGTGTTCGTGACTTTTTAGCTCCCCCTACTGCACGTCTGCATGAGCTGGGGTGTTTTCGGAAAAAATCAGTACAGCGTATCTGTCTTTAATAAATATGATAAAAACTAAAGACTCTTCGGAGATATGAAGGATGCAAAACTACTCTTTAGATACTCAAGATTAACATGAGACTGGCAGAAATGTACTCTTTCTGTGTGTTATGTACTCTTTAACTCTTTAAAAAAAAGTTGCCAGGTTTTTGACAATTTTCACAAAAATGTAATACCCCATAGAATATTTTGTTTTATGAATATCTGAGCATGCAATATATTAAAAGAAAGAGCTGACCCTCTTCTTTTAAACAAAAAAAACCCCCGTTTTATTCTAGCTTCATGCTGCATTCAGATCAGATTCAGAACGATGTTCAAACACAGATGGAGTAGATCGAGTCCATCAACACCCCTAATGCTTGCACAGTCCTGTAGCTCGTCTTAGGTCCACATTTCATTCAGTAACATTCGATAGTTTTGATTTATATGATGTTTAAAGTTAATGATCACGTTATTTTACATATGCATCTGCTTACATACAATCGCTTGTTTTACAGCGTCTTCCTCACGTGTGTTGTGATCAGGAGATTCTATACTCATTCAGAAATTGCGTAATAGCGCCCCCCCTAGCGTCTAACAGTGAAAACACGGAAACCCAGAAAATTCTGTGTTTGGCAGGAAAGGGTTTTCTCACAAATAACGGAAAATTCCGTGTTTGGTGGGGAAAGAGTTAAAACATCTTACATCTTCAAATAGGGCTTCACAATAATGGCTGAATTGATAATCAAATATTTTGCTCAAAATGATTATTAATCTTGAGTACTGTCATTTGAGGAATTTCCTTTTTACTTAATCAAGAATTATTGCACTTTCACAAAAGTACAAATAAAAACATTTGCATGTTTTAATTTACCTTGTATTTTCCTGATTTATTATATTTAGCTTATCCTTTAAATAAATACTCTCTCTTCATTATGAAAACAGGTAAAACAAAAAGCTTCACTCAAAAGCTAAATCTGTGAAATATTAACTCCAACAATTCCAAATGATTCTAATGTTTTTTATTATTATTAAAATACAAAAATGACTTTATGTTGTGACACAAAGGTTGCGCAAGTACATCTATTCCACAGCAACAATCACAAACAATTCAGTCAAGATCCATGTTCAGATTTATTACAGGCCATCACTGAGCAGGTTTGACAACAGGTTTAGTCATATTTAGGATAAATAACCAATGGGAAAATATTGCAGATGATTATGCTTAATTAATCAAAAGAATCAATAATCACGATTTATTGTGCAGCCCTAGCTTCCCGTGATCATGGCAGCAGTAATACATTCTAAGCAAAGTATGTCAGATCATGGTGATCTGCTGTATGCTGCAAAACACATGGTCCGAAGTGGCCAACAAGCAGGGGAGTTGCGTCATGCAAACTGCAATCAGTAGTACCAATTTTGTTTAATCAATTCACATTTACTTGATTTGCATAATTCCTTTGGTGGATTGACTGCTTAGACAATACAGACAGCAAATGCTGATGATATCAGCAGCACAATTTATTTAACTCCCACTGAGTCTCGGTTATCAACATGGTGGATATATGCAATCTGCTTTGCATTCAGAAAGGTTCCTCCAACTTTGTATTTAAAACGCCTACAGACACGCACCATCTTAAAGGTTATTTTGCATATGTATTGAGGTCAGTTTCTTGTGCAGTGTTTTATTCACCCCCTTATTTAACACAATGTAAAAAGATATCATTTCAAAAACTACAGAATATTCATGAGCTCTATACACGTTTATGTGTCTAGACGTGTCTGACACAGGTATTCAGGACAGCAGTTTTCATGGAGAAAATAATTTCAGAAAAAACACACAGCCATACATCTATTTATTGCCCTGACTATTCTCAAACATGTAGGCCTGGTTTCAGAGACAGGGTTAAACCTTAGTTCAATTAGGACATTTAAAGGTGCACTATGTAACTTTTCCATCTGCTAGAGGTCGCCAGTTCAAAACAAAGGCGTAGCATAATGACGCCAAGTTTGAGCGCAGAATCTTGGGATATGTGGTCTTCACCTCACAGCCGGTGGAAAAGAATCGGGATAGGACGCGGGCAGAAATCATGTCCATGGATGTGATTATTAACGTTACTGTAGTATGAAGCAGAGCAGGACCGAGTGGTGTGGGAGCTGAGCAAGGCCGCTGGAGCGATTGCGCAACACACGAGGCGTGTGTTGCGCAATCGCTCCAGCGGCCTTGCTCAGCTCGCGAGCGGCGGGACTTTTATTATGCCACAGTCGCCGGCGCCATTTCCGCTTTTCCGGCCATGAGTATGAGGTAATGCAGCTCTGTTTATCTTATTAGATACATTTGAGTGTGTTGAAAATGATGTTATGGCGTTACTCTGTGCGTTTGCTCAGCGGCTGCTATGACACTTGTTGCACACTGCAGTAAGAGTAAAGCGTTTCTGCTAAATAAAACCGGAAACCGAGGGTAACGCAGATATGACGCAATTGACAGGCGACTCCCTTACACGTCCCGGTTCCTTGGTTAAAATAGCAATTTTTTTCACGATTTACAAATAGTTGGAAACATTTGGGATATTGTAAGTACTCAACTGAACAAAATATATAACACTGGCCTAGTGGTTTTTGGATATTTTACTGCAAAAATGTTACATAGTGCACCTTTAAGTAGCTTTTATAAACATGCCTTAGAAAAAAACATTACTGCTGTGCATCTTGAGACAAAACAATGGCACTGATATATTTTAAGATATGTCAGTGCAAGTTGCTTTCTGTTAAGACAGCTCAACGTGCATTTTAGTCTGGGACTTAAGCCTTTTCTGTAAAACTGGGTGATAGAATGACAACTTTACATGACAATCCTTCCCCCAGAATTTACAAATCCCCAATCTCCCATGCCCCAGCCACATACTAACAAGATAATGTATTGTATATGAGAGAATAGTCACACAGACACTAGCTGTGTTTTCATCCAAAGTTAAACATTTAAATGATGCGCAAAATTGGAATATCGCATAAATAATCTGCAAATAAAGTTTTCATGCTATGTGTTCCAGAGAACAAAATCGTTACTTCTTGGGAAATTGGCACAACATATCTGGAATAAAAATGGAAGTTGCTGCAATCGGGAAAGCCACTGTGGCTCTTTTTTCCTACATCATAAATGACTTGTGTCTCAGAGTGCGTAGACGAAACACAATAAACGCTGTCATTTTATCTTGCGTGTGGATGCTTTGGAATGCAATTATGTAAGATATTACTGGGAGGTCATTATACCAAATCATTCTGATGACAGACTTTGGGTCAGGCATTTCAGGATGATTAAACCAACATTTGAGATGCTGTGCATTGATGAATTGGTCCACTGATTAGTACAGTTATCCCAGCACAGTTAAGTTTATTGTTGCGCATCACAGGATTTATTTGATAAATGTGTTTCCATGGTAGTCTTTTTGGATAAAAAATGTATCCGCCTCAATTGAGTGCATACGTTTTTTATTTGAATTTTTAGAATTTATGCGCATCTTGCCGCATTTCATTCAACTTTTTTTATGTGATATCCCAAAATACATTTATTTAACAGTTTTGTAGATTTTAACAGATTGCATTTTATATCATATTATAATTATTCAGAGGAGTTAAATACCAGAGGCACATCATATAGAAACAGAACAGGGGCCTCATGTATAAAACTTTCCGTAGACTTCATCCTAAAATTGTGTATATGCACAAAAGGTAGATTTTGCGTACACACAAAAGTTTTCAGATTTATAAAACTATGCGTACCTCAGAACCTGCGCAAATTTCCCTTTTTCAAACCCAGTCAGCTGAAGATTGTGTGTACATGCATCTCCACCCCGTCTCCTCCCCGGAAAAACATATATGGAGCTTTCACTGCCTAAGGTAATCATTTCATTTCCATGCATATTCCCATCCTTGTGATACCATGTTTAACGGTACAAGACATATGAAAATATAAGATACAGACTATGTGCCGCCACATTACATTGCTAAAAATCATTAAGTATCCTTGTCTTGTTTTAGAATAAATTAATCAAAATTGTATTACATTTCAGAGAAAGTTTTCAGACGGAGAAAGTTATTCTCAATCTTTTCCACTGGCCAAATATTATTTAATTATATTTCTGTCATGACAACTCTCAGGGAGATTGGCATGGTAACCGATGTGGCAATGTTAATGTATTTGGTCTTGGCGGAATAGTCTACTACACTGCTGCTGCTGCTCCTTTTGATTATTGCTGCTGCAGAGAAAGTACAGAGACTTGCTAATGCCAATACATTCACAGACATGCTGCTGCTTCACATATAACATATATGAAATAACCACCATAGCAGATCTATACTGGGGAAGGTGGAGGGTTTCTGAGAGTTTCATGACAGAACTTTGTATTTCTGAGATATTGACATGGTAATGGATGTGGCAATGTTAATAAATTTGGTCTTTAGTATTGCTAAATAAAAATATAATAAATAAAATAACAAAATAAGAAATATTACCATTACATTTTCATTACAAAAAATTTAAAATAGAGTATTTAATAATAAATATAACAATATAATAATACAATTTATATTTCACAGAAAACTTATTTTACAAAAAAACTGCAGGGTTACATGTTAACATGCAGGAAGCCTGACTAAAAATCATTAGAAAGGTCTAAGGATTTATTATAAAATATTATTATTATTATTATTATTATAAAAATCTGGGATTTTTATCTGTGAAATAAATTTCTAAATTTTTGTCAGGAGGTATGCAAAATCAAGAACGAGTCTATGTCTTTAATATGAAATATGAGCCTCTTATGCATTCACTGTGGGGAAAAACTCCTGTACACTGGAGAAAAACATGTGGATTGTCATAAAAATTTATTTAGAGAGAAGTATTGTTTTTCCTATTTTTTACCCATAATAGAATGGAGTGTGCATTACTGAGCGCTAAACGCACTCATGTTTTATTCATACTGGAAGCCAGAGGGCGCCCTCGAGCAGAAACTCCACATATGACTTATATTAGAAGTAATATAATGACCTTTTTAGGAAATCCCTAGTCTCAGCCTCAGAGTGACGCCCACGGACCATTGGCTGAACATCTGAGCCATATGGCACACTTATCTGGAAACACTTCAGGAGTTTCGAAGTCGTCATTGATTGGTTGAATTCTACAGGATGTCTGTGAGACGTGTGTGTTGCGTTTTTTAACGGTCCGCCTTGAAACAAATGCTGTGACGCCAAACTCCCTCGTGGAACAATAGCGCCGTCGTGTTTACAACTGTGACAATGAGCGCTTACCAGGATCAACTAAACACTGGATTTTCAAAAGTATGTCAAGTTCGCGGCTAAATTGTTGCAGTAAACTTGCACAATGTTCTTGAATGAATCATAGAATGAAAACATAGATGCACGCCGGTCTGTTATTGCAGGGACATCGACTTTACATTTTCACGCCCCTAAACATGAATTCCGGTAAGCCGGAACAGAGTGAAAACAAAACTAAAACAGAACATACATGTTACAAGGAGTTAAAAAAAAGTTTATATTAGGTATATTAGGTATCTTTAACTACTATGTACTTACAAAAAATTATGCTTATGTTTTTTTATTCATTCAAAATTAAAATCTAGTCTGGGGAACAAATTTCTAGACCACACAGTTTAAAAGTTAGAAGAAAAACATAAATGAAATTTTGAGGTTAATCTTTGAGTTACCCCAAATTTGCCATGATATACATTGAGACTGTCACATTTTATTTATTTTTACAATTATGGTTCTTTGGGCTGCCATATTACTTCCACTACACTTGCTTTTTTTCCCCCAAGCCTCAAAGTAGCACTCGAGCCAACTGCTGGTCACTGCAAAGAGTTACCTTACTCTAAATGAGGCCAAATGACTTTAGATCAACAGATGTATAGAGCTCAATAGAGATCCAACTCTCTACTGAGCACTCTACTGGGCTCTATTCATGTTAACATGACTTTAGTTGGAAATAAATTTGATACAGTCCTTTAAAAAAAGAAAAAAACAAAAAGAAAAAAAAGAAATCTGTGTTCATCAATACGGCTTCAGATATCCTGTCTCCATGTCACTGGGCTAAATGAATACTGAGACAAATAAGTAAATAACTTAACTTGAACTCAGTTCAAATGCTGATATAAAGCTTACAGGACAGTGAGAACACGTGTCACACAAAAACATGGAATCACTGCCAGACACAAATATTATGAGAGACATAAATAAAAATTTTCTCTTGATGTACTGTGTTGGTTTGCAGTTCAGAGAAGTCCTGGTAATCATGACTTTAACCCCAAAACAGAAATGTTTTATGACAGATTTTCTTGGAAGAGCCACAAGAAAATCCAAAAGATTCACCAGCAGATATATTATTCAATGCTGTATGTTTTTCACATATTTAGAGAAGCAAAGTAACAATTAAAATACAGAGGTATGGCCTCAACAAGTCATGGCAAGAAACTTATAAATGTGGGTTGTTTGGTAGTGACTTTCCCATGCTCAAAGTTGCTTTACAGTAATTAAAGGGATATTCCACCCCCAAAATGAAAAAAATCTTTCACACTTTACTCACTCTCATGTCATCGCAGATGTACTGTATACAACTTACTTTATTCAGATGAACAAAGTAGATTTGAACAAAGTAGTTTGCACACACAAAGCGAACATGCCGGTAATCCATAGGACCCCAGTTGATTGAAATATTAGGAAAATAATCCATCTCTCAGAGTCCAAATGTACAGGACCTCCAAAGTTGACACTTCAAAAACCACATAAACGAACAACACAGTGAACACAAAGCGAACACAACGATAATCCATACGACCCTAGTTGATGAATCAATTGTAGCGAGTTAGCTCGAAGGGGAAATATTAATAATTATTCATAACTCATTATGATTATTCATTAGGATTAATTATGAATATTTGAATCAGTTAATGAGTTTAACTTGATGTAGCTACATTAACATTGCAATCAATCAATCAGTTCATCCTGTGAACACTCAGTATTGATTATTAATTAATTCTAAGAGAAGGGTATTTTTCATGGCCACAGAAAAATAATTCTTCCTTAGCATTTACAGCGCTTAGAGCGTGTAAGTAACGATCATTTAAGTAACAATTTGTTTGCAGGCAGGGAGTCAGAACCAGATATGTATTGTGCACAATTTTTATTAACTAAATCACGACCACAACTAAACTGACAGAAACGCAAACAAATCACACATACATGGGTAAGATGGAAAGTCACAGAATGAAACCAAAAAACGGGAATGAAGCTATGGAAAAAAGAGTCATTAACCATGAAAAGAACCATCAGCTTGTTATTTTCAAAGCACCTCGTTAGGAGGATTTTACTGCTTAACCTAACCCTCTGATTAGTAAAAATAGGCGATACTTGCATTGCTGTTGCAGTTTAAATAGTTTCTGATTTTGATGGTTCTGTGAGTCGATGGTGTTGAAGTTGCAATCGATTTCTTCTGCATTGACTGAAGACATGATGAACTTGCACGGTTAGTTTTGACTCCATCATGGTCAAGGAAGTTGCACATGACTTGAAACCGGGTTTCTGTCCCACACACGCACGGCAACCAGGAGAGGCAGGAAGAGCGCTGATGGTTTCTCAGTGCAGTGACGGCAAAGTTGCAATTTCCTTCTGAGTTGGAATGAGGAAATTTCAGTCTTAATCTGTTGAAAGAGTCCTCTCTCCTGGGCGGAGAGTGAAGACATAACAGGCTGTGGTTGAGGCCCGCCGGCACCCATGGACCCCTGTGGGGTCCCCCACGCCCATCAACCAGCAGGAGCAGCAGTAGAAAGAAGAAGAAGAGAGAGAGAGAGAGATCTTTGCGAGGGCCTTTTAACCTCTAAAGATGGCTTCTCCTCCTAGGGTTCAGTGAGCCAAACGTACTTAGGCTTTTGGATCCTTTGTCTCAAGCAGATCGTTTGCATATGTGGATTGGTTGCTGATTAAGCAACTATTATAGATTCTTGTGGTACATATGTTGCACAGGTATCGACATATTATATACACAATCATTCAGATCTTCAAAGTTCAACTACATAGACACCAAACAAGGTATAGCTGAGATGACATTAACTGTGGGTTCTATCATAAAACATGCATAAAAACAAAATACCATACGAGAGACACTACACAAGACAGTAATCAAGTCAACTCACCTTTATTTATATAGCGCTTTTTGCAATGCAGATGGTTTCAAAGCAGCTTCACAGTGTTAACAGGAAAATAATGCAACATAATTTGATTCGGCTGTACAGCTGCTCTGGAGAAAACAGTGATGTCATCCAGCTCATTTCAATTATCATATATCGACTGCGTTCTCGCTTCTCTAAACCTGTCCACCATCGTCTCAATGACAGTGCCAAAAAGTCCAGAGGGCGAGACAAGGTCGTCAATGAGGGCAGTTTTTTCACACTCCTTGATGCCTGACAAATTAAGCCACAGATGCCTCTCCATCACCACCATAGCAGCCATAGACTGGTCAAAGGAGCAGACCAACTGCTAGGTGGCACGAAGAGATAGATCTGTGGCTATACACAGTTTACTGCCTCGCATAAACCCTCCAACCTGATCTAGGTCTTTGAGCAGGTCTGCCTCACAAGCTTGCAAGTACTGCCATAATGTGCAAAGTTCTGCCAGTTTGCCCAGCTGTCTGGATGTTGCTCAAAATAGAGGGCGGAAGCCTTCAGCAATGAGGATGTCCCCAGGGAAATGTAATTCGCTAAAAGGAAGGCTCAACAGAGCTGTACACCAGGGGTCGGCAACCCACGGCTCTTTCATCCCTCTGCAGTGGCTCCCTGTAGCTTTGAAAAAAATTACGGGAATAGGCCTAATAAAGGCTATTTGATTTAAAAAGGACATACCATGAAAATCAGACTTTTCCCGTGTTTAAGTGCTATAATTGGGTCCCCGATGCATCTACCAACCCAGAAAACATGAAAAAGGACAACCCAGTAACTTTGCCTTTTTCTGCAAGCATGTGAAAAAACTCAAGCTCAAGCAGCTATAGCCACAACAATGTCTTGTAAGTAATGCAGGTGCATTGCCTGAACGAGGGACAATTCAAGGTAGGTTTTGCTAAAAAGTTAAAGCTGAAGGATGGATCAGTACCAACTATTCGTGATTCAGCTTATAGTCTCCGGAGCGATTCTGGTCACGGCAGTAATGAAAGGGAGAAGGCGCACTTTATTACAGTTCATCAGAGTTGTTTTACGGATATAAAGTTTACCAGTTTACTAACCATCCCCCGAAAAGGCATAAGGTCTGTATATATTTGTTTACTGTAGTTGTAAGGAGTGTTTTTGTGTAATTTGCTGTGTATGCTGTTGACAATGCAAGGGAGAGAGAGTGTTTATGGATAACATTTACATTTACATTTATGCATTTAGCAGACGCTTTTATCCAAAGCGACTTACAACTGAGGAGTACAGGAAGCGATCCGTTATGAAGAGGCGTAGAAGCGCAATAAGTGCCTTAAATACTACGTTTCGGGCATTGCTCAGAGTAGCGCAAGCTAGAATAGGGAGGGTGTAGAGAAAGATAGAGGAAAAAAATATTTTTTTCATCAAAAGATAAGACTTTAATGCGCACTTCTTGTACTGTGTTTTATTCATCTCTTACAGTGATTTTTTGGAGTGAAAACAGACGTCTTTTGTGTGATATACAATAAACTTCATAAAACTCATCAGTAAAGTTTTGGCCATCATTCGGACAGGGTCCGCTACAACATGCTTGTACTAATAGTGGATAAAAGCAAGATGACAACATAAGTTAAAACAACTGGAATTAAACTAAACCTGTTCTATCTCCATGCAGCATATATTTTCTGGCTCTGTAGGCATTATTGTCAGAGTTCAGTTCGAACTGAATACCATTAGTTTCTGACATGTTCTGTTGTTGCACGAGCTATTGAAACACACTCTTCTTGAAAGAACAGGCAGGGAGCACCAACTCATTTGCATTTAAAGGGACCTACACAAAAACAGTGTTTTTGCTCACCCCAAAAAAGTGGCAATTTTAACATTCTATAAAACATGATCTGTGGGGTATTTTGAGCTAAAACTTCACATACACACTCGGGGGACATCAGAGACTTATCTTGTAAAAAGGGGCATAATATGTCCTCTTTAATTGTATTTTATTTATTTTTTATTTTCCAGATCGAAGTGATCTTGTTACATTAAAATAAAAAGTCACCGCATACCGCTGCATACCGCAATAATTTAGATTTTTCGATCCCTGGTAAGCTATGGATAAATCTAAAAAAAAAGTTTCGGAAGAAAAAAGAATGTTTAATTCTTCATGGACAGATTAATTTGCCTTCACTGCTGACAATGATAGCTTACCTGTATGCTTGATATGTAACAAAAATCTAAATGTAGAAAGACATTTCCAGAACAAACACAGCATTTGCTGAAAAGTACAAATCTGGAGATAAATGAAAAAGAGCAATTTCGGAACTGCTGCAGAAACCTGAGCAGAGCAAACATACTTTCAAGAAGTGGATCAAATAATGAACAGTGAACAAACTTAACTACTGTTGCTAGTTTTGTGGCTGCTCAGGATATAGTCAGGCGTGGAAAGCCATTCACAGACGGTTAATATATCAAAGAATCATTCATTAAAATATCAGAGCATCTATTTCCGGGCTTCAAAGACAAATGTGAAATTGTTCAGAAAATTTGAGATATGCCTCTCTTTGCAAAAACTGTCAAGGACAGAACCATAAAGGTAGTCAACAAATTAGGGACATTAATTTGGCTCCAAGCGTACTCAGTCGCCTGTGATGCATCAAAAGATGTAAACGATATTGAGCAAATAGCGCTGTTATGCAGATATGTGAACGCTGCTGGGTCACAGGAAGAAATCATTGAACTGATACCGCTAAAAGGCCAAATAAGGGGGGAGGACATCTGTGAGGCTGTGGTGGATTGCTTACAAGCCAAAGAAATAAACACTACCCACATAGTGTCAGTGGCTACAGATGGGGCACAGAGTATGACAGGAGGACAGAAAGGATTTGTGACTTTACATCAGAAGTCACTGGAAAAAAAGCTGCTGACATTTCACTACATTCTGCATCAAGACGCACTGTGCGCTCAAACATTCCCTTTGAAATGCACACGTCATTCAGATAGTGAACATAATTATGGCAAAAGGGTTAAACCACTGACAGTTCTATTCATAATTACAAGTAGTCAAAAGTAAATATTCGGATCTCAAAGTCCGGTGGCTGTCCGGGGGAGAGGTGCTGAAACAGTTTGCTTCATATCTGGAACACATGAAAACTTTCCTGGAAAGCAATGGACTCACCTATATAAATAAAGATGACTTGGCTTGACTTGACAGATTGTGGTTCCTGCTATATATTGACACTATATTGAAGTGTTGCGACTAGCCCATGATCAACAGTTAGCTAGACATTTAGGAATTACAAGGACATATGATCGCATACTGTGACATTTCTTTTGCCAGGGTTTGAAGAAAGATGTGGCTGATTATTGGCAGAGAGGTAGACAGGTAACCCGAAAAACGAAACGAAACTTGGTAACCAGTTCTTGTTGACCATTGTGTGCATAGCCACGCTTTTTCCAGAGGCCATACTTCACCGTAAAATAACGCCTTTGGTTATAGCTAAACACCTTATTAAATTCTTCTCTACATTTGGGCTCCCTAGATTTATTCAAACTGATGAATCAAGGCACAATTTTTTTGTCCAAATTCTTCACTAAGGTGTTGAAATCACTGACAAGATTTCTTTGGCCTGTTTTGGATAGATTATGAAGTGTTTACTGTAAAATAGCCTAGTGTCACATGATTAAAGCTTTTGTTCACAAATTTCTGCTCAGATGCTATAAATACAGTACCAGTCAACAGTTTGGACACATTACTATTTGAATAAGCAACTGAAAAAAGCACAAATGTCAGAGCATGTCAAAACTTCTAAAGGGTCCCAAAACTAGATCAGACCCCTGAGGGTTAAACATTTGGCAAACACATCTTTAACTCTCAACTTGGCGAAATGTGCATTTGGGCAAGCCACCATCACCTATTTGGGTAAGGAGGTGGGGTAGGGGCAGGTTAGTCCTGTGTCCAGTCATCCAGTCATCAAAGCTTGGTAAACACTGCAGGTGACATGATGGTCATGGGGATAAACCTTTTATTTCACAAAGCTGATTGTTGACTAAAATATTATGATTTATTCAGACCAATGGATGTGCGGATATGGATGTGAGAAGCGTGATTTATCGCAGTGCAATAGCCAATCATAGCGCAAAGGAGGCATTGCCTCCTGTCATGGGACATTTATTCTCAATTACCCATGACACACTTTATGGGGTCTATTAAAATTCAATGGGCTCAGGGAAGGCTTGAGATGGAGGCACTGCCACCCTTGCCTCCTCAGAGGAAATGCCCCTACTTCAAAGAGTTGTCCAAATTTGTCTCCAAAGTTGTGTCCAAATAAATATTGGTACTTTCTTTGGCCTTTTTCAATGCTTTAATTAGATAGGACAGTCAAAGGTCAGTCAGGAAAGCACAGGGTAGAAAGAGGGGAACAGAATTGACAAAGAACTCGGGTCAGCGTAGGCACAGTTGCGCTATATGTTATTACTAAACATTATTTTTACTTTCTTGTTAGTACTGTGGTATCTGCTACAAGACCAAATGGCTTTACGCAGAGCACCTGACTCTCACATTGAGTAGAAATGAACAGTTTGTAACACAGGTGTATCTGAACAGCTGAGGAACATGGGATGTGTTGAACTATTAGTTAATTTGTTAGTGAGGATAAACTCATTTTATTAAATATAGACCCATTGACATGGAAACAGCAGAATGAACAAGGACAGCAGATGGTGTTTTCATTAGAAGGCGGTGTCTGATTAAAGAATAAACTGCCTGACTTTGTTAGCGTCCTCTCTATGCTGATCATATTACACGTTTTCTAATGTCACAGAGGACAAACGCTGCCTAAGGAAAGAGTCAAAAAACTATTTTAATATATTAAATATAAACAATGCAGTCACAGAACTTCATATCCAAGTGAAAACTGCCTTTCTACAGGATTGTTTTAAGAGTGAAATACTGTATACTGTATATATCTCATGTCTTATTTTGATATTTTCTGAATGGGTGAGTGTTGCTGCAATGTGGAAAAACAATAACCATGGATAAACCGTTTTACCCATGTCTTCCAAGCCATCTGCGTGTACATATAGCCTACACCGACTTTATTTGCTCATTTATTTAATATTTAATTGTATTAAATGTGAACTGTTGTTACCGTTGTTGGTAATAAAGAAAAATGTCACATCCGTTTTAAAAACAATGAAGGTGAGTCAGTGGATATCACACCAGCAATGTGCAAACTTTGCACAAGAGTAATGCCGGTGAAGAAGTTTCAAACCCCAGTTAATTATTCACTAGGCTATACAGAAAGTGAAAGTACAAACTGACAAGCTTTCTGCGCATATTCTATTAGAGACAACGAGAGATAAATACTACTTCAACATGTGCTGATAACGGTATATATCTGTCTTAATTTATTTTCTTAATATTTCACAGTGTTTATTGCGCATATTTCATACTTATAGTGTGAGCAGACAAGTCGCAGCTCGACATTTGGACCATATACACTCACCTAAAGGATTATTAGGAACACCATACTAATACTGTGTTTGACCCCCTTTCGCCTTCAGAACTGCCTTAATTCTACGTGGCATTGATTCAACAAGGTGCTGAAAGCATTCTTTAGAAATGTTGGCCCATATTGATAGGATAGCATCTTGCAGTTGATGGAGATTTGTGGGATGCACATCCAGGGCACGAAGCTCCCGTTCCACCACATCCCAAAGATGCTCTATTGGGTTGAGATCTGGTGACTGTGGGGGCCATTTTAGTACAGTGAACTTATTGTCATGTTCAAGAAACCAATTTGAAATGATTCGAGCTTTGTGACATGGTGCATTATCCTGCTGGAAGTAGCCATCAGAGGATGGGTACATGGTGGTCATAAAGGGATGGACATGGTCAGAAACAATGCTCAGGTAGGCCGTGGCATTTAAACGATGCCCAATTGGCACTAAGGGGCCTAAAGTGTGCCAAGAAAACATCCCCCACACCATTACACCACCACCACCACCAGCCTGCACAGTGGTAACAAGGCATGATGGATCCATGTTCTCATTCTGTTCAACAGAAATCGAGACTCATCAGACCAGGCAACATTTTTCCAGTCTTCAACTGTCCAATTTTGGTGAGCTCGTGCAAATTGTAGCCTCTTTTTCCTATTTGTAGTGGAGATGAGTGGTACCCGGTGGGGTCTTCTGCTGTTGTAGCCCATCCGCCTCAAGGTTGTGCGTGTTGTGGCTTCACAAATGCTTTGCTGCATACCTCGGTTGTAACGAGTGGTTATTTCAGTCAAAGTTGCTCTTCTATCAGCTTGAATCAGTCGGCCCATTCTCCTCTGACCTCTAGCATCAACAAGGCATTTTCGCCCACAGGACTGCCGCATACTGGATGTTTTTCTCTTTTCACACCATTCTTTGTAAACTCTAGAAATGGTTGTGCGTGAAAATCCCAGTAACTGAGCAGATTGTGAAATACTCAGACCGGCCCGTCTGGCACCAACAACCATGCCACGCTCAAAATTGCTTAAATCACCTTTCTTTCCCATTCTGACATTCAGTTTGGAGTTCAGGAGATTGTCTTGACCAGGACCACACCCCTAAATGCATTGAAGCAACTGCCATGTGATTGGTTAATTAGATAATTGCATTAATGAGAAATTGAACAGGTGTTCCTAATAATCCTTTAGGTGAGTGTAGTGTGAGGACATAAATCGTGAGCTTTGGCTTTACATCGCATGCGATCTACTCGTACAATGTGAGTTGATAACCTTAATGAAATTGCACAGAAATCGCACAGTGTATGCCCGTCTTAAACTGCTCTGATGATGTACGGAATCATCCGGGTTTGTTTCTGTTTTGGGTGGGTTTTGTCACGTGTTTTAGTTCTGTTTTCTTGTTTTCAGTTTGTTGCCAAGTTCATTGTCTTTTTAGTGTTTGCACCTGTGGTTCATCTCAATAATTTTGTCTCTGTGTATTTAAGCCCTTTGTTTTATTCTGTTCTTTGTCAGTTCTCATCATGTGTACCTTGTTGTTCCTTTCCTGTTTGTCTTTTTTTATGAGTATAAATTTAAATAAACTGCAACTGCTTGCGATTAGATCCTGCATTTATCTTTATTGCAACCGACTGTGACAGATGATAAAAAATAATTATCTTCGTCTGCCGACACAAATGTCCATCTTTCATTTCCTCATTAATATTATAGCAATTCAGAAAAGCATTCTAATATAAGGCATCAAAACACAATTGTATGTTATATTTGTACAAATGCAGTATAGAAAAAAAGAATACAACCCTGCTACTGTGATGACGCAGTCATGCGGCACACCGCGTGTGAGCAAACTAGGCTACATATGCTCATTAGTGCTATCTCGATTTAGAACTGGAATTTCTAGCACAGAACATAAAACTTCATAAAAACACATACCTGGGACAAACAACCAAAGGCATTAGAAGCCCAATGCCCACATTCATGAAATTTCCTGCTCCACCACATCCCAAAAGTGCTCTTTTGGATTGAGATTTTGTGACTGTTGAAGCCATTTGAGTATAGTGAACTCACTGTCATGTTCAAGAAAACAGTTTAAGATCATTTGAGCATTGTGATTATGGCGAGTTATCCTGCTTGAAGTAGCCTTCAGAAGACTGGTATACTGTGATCATAATGGGATGAACATGGTAAGCAAATTAGAATCAGAATCTGAATGTTGCAGCAGAAATCAAGACTCATCAGGCAACGTTTTTCCAATCTTCTATTGTCTAATTTTGGTTTGGTTTAGCCACAGATTCCTGTTTTTGGACCATTCTCTGTAAACCCTAGAGATGGTTGTGCGTGAAAATCCCAGTAGATCACCAGCCCTTCTGGTTTTAACAACCATGCCATGTTCAAAGTCACTTAAATCAAATTTATTTCCCATTCTGACTCTCAGTTTGAACTTCAGCAGATCGTCTTGACCATGTCTGCATGCCTAAATGCTTTTTGAGTTGCTGCCATGTGATAGGCTGATATTTGCGTTAACAAGCAGTTGAACCGGTGTACCTAATAACGTGGCTGGTGATTCTATATGTGTGTGTGTGTGTGTGTGTAAGATCAATTTATTAAAAAAACTGTGTGCAACTTAAATGCAATAAAAATTTTTATATAAAACTGCATTTTATTATTAAATACATTTGATATTAGACACAAACAACTGTTCTTACCAGAAAGACGTGGGAGCTTTTAGTCCTGCCAGGGCTGAGGTGCACGAATCCCTCCCAACATGAAAATCTAGAATGAAATGTTGAGAGCGATTAGAATGCATAGTTAAAGGTGCTGTATGTAAGAATGACAGCTAGTGGTTGAAATGGGTACTGCAGTCCAAATTCAAAATATTGTTTGCCCTGCCCCCTCCTCCTCCTCAGACTTGACGCTCACGCGGGTTGCCAGTTTGAGGACACGCAACAGGAACGAGCGCACTTGACAATGGAATACGAGGAGACTCACACACTGTAAATTGATGAGTTGACTTATCCACATTTTAAGGTGCTTCCGTTCATAGAGATTTTTAGATGGATGCCGAGGCTTTTTAGGTCAGGTAGAATCTGCAATCTCTGACCCAGTTTGTTTGCTGGTTTCCATGGCAGCAATATGTTGTGTTTTTCACCAACAGGCAACCTGTGGTGTTGAGATATTATTGGGTAAACTGGGAGCGTGTGGTTTTGCAGACCTAAACAAATCAGACAGTCCTGCATGAACAAATGTGTATAAAATCACATCATAGGCCATACAGATGCTTAGAGGTATCCATAAATTAAAAGAACATATCCCTGATATTATATGACAGTAAAGGCTCATATTTGGCTATATTTCAGTAGGTTCACTCTGCGTTAAACGCGATTGTCTCTCCTTAAACTCTGCAGTGTATACATGGCCGTTGGTCCTCTTAGCAGCATGAAAAACATAAGGAAAAACATAAGCACAGGACCGTTTGAAAGCAGCTGCCTATCAGTGGGTACTGAGTCGAAATAGTCTTGGTTATTGGACCCGTAAGTCCGCCCATGCCTACTGATTCCCGACCCGCACCACAAAAGACAACAAATATTTAACATCAAATATTAGCGGTTCAACTCGATGGGCAACCGCCAGTGATATTGAATGGAAATGCTAAGGTATAGCTCTCGCTAGGTATCATACACCTCCTTGGTTTAGACAAACCAGGGGGGATCCGTCAGGGCCCTCTAGGCCCACAGAGAGGGCCTAAACTATTGTAAAAATAATATTTACAAACTTTTAAATAATAGTTTAAAAAGTAAAAACTTTTTTTAATAAAAAGTCATCAGTTCTAAGGTTATTTTAGTAATTTATAATTTGATAATAAACATCTAAATTATTTTGAGGAAATAAACCCTTCAAATCTGCCAATTTAGTTTATGTTGTGTTGTATAGACGTCCGTTTACTCCATATTAGGATTTTCAGCTCTGTGATTGGTGGTCCAGCTGTGAAATTACAGAGGGCCAAGCCATAACAAGTCAACAACTGGCGAATTTCAAGTGACAGGAAAATTGACCAATCACATTGTTCCTTTTAATGGGTGGGACTTGTCATCGCTATCACTGTGCAGTATTATAAAAGAGAACACTGTAAGCTGACTTTAAGGCTTTAAGGCTGATTTTAGGCTTAGTTTACCTTTTTCCCCAAGAAAAAAGGGGGTGAGAGGGCCAAGGTCCAAGAGTCACGGTTCGCTACTGAGGCAAACATGTAATCCTATCTGTTACAGCCAGCTCTTTGGCTGCAACAAAAAGGAGACCAGACAGTTCTTAACAAAAAATTTATTTTAATGCATGAAAAGCAAACATAAATATAACATAAACAAAGAAATGTGTCAGGGTCAGACGGGACACTCAGCATGACACAGACCATCGAACTCCATGCCGGAGACAAAAGCCCAAACAACGCTCTCACACAAAGAGTTTCAGCCCCATTTAATTCTGCATCCATAAAGTGTCAGATGTGTTGGCCACGCCCCCTTCAGACAGCACCTAAAAACACACACCAACCACACACACGTGCACAGCCTAGGCTGGGACGTCACATATCTCAGACACAAATTTGAGTCACTGACTGGATTGCACAAAAAACAGAAATGTTATCAAAGCATTGCAGAGCTAGTGTTTACACTCTTCATAAAGTCAACCTTAAAATGGCTTACTTATAGTTGAGTCTACACATATAGTTGAATTAACTGGGATGGGTGAAAGTAAAAAAAAACAAAAACAAACCACACACACCTTTAAGATTTTTCACAGACATGGCCAAATAATATAATAATATAATACTTATGCAACCTTCAGTTCACGTTTAGCAGTGTACTGTCTGTGGCACGAGCCCTGTCTGTGTTTGTTTTGCAGGATACAGTATGTCTACAGCAGAGAGCAGGATTTTAGGAAACCAACCTTCCAGATGCGACATTCCCCGCAGCCCCGTCTTTCCCCTGAGATGCATTACCATCTGCTTGACCTCTGCTGATCACCAGATGGAACAATCCAAACTGCTTCCCCATAACATCAGAGGAAAAGTCCTTCAAGAGCCTTTCCAAAATGCCTCTGAGTTCTAGTCAAACCACTTCAGTGATTTTGCCTCATGTCATGTTTAAGTCAGAGAAATTGTTTAGAAGGTTTTTAAGGAGATGGTTTGGGTTTGAGAATTTATAAACTTGGAACTCGTTGTGAGTCATGCTTATGAAAGAACAGTTCACCCACAAAATAAATCAGTAATAATATATTACAATGTAAAATAATTGCTTTCAATTTTAATATATTTTAAAATGTTAAAAGCTATTTCTGTGATCGCAAAGCTGAAATTACTCCAGTCTTCAGTGTCAAATGATCTTTCAGAAATCATTATAATATGCGGATTTTGTGCTCAATTGTTATAAATTGTTATTGGTGCTCAATTATTAATGATATTATTTTTAAGAATAATTTATTTTTGAGCATTGGTGAGCATAAGAGACATGTTTCAAAAACATTCATTATTAATTAGACATGAATTATTTCAAACTTTTGCCTGGTAGTGTAGATTCAGAAAAATATTGCATGCAAAGGCATCATGCCAGGTTTAATCAGTCAAAAGCCATTGCCTGCATGTGATGTAACCAAATATGATGCCCCAGTTGTATTATACAGAATGAAAAATGTGATGTGAGAGATGCAGCAAAGGGGAATAATTTTGGTAAATAGTGGCCTGCTTTCACAGACAGGGTTTAGATGAAGCCAGGATTAATCCTTAGACATTAGGACATTTAAGTAACAGCTAGTTAAAACAGCTTAAATATGCATTTTAGTCTGGGACTAGCTTAAGCCTTGTCTGTGAAACCAGGGGAATAAGAAAATAAGGGAATAAATTAAAGTATGAAAGCAGTGGAAAGTAAACAAGAGGGAAAAAAACAGCTATTTGTTAATGTGACACACTTACCCTAAAGACTCCTAATCACATGTAAAGTCTTGACTAATAGACCATTTTCTACCATGTTTGTGAATGGAGAAAAGGACAGAATACAGCACACATGTATCATTTTCAGAGCGTAGAAATACATGCTGCCTAATGCAAGCATATTAAGATAAGGGAGTAATTTAGCTTACTCTTTGACCAGCTGCACTCTATAAATCGTTCTTTAATATGTGGTATTCAAAGAACAACCCACAAAACTTTTTAAAATTTAAAGTCCTCATGAAATCAAAATTGACCATATTTACTATTTTAGTGCATATTAAAGGTCTTAGGGTGAACAATTAATCCGTGCAAGTTAATACACAGAAAAAAATGGTCTTTAAATCAAAATCTGAACAGTAACTTCCGGTCTGGAAACGGCGTTCCTTCTCAGATGACGGCAGTTTGACGGCTTAGGTTTGAAAATGCTTAACCACTCCCCTCCAACCGTTAGTCTGCTATGAGCGATCGATGGAGAGGAGGAGCGCTGAAGTAAAACCCACTGGGACTTTAACCTCAAGCTGGGTAACGCCTTTCCAACCTTCTATACACCAGTGTTTCTGAAACCTATCCTGGGGATCCCCAAACATAGGGCTGGGTGATATTATCGTATATTGACGATGTCTCGCAAGTATCACAATGTCGATTATAACAGCTAGTTATCAGACCATCATCGTCAACATCGGAATTTTTTTTTACAACTATATATATTTCACATAGCCCCATAGTTACCATACACATATTTATTCACATGCAATAGCATGCATTAAATATTTTCTATAGAGCTCCGGAGGTTGACGTCACGCAGCCTAAACTCCGCCATTTTTGCAGGCAATCAGGGGAGCGCTAGAGCGTCTGTAGCCTTGGTATCTATAGTGGTCGAACATTTAAAATCAGACTGTTTAAACCTTACTATTTCAACATGGTGAACAGCTGCTGTGCACCAGGAGGCGGGGGAAAGCAAAGGGGAAATCATTTTCCGTCGTAGTAAGTTGTTGAAATGCCGTGAATTTCAGTTTATTCTTCATTCTAACTACTTTTGACTCACGCAACTAATGATAAAAATAAGTTAAGTACGATACTTAATCATGAATAACATAAGTGCTTTTATATATAAATAACATTCAGAGACTGTAGGCTATTTAAAACGAAATTAAGGATCAATATAAATACTGAAACAAAAAAATAGGAAATTACATTTATTGATTATGACTGATTTTATTTGACATGCACAACACGGACCGATGGGACAGATGTTTTGGATGGGTTCGTGTAACATAGTTACTATGTTAGTAACTATGTTACTATGTAACATAGTAACATAGTTGGACCCCTAACATAATAATCTATTCATGTTTTCTCTATTAAAAAGTATGCGTGTGTATATGTCAGCATTATTATATACGTGTAAAGAATTTAAGTCCGTCATGTAAAACAAATGCTTATTGATTCAGTTCAGTCTGTCTGCTATTTTATTCTATCCGTTAACCTTACTCCTGAGTGGAGGCTTCCGTAAATATTTAGTTTATACGTAGATTTAGGTTTCACCTAAGTTTAATGGTGCAACACAAAAATATTTTGTAGTGCATAAGTTTAGTGCTCATTTACGTCAAAACTAGGCTAGTTGTAACTTGCGCACAGCTGGTGCAACAGGTGTCCTGACAGGAAAGCTGTCCGTTCTTTTATTGATAAACGGTTTGCTATGTACAGGTTTATGTCTTTTGAATTAAAGTGCGCAGTGAACTCTGTTGCCTTGAAACTCATGCTGGCATCATTCATTTCATATTCGCTCCCAGCTGTTTCTGCCTGCCAATATGGCGTTGTAAACAGAATGGGTCACGTGACGTCCGGAGCTCTATAGACTAGTAGTTAGTAGGGTTAGGAATAGAAAATAGATTCCAATTCTGGAATTGTACAGGCCTACTTAAGGTCAGGAATCGGATACTTATTATCGATTTTACTTATCAATTCACGCATCCAAAGCACACACAAAGAGCTGCCTCTCATATAGTGCATATAACAAACAGGCTTCAATGGGCTGAAGCCCAGTGACTCACACTGAGGAGATGCCTATACTGACTGCACGACAATTATATTTTTCATAAGAACAGTGTGTAAATTATTAGCAACACTAACATAACAGCAATGCTGTTTTTTTTACGTGTATGTCGTCAGTGTTGATATAATTGGATATTGCGATTTTTTTTTTCAAATTTGCATTGATCTTTTGGCATATAAGAGGTCTTTGTACCATTAAAACTTACTGCATGTTTCATAGCTTTAGACGTCCTCCCCATTATAAATGAAGCATTTATTTAATCAAGCTCTAAATACAGTTCGTTGTGGATCCTATGGGGCAAGGTGACGTCACCTAGCACCAGTCGTTTGCATATGACCGCCTCCAGCGCAATACGACTACGGCTAATTTTGCACCATCGGCGTCACGTTCACAGGTGTTCAGTCGACGTGCAGCGAGTGGGTCTGAAGAAGTAGCTGTTTACAATAAGATTAGCATGCAGATGTGCCATTCCTGGCTGTGGAAACATGTTTGAACATGTTTGAATACACTGCCGAAGGAACCAGATGTCAGGGAAAAATAGATTCAGTTTATTTTTACATTTCCCCGTGGCAAGATGGATTCAACAGCAACGCCACAAACATGTAACAAGTAACAGTGTTCATTCTAATGCCTGATCTTTGAATTGTTTAATATAGTTTATGCATCAGCAAATCAAGCCAGAGACTAAACGGTCAAGTTCGCATTGTTTCTCTAAGTAGCATGAAAATAATCTGTTAAATTGATTAAACTATATACAGAAAGCGATCAAAGATGGCTCCCTTTATAATGGCTGAAGATGTCAATCAAACAGCGCGAGTTTATCTGGACACTTGCCAAAAGTCACGTTATAATGAATGATGCTGTTATTCTGCAGAGCAAAGCTCTTACTGTATTCATATCATGTTTGCTGTTAGTTATGATGAAAGCATTCGTTAGAGTGCAGAAATGCAATGCAATGACGAGATCACTGCATTTACACGAGCATCAGACTGTCTGTCATCTACTCAATGCTCATCACAGTAACCTTTTATATGATGAGAATAGATCTAAATGTAATGCAATAATCAACACTTTTCAGGATTCGTTAATCTCGACAGCTGTAATAGTAAAAAAAAAAACAGTAAAATTATTCGAGAGGGTTCCACACGTATTACAAATGCAAAGATGTCAGCCAATCACAGCAGTGGGCATTTACACTTAAGTCTCACAGCGTGTCGCCCCTTCAAACCGAGTGTTTGGGCTAATGCTGCGTTCCAGGCAGGTTTTTGAGCCCGTAAGTTACGACTTCAAACCACGACTCACAACTTTGTAGCGTTCCAGGCAAAGTCACACCAAACTGCCTGAGCACAAGGAATTGTGAAAGCTAGATGTAAACAAAGCATGGCGGACCGTATGGGGTTTATGCTCATTTACAATCATTTCTATCGCCAAAGGTGTTTACTCCTTGCTTATTTGAGGGAAACGGAGGAGAAAAAACGGCGCATAAGGCAAGAGAAGCTGTTATAACTTTTATTTTACATTATTTGTATATTTTGAAATCTGTAGAGGCTGCCATTGTTGTTTCACGGGCTATGTGACGTCAGAGCGAGTAACTGGGAGACCATCGATCTAGTATGAGTTCACGGGTGGGAAGTCATGGGTTTGACTGCCGTTCCAGTGCACTTTTACGGGTAGAAGGTTGGAAAAACACGGGTTACGGGTTGCCTGGAACGCGACATAAAATCAGGATAGACAAATGCCTTTTATTTCTAAATTATATAATTTTATGATGTAAAAATCATACTGACAATATAAGTGCACCTCAGGAAACATTATAAAATAATTTAAAAAAATCCACCTCATCTAACACACCTGATTCAACTTACTGGGTCATTAGTAGACTGAAAAACTGAAAATGGGTGTGTCTGATAGGAGAGACATCCAAAATGTGCAGTGGTGAGGGGCAGGGCCGTGCACAGACATTTTGAGGGGCAGTGGCCCAAACCAAAAAAAGGGGCACTTAAGGGGGTTGAGTATCATCAAACCTTTTACAATCATATTATAAATACAATTGTTTGGCTTTAATGCTAATTTAATTTATGTTGTTGTAATTATGCTTCCAAAAAGTTAATTTGCGCTAATGTGATCTTATATTTAATGTTTTTCAAAATGTTGTACTTTATGTAGCAAATGAGCATTGCTAAAAATTTTGTTTATATTTTGAGGGTCTTGTTAATGGTTTTGTTCAAAGTAAATAAAGCAACAGTTTTTCAATAACGGAAGATTATGTAAAAGTATAGTATTTGGGGTAAAAGGCACAATAATTAACATGATAATAAATAGTTAGCTGACTTTAACATTTGTTGACATGACATGGTTAGAATCAGATGGTAAATATCATATATTAAGTTGGTTGTCCACCTTAGAGATGATCATGAAGAATCAGCTATCCTCGGCTATACTGGTGAACTTCTATCGCTGCGCAATAGAAAGCATCCTGACCAACTGTGTTACAGTATGGTATGGGAGCTGCTCTGCTGCAGAGCGCAAGGCACTGCAGCGGGTGGTGAAAACCGCCCAGCGCATTACAGGGACTCCACTACCTGCCATCGACCACATTCAGAGGAAACGCTGTCTGCATCGAGCTTGCAGCATCCTTAAGGACTCCTCTCACCCAGCCCTCAAACTGTTTTCTCTCCTGCCCTCCGGTAGGCGTTTCAGGTGCCTCCGGACCAGGACCAGCAGACTAAAGAACAGTTTTTTTTCCCAGAGCTGTCTCTTTATTGAACTCTAACCCTCGTTAATCCCACTCCCCTTATATACTGATAACCTTCCTCTCCCCCCTCACATCTGCCTTCACTTTGTTATTTGCACTACTGGATGTTTACTTGCACTATCGACTGTTTATTACAGTAACACCTTTACATATATGCATCTTGCACTACTATACCTAACTGGAATATGCTCATTTGGACTATATCGTCCATTGCTATACTGCCCATCTTAGCCTAACATATCATTATATACATCTATCTGTAAATTCTTTTTATAGTAATAGCCATCTTTATATTTATTCAGTACATATTCATGTCCTGCACTTATGAAACCACTGTATATCCTGCACTTGCTGCTATTGCACTTCTGGTTAGACCTAAACTGCATTTCGTTGCCTTGTACCTGTACTTGTGTAATGACAATAAAGTTGAATCTAATCTAATCTAATCATCATATTTATAATGAAACCATCAGATTAAAAAAATATGATAATCATAATCATAATAAAAAATATATTTATTTATTTTCTTAGGGTGTGCCTTTAGCCCCATTGTACCCTACTATGATACAACTAATTTATAACATTTGTAGTATATTACCTTTTTACCTTTATACTATTAATATGGTCTTAATAAAATATCATAAATATGATGTATGTTATAGATACTATAGTATTAACTCAGACAATTGATTATAATGGAAAATATACTTTACAGGAGTTAAAGTTTGACAAACTGTTTGCTAAATATTCTATATTCTGCTAAATATCCTATATGATGATTTACCTGCTGGTTGGCTGGAGCTTTGAATCCATATTTGCACTGTTGAATGGGCATTAGCCTCTCTTTGCTCTTCTTTTTTGTGGTCATTGTTTTTTGTCTACAAAGTGTGCTGTGTGCAGTGTGCTTAGATCAGATCATGTACAATAATTTGATTAGACAATTAATTATCTTCCAAGAACGTGGATATTTTGCACAAGTTGTTAGCACTATTAGAAGACCAGGAGCAAAACATTACAGACAAAAATACAAAATCAAACCACCAAATTACTAATTCTGCGGATAAACCACTGTCTATAATGTGGATTGTAAACCCTCATTCACTGTTCCCTACGTTAGTCCACTAATATAGTTCACTTGAAGGAGTGAATGAAAACGAGTGAGTGAATTCGGATAGCCGTTGTGTGTACATTGGCTGTACACTCGTTACTGCGGTGCAATGTGGGATTGAATGAGTGCACTCAATAATGTCCACTATGGTTTCGGACACAACTACAAATGGCTGTCCCCTTAAATAATGCCCATTTGAGGGTATAGGGGGCGATTTCGGATTCAGCCTATAATTAAATGCATAATGCAATATTGTTGACGAATTAAAACGAGACTAAATGTGGTTTACGAAATAAAAACTATGCTAAAATGTCTCTTCATTTTCGTTGACCAAAACGAGACAAAACTAAATGTTATAACGTTATTTCTTCTCGTTTAGTCGCGTTATTATTATTATTTTTTTGCGGTATGTCTGTTTCCTCTGTCTCACTTCAGGGGCTGCATTAGGTCGCAATGCGCACAGTGTTGCCAGATAAGGTTGACGATTTCCAGCCCAAAAGCTCACCAAAACCAGCCCACTCCAAGAAAAAAAACGCCCAAAACTTTAACTGACAAATATATTGTAATATAATTTTATTGCCATACAAATCAAGGTTGATAAGTACCATTTATCTCCTTAAAACATCCCAGGAAAAAAAAATCCCAGGAAAACGGAACAAAACAGGGCAAATACATTAAAGAAAATTTGCAAATATGACTAAAATGTCCAGGTGGAAACTGTCAAAACGGCAGTCCCTTTGCATCAGTTTCAATGTCAACAGTAAGAATAAGCCAATTTAAGTGCAAAAAGTGCCTAATATAAGAGATATATAAGAGAAAAAGCAACGTAATTAACAGGCATTTCACACACGTAAATGCACACACCACTGCCAAAATGTGTTATTCACTGATACTGTACAATAATCCGCCAACAAAAAAACAAAAACAACAATGCGCTTACCTTTGTGTTGCGCTTGCTTTGACAAAACTACAGTGCGTCTTTCGTTAAGTACATAGAACACGCACTTAGCATTAATTGTTGATTCAAACCTCTTTCAGCAGTTGTCAGGGTTGCTAGTTGCAGATGTCCTGAGTTTGTATATGACGATGGACAGGAGTCATGGTTATATTTATAAAGAGTCTTGAGTCACTGGTGTAATCCATGTTTGAAAGTTGGATCACTCTCCCACTCTTTACTGTTGATACAACTTACGATCACTTGAATATACAGCTACGAGTTATGCCTGTCAGTCATGAATGAGTGTGTCTGCCTGCTAAACGCTGATTGGCTGAAAGTGCGTGCTCGGCGGCGACGTCAACACCTAGCCAGTCGCCAGCTGACTCTTCGTGGGCCTGTGTGTGTCAAGATGACTGATTTTATGGAGTACATGCATACTTGAGAGTTTTGTTTATCAAGCAAATAGACTATACAATTTAGATTTTTGAAAACCGCCGAACTGGCCCCAAACCAGCCCAAATTTTGTTCACCTGCCCAAACCCATTTTTACCCACACAATCAAATTCAAAAACGTTTTTTTTTTTAATTTATTTTAGTATGTTATTGTAGCTTGAGCATTTAAGCACCTTGTTTCTCTTTATGTTAAACTTGAATGTATTAATTTTTTTCTGCCATTGTTATGTGATGCGATTTTATTTATTTATTGTTTTTATTTATTTTATTTAAATGTATGTGTGTGTACTTCTAACATGTTTGGTTGATAAAATAAATATGTTGTAAATTCATTCCGTGTCTGGAATGGATGTATTCTTGAGTCTATAAGGTAACAATAATATAAGATAACCTTGTTTGAAATGGGTTTGACTGGACTAAAAAGAGTAACGTGACTAAAACTAATAAAAACTGAAATGACAGCTTGACACAAAGACTAGACTAAATCTAAAATTAAAACAGGCAGCCTAAAACAACACTAGTGCTGAGCCTGTGGTAGATCTGTAAGCAAGCGTCAATGCCTTGAACTTGATGCGAGCAGTGTGTGGTAGCCAGTGCAAAGAGATAAAGAGAGGCATGACGTGAGCCCTTTTGGGCTTGTTAAAGACAAGTCGTGCCACAGCGTTCTGAATCATTTGTAGATGTTTGACTGCGCATGATGTAAGTACAGCCAGGAGAGCATTGCAGTAATTAAGCCTAGAAATTACCAGGGCCTGGACGAGAAGCTGTGTTGCATGCTCAGAAAGGAAAGGCCTTATCTTCCTGATGTTGTGCAATGCAAACCTGCATGACTGAGCTCTGAGAATGTCTTTGAAGGTCAAATGGTCATCAAAGGCTACTCCAAGATTTCTGAACGACCTTGATGGGGCAATTGATGTTGAACCTAGCTGGATGGTGATATCGTGCTGTAGAGTCGGATTGGCAGGGAAGATGAGAAACTCAGTCTTTGCCAGGTTGAGTTGCAGGTGATGTTCTTTCATCCATGCCGAGATGTCCGCCAGACAGCTTGAGATTTGTGCAGCTACTGTGGGATCATCTGGTTGAAATGAAAAGTAGAGCTGTGTGTCATCAGCATAGCAATGGTAGGAGAAGCCATGTGCCTGTAGGATGGGTCCCAGTGATGTAGTGTATATGAAGAAGAGGAGAGGTCCAAGCACTGAGCCCTGAGGAACCCCTGTGATCAGTTGATGTGCTTTGGATACCTCCCCTCTCCAGGCAACCCTGAAAGACCTACCTGTGAGATAGGATCCAAACCAGTAGAGTGGAATCCCTGTGATGCCCAGTGATGAGAGGGTGGACAGAAGAATCTGATGATTCACAGTATCAAAGGCAGCAGATAGATCAAGGAGAACTAGAACTGAAGATTTGGAATCAGCTTTCGCAATCTGCAGGAATTCAGTGACAGTAATGCAGTCTCGATTGAGTGACCGCTTTTGAAACCAGATTGGTTGATGTCCAGCTTATTATACTGTGAGAGGAAAGATTAAACCTGGTGGAAAAAAAATTGTTCAAGTGTTTTCGTTATGAATGGTAGGAGAGAGACAGGTCTGTAACTATTTACAAGTAACGTATTTAATTATTTATTAAAACGAAAAAGTTGTGCTTATGTGGGAGATGCAGGTTTAAGTCTAGTTGTCACATGCCTGTCCTGTCTTGTGTAGCACATGTGGTGTTTTGTTATTTTGGGCCATGTGCTCGTGTCTCTGTCTGATCCCTCCCCCTTGTTATCAAATTAGTGTTTGATTTCTCCCACCTGTTCCCTCATGATTAATTATCCTTTATAGTCTCCTTGTGTTTTGCAGTCTGTTGTCGGTTCGTTGTCTATCGTCTCCCGTTCCCCATGATCCTGTTCCTGGTATGTTTTAGAGTTGGTTTTTGTTGTTTTGGTTTTATGTTTTCCCCCTCGTGGGTTTTGTTTTGTTATTATATTTGTTACTTTTGTTAATAAATAATCTTACCCCGCACTTGAGTCCTCACCCAGTTTTTCTTTGGTTTAACGTGACACTAGTCTGCAATAATTCCCCTAGCTCTCACATTCAGTAAGTAGGCCTAAATACCGCAAGCTCAGCAAATCAGTATTATGAATTTTATACCTAGACGTGTTGCACTTTAACACCCATTAGTAAAGATGGTATCTTTCAAATTGCACTTCTCCAGGTACAGACCTTGTTTAAAAGAAGCTATCATGTAGCCTTTTAATCTCCAGTTCAATAAAATATTAGGTATCCGACATTCAGAAGTCATTCAGTGTCTCCCAAATCTGTTATAAGAGATTCTAGCTTCTGTCAAGGCCAAAAACATGGATTCTAAGTTGCCAAAGAGCCATAAGACAGTGCCCTTCAAACATTCTGGAATGATAAGTCTCTAATTCATCTGAGCATCTCTCAGTTGCAGGTGTATAGATTGCATGTCTTATATAACGGATAAAAGATCAATCTACAAACCAACTAGCTAATGCCAATTTGAGCCTGAAAGCACAAAAAGAATTCCTGGGGATCAGGAAGCTTTATATCACTGGCACAGTGATAGTCTCAGAGTTCATACAGTACATGCACTTGCACATGCACATGCAATACAAGCATAGCAAGGCTTTGTCTGCGTGCCATTAATGACAAGAACTGTCTTGTGGAAATAAATATTGCACATCAATAAGGGAAGGGTGGACAGCACTCTATACTGAACATATGAAAGTGTTTATAGTGGTTTTGAGAACTCTTTTATGATCAATACAATTTCAGCACAAAAGAATCTGCACAAAAGTGTGCTTTAGTATTCTGACAGTAACTGTTACAAATTTCACAGACAACAAAGACAAAAATATAGATAAACAAACTAGTCGACCATTTTGACTAGAGATCAACTAATTTTTACAACCAATTTGATACCGGCTATTTTGCAACCCAGCCATATAAATGATTCATAATATGCCGGTCCCAAGCCTGGATACATAGGGAGGGGTTGAGGAAAGAAATGGTGAGCTATCCTGTAAATAAAAACAGAATACCTTATAGCAAGTTTTCAAAGTGCTTTAGATATGGATACCAACACCGGACAGTCCAGGCTGGATGGTTGCATAGTGACTGGGGAAGACCAAGGGCCGGTTCCTATTAGTCAGGGAGAGTATGACGCAATTGGGGGAAATCCCTTGGAAAGCACAATAACTGATGGTGCCTGTGTCGAAAGGAGCAGCCTGCACTGCATAAAGAAATATCAAATTGGAACATGGGATTTTAGAGGCATGTCCCTTGGCAAATCGGAAAAAGTGAAAAGGGAAATGATCAGAACCAACATAGCCACATCCTTGGCATAAGTGAACTACATTGGACGGAAAATGGTCATTTTCAGTCGGAAGACTCCATAAAAATTGTTCACTCAACTTAACTTTTTGAGTTATCTTTTTATAAATTCAATTTACTTAAAATATTAAGTTTTAAACTTGACAACTTTAAAGCTTGAACTTATGAAGTTTAGTTGGAATAACTTTATGAAAGTAAGGTGAACTTTTCAGTGCAAAATTTCACTGTAAAAATGTTTTTTGGTCACTCAACTAAAACTTTTATTTACTTAGAATATTAAGAATATACATTTTTTAAAATAAATTTAGTTGGAATAACTATGAAAGTAAGGTGAACTTACTTTAAGTTTTCAATACCAGTTCATGTTTATTTCAACTAATTAGGCTTATTTTATTAGTTCAACCAAATTCTTTTATTTCAATTGTTCTTTTATTTCAGCTGTAAATAATTCTTATATTTCAAATAAAAAAAATGTTTTATTCTCATTTAACTTCTGCAAACAATAAGTGATCTGATGTCAACCATTGAAACATATGAACTGCAAATCAAATCAATACAATTTTTCAATATCTCAGCAGTTGATGATCAAACAGCTCCAAAAACAGCATTAACAGCTTCACGTATTACGAACCAGTTTAAGTTGTTTCTCAGAATGAAATACTAGGTTTAGTTCAATTTAATGTTGATTTTTTTTATCACCATTATAGTGAATAGTGTTTGCTTTAGTTGAGCACTTGACCTTGGCTTTTGTTAATCTAATTCTTTTTCAACAATTGCAATAGTGTTTCATTAAGATCACTTGTGCTTTGAGAAAGTAGACTAGCTGAAGTTGTCAGTTTTTACAACATTCAAATGCTTGTTGTACAGCTCTTTAAATGGCTGTCTCAAAGCAAATACAATAGTTGAGAGGTTGAGGCATTACTGAACTGTAAAAAATGCTTTTTTTTAACTAAACAAATTCAGCTGTGATAGAAAAATAACTAATGCATTAACACTGATACAAACAGAGAATATCTGAAGCAACATCTTTTGTGCAACAATTTCAAACTGAAGACATCAACACTCATAACACAAACCTTAACAATGGTGACAATCAGATAAACTCCGAACATCACAAAACAAGCTTCTAAAATTCATGCCGCAACGCATGCTGGGATCCATAGATGAGTTTTGATTGGTGCACCTAGAATGTCCTGCAGCATGAAGATTTTTGTCACCATTGTTGAGATTCATATGTTAATTCTTGATGTATGCGTGTCTAAACGATACAGTAGTTCAAAACTTTTTGTCTAGCATTTTCTTTTAAATTCTTGTAGTTATCATATTGCCAAAAAACTGTTGAAGCTAACACTGCAGTATCACAAGGTCAGTAGTAGAAAGTTTAGATGCATAACACTAAACCCTAACCCTAAATCAGTGATTAGGTGATCAGTGAATCAAACCAGTTTATGATGATTATAGCATCATCAATAAGTAGCAAACATCACCCAATCTCATCTTATGCTGGCTTTCCCAAGTGAAAAATAAATATACCAAAATGTATATATTTATTTTATGCTAAGTATACTACAAATACATTTACATATTTACTTAACATAAATACTCTGCAATTGTATTTTTGGTATACTAAATTGATATACTTAAAGTCTGCTTAATTGACTAACTGACTAACTAATTTTGTACTAAATGCACTTAAGTTATCAGGAAGTAGTGCTGAGGTCCGACTAAAGATATACTTAAGCATATTTGGTTGCGCTAAAGTAGAACTATTGCAAGTATACTTCAGGTACACTTTAAATATCTTGCATTTATTATACAGAGATCATACTATCCTTACTAATAGTGATATTAAAACACATTTTAGGCTTAATATTAAGAAATGTGCATTGTGCAGTAAAGAAGTAGGGGTGAGCAGGGCACAACATAACGCGGGGTTAGTTGTAACACACATGGTTTAAAACTTTCCACACATGCCAGCATGACGAAACTTAGTGTATTTACTAGTGGCCATATCAACACTATATAGAGAAAAAATTGCACAAAAATTAAAAAATCTTTGGAAGATATCACAGAACATTTATTTAACCATAACAAAAATACATTTCCTACTTAAGTACATTTTTCATCTCTGTTTTTTGTGTTTATGTAAAATTAGACAAATCTGATATTATTTTAATCTTATATCTGTTATTTAACAGTTGAGATAGTTCTTTAATGCTGACCTAACCAGCAGAAGACACGAGCCGGGTTTAAATCCCAGTTGCGCAGGCCCAGTTGTGCCCCTATTAGAAATATGCTATTCTATTCTATACTTTTATGAATTGTATTGAGAAACCATGAGAAAAATGTGAATAAAAACTGAGAGTCAATGTTCAGAAATTATTAATTATTATGTTTTGAACTGTATAGCTGTGTTTTGCAGTGTGTTTGTTGTCAAACTTAAAAATAAGTTTATTTTTAATTATTAAAAAATGCTATATTTTTTTTTTTTTCAAAAAAGTTAATAATTGTATTTTATTGACAAAATATTTTATTTTGTCTTGCATGTTTTTTCTATTAGATCAGATATTGTAAGCTGTAATTTGGTCATGTTATAATGTGCCCCTCTCATGTTATGAAAAGAATGTTCCATTCTTTCAGGGTATATCAAGAAAAAAGTATACACTGTATTAATAAAAAACAAAACCACATAATTGTACTAGACGTGTGAAATTAAAGTGGGAAAAAATAAATACTCTGAACCCCAAGTGGATTTACACAAACTTAAAGTCAAAAGCGTTAGGTTGTGCCCCGCTCTCCCCTACTCCAAATAAACTTTAATTATAATATTTATATTAGTACACCTCAAGTGTTACATGTGTGCTGTTTTTGTGTTTTTCATTGTGACCTAGTTTTCCCCTGTCAGTCCTGATTAGTCATGTCTTTCACCTGTGCCCTGTTAATTAGCTCCCTCATGTGTTCTAGTATTTATACTCCTGGGGGTGTATTATAGAAACGTTCTATCTTAGGTCTTAACTTAAGATATGATAAGTTAATTTAGGATTTTTCACAATTTCGTATTACAGGAGCAAATCTTAACTTGATTTAGGATTCTTATCCTATCTTACAAAATCTCATCTTATCTGTAGTTAGGAAATCTTAAACCGCTCCATCTAGTTCGGTAATCAACTGTCAGGTCTGTTACCAAGCAACCAACAATGGGTAAACTGCTTCTGAGGTAAACCTAAAATCAAAATGGAGAAACAACGGCGTGCTTTTAATTTCAGTGCGGCAGAGATTGAAATTTTGATAAACTTAATTGAAAAGTTAATACCTGTTTTAAAGTATTTTTTGTCGAGTTAGGATGCTTCTGTAATACCCGTTTCCTATCCATAGTTAAGATAAGATTATGCATTTTAAAAATGTCATTCTGTAATAGCTTTTGTCCTAAATGCGGTCCTAACTGAAATTGCCATGGTTACCAAACAGATAAGATAAGATTCTAAAGTTAAGATGTTTCTGTAATACACCCCCTGGGCTGAATCCGAAATCGCCTCCTAAACCCTCATTCACTAATCCCTATGTTAGTCCACTAATATAGTTCACTTGAAGGAGTGAATAAAAACGAGTGAGTGAATTCATACAGCCGTTGTGTGTACATCAGTTTTAAGTTACACTCGTTATTGCGGTGCAATGTGGGATTGAATGAGTGCACTCAATAACGTCCACTATGGTTTCGGACACCACTACAAATGGCTGTCCCCTTAAACAATGCTCTATTTGAGGGTATAGGGGGCGATTTCGGATTCAGCCCTTGTTTCTTTCAGTCAGTGTCCGATCTCGTCAATGTTCAGGTGTGTTTTGTTATGTTATGTTATGTTCTGTTCTACGTGTTTGCATTAAAGTACTATGTCCTGGATTCCTTCGTCATCATGAGCTTCTGTGACTCAGTCACCCGTGACATCAAGCAATATGTCAGTAAATATGTTAATGGATTTGTAGTATACTTAGTATGAAATAAATGTATTTTAAACACATTTTGGTATAGGTTTTTTTTTCCACTAGGGTTCTTTGCTACAACAAATGTGTTTTCTAAACACACTGTTAGAGCAGCCAGAGTAAAAATAAATGAAAAAGTCATGGATCAAGTGCCCAACTAAAGCAAACGCTATTCACCATAATGGTGACTTCAAACAAAACTATATATAATAAATAAGTGAAGCTGGTAATGCTGTTTTTGGAGTTGTTTAATCATCCTCTGCTGAGATATTGAGAAACGTAATTGATTTGATTTGCAGTTATGCTTCAATGGCTGACATCAGATCGCTTATTATAGAAATGAATTTAAATGGGAATGAAAAAAGTGTCAACCGAAACATGACTGAAACATTTGAGATAAAATAGTTATTTATTTGAACTAAGTAAATAAGCTAGGATAGTTTAAATGAACACGAACTTTGGTATTGAAAACTTAAAGTTCACCTTACTTTCATAAAGTTATTCCAACTAAACTTGTCAAGTAGTAATACTTAATATTCTAAGTAAATACAACTTAACTGAGTCAATGCAAAAAGATTACTCAAAAAGACAAGTTAAGCAAAATAAACATTTACACAGTGTTCTTTTCTGAAAATGACAACCTTAGGAGGAAAGGAGGTGCCGTTATTGCAAGCGGGCATGTAAACACCAAAGAAGGATCTTCTTTATGTATGCAAATGTAGGCAAAGGAGAAGATACAAGAATCGTAGGGAAGTTTGGTTTGGGAGAAAGGAATGATGTTGGTGATCAACTGGTTCAATTCTGCCAGTAACATCATTTCAGGATCATGAACACGAGGTTTATTCAACCCAATTGACGATTGTACACGTGGACCTCAACAAATGAAAAACATCAGATCATGAAGACAGCAGCTAGTGAAGAAATGAAGTTTAAAATCAATGATGAGGAAAATCAGGATTTCATCTTCCTCGGATCAAAAAATTGACCGAGATGGAAAATCCACTCCTGAAATTAAGCGCAGGGTCGCATTGGGCCATACTGCAATAGTTGGCATGAATAAGATCTGGAAGAGCAAAAGCATCACTCAAACTACCAAATGCAGATTAATCAGAACCATATTTATTGTATTTATTTTTTTACAATAACATTGTATGGGTGTGAGAGTTGGACATTAAGAAAGGTCGATAGAAGGAAAATCAATTTGAAATGTGGTGCTGGCAGAAAATTTTACAAATACCATGGACAGCCAGTAAAACAAATAGAGAAGTACTGGATTGCAAAAAAACAGGCATGTCAATAGAGTGTGAAATAAGACTACAAATATCTTATTTTGGCCATGTTATGCGTGCAAACTCGCTAGAGAAATCTGTAATGTTGGGGATGGTCAGTAGAACCAGAAGAAGGGGACGGCAAAGAACTCGCTGGCTTGACACCATCAAAACAGACACCATTATGAACATTAAACAGTTGAAAGAAGCAGGACAGACGATTGTACACGTGTACATTGTACACGCATGGAGAATGTTTGTCCAGTGTCGCAGAGAGCCAGACACGACTGAATGGATAGATCAGCATTTTTGTGTATATATATATATATATATATATATAATTATAAATAAAATAATAATAATAATAATAATAATAATAATAATAAATAATAATACTGTCAAAGGTTGATTGTAGTAATCCAATAAGAGAGATGTGTGACACAGAATAAACGAAAATAACACTTTTTTAATAAACACTAGGAACAAATGAACACTTATACATCAACGTAACATTAACACAAGACCAAGTACAGAGGACAACTAAAGGCTTAAATACACAGAGAGATCATCAACAAAAAAAGGTAACAGATGTGGACGAATTAGAAACCATGACAACTGATAAATGACTAGACATCAGACATATGGTGAACAAAGAAAACTAAGATTAAGAAACTAAACAAGACACTGAACAGTGAAACTGAACATGGCTGACAATCACATAGTGAAATATAATATTTTGGTCCATCTGCCTAACCCTACTGTGACCTGTAAATTACAATGAGAGCATATGGCAGAAATAGAGGAAGAAAAGGGCTGGTGAGAGGTCAGCTGTGCCAACTGTGACATGACGCAAGCTGTGCATGCACGTCACCATGATGAGTTTGGCATTAATCTCAGAGAAAGAAAACAAACACAGGAATAGTGAATAAAAAGTGAGCAGGTGTGTATGCAAGCATTAATGTGAACAATGAGCTTCAATGCTTTAAAGATGCTGCTGAGACCACATAAAACAAAAACACCAAAACTGCTTCAAATGAACCCACACATTACTTCTCTTATTTAACTTCCCATGAAATAGAGTTCTCAGGCTTTCGGATTTCAATTAATGTCTGTTAGCTTTAAAGAGACAGTTCACCCAAAAATGAAAATTCGCTGTTAATTTACTCACCCTCAGGTGATTTTTTTCTTCAGTAGAACAGTAAAGAAGATTTTTAGCTAAAACCGTGGTCCTCTGTGATTCATATAATCGAAGTCAATGGAAGCCATCACTTTGAGACAATAATAAAAAAACATGCACTATGCAGACAAAACAAAATTAACACCTGCGGCTCCTGACGATACATTGAGGTCTTAAGAAGTGAAACGATTGGTCTATGCAAGAAACTGGACATTATTTACAACATTTTTACCTCTAATCCACAACCTTGGCAAACAGTCCTGAATGCTTTCACAACAGTCTGCAGCGACCTCACACGTGAGCGGACGCTGTTTGTTTACTACAGAGAGGAAGGGGTGTGTGTTCACCAGCAGTACAAACGTCTAAACTGTTTAAAAGTACCGGTCAACACAATGGCTGATGATTTCGATGTAACACTAGACAACATGACATTTTTTGCACAACCATACTTGTTTGAACCAGAATACTCTGATTAAGAATTAAGAGAGATGGAGGAATCATCAAGCCTCAGGGAGACAGAGGTCTCTTGAAACATGGTGGTGTTCTTGTTCTAAGTGTCATGCTATGACAGAGCCTCTGTTCACGAATGGAACATTGCAATGCCACAACTCAAAGAAATCAGTGAGGCAGATGCCGAGAGTAGTAAAGAAATCAGTGAGGCTGCTCCCTCTGTGAGGTTGCTCCCGCACATACGTCATTTTGCGACAGGAAGTTCGCACTGCGAAGTGTTGTGAACACACTCAGGACCGTTTTTTAAAATAATGTTCAGTTTCTTGCACAGACCAATCGTTTCGCTTCTTAAGACCTCAATGTATCGACAAAATTTTGTTATGTCTGCATTTGTTGTTTTTTTTATCTCAAAGTGATGGAACCCATTGACCATTATATGAATCACTGAGGACCACGGTTTCAGCTAAAAATCTTCTTTACTGTTCTACTGAAGAAGAAAAAAGTAATCTATATCTTGAATGGCTTGAGGGTGAGTAAATTAACAGCAAATTTTCATTTTTGTGTGAACTATCCCTTTAAATTCCATAAACTCAGCAGAAAAATAAACATCCCCTTTTCAGGATACTGTATTTTAAAGATAATTTTGTAAAATCCAAATACATTTTACAGATCTTTATTGGAAAGTGTTTAAACAAATGTTTTTCAGGCATGTTAAATGAACTTTAAACAATAATTGCATGATCACCTGTGGAACAGTCCTTAAGACATTAACATTTTTAGAAAACTTGCAAATGCCTTGGTGGGAGAGGGAGATAACATCTCATAGCAAGAACAGGCAAATCTGGTTCAGTCCATGAGGATGGAATGCACTGTAGTCCTTTAAAGCAGCTTGTAGCCACACCAGATACTGACTGTTACATTTAATATCGACTCCCCCCACCCTTCCCTTTCCTTGGGGAAATCCCCAACAAAGTGCGTGGACGAGGCAAGTTTATTTGGACAGACCCTTGACCCCTCGATTCTGACTGAGGGAGCAATTCTCTCATATGTACACTTCAGGCAGATCCATAGACCACAATGCAACATGATTATGATGTCACAACAGCAACTCCCATAGCAGATTCCAAGCGATCAAGGGCTTGGATAGTTCCATTTAAACCCATTGCAAGGGCTCCGGCAGTAGTGGGCACTCGTGCAACGTAAGCAGTGATGTACATCCAAGTGAACGCAGCCCTAAACCAAAGTAAGAAACAAGCACAAACCCTTCCATATGCCTTACCCAAATTGCTTATTTCAATAGGAAATGTGTCTACAGGAAAGACACGCTCAGTGATGTCATTTTTAGGGTTCCAATCACTAAAGGAGCTGATTTTCTTCTTCCTTATTTTTTTCTTATTCAAAGAGTGCAGTTTTTCTCCAGGCATCAGCATAACAAACGTGAAATTGATTTTATACAAGTTTACTAAACAAGAAGTTGACCCACTTTATATTAGGTGGCCTTAACTACTATGTACTAACATTTAAATTAATCATTTGATACAATGCACTTATTGTTTGATACAGTGTACATACATGTTTTTACATTGTACTTTACCTGGATGTAATTACATCTGTAATTAATTTCCCCCAATTACATTTGTAATTACACTGTTGACACTTCCCTTACACCTAACCCTACCCTTAAACTTACCCATACCACCACACCTGTCCCTAACTTTACCTGTATCCCACCTCAATATCAGCAAAAGTGTTTTGCAATACAATATGAACACAATAAGTACATTGTACTTAGTTTTTGATGTAAGTACATAGTACTTAAGGCCACCTAATATAAAGTGGGACCCAAAAAGTTAATAAGTGACTTACATTTTAGACACTGTTCCGCCAACGAAAATAGTTCAAAACAAAGCCACAGAATTGTAATTGCATCTCTGAGCAACACACAGAGATGTTACTGAATGAATCAGCTTTTTGAATGAATCAGCTGAATCAATGATTCGATGACCTAAGATAGATTAAGACGGTCAAATGCTTCATTCCTGAATGAATCAGCCGTTTGAACGAATTGGTTGAATCTCAATGACTCGCTCGTTAACCAAGCCTGCAGCACTACTGTTAAAAACTGAAGCCAACGCACCTCGATCGCCCCCAGGTGGTTGGTCCCAGTATAGCTCATAACCCCCGCCCCTCCATGTATTCTACTGGATGCGAGACAAACTAAACAATAAAATTACACTTCATATATTTTTTTGCCAAAGTTGGATTCTGTCATTTTAGGCAATTCTTATCACGCTGATTACATTTCAAGTGTTCGTTTTTTAAATAAGTTTAGTTTTAGTTAGTTATTTGCATGATGTCATGATGGACAGCTGAGATTGACGGCTTTTTCAGGGTTTTTTAGGAGGAGATTGGAGCTTTAGCTTTAATTTCTACATTTCCATAACTGTTTATTTCACACCAACATAATAAATTGTTCTGCATCTGCGAGAGTGTGGGTGGGCTTTTGATATCGCGCCTCTACTTCCTGCTCTCTACTGCGCAGACTCCGGTCCCGAGGTCACTACTGCGCACACTCTGTCCCAAATCTGCACAAGATGTCAGCGCCATATTCAGACCTCCGGAGGCTTCACTTTTCTTCAGTGGAAGAGAATGAAGTCGCATCGCCCATGGTCTATGTCGTTAACAGTGAATTGCTGCCACCTACTGGCAGTTTTAATTTAACATTTAAAGTATCTTCATGTTTTAAAGGTGTCATGAACTGGCTTTTAAAAATTTTTTATACTGTTGTCTGAGGTCAACTTATGACATTCGTGTGGTTTTTACATTCAAAAACATCATAATGAAAGAAAGGAATGTTATTTCACTATTTAAGACGTTTTGGTAGCCCGTCTGGAAAACAAAGTTCATCCATGCATTCATAATACTGGAATCCGAATGAAGCTTATGCGGTATGTTTATTGCTTAGAATTTCGATCCGGTTTAGCTCTATGTAGGCCTATGTCATGTCACGAGTCGGTGGGCGTGGCTACAGAATCAGGCGTTGTTCTTATTATGTTGAAGCTGTGTTTCAGCATACGATGACGTCAAGGGTCGACATATTCAGAGATTGATTGTTTTCTGGGCCTGGTGTCAATAAAAGCTTTTCTTTGACTAACAAGGAAGTTTTCAGCTCTGAAACTTACAGGATATTCTTATATTACCATGACCTTTTATACATCAAAAGCTCAAGGGAAAGTTGATTTCTCAATTCATGACCCCTTTAAATCATTTCAATTGTCAATATTCAATGTTTTATGTTTAAAAAAAAACATTATTTATGCATTTGTAACTGCAGGTTATTAATTTGTCACCTCTGAGCTGCATTAAACGGTGTAAATGCATCTAAATGCCACTTCAGATGCAGCTTCTGTGTTTCCTCTCCTTTGCAAAGATGAATTTTGTTGATACTTGTTTAATTTGATTGGTAACAGCCCTATTGTGTCTTATTATTATAATTACATTTAATTACATTTAATTACATTTTGACAAAAGACGCATGTAAATAATTAGGTTTCTAAATAAATTTATAAGGGTAAAAATGTCCATAAAAAGGTAAAAATCAAAAAATCAATTTAAAGGTATTGGAAAAAATGATTTCACCCCAGAATATGAAGAATATCAAAAACAGCCGTCCATGACAGTCCAATAACACACTCAGCAAAATATTTATTAATTAATTATCGTTATCGAGAAAATCCCAGAAAATATTGAGATATCATTTTTTTGTCAATATCGCACACCACTACACACACGCATACAACTCTAGGTGGTGCTATAATAATGCAATTTTGCATTTTGGATCATAACTTTGGAACCCTACGGGATAGAAACAAAATTTTCCCCAAGAAACCTTGAGTCAAGTCCTACATAATGTATCTCCAATTTCATTTCTGGCTATAAAGTTCTTCCGTCATTTTGAATTTTCATAAAAACCTACTTTTTCGAACTCCAACAGCCGTTGGTCTGATCTTCACCAAAATAAGCATATAACAGCTAGAGACAGGGCTGGCAAAAAGCTATCAAAAGAATTTTGATTCATCAAAGCATTGCAAAGTTATAAGTTAATTAATTGGTCAGGCAACGCCCATTTTTATGAGTTGACCTATAGCTGCTGGACACAATGTCCAAGCTTAACAAAAGTTTCCATTTGCACACCAAGTTTCTTAAAATTCTGCCAATGGGGGCGCTACAACAAAAAAAAAAACATTATAACTCCACAACTGTATGATCCATTAAGTTGGTATGCACATTCTTTGATGGACAATCCTAACATATTCTCTAACATGACTCGGGCCCCCAGCCGAGTTGGCCACCAGCAGCCAATCAAATTTCAACGACTAATAACTTAAAACCTGAATGGCCTACCATTACAAAAAATATATATATTTGTACATCTTGAATATGAATGTGTACCAATTTTTGTGACAATCAGCCACAAGGTGGCGCTACAATAAGGAACTATGTCGTAGCTAATAACTCCAAAGCCGTGTGTGACAATTCTTATTTCTTCAAAACCCTTTCTTTAAGCACTCATTTTTATGATTAGATAAAAACTTTATCCACCATTGTAATTTGTTTTTTTTTTTAAAACTACTTTTTCGAACTCCTCCTAGGCCGTTTGTCAGGCCTTCACTAAACTCTGCACACATCAGCTCTAGATCATGCTGACAAAAGTTATGAAAAGAATTTTGATCTATTAAACAGTTTAGGAGATTTTTGTGTCTAGTATGACAGTCATGAAACAGGAGGTGAGACACGTAGATGAAAAGAACAGGTTTTTATTCAAGGTTAGATTTTAATCTTTTGTTCGTCAAAGAGGTAAGTGAAGAGCATAAGCAGTTCAATGGACAGAATGAGCACACAGATGAGATCCAGTTTGATAGACTGGTTGCTTAAGAAGGTAGGTAAACACTAGGGGAACCGAAAAACCGCGATACACCACCCACGGTACGAACCGCGATACTCTCATGTCGAACCAAATGCGCCCCGCCCCCTGCTGCCCCGGCTCAAGGAATGATCGCTCAAGTTGCATGGTGGAAGGACAAAGAAAGCTAGTTTCCCCATTTAGCCAGGTTGGCTAAATGCTACCTTGGAGTCCCTGTGGTCCCCAGTGAGAGGATGTTCTCTACAGCAGTGTTTTTCAACTGGTGGGTTGCGAGACCCTTCTGAGTGGGTCGCGGAGTGCCTGAGAAAAATGTGTTGTCCCGATTCAGTATCTGCGGTCAGATGATATGTTGTAAGGCTATATGTCAGTGTCATTTTCGTAGCTTGTTACGAAATAAAAAGTCTCTTTCACCTCAGAAAACCGAACTTTCCTGTCCTGTCCTGACCTGCTGTCAGCTGTTATACCGCACTTGTAGCGCACACTCTTCAATTAGACGCGCAAATGCGGCGGCACGCTGTATATCATAAAGCGCAAGAGAAACTACAAGCAACGTTACGTTGTCAATTCGTAAGTCATGAAATAAAAGTAAAGTACCAATAAATCACTTAACTGGTACGACGTGTGTTAGCTAGGAAGGATTTGCGTGCAGGGATGATGTTCATTCTATTCATCAGGAGCAGTTTTCATGTTTCATTAACAGTTCATGATGTATTGTGTATTCGCCATGGTAATGGTTTCCATAACCCCAAAATGCCACTTTGTTATTTTGTATATTTTTAAATTAGTGTGGTGGCTACTTTATTGTATTAACAAAAACTGCGATTTAATAGCTTTACCTTATAGACCTGTTTATTCATGAGTATTAGTCATATTCATACATACATGTTTTGCTTTTTTTATATATATATATATATATATTAAAGGGGACATTGTTACAGCACAGAGAGCAAGCCCCTCACCTGAGAATGTGGACATGATGGTGTTTTTGAAGAACTTAAACCTTATTGAACATTTTAAATGTATGGTCTACAGTGGAGGCATTTAATTCATTTTAGTTTACTCGGGTATGCTAACTGCTCTAAAGAAAACGTAAAGCCAATGTATAAAGTTAATAAAGATAAAGTTAATAAGTTAAATTATTATTGTTGTCGTTATTAAGTTAAAAGTGAATCTAGTGTTATTATTGCTGGTGCCCTGCCATAAACCCTGCCCCCACAGCAAACAGAATAGAACCGAAAGAATTGTGGCTCCAAAACCGTGATATAAACCAAACTGTGGCATTGATGTATCGTTACACCCCTAGTAAACACAGGTGAGTAGTCGGGGTAAGTTCACTCTCATGTAGAGACTGAGGAGACCGGATTATGAGTGAGTGTGAGCTGTGTGCTTATGAATAGTGTTTAATGAGAGAGTGACGGGTGTGGCATGTTAGTATTCCGGTGAATGTGAACAAGTGGGTGAAGCTAAAGGACCTGGGGGCGTATTACAGAAACTTTTTATCTTAGGTCTTAACTTAAGATATGATAAGTTAGTTTATTTTTATTTTTTTTACAATTTTGTATTACAGGAGCAAATCTTAACTTGATTTAGGATTCTTATCCTATCTTACAAAATCTCATCTTATCTGTAGTTAGGAAATCTTAAACCGCTCCATCTAGTTCGGTAATCAACTGTCAGGTCTGTTACCAAGCAACCAACAACGGGCAAACTACTTCTGAGGTAAACCTAAAATCAAAATGGAGATACAACGGTGTGCTTTTATTTTCAGTGCTGTCAATCTCCATTAAAAAGTTAAAGCCTGTTTAATAAATCGCCTTTTGCAAAAAAAAAAAACGAATAAGGCGTTAGTCACTTAAAGAATGACCGGCAATGCTCCGTGACGGTTCGTTGGCCTCTGTAAATGCGGTCCTAAATGAAATTGCCATGGTTACCAAACAGATAAGATAAGATTCTAAAGTTAAGATGTTTCTGTAATACGCCCCCTGGTGCGGATGGCATGCTGACTGAATCCATGAAAATGACCCATTATGACTATTATGTCTATATCTTGTGTGCACAAAGTCCAAACATCTCTAAACTTTGTACATATGGAGAACAAAGCCCTATTCGGACGGGATTCGTTTTAAGGGTAGATGGAGTAATGTAATTTTACCACAGGATGTCTGTAATATTAATGGCCAATTCGCACGGGATAAGAAATCTCAGTAAAACTAGCTGAAGTGGGAGGGGTAACTCGATTTACGCACTGCCGTCACCTCCCTGTCATCGTGCGTATTAAGATGCTTCCTGATATCGTGTGTGCAAACACATATAATCTATATAAAACCTATATATAACAGTTAGGTCCGGTCGAACGATGTCTTAATTAAATTAATTAAATTCTGATTGGATTCTGTTGGTAATAGTCACTTACTACCTAAAGCTAAAAGAAGTTCTGTGCCTCTAACAAGTGCTTTTGACCTTTTTTTTTTATATCTGAATGGTAAGCAGAAAACATTTGAGGATAGCCACAGACTTGAGGTTAGTACCACCACCTAGAACGCAACTGAATGCTTTTTCAAACGCGGAAAACTACTTTTGAACAGGAAATATTTACGTACATATTTACAGCGGGTCTATTCGGACGGGAATAGTATTACCTGAGATAATTTTTCCGGACCTTTTTACAGAAGGTAAAAGTCACAATAATCTTTACTGACATTGTCCATAATGATTACTGAGATGGCACATTCGAACGGGACTAAAATCACTGAGAAGCTCTTTACCCCAACTCTCCAAGTTAAACTAATCCTGTCCAAATAGAGCTCAAGTCATTCTGAGCAAACATGCTTAGTTTCATTTATGTATGATGCTTGGGAGGCTAACAGCAAATTCTAAACTATCAGCCATTTCAACTGAAATATGATTATATCTTCACATTTCATTTGAAATTGTCCTGTGACATCCATGTGATTAATCTGAATTGAAATGTTGAATATGAGTCCACACATACACCACACATATTATGATCAAACCCTAACTTTCAGTGAAGTGTCAAGATGGACTTTGCAATAAAAACCACATCATACGATACATTTCAATTGGATCGCTAATCATCGTCATGGGACATCAGTGCTTGTAACCCGATGATTGCCACTTTCGGCTTATTCAGTGGTTGATCATCTCCTAACAAGGCCACATAATAATGTCTGGGTAGATCAGATGTTAAGCAAACAATCAATTATCACAATCAACGTGTTGGGTCCAGGAGAAATGGGCAGGAATAAATATCTGAGTGACTTTGACAAAGGCCAAATTGTTATGGCAAGGCGACTGGGTCAGAATATCTCTGAAACAGCAAGGCTTGTGGATTGCTCCTGGTCACCCCTTTATGACTATGGTGTTCCCTGGTGGAAGTGGCCTCTTTCAGCAGGATAATGCACCATGCCACACTGCACACATTGTTCATGAATGGTTTGAGAAACATGATGAAAAGTTCATCCTCCAAAATCTGCATAGAGCAATCCAATTGAGTATCTGTGGAATGTGATGGATTATCACGTTCGATCCATGGTTTCGATCCAAGTAGGGCTGCAAGAACTAATTGATAAAATCGATAATAATCGATAATGAAAATCATTGACAACGAATGTCATTATCAGTCACGTCTGCCCACCGGGCACGGAAAACTTCCGCCAGTCGCGTCAAATCACAGCACCAAATAAGGCACTTCTATGGACAAAATGCATCTAAAAATAGTGTAGGAAAAAGAGTGAGCTGCTGCTGGAAAGGTACGTGATCCAAGCTGCCCAAAACATGAGAATTCTTTATTTTAAGCTTCAACCTAATGCATTAGTGTAATGTTTAACATGGCTTACCCCGTCAGGCGAGTATTTCCATTTTGCTCGTCCTGACAGTTTGTGTTAAACTTCAGACTTTACTGAATGAGCGCCTGCACGCGCATGTCAAACAGATGGGACGTTAGAATCGTTAGTTGCAGCCCTACTTGAAAGATCTGCTGCTAATGCCAAATACCACAGGACACCTTCATGCCTCGGGCCGTTTTTGGCAGCACGTGGTGGAACAACAGCATATTAGGCAGGTGGTCATAATGTTTTGGCTCATCAGTGTATACATGCTCATGCACATGTATGTCTTATGTAAAGCACTTTGTAAACAATAAATGAAAAGGTGCTATATAGCTATATAACGTTTTAATTACTTTATATTTTTGGTGCAGAAACACTATAAGCGGACTTCAGGAAAAAATTATAAATTAAATTGTAAAACAAATTATAAAACAAATATTGAAAAAAAAATACCTTTAACAAATAACAAAGAAAGTTTTTTTTTAATTCAGTGTCCAAATGAAAGCGTTTTTGAGGCTGGCTGTCATGTGACTCATTCTCACCCTGAATGGCCCTGATTTGGAACACTTTCCTCATCGAGAGACTCTCACTGCCCTAGAACAGCCGGCTGCATGTAGATTTCAGAGCGGTTATGTAACATGCTGGCCTGCTCTCGTCTACTATTCATCTGTGCCTGCCTCTCTTTCCATTCTCATTTCTCTTTCATAACTCCTGTCCTTCCATAATTGTATCCTCTCTTCCTGCATGCAAACAAAAACGCTCACATATTTTTCAACAGCAGCTGCTCCACATTGTTTAGAATTCTTTGGTTTTGAGCATCACCATTTTAACAACAACAGACTGCACAGAATGATACATTTCATCACTATTGTTGATTTGAGCAAGAAACAAGATATATTTTTCAAAATTCAGACAGCCTTGTTATGTTGTAAATTCAAAAGGATGCTGTTAGATTCATACAGTATAGTGACTAAATTCACAATATGCGGTACAGCACAACCTCATTGTTTTATTAACCAATTACTACCAAATTCTCTTCTCTTGTGACTTAGTTCTAACACTGCACATATGAACATATGTGTACACACAAATAGACCACTGTAACATTGGCAACTAGACATTTTACTCACTATCATACTTAAAGGGTTAGTTCACTCAAAAATAAAAATTGTAAAAATAAAGACTTGTGTGTATTTTAACATGGCTGGAACACTGTATTGGCCAATCCAGGACAGGAACTATTGCTTCAGAAGGAAAAACCAACGGACAGGAACCATTGTTTTTTTGGCAAGATCAGCTATTATGGCTATTATTATCCATCCCTCCCCCATTTCTGGCTTCTAGCATACAATTTTTCATGGGCAGAGTCAGACACATATAGTCACAATAGTTTCCATTTAGAAATTCAAAGAAAAGGTGGTTTGTACAGTACCCTTAAAAGGTATTTGGACACTTAAAAGCTTAAAGGGGTTATGACATATAACAGATCATTGTGCCATTAAAAACTTAAGGTTAGACCATGTTGGAACACTTTTTGCTTTTTACATTTCTAAAGAAATGATTATCTCCCCAAGCGCTAGAGCAAAAATGGCTGCCCACTGCTCATGATGTCTGTCCACGGTTTGCAGTGTGTGTTTGTGTGTGTGTGCTCACTACTCACTATGTGTGTGCACTTACTTCGATGGGTTAAAAGCAGAGGACAAATTCTGAGTATGGGTTACCAAACTTGGCCTTCACATCATGTCATCTACTAAAGAAAATATGATTAATGATAAGAATAAATCGTAGACATACTTTTGTTCCAGATGTACCCATGTCAGATAGGGTAGAGTGGGGGAAAACGCTGACGCTGTCTACACTGCACAATAAATCTCTTATTTACATTGTGTTTGCACTGTGTTAGTTATAGGGATGAAACGGTATGAAAATTTCATATCACGATCATAGTGACCCAAATTATCACGATTATCAATATTATCACGGTTTTGTTCAAATGAGATGAAAGTGTTCAAAAATAACTGATGCACACACTGAAAACATTTCAACAAGTTTTATATTTGAAAATTAACAAACAACAAATAAAATAAGCAGCTCTATGCACTTTTTTAAGCAAGATTCTATTCTGTGGGATTTCCTTCCTTACAATGACAGTCGTCAATAGCAACACATTATAACACAGCGCACATCCATGCTTTCATTTCATTCAAATGCGTCTTGTGTCGCTGTTTTTAATTGTATTGAAAATGAAATCAGAGGACTTTACTATTAATACTACTATAATTATTACTATAACTTGTGATCATCTTGTCTGGTCGATTGTTTTGTACACTGTACAAAATGGATTTATAAACAGGTCAGATTTAAAACATTAATCTCAGTTCAATATGTCTGCTTAATTATTTATGTGGTAAAGAAAATCTGTGTAATAAGTGTACAATGAATACATTATTATCCCTTAAATGTCACCCTAGTCTTGTCTGAGCTTGTTCGTTCGTCTTTGGCTCCAGCTTCACGTTTTTATTTCCCAGACATAGTTTTAGTATTGAGGTCAAAGTCCACTTGCCTTGCGTTCGCAGATTTGAAGTGTTTGCAGCGACTTTCTTTTTGCATGTTCTGCAGACAGGGTGACCATACTCGATTAAGTTTTCCTCAGGACTTTTGTAAAATCCAAAATATGTCCACACCTCAGATTTGGTCCTTTTAGAAGGCAAAAAAATCTCCCGGCGCTGTCACTGCCTTCCGCCATTTCTTCTCGTTCAAAAAACAACGTTGCACGCTGCGCCTGCGCCAGACTGACTCGCTGGCTAGTTTTCAAAATTGTGATAAATCAAACACGGTTTTAATGATAATTAAATTTTAAAACGATATTACTAACCATCAGTACATTTTATCGTGGTTTATCGTGAAACCGGTAATCGTTCCATCCCTAGTTAGTTATAATGAAAGCATTCGTGAGAGTGCAGAAATTGAGTTGCAATGAGGAGATCATTGCATTTGTGTGCTCAACAGACATCACTGTGATTGGCTACAATGCTCAGCGCTGAAACCTGCAAACCTGCTGAAACCTGCAGGGTGATCAGGTTTTGTGATAACAACCGTCCGGATGTACATTATCCCTCTTATTACTCAGCTACTTGCTACATAAGTAAATACAGGAGAAGCGTACTGGACAGTGAAGAAGCGCATGCCGTAAGTAAGTGTTTTTGTAAATACTCAGTTTCGCTGTATTTCTTAGCGTATTATGTGCTAGAAGGAGGATACATTTCAATTTTGTACTTATTTATCTACTCAAAATTTTACTGTGTTAGCAACTTGTATTTGATTTATAACCAGCGGAAGTGTTCAGCCTCCTCGTGTGAAGACCGACTCGGGTAAAGACATTCGACTCTACCTGCGTGCGACTCCACCGAGTAAGGACACCGGTAAGACACTTAAGTATCTCCTTTTCCTGTCCTCTTTCACCTTCCTTCCTCCCTCTAACCATGTGCTTTCAGTACATTCCTGTTATCTCACAAACACGCACCACTACTACACACAGAAGGCAGCGCAATGCTTCTAATCTACGCCCTATTCCCTCCTCCGCTAATACTCCTCCCTCTTTCTCTGTGGGTCTATGGAATTGTCAGTCAGCTGTCAACAAAGCTGACTTCATTCCAGCCTTAGCCACTCATTCCACTCTCAATATCTTGGCCTTAACTGAGACCTGGATCCGTCCAGAAGACTCAGCAACCCCTGCTGCTCTCTCTAACAACTTCTCCTTCTCCCACACCCCTCGCCACACTGGGAGGGGTGGAGGCACAGGTCTTCTCATTACTAACAATTGGAAATACGCAACCCACACCTCTCTATGCAATAACAACGCATTTGAATACCATGCTATTACAGTTACAACTCCCGTTAAAATCCATCTTGTAGTCATTTATCGCCCCCCAGGTCAATTGGCCACCTTTGTTAAGGAACTGGATGTGCTGCTGTCCTCTTTTCCAGAGGGTGGCAGCCCACTTGTAATCCTTGGCGATTTCAACATTCACCTGGACAAACCTTATGCTACAGATTTCCACTCCCTCCTAGCCTTATTTGATCTCAAACGCCTCATCACTGCACACACCCACAAATCTGGCAACCAACTTGACCTCATCTACACAAGCAACTGCACTACGGACAACATTTTGGTGAAACCTTTACACACCTCAGATCATTACTTCATCACATTTAATCTACAACTTACTACTCGTGCACCTCCAGTCCCTCTACCCGTTACTTTCAGACGAAACCTGCGCTCTCTTTCTCCCTCTCATCTCTCCTCTGCTGTGTCATCCTCCCTTCCTTCACCCACACAATTCTCATCTATGGATGTCAACACTGCAACAGACACCTTATGTTCTACCTTAACTTCCTGTCTCGATAGTATCTGCCCTCCATTTTCTAGGCCAGCACGCCCTACTCCCTCTAACCCTTGGTTATCTGATGTTCTTCGCGAACACCGGACCAAACTCAGGGCAGCAGAGAGAAAATGGCGAAAATCAAACAACCCATCTGACCTGAGTAAGTACCAATCTCTGCTCTCATCCTTCTCAGATGATGTCCATGCAGCTAAATCCTCATTTTTCCGCAACAAAATCAACAGCACCTCAAACACACGCACACTTTTCAGAACATTCAACTCTCTCCTCTGTCCCCCTCCACCACCTCCCACCACCTCTTTATCTGCCGACGTCTTTGCCCATTTTTTCACTGATAAAACAACAATCATCAGTAGTCAGTTCTCACCTCCACACACACAGGATCTTAGATCAGCCACATCCACAGACAAACATCTTCTCTCCTCCTTCTCTACACTCACTGAGACAGAAGTATCTAAACTTTCCAGCCATCCTACTACTTGCCTCCTAGACACTGTGAATCATCAGATTCTTCTATCCACCCTCTCATCACTGGGCATCACAGGGATTCCACTCCACTGGGTTGAGTCCTATCTCACAGGTAGGTCTTTCAAGGTTGCCTGGAGAGGGGAGGTATCCAAAGCACATCAACTAACCACAGGGGTTCCTCAGGGCTCAGTGCATGGACCTCTCCTCTTCTCCATTTACACTACATCACTGGGACCCATCATACAGGCACATGGCTTCTCATACCATTGCTATGCTGATGACACACAGCTCTACTTCTCATTTCAACCAGATGATCCCACAGCAGCTGCACGAATCCCACGCTGTCTAGCAGACATCTCGTCATGGATGAAACAACATCACCTGCAGCTCAACCTGGCAAAGACTGAGCTTCTCGTCTTCCCTGCTAACCCAACTCTACAACATAATTTCACCATCGAGCTAGGTTCATCTTTGATTACCCCTTCAGAGTCGGTCAGAAATCTCGGAGTAATCTTTGATGACCAGCTGTCCTTCAAAGACCACATTTCAAAGACAGCTGCAGGTTTGCGCTGCACAACATCAGGAAGATCAGACCGTTCCTTACAGAGCATGCAACACAGCTTCTTGTCCAAGCCCTGGTCATTTCTAGGCTTGACTACTGCAATGCGCTTCTGGCTGGACTTCCATCATGTGCAATCAAAACACTTCAAATGATTCAGAACGCAGCGGCACGTCTTGTCTTCAACGAGCCCAAAAGGGCCCATGTCACACCTCTCTTTATCTCTCTGCACTGGCTACCACTCGATGCCCGCATTAAGTTCAAGGCTTTGACGCTTGCTTATGGATCCACCACAAGCTCAGCACCCGCATACTTCGACTCGATCCTACGAGTCTACACCCCTACCAGAAGCCTCCGCTCAGCTAAAGAGCGGCGGCTGGTGTTACCATCCCAGAGAGGCATGAAATCCCTCTCCAGAACTTTTTCATTCACTGTTCCTAGCTGGTGGAACGATCTTCCCACCTCCATCCGGATGGCAGAATCACTAACATCATTCAAAAAACAGCTAAAAACCCATCTCTTCCGCGAGCACTTAATCTCATCATAAAAAAAAAAAAAAAAAAAATAATAATAATAATAATAATAATAATATCTAATTCTTTTTTCCTCTATCTTTCTCTACACCCTCCCTATTTTAGCTTAGGCTACTCTGAGCAATGCCCAAAACGTAGTATTTAAGGCACTTCTTCCTCTTCATAACGGATCGTTTCCTGTACTCCTCAGTTGTAAGTCGCTTTGGATAAAAGCGTCTGCTAAATGCATAAATGTAAATGTAAATGTAATTAGACACAAAATATTGACTTGAGTTGAAATATTTTATTCAGCCTTTAAACGCAAAGCTTCTGTGAAGAAAGCAGTTGCTAGTAAACGGCAAGTTCAAACTAGACGGACATTTAAGGGATAAGGTACAGTCATACTACTTATTACACAGCATTTCGCCACACAAATGTTTATGGGCATACATAGTGATTTGAGATTAAACCGTTTTAAAATCTTTTGTTTTCTTATAATCCATTACAGTGTACAAAACAATTGTTGCAAAATGGCAGCATCTGCGTTTGTATGAAACAAGAGAGCAAGTCTGTGATATAGATAAATAAATAGATAATTGTAAACAAAATATTGATTTGAGTTTTAATATTTCATTAGCTCACCAAACGCAAAACTCCCACGAAGAAAAACCATTCCTAGCAAGCATAGCACTGACTTCAGTGGTGGTTTTGAAGAATGTGTGTAACCAAACAGTTGATGGGCCCCATTGACTTCCATAGTATTTTTTTCTCCATACTATGGAAGTCAGTGGGGCCCATCAACTGTTTGGTTACATTCTTCAAAATATCATCTTTTGTGTTCAGCAGAAGAAATACATTCGTACAGGTTTGGAACAACTTAAAAGGTGAGTAAATGATGACAGAATTCTCATTTTTGGGTGAACTATCCCTTTAATAATACATTCTTGGTGGTCTTCTGTATTTTCACATTACACAGTTGTAATGCATGATTTGGAGGCAAAGAGCCACTCAGCACATTCATTTAGAGAGGTGATTATTAAACCGACTGAAGTACCTGTGCATACAGCGGTTTGAACACACACCTTCCAGCCAGAATATTCTATATCAGAATATTAGAATATCGAGAATATCAGAATATTGAGTATTCAGCCAGACCATGGCATAATTGTAAAAAACAAAACAAAAAAACAAAGTTACCCTGGACTAGGCCTGTCACGATAACTACTTTTTGTTGTGCGATATATTGCCCCAGAAATAATTGCGATATGCGATATTACTGTCATTTTAAGACCATTTTATACCACTGAATATATAATCATAATATAACAGCATAATAATGCAAGTAGGCCTGCACACTTTCAAATGACAATGATTTAGCAGTCAGATATTTTTCTAGAGGCATGTTTGAAAAACTTATTTTAACTTAAGTGTCCTGTTCCATGGAAAAACGGCGCAGTGGAATGCAAAAACACGTTCTCTATGAAAAACGACTAGACACTCGCGACTGCCGCGTCCTGTGAGAAACTAGCTGTAAGGCCGTGTTCACACTTGACGTCTTTTTTGAAGCTGCCAGCGTCTGTTTTACATTATAATCCTATGGAGTAAACCGTGTTTTCAAAAAAGTTTTTTAAACGCCAACGACAAGTGTGCATATATGATTATAATTGTAATAAAATTAAATGACATAAAACACTACCCAGTCTATTTTTTTTTATGTAAGTTTATGTATGATCAATAATAGCCATTATTAAAGTAAAAGGTATAAGAAGCTATACAAGAAATAAAGCAAACAATTCAGTCAAACATACAAAGTCAGCACTAGTAGGCTACAATGGTAAAGTTAAATAGCCTAAAAATATAAACTTATGAAACTTCACTTTGCTCTCGGCCAAAATGATTTACCAGGGAACAAATTATAGATTCATAAGACCAAGGATCGACCGCTAGATATACACAAGATGAATCGTATCACATGTTTAACCACTACAGAGAGATCAGAGATCAGAGCCAGCGGTAAACGTCAGAAGGACTAGCCGAGGAAAGGCTGCTCTCGGCGGGGTTAACGAGCGCTGAGCCCCCAGTGATCGACTGGATCTCACAACTCCGAAAACGGCATATCAAATATTAAAATAGGCGCTCTCTTTATAAATAAACCACTCATTTAAGCTTTAAACAAGTACATTCTCGCCTGAAAAAGTCTGAACTACATTTCGTCACACATTAACAGTAGTATTTTTAAATTACGCTGGGTTTCTCATCCGCTATTGACGTTGCAGCTGTTGTTATAGCAACAAAAGACGCCCTCGGCTGCTATTTTGAACCAAACGCTGCCAGCTTTCTTGTCAAAAAAGACGTCAAGTGTGAACACAGCCTAAGCGTGCACCATTTCGTGCTGTCATGTTTATATTTGCACCAGTGGATTGCGGAAACTGAGTGCATTTGCACTTATTCTTCCAAACTGTCTGTAGTTGTCAGGAAAACACTAACGACTCGAATGGCGCATTTTTCCGCCTGTCGATGTCAGCACTGTATGAAGGAGCTGCCTGAGCCCCACGTTCGCCTCGGAGAGCAGACGAGATGACAGAGGCAGTACGATTGGCAAAATGTCTTTGACATTTATTTTTTGTGTAAACATAATGGGCAATATATCGCGTCACCAAAAATTATCAAAGTCATGTCCATATATCGTGTGATAAATCGATATATCGACTATCGCGACAGGCCTACCCTGGACTACTATTTCTACCATCACACAGTATGTGCCATCATACTTCCCAGCCCTTGCACAAGGAGCTGCTTGGAAAACGGCCCAATTCATTTTCAATGAGAAGGGTGAGGATAAGAATGAAGAGATAGGTGATCCTGGGAAACGGAGAGATTGCCTAAACGGAGAGATTGCCTAATAGCTATGTGTGTTGCCCTATGCCAGGATTCTCTTTGTAGACAAAAGTTTGATTCTGTATGAATGCAAATCAAATTTGAGAGCTGAGGTGGAGGGAGAGGGAAGAATTTTCAATGAATAATGTAATTCAATTTCAGTCTGTTTCTCACACAACGCTCAAAAACCGCTTCAAAAGACTTAGAACCAGGGGCAAGTCTAGGATTTTTTTCAACAGGGGGGCACAAGAGGAGCCACAATTAATAAAGAGGGGCCAATCTTATGTTTGTGTCTTATTAGCAGACTACAAAGACTTTAGCTCTGTAACTAAATGGTACAAGTATAATTCATCTTCCAAAAATGAAAATTCCATTAAAATGTTGTCATCATATTATTCCAAACCTGTTTGACTTTATTTTTTCCATGTAACAAAAAAGAAAATATTGAGAAGAATGTTTTTGTCCAAATAATGAAAGTCAATGGTGATCAAAACCGAGCTCCGTTGCCGTTTATTACATTGGACAAAAACATTTTCTTTTTTTTTCCATGGAAGAAAGAATGTCATAGGTTTGGAATAACATGAGGGAGAGTAAATGACGGCAGAATGATCATTTTTGGATGAACTATCCCTTTATCTTTCTGACTTGCTCATTGTTCAATGAAATATAAACAGGGTTTTTCCTGGGTCAAAAAATGTCTTTGGTAGTGGCCTACTTTTTTTGTCTTTAAATTTGCAAAGGTCATGTAACTTGAGATCACCACCTATGATATTTAGATTTTTCAAAAAAACAAAACTAAGTTTAAGAAAATCCTGATTAAATCCTATTGAAACAAACAGCATCAAATGTATTACATTCAGCCACAGTGCTTTCTAATGTTTAGCATTATCTAGGTCTAGGAATTAACAGCAAACTTAGACTATCCTAATAATGAAAGGCAATATACCAACATTTTGCGCTTCGACAACTTGCAAACTGACAAAACATTGTATATTAGATATAGATAACCTTCCATTTTTTTTCTTGGAGTACAGCAGCTCGCTATTCTTTGTTGAGAAGCATCAAGGAAACGTTAATTATTCAAACAAAAGTCGAAAGATGTGATTTGAATTTGTGAGTGACAGGCAAGCAGAAGAGTGGGGGCACACTGGGGGGCCCATCAGTTTTCAGGAGGGACTACTGCCCCCATGGCCCTGCCTGTATACACCACTGCTTGGAATACAGCTCACAAGTAATATGGACTAGAGTCAAAAAATTAATTGAAGCCGAAATTGTGGCATAGTGAGATTATCAAATTGCAAAAGGCTGCGATTTAATTGCGAGTGTTTCAGAATAAAGTGTGGCACTGTGTTCTGCTCCACATGAACTATCTCTGCATTTGCAGTTTTGGTCACTTTAACATGCAAACACGAACCAACAATATACCCATTCTTGTAATCTGAAGCATTTATAAACAAAAAAGAAGCTTTAAGGCAGGGGTCGGCAAGTATGTTTGGCATCGGGCCAAAAAAAAATATTGCCACCAGATGGCGGGCCAGAATATAGTCAAGGGATAATTTAAGAAATTAATTGATGAAAAATACAACTAGAATTGCCTGACATACTGTTACAGTGTCTTTTGTAACTGGTAGTGAGCTGTTACTCTGTTAAAAAAAATTGGATAAATTAATAAAGCAGTAGTGACACGTAACCTGGCAAGTATCTTCTTTCACCAACTTGCAACACAGACCGCCTTGCAAAAACACACACATGTGGGAGATGCGGAATGGATAAAAATAACTCAAAAACTAAAAGGAGGACTTGAATAAACCCATTAATGGCATGTTTGAGTCATGCTCTTAACGAACTAGGTTTTATTTCCTCTTTCCATATTGTGAATAATAAATGAGTATTTTAATTTGCTTGTTACACAATGGAGCCTAACTTATTGTAATAATTATTTGACATAGCCTACTTTTACACTCAGAATTATTCCTTGGCATCCTCATGTACTAAACTGCATTATTATTTTTTTATTGTTTGCGTGCTGGAGGTACGCGATTACGTCGCGTGCAGAGTGATGTTAACATTTAAGCTAGCCGGTGAGAGAAAATGGCACTATCAAAGAGTCTAATGAGGAAAGTCTACCACGAAAATAGGGCATACAAAGAAGAATGGAAAGTCAACTAACGTTATGTGTTTATCCTACCTGGTTTTGTGAATGCAAAGCCGGTGTGTCTTATCTGCAACGAAGTTGCCGGTGTGTCTTATCTGCAACAAATTTGTTGCTGTTTGTAAAGAATATAATTTCAGACGGCACCACGAGACGAAGCATGGCACCTTTTTGTTGCTCGTGGTCTTGTCAATATTTTTGATAAAAAGGAAGCTGGATTTGGTTTGTTATTGTTCACGTGTTAGTGCTGAGGCCCCGCGTTATAAGCAAACGTTTCAATGGTTCACGGTTCCTTTTATCATAACACACATTTCATGACAGTTATTTTAGAGGCGTGTCTAGCGATCCATTCCACAGACTCTTTTGAATGTCTTTCAGAACTTTTCAAATTAAAAGCTCTCAATTCATCCCAAAATAAAACATTGCTGCAAAAACGTTGAAGGCAAAATCACTAAAGACAAATTCGATTGATTGTGAGTAACTGTTGATGTAATCTCTCCGGCTCGCACCGGTGCTCGAACCCCGGTGTTTCCGCATGGGAGTCTGACGCTTTAACAATGAGGCTAAAGGCTGCAACCTCTAGCGTAACTGTGCGTTCACACCGCAGCCGGCGAGAGCGTCAAAATTAGCTCTGGCCGCCCTGCCAACGACGCTGTAGAAAGATTCATGGATGCGATGCCGCTCTGACGTAGATCGAATGCTTGGTATTTTTTTTAACTGTATTTAAAAGGGGCCAGAAAACTAACAAGCATTGAAGCAGGAGGTATTTGTGCAGACGGACCACAAGATGAAATCTTTTAAATGTGAAAATAAGAAATTGATCGATGGAAATAACTTAATTATAGTTACATGTTTGCTAACGAAATAAACCAATTAAAAGACATTTGTGTGGTGTGGCTTTTGTGTTCATGGTTAAGTTTATAGGAGTTTACAGATGCAGTTTATAGGAGACGTTTACTAGCCGTGGTCTTTAATTAACATTAACATTAATTTGTGTGTAGCCTACATTACAATAACTGTCCTGGTTGAAGTGCAGCATTAATGTAATTGGTCAAATTGGTGTTGTTTTGAGCAAATTAATAGCATTCCCGCTAAAAAACAAGCATTCTAGAGCAAAAATGTTGCCTATAAATAGTATTGCGCGCCTTCTTATCAAACCCGCCACAGAAATGATCAACCTCTCCTCTATTTTGCTTGGGAACTAATGTGCTCGGAACCAAAGTTTACAGGACTCGTTCTCTGGAATCCTCTCAAGCGGAGCACTTCTACATTCTGATTGGTTGCAGCCGAACCACGTCATAGCTCATTACCATAAAGTTGATTTCAACTCTCCTCGACGCCCAAATTGTCCAAGACTCGCCGCCGGCTCCCATTGAAAATGAATGACTTCCGGCCACTTTGACGCTCTCCCCGCCGGCGGTGTGAGCGCACAGTAAGCCACTAGAGCCGGTTGCCGACCACTGCTTTAAGGGCTCCCTGTGGTTTTTGGTAAAAATAAGTTGAATGGTATAACATTTGAAAATTAAGAAATTAAAATTTAGCCATAAATATTAGTACTTTTAGTAGTAATATTAGTACTTTTTTCAGTTGCAAATGTGAAATAAAATTATTATTGTAATATTATTTTTCTTATAATACAATAGTAACACTTCTTTAGGTTTTTTTTAGTATCGTTATATTTTATTTAACAATAATAATAATAATAATTATTATTATTATTTTATATCCATATTTATATGTAAATCACAACATTTTGGTCAAATTGTCCAGCCTCACAAAAAAGCACAGTAAATTTTGATATTTTTAATAAGCATTTTAAAAATCACAGTTAAATTGTGCAGCCCTTATATGGACAACTTTTATGACACTTTAATGGTGCTTTTTTGTTCATTTTAGAGAACCATTCACTCTTATTATATTGAAATGATCTGCTATGCAGTTTTGTAATGACATGACAGTGAATAAATGATGACAGGATTGTTTTTAATAGAAATGTTGCTTTAAAAAAAAATCTGGTAAAATTGAAACAGCATATGACAACAGCTGATGACAGACAGGTCAAATTCATCCCCACTGCACACGTGTCTGCGATGCCCAGCACATGACATGTGAGCTCCACAAAAGAGCTGACATTACACAACCACAAACACACCAAAATAGAAGATGATCACCTTACATCCTGCCTTACATCCCCTAAACCTTGTCATGAGAGCTGCCTCCCATGCCCTAAAGAAACAAACATAAACATACACAATCACAATCTCTTTTACACCTTCATTTTAGCCAAAAGGAAAGTAGACAACTCTGAATATATATATTTGGTGGCAATACAAAAAATGTGAATAATGTGGTGATTTTAATGCACTTTTTTTTATTTGGCCCATAAGCCATTAGAAGTGGGCAAACTGCAGCCAGCTGGCCAGATTCAGCCGTCCATGTGGTTTAATCCAGCCCATAGATCACCCCCCCCCCCACACACACACACACACACACTCCCGCTCTTTTCAATAGCTCCATTATATTGCAATAGAACCTAATGAGCCTCCACAAGTGTTGCCAGAATCCACGAGATCCAAACCACCCAATCAGAGCATTGAACTTGTACAATTCTAAAATGATCCACTCAAATCTAAATTGCCCAATCTAGAAACCATCAGCATGTGCTTTCTTTCCACTTGCCAAACAAATATGAAGGAGCTTATCCATCTCCAGAATACTTTGATCAATTAAATGTTTAGTACAACCACTCTGTGTTCACTCACAAAGCGTATGCTGTCTGGAGCTACTAACATCTGCCAGCCAACCGTCTCAATGATAAAGTAATAAATCCAAACACTGATATCGACTGGTTAACTCTATATTAAATGACCACCTTTAACTCTGCTGTCATTGTCCTTCTTGTTTTTGATCAGCTGTGTGTAAAAATCAAAAATCAAATCAATTATTTTGATTGTGCGGACTATTTTCAGCATTAAAACATCTATTTTCTTTCTCATCTGTTCAAACTTTTAACCCTTTCACATGTAATTTAAAATATTATGGCATACCCCCCCAGCGTGTTTAAGGCGACGCATATTATTATTTCCATGGCGACGCGTCATGCTTGTCAGTGACACACCGCAGCCACAATAGCACTGTATGACAGATGTATTACTTTTATTTCCTTTTTCCTTTTTTATTCAAAATATTCACAAACTTGTTGGCAATGCCATCAACCTCCTGATATTCTGATTCTCAAATACATGTAAGTGAATGTGTTTTGTTGTGTAAAAACCTTTATAATGATAATGTTAGTTGATCTATAATGCACAATGGGCACCGCCATGTTAGTTTGCACAGCAATTCAGAGAATCGGATCTGTCTGATTTACAACATGTATATTCATCCACTTCTCCCGAAATGAAAGCAAGTGGCCGATGAAGTGGGAGAAGAATAGAGTAAACGTTATAGTTACCTACACAATGTGTTGGCCTATTTGATATGAATAAAACACCTCGTCCAATTATAATTGAAAGGATTTTTATTGTCGCTTCTATAGACATCAGTATGTATTTTACAAAATATGAATGTATTGTTTTGCTAGTACTTATGTGTATTTAAATGTCTGAAACCTAAAATAAACAATATATGGTTAAAAACACTGAATAGTTGTTGTATGTGACAAACGCTGAGTGCATCTTTCTCTGGCTCAGCGCCAGCCAACTCGTGAAAGCACATTTGAATTTAGCAGTTGATCACGTGATGCACTAACCGTTCTAATCACACCGGTGTGGTCATAAGCTCCAGGGACCAGCCAAGACTGATCACACCGGTGTGATCGTCGTGTCAAAGGGTTAAAAGGAAAATCTATGATAAGCAAAAATGTTACTATGTTTTTTTCTTTCATTTTAAAGGGTTAGTTCACCCAAAAATGACAATTCTACCATTAATTACTCCCCTCATGTCATTCCAAACCCATAAGACCTTTGTTCATCTTCGGAACACAAATTAAGATATTTTTGAGGAAATCCGAGAGCTCTCTGACCCCTCCATAGACAGCAATATAATTAACACTTTCAAGGTCCAGAAAGGTGCGCAAAAACAAACAAAAATAATGAGAATTTCATTCTAGCCTGTGCCAGTCTCCTATGCAGTTTACGTTGTAAACAGTGCAGCGCTTTCGAGTTCTACGTGAGCACCACGACGCATGCGCGTGATGATGACGCAGGAGCTGCACTGTATTTACAACATAAACTACGTAGCAGACTGGCACAGGCTAGGACGAAATTGTTGAATAAAGTCATTATTTTTGTTTGTTTTTGCACACAAAAGGTATTCATAAAATGAAGGTTTTTCTGCCTTTTCTTCTTTTCTAGGCGTTGAAAATTTTTATTATATTGCGGTCTATGGAGGGGTCAGAGAGCTCTCGGATTTCATCAAAAATATCTTAATTTGTGTTCCAAAGATGAATGAAAGTCTTATGGGTTTGGAACGACATGTCGGTGAGTAATTGATGACAGAATTTTCATTTTTGGGTGAACTAACCCTTTAAGAATTTTCATAAATGCAGACAGTGTGTTAATTAAAAACTTAAGAGTAGAGAAGGTAAAAAAGAAAACATTTATAATCTCCCTTTTTTAAGGTTTTCTAATATCTCTTTGCAGAGCAATAATTCAGGTAATGCACAAAAATGTTGCATCATGCATCATGGGTATACAACTATTTCTGGGCTTAAAGGATACAAGAAACAATCAAGGCGGAACATTGTATTTATAAGGGAATATACTGTTTGGCCAGTGTACTATTTAAAGTCCAATGTGGCACCTGTGCCAAAAACTTGCTCACTCCAGGCTAGTTTCATGCTCCTATGTCTCGTGACTTGTCAGAATGAGTGTGTTACCACAGTGATGTTTTAATATCATCTCTTATTTAAACTTCTGTATTTAAAACATTTGTTTTAATATTATTTGATTTTTTTTACAATGTTTACTGTAGTTAACTTGTTGCAAAAACACATTATTGGTTAAAATGATCTTGGTTTGGTTCCTCTGATTGGGGAAAATAGCACTATTGCACAGCCCAAAGGGAAAGAACAGCTAACACTAACAGCTCTAATGTGTGTCTGTGTAATGCATTTTCTCAATTACTTTTACGGTCATTACTTTAACAACATGAGCAGAGTCGCTATGTTGCCGCTCTCCTTCCTCATTCATCCATCTTTCTTTCTGCTCTCCTCTGTCCTCTGTCTTTCTCTGTCCTTCAATGCTTGAAGGCCGTCCAGCACACTGGCACACACTTTTGACTCATGCAGCATGTTTGCTTGAGCTTTGTATCTACTTTGCCTCTCTCTACCCTCTCTGCCTTTGTTTTTCACACAACTTATTTAGATCAGCTTAGAAAAAGCTTAAATAAACACTCTTAAGAATAGTTCGCCCCGAAATTAACATTCTGTTAATTACACACCCTCATGTTCTTCAAAAGTCGCATACAAACGAGAACTCGCTGTCTGAAGCAGCTCTCTGTGGCACACCTGTAACGCTCGCACAGAAAGCCGCTTTACAGCGCGAGTATGAGTTTTGCTTCCTTTCGCTCTTGAATTATGTCAAAATACCAGTATCCTTGTAAGCACAGACTTAAATGAGTTAAAAAGTCTTAAATTAACAGAGTATTTATGTATTTATTAAAAAAAGAATTGAAGCGGTAGTTGCGTAGCTGTCAATGGAGGGACAGAAATCACTTAGATTTTTTTTTTAATATCTTAATTTGTGTTCCCAAGATGAACAAAAGTCTTTCAGGTTTGGAACGACATGAGGGTGAGCAATTGATGACAGAATTTAAATGTAAAATAATGCCCATGCATCTTCCCCACTGCCGTAGCAGATCAAATTATATAAAACTAGTATGTTTGCATAGCGTTCTTCTTAAAATATTATGCATTTATCCCTATGTGACACCTGTTGTTATATTCTTTGTCAACACACATTTTGTTTTAAATACTGTGCTATAAATACTAGTCTTAAATTAAATAAAAAGTGTTAAGTGAACGTAAAGAGTTGTAAAAAAAATAGGATGTGGTGGAGTCTAATGCTATTTCATGCATTCTGACTTATGTTGGTTGGACTTATTTAGTTGGACGTATGACAGATTATTTCTGTGCCAAATACACTCCAGAATTCGAACAAGTTTCGGAAAGTTTTTTTCGAGTATGGCCCTGTATGACGTCATAAAGGGCGGAATTCCTTGTATGGGCACTTCTCCCGGATGAGCGCATGCGCACGTCAACCAGAGCAAGAGCAAGAGCGCGCACGTCAACCAGAGCAAGAGCAAGAGCGCGCCCATCAACGAGCTTCGTTTGGGTTACAGAAGCCGTCAGCAGCACTGGAATTTTGTTTTTAGACCACGAAATCAACAATGTCACTAAAGAAGTGTTTTTGGTTGTGAGGGAAAGATAACCTTGTTCAGATTCCCAAATAACCCAGCGTTAAGGTAACAGTGGATACAGTTTTTTTTCTTTTTCGGAGCAGCAATGGAGTTCTGCAAGTGTGTTTGTTTGTTCCCAGTCATAAGTCGAAACCGCAAGCTGTGAGTGAAACTGTTTTGTTGGCAATCGCCGCCTAAGTGAGTATAATGTAAACAACATGAACGTACAGTGAATCAAAAGTTATCCAGGAATAATGCCATTTTTAACATTTATTAGGCTTTAAAAAAAGATATAACAACTTTTAATTCAAGTGAACTTCAATCTTCAGCTTTGGCTGTGCCTTTAATATAGCAGGGCTCAATGCTATTTTTTTTTCCTTCAACTGGCTCAGTCAGCTGGTTCAGAGTTTTACTTGCCCTGCCAAAAATAAGAAAAAAAAGGTTATTGTTTTCATTGTTTTTGACCCATGTAACCTTGTAAACAGTGCTTTAAGGTCTAACAGTAGCTAATATTCAGGTAGGAAATATACATAAACTGATTAATAGCTAGAATTGTAGTAGCAGTATTGGTATTGGTGATACTTAGTAAAAAGATGCCATTAACCAACTAATTTCTAATATATACAGTATATATACTCTTTTATATTTAAAAAAGAAAAACGGTGATCTCTGTAGTGAAATAATTACATCGTTATTACTGCACAGCAGTACATGGAAACATAAAGCCACATAGGTTTTTCTCTAAGCATCAAGTACCCTGTGTGTAGTGCCCTAGTGGTGTAGCTCTGCCACAAAACCCCAGCAAAAACAACACATCAGACAGACGAACTTGGAGACAAGTAGACAAGTCTGGCAGAAACTTTGTGATGTGGTGTTTTATAGCTAAAATAAACTCACAGAACTGAACTTAAATTGTCCACATATACACAGGACTGATAATGTAATCCTATAAACTATAGAGGGCAACAGTCAGGTCCCGGAAGTAAAAACTCCTTTAAAGACTACTGTGCGCTACAAGGTTGTTAATCCATGGTATTTGCTTCTAATAGGTTTTTTTTTTTCCCCATCAAAACAGAAGAAATCACAACGTTTTTACGATATAGCATGTTGCATTTTTTGTAACACGTCACATGCCAGAAAGTCATTTACCTTTCAGTCAGTCACTACGCGTTACGTCAGTGACTGACGGAATGGGGGTTTCACTTAGAAGCCTATCACCTTTGAGTTCTACAAAACGAGCCAATGGCAAGACAATGAACTCCGCCCACCCGCGTGGTTATATAAGGAGCCACGCATGCAATTTCACATTATGTTTCTGCTTCGGAGCCGAGTGTTTCTCTCCACTGCAAGCCTTCAACGAGTTCTCTACGAGACGAGCGACTCTTCAGCAGTGTTGGTGTGACGGCGTGTTCCAGCGAGATCACATTCCTGGTGCTGGTCTGTACAGTGATCTGCCACAGTGTGTGTGTTTCTCCCTGGGCATTTCAGCACTGCTGTTGAAGATTTCCTCTCTAAAAGAGCTGCATGCGGCGCGTCTTTTTAAAGATGTCTCGCCCGTGTATTTCTGGGTGCGGTAGGCAGATTCATTCTGCTGATGGGCACGAGCACTGCCTGGCGTGTTTGGGCTTAAAGCACGCGGAGGCAGCGTTCGTGGATGAGTCATGTTCCCACTGCGGGCCCAGCGTTTCATTCAGTGCCCCAGCGGATGACGTCATAGGCACCCTCTGGAATCTGCGTCCCAACGTGTGGAAGGTTTGAGTACCATACCACCTCAGGTGGTGGCTACCATCACTTCAGCTAGAGCCTTGTCCACGAGACACGCCTACGCTCTGAAGTGAAACCTCTTCGTCACCTGGTGTTTTTCTCGCCGAGATCTCAGAAAATGCCCAATCGGGTCTGTGCTCTCCTTCCTCCAAGAAGGGTTGGAATGAAGGCTGTCTCCTTCCACCCTGAAGGTTTATGTGGCTGCGATCTCTGCGCACCACGACCTTGTGGATTCAAGAACGGTAGGACAGCATGACCTGGTCATCAGGTTCCTTAGAAGGGCAAGGAGGTTAAATCCATCTCGCCCTCTACAGATGCCCTCTTGGGACCTGGCGGAGAGCTCCCTTTGAGCCATTGCAGTCAGTTGAGCATAAATACCTCTCTATGAAGGCGGCGCTCATGATTGCTTTGGCCTCCATCAAGAGGGTAGGGGATCTGCAGGCATTTTCAGTTGACAAAGCGTGCCTGCAATTCGGGCGGGCTAACTCTCACATGATCCTGAGACCCTGGCCTGGACACATGACCAAGGTTTGCACCACTCCTTTCAGAGATCAGGTTGTGAACCTGCAAGCGCTGCCCCTGGAGGAGGCAGACCCAGCCTTGGCACTGCTCTGTCCAGTACATGCTCTCCGTACTTATGTAGACAGGACGTAGTGTTTCAGGACCTCATATCAGCTCTTTGTCTGTTACGGAGGGCAGCAGAAGGGAAAGGCTCTCTCCATGCAGAGGTTGTCTCACTGGAAAGTGTACGCCATTGTCCTGGTATACCAGGTTTAAGGCCTGCCATGCCCCCAGGGGGGGGAGGCACACTCCACCAGCTTTCTGCGGCATTCCACTCCACGGACTGGATACATGCTCAGGTGAGTTTCTCAGTGAAGCCCTAAGTTCCTCCAGCACTGTTGACGTCGAAGCCAGAGTGCATGCCCGGTTGGTCAGCCCTCGTGTTAGGCTAGGTGCCTCCATGTGCATGGTTCCCCCTCTGGGTAACCCCCACATGTGTATTTCCACGGTAAGTCTTCTTGAGCACATGTCTTTCCCTTGGCAAGACCACCTTCCCATCCCTGGGGTTGAAACATTCCACACTGTGGGCTGGATACCTCAGAGTGTTCCATATGCATCCTGTTTGCGGGCCATATGTGTATTCTGTAAGTCCGGGCAGGCATTGTGTTGCATATTCCACCTGGATATGCTACCCAGTGTACCTTGGTATTATTGTGTAAAGCCTAGCCCTTCGATTGTGCTAGTCTCACGGCAGGGAGCTCAGACTTATGCAGGGCACTGGAAGACAGCCATTGTGGCGAGATTAGATAGGGACCCCCATTCCGTCAGTCACTGGCGTAACGCGTAGTGACTGACTGAAAGGGAACATCTCGGTTAAGTATGTAACCCTCATTCCCTGAAGAAGCGGGAACATTATGTGTCGTTCAGTCTTGGCTCCTCAGCAGGTAACAATGCGAGATTGCATGCGCGGCACCTTATATACCCACGCGGGTGGGCGGAGTTCACTATGCAAATAATGCAGACCCATGACATTGTCTTGCCATTGGCTCGTTTTGTAGAACTCGAAGGTGATAGGCTTCTAAGTGAAACCCCCATTCCGTCAGTCACTGACGTAACGTCACTGTTCCCTCCTTCAGGGAACAGGGGTTATTTCGCAATATCAAATGTAAATGTGTAACTCTGTGAGAAAAATAAAATTCACTCTTCCAGCCTTTTAAAAAACAATGTCAGTTACTTTTCCCCCCCATCTGATTCCAGGAGAAATATAAAACTGATGATGTAGCCCACAATTCAACCTCATTAAAATGAACAGAACTTCTTTAAAGGGTAAACAAAGTACTCAAATTATACTGCTCAGCTACCTGCTGAGGTAATCATCATGCAAGATGCATTTTCTTGAAAGCTGCTGTGGTGAAAACCAGTTTGGTTGCAAAAGAGCATTAGAGGAGGTGTTGGAGGAATATTCTGCCTTTAAAAACTCAACACTCCAATCTGAGTTGAGTTTAAGACTTATTATAACCCCAAATGTGGCCTGTTCTTTTCTTTTTTAGGGTTCCAATGCAGCTATTAATATCTGAACCTCCTCTTAAGTCTTGTGTAGCCAGACTGTTGACTGTCGGCATAAAGTCACATGGCAGCTTATTCTGGCCAACCAAAATAACTAACCCTGACAGGAAGAGACTGTCTGGACAACATGTAAAACAGTGTAAAGTGTTTGAAAATGTAAAGTGATGTAAGGTGTATGTAATGTTTAGCAGCAAATAGATGATACCAAAATAATACAAAGCCCCAAAATACTCTTTATAATAATTGCACTGTTTCAGACCACAGTTTAGGTTTAGCTTTGGTTGTCAGCCGAGAACAACACAATGACAGTACAGTGCAGACGAATATGTGCATTTTGCTAAATAACCAAAAGGTTTTGACAGTTTCAGAAAACTCTCTTGTTTGCAGCCCATGATCACAAAGTACAAAATCATAGCAATTACATCTGGAAGATTCCTTTTCTACAGTTACAGAACAAACCAGTTTGCTAAAATGAATCAAGATAATTTTACCTGACAGAGGGAGGCAGTCTAGGGGAATTAACCTGATTATTGTCTCAGCTCACTCATGTACATACAGTGCAGCACAAAAAAATCTGACATATGCAAATGTCACACTAGATTGCTACTTGTGGGAAAGCAAGGCTTAAAGTCACCATGAAATTTATAATGGAATATCAGTTTTTATTATAATGTTTTAAACATGCACATCATTATTTTATTTTAATTAATGTGCCCACATACTCTTTTATCAAAATAACTTATCCTCCCTCTTGCAACAACACTTCTCTGATGACGTGTTCACCACATGAGGAGAAGACAACCGTTCACTCTTGTGAATTAGCAGTAATAGCAAATGACAACAAACCAAATAATTCCCAATGGACAAAATCAAGTCCCACCATACATTTTTTCTTGTTTGAGGAGCCGTTACATTATGGCACACATGATTGAGACTAGTTATCTTTGCTGCAAGCTAATTTAAAAATGGTTTATGTAAGGAATAAGCTCAAGCCTTCCTTGCTAATTCCAAAACATCATTTTAGAGCTAGTAACGGAGACTTGAGCCACTGATATGCAGACTACACAGACATTTCTATAATTTGTACAGTTATTAATATTTAATATCACTGATAATAACACTGCAAATTTTCTTTTCTGATGCAAAGGGAATCACAGTGACATCAAACACCAAGTACAGTGGTTTACTGTGTTTTTAAATTGCTGTGTATTACTGTATTTTCTGCAACGGCCTATTTGGTGCCATTCCATCTTGGTTTTTTATTTACCTCAGAAACACAACAGAGTATCTGTTTACTGTCTGAGACTTGTCGTGACATGCCGAGTCGCATCCAGTGTAGACAGTATCACTAATTATAATGGGTTCTTTTGTCGTGTCGCACTACTCGTGTCCGGTGTAGACATGGAACAAGCACGGCAGCGCCGCGGCCCGCGGGTTTTGCAAGGGGATGGAACTCAGGAGTGGAAGAGTTCCAGAGAAGCAAAATGCGTTTTTACTGCACTGTTTTTACAACATGTTTTTACTGCAAACTCACTTCATAAAGTCAGTCGAGTGTTTGAAATAAATTCCATTTGGGATCAGAAGTGGCTTCTTATCACAGAATGAGGCAGACAGTATATTATTTTGAAGTATTCTAAATGCTATGTCGATTAGCATTGCATCATAAAAATACTTTATTCTCATAAAATACCTGAGATGGCTTGAAGAACACAGATAAACCATATATTTTCACAGTAGTTTCCTAGAAGGTCATAAATGATTTACTACGATTATTCTACTAAATTTTGTTCAGGTTGTAGTTAACTTTGGCCAGTATTCTAGTTGAGAAAATAAAATTGCATCTTGGTAAGACAAGACTTGCCTATGATTTTGAGAGGTTTGGTGTATTCCATGCCTTTTAAAAGTGTGTAATTTCTACTTGTTTTTCATAAAACACATTTCTCTCTGTAACAAAGTGGATGGTGAGCAAAGGTGGCCCACGTTTTGGAGAAGCACCTTTGGTTTTGCAGATGCCTTGTATTTATTCTTTGGCTGCTTATATGTATTCCAATTAATTTTCTGTTGTGAGGATAAATCCAAAGGATACAACACAAGTTGTAACACAGGAGAAATGGTGAGGATGCACTGTCCCAGCATTAGCAGACTGTATATTTTTAAGTGTTATATATGCACTGTTTTAAATAAAGAAAATTATATTTTGTAATTGTGTATGTAAAAGTGTATGTTTGAACTGAATGTGAATAGTACTTATGCAGAATAAAATTCTCTATAAAAATTATAAAATCTAATTTATATTTAGTACAAATTAATGAATTACAGTAGTGTACTGATAACCAGGTTTTTTTACAGTATTGTATTTGTATTGTACTTATCACTGCATTACATAATTACAGTACCATGTAGTTACTATAAAAGTGAAATACGGCTATATTATTGTAAATCTTGATTACAGTAACTTACTGGCAACACTGTTACTGTAAAAACCTATTGAAAATATCTAACAGTGTGATGCAGACTGACTGACTAGAGTTTGGAAGCAGCGTCTCTATTAATAACGAAGCAGTTAAACTGCTTCATAAACAGCGATGTTACTACCTCGTCACTGAGAAATGTCATGTTGCTTTTCAGTTGCGCAAATAATTTTATTAAAAGTATGGGAGAGAGAGCAGGAGAAAGAGAGTGTGCTTTCCATACAAAATAAAAGGTAATTCATTTGGAAAAACAGAAATAGTTTGTCATTTTTATACTATTGTTTTTTATATTTATTTGCTTAGTCATTGTCCTTGTGGGTTTTGGTTCTTTTGCTGTTGTAGGATGTAATTACCTGTGAAATAATTGAACTAATTTGGTGTAGTGATATGGAACTGTAATGCAGTCAAAACCTGCCAGGAACAACTATAGCTGTGCGTTTACTGGAAACTAATTGCACACCTTAGAAAGTTCGTCATCCAATCAGAATCAAGCATTCAACAGCCCCATAGTATAAATATTAAATAACCATGTGGTAATGACTATTTCAGGATAATCCAGTGAATTAAAAACCTATTTTAATTTGGAACATGATAAGATGACAAATTAATCTTATCACTTCAAGTCTGACATCAGTGCAAAAACAGCTTCACATGATGTAACACTTGGGTAAAAAACAAAACGCTCAAAACATTCAAAGCATTCAAAGCATTACTAAAAGGACCTGCCAAACACATGAAATCACATGCTGACTATAGCATCTCTTTACATTACATTTCCACTACATAAGTGTACAATAAAAAAGATATTCTTATTATAGGGTCGTACTACTAGAAAACAAACCACCTTTTACCTTCTATACTGAACGACAGCCTGCTGTATTTGATTCTGCCAAAATTACTATGCACAGTGTGTGCACTAAAAATGGCTGTTTAATGTTCTTCATTTCACTTGAGTGTCTCTGTATGCTTTGTTTCCTGCATATAATGACATTCTAACAGTAGGATTTTCTTAACCTCTCCTTGACTAGACTGTACTTGTTAGTTCTTTAAGCACTCTTTTAAGAGTCTAACACTCAGTCTCCAGGGTATATGAACTCATTACAAGGCCCACACAGAATCTGCAGACTTGCATTTCAGAAATTATGTCATTATTTACTCACCTTCATGTCATTCCAAATAAAAATTCCTTTCTTTCAAGGAACACAAAAGGAACGCTTTAAAAAAGAAAAAAATAATAATGTCCTGTTCATGTGAGCATTTTCTTTGCAAAAAGGTTTGTACTTACAGCAAGCGACTGTTGAACTTCAAACCAGACAGTAGAGAAAGGGAGCACAATCATTTTTTTTACCCAAAAAATTGCCTTAAAAATATTCTACAACTTTTTTTACATTTACTTTGTAACATTTATTTATTTTGTTACATTTATTTTTATTTTGTTTATTTTCTTTGTTATCATAAGTATTTTAATAAAATACAGAAAATAAAATAAGGTTTTTTTTAATCAAAGAAATTATGTACATCCGAGGTGTAGAATGATGTGCTTTGAGTCACAGAGCACAGTTATCCACATTGAAAAGTTCAGTGCACAAAGAAAAGAGATACTATTAGAGTATTACTGTATATCTATCCAGCAGTTTATGTGCATGTGATGTCAGTTCATAGTGCTTCTCTCTTCTCCAGTGTTGTGATCTAACAGACACTTGGTAGCAAATGTCACATCATATAGAAACAGCAATAAACTCCAGCACGACAATACATTTTATGCAAATCCACAAACCTTTATCTACAGAACGAGTATAATAATGAGAATATTGAATCATCTCGGAGACAGTTTTACGCGACATACTGTTTGATTGCTGAATGGAATTCGACTGAAAGCCGCAGTGGAGGGAAGAGTTTCCGCTCACTTTAATTAATCAAATTAAATATTCACCTGTCCCTCACATTAAAGGGATAGTTCACCCAAAAATGCCCTACTCACCCTCAAGCCATCCTAGGTGTATATGACATTCTTCTTTCAGATGAATACAATCTGAGTTATAAAATGTTGCGGCTAATCCAAGCATTATAAATGACAGTGAATGGCAGCCCAAAATTTGAAGCCCAAAAAAGTGCATCCATCCACTATAAAAGTAATCCATACGGCTCCACGGGTTTAATAAAGGCCTTCTGAAGCAAATCGATGGGTTTGTATATGAAAAATATCCTTATTTAAAACTTTATAAAGTACAATATCCGCACAGTAGCGGATTTGGATCGGTCCTGTCTGATCGATACCCGATCTGGCAAAAATTACGGTACCGGAGCCGATACTGATACTGAAGATCTATGTATATATACGTTTTTGGTTACACAAAAAACTGTATTTGATTTCCTTACTATTTAATTCATAGTCAGGAGGAAAGACTAAGAACAGCATTTGACACATTAAATAAAGTATCAGGCTTATAATAGTTAACTAAACCCATTAAAAAATCTTCATTACAGAAATAAAAAAAATAAAAAAACTTATTTGAACCTTTAGCTTAACCTGATATACTAACTGAAACGGAAATACTAAATTATAAAAACTACAAAGATGTTTGTAAAAAAAAAAAGTGAATTGAGTTCTCTTTCATGTATTTTTGCGCTTTAAATGGTCAAAGACACAATTATGTCAAAATGTCAGTTGACACGTATTCAAGTAACAGTTGGTTATGTAATGCTTAAATGCTCAATTAATGCATTACAATTTAACTAAACTCATTAGAATTTAGAAGACTAAATCTTCTGTAGATTTAGTCGACTAAAACTAGACTAAAACTAAAACAATTCAGGTGACTAAAATATGACAAACTAAATGGCATTTTAGTCAAAAGACTATGACTAAAACTAAATAAAAATTTTCTGTCAAACTGAACACTGCTGCAGTCAATAATGTCAATTAAACAACAAAAGACAAAGATGAAATCACTTACTGCTTTTGAATGAATAACTTGTATAGTTTTAATAAGGATTAGTCTATATTTAATGTACACTCACCTAAAGGATTATTAGGAACACCTGTTCAATTTCTCATTAATGCAATTATCTAATCAACCAATCACATGGCAGTTGCTTCAATGCATTTAGGGGTGTGGTCCTGGTCAAGACAATCTCCTGAACTCCAAACTGAATGTCAGAATGGGAAAGAAAGGTGATTTAAGCAATTTTGAGCGTGGCATGGTTGTTGGTGCCAGACGGGCCGGTCTGAGTATTTCACAATCTGCTCAGTTACTGGGATTTTCACGCACAACCATTTCTAGAGTTTACAAAGAATGGTGTGAAAAGGGAAAAACATCCAGTATGCGACAGTCCTGTGGGCGAAAATGCCTTGTTGATGCTAGAGGTCAGAGGAGAATGGGCCGACTGATTCAAGCTGATAGAAGAGCAACTTTGACTGAAATAACCACTCGTTACAACCGAGGTATGCAGCAAAGCATTTGTGAAGCCACAACACGCACAACCTTGAGGCGGATGGGCTACAACACCAGAAGACCCCACCGGGTACCACTCATCTCCACTACAATGAGTTCACTGTACTAAAATGGCCCCCACAGTCACCAGATCTCAACCCAATAGAGCATCTTTGGGATGTGGTGGAACGGGAGCTTCGTGCCCTGGATGTGCATCCCACAAATCTCCATCAACTGCAAGATGCTATCCTATCAATATGGGCCAACATTTCTAAAGAATGCTTTCAGCACCTTGTTGAATCAATGCCACGTAGAATTAAGGCAGTTCTGAAGGCGAAAAGGGGTCAAACACAGTATTAGTATGGTGTTCCTAATAATCCTTTAGGTGAGTGTATACAGCAGTGTTATTTTACATTTGATTACTTTATTCATCTGTTGTAGGCTATTATCTGAATACCACTACATTCAGTAACACCACATCTTCATGAAAAACCTAAAAGCACTGTTTATTTAATTTGCATTTTTGTTCTGTTGTATTTATTTGTCAGTTTTGATTTGTCATTAGTTTCTTATTGTATTGCTGACTGTTTACTCTACCAGAGTTCCACAAAAACAATCCTAAAGGTGAAACACCCCTTTAAAAATGCTGCTCTCTAACATCAAACCTGCAAAGCAGCAGTGCATGTAAATCCAGATGCAAGCACAATCCTCTGCATTTGGGTACATGTTAACCATACAAATTGAGGCATCTGAGCAGCTGTCGGAATGCTGGTAGTGGGATTGCTGGCAAACGGCCTGCTCTGGCAAGAGAAATTCATGCAAACAACTCTGTGTGCGTGGGACTTTGTTGCCATGTTAACAGTGTTATCAAAGTTGCAATCACTTCCATGTATGCCGGTGGCAATATTACAGCTGTTAAAGAGGAAAGAGTGTTGTCAAAATTCTGACCCTGTGAAGTGGAGATAATGTGCGGTTTTAGGCCAGAACAGATAAAAAGGCCTATTTGTATAGGACTAGTGTTCTCTGAGGAGCTCAGATAAATGTGGTTTTCACAAAAGCCAATTTGAGATTTAAGATCATTTTTACTATTCAGTTTTATGTGCACTGAACACAAATATATGTCCGTGTACGTTGTGTTCATTCGTTTTTCGATTAAATATTGAAAGTAGAAAAATGAGAAAATGGCTCATTGATTAATTTAACTGATGCTTTGACACAAATTGCATTTGGCAGGGCCTAAAAAGGGGCTTCTTCTCTATAGGCATGGATTCGACAACCTACATGCCAGAGAAACATTAGCTGATTATTTCAGAAATATAAATTTAGGCTACCTCGCATCTGCACCCACATTACCCATCAGCCTACTTCTTTGGCACACCACTGGTTTTATTTAGTTGTCCAGGTTAACTATCAAAAATCTGTGAGGCAGAGCAGTGTGACCCACTGGACAGCACGGAGCAGATCCTTTTTTGTTGCAGCGAAGCGCAGACCAGTATCGTTTTAAGTGAAAATAGGGACGGAATTAATTAATGCTACTGCAAAATAAAGCCACAGAACCGTTGCACGGCTGACTCACTGCACAGTGCTGTTCCTGAATGAATCTGATTCTTTGAACAAATCGGTTGAGTGAATGATACAATGTCCCATAGACAGCCACTTGCTTCATTCCTGAATAAATCAGCGTTTTGAACGAATTGGTTGAATGAATAAATCACTGACTATTAGTTATGTGCTGCCATCTACTGGCGGTCTTACTCTCATAATCGAAGTATCGTTTAGTTTTGTCATTAATTTCGTATTTCTTAAGGTTATTCAAAATAGTATATTTAAAATGATTTTAAAAAATAGTATATTTAAAATCTCATAACATATGTAATTGTAATGTCCCCTGAGCAGCATTAACAGTTTGTAAATACATCTAAATGCCACTTAGGAATTCAGATGACACTTTTTTGGTTGATACGGATTTAATTTGATTGGTAAAAGCCTATTGTCTTATTATTCGAATTGAATTTGTTGATTTAATTTAAGCATATAGTATAAAAGATGACAAGTATATTTTAAAATATAAGAATAATTGCCCTCACAAAGGTAAGAAAAATGAACAATTGATGAGGCAAATTTGCCCGTTAATAGGAAAGTTAATTTCTGACACTGTTACATATAAAAAAATACTCTTGTGTTCTCTGGCTTTATTGATCAAGGTGTCATTCAGGGTTATGATATCTTCCGGCAACTGAGAGAGCACTTCCTGGACCTGTATTATAATGGCTATTTAACATTGCCCCTAACTAGGCATGCTACATACTCAATCACTAAAACAACTGTGATTTTGCCAGTTGGGATAGTGACATTCAGCACTGCGAAAGAGGATAGCGCAGAGGACAGAGCAAAACAAAACGTAGTGTCGGGGGGTACTCTTTTAGCGACTCGCGCACCGCTGACCGCCGGAAGCTAGTTATTTTAGTCTATAAAGTTTTAAATATGGATATTTTTTTACACAAACGCACCACTTCGTTTCAGAAGGCCTTTATTAACCCCCCGGAGCTGTGTGGAGAAGTTATATGACGTATATATGCCCTTTTATGGACTTAACGAGGCAACAATTCACTGCCATTATAATGCTTGGATTAGCCAGGACTTTTTTTTAATATAACTACGATTTTTTCGTCTGAAAGAAGAAAGCGACACAGGTTGAACTTACCCGTCCACATGTGGAAATCTAATATATTCAAACCGTTTATCCATTTTCTACCCCTGAACCTAAAAATATAAAAATCAAGCAATTTTATATTTAAAAAAAAACTAATAAATGAGCTGTTTTCTAATTTCTCTACTTTTTAATATTAAATCAAAAAACAAATAAACGCAACATACACGGACTATATACTATTTTCTGTGGAGTTTGTTTAAAGTCAATATTGCATTGAACAACACATGCATTTTTGCACTGTTTGGAAAACAAAAACATAATTTTAATTTTTAATTTTAATTTAGTTATTCCAAAAAAAGGCAAATTTAAAATGAGAAGTTTCGCCCAAGTGTGACTAAATTTTCAGATTCAGCCAAAAGATTTTATTCTAATGCATTCCTATTATCTACAGCCACAACAACAATGTAATTCTATAACTCTATAAAGACTGTATTTATGAGTGAAGTGTTTTCTTTCTAACAGAATGCCCATAGTGAAGAAACAGCTCAATGCTTCTTAATGTAGTCTACCAAAGCAATAACCAACATCATCCAATGTCGTCTAGGGATGAGAAACATGGGTTCGCAGATGGCAGGTAAGGCTGATCCGAGCCCGGAAGTGTCTCTGGCAATGTGGGCAGATCAAATGAGCTGGGGTGCTCTCTGCCATTTTACTGTTGCTTGCTTTGGCTTTGTATGCAGCCCTTTTTTTCTTTACTGTCTCAATGCTGAGATTGTGGCCCTGTTGGTTACAGTAAGGCGCCAGGCTGAGCGTTTTAGGGCAAGGTCTTCCCATGAAGAGGGATCGATGCTAAAGTCTTACATTGAGGCTTTTAAAGTGTCTTTGAACCTCTTTTTCTGTCTGCCTTGAGAACATGCGCCATTTTTCAGTTCTCCATACAGGATGCATTTTGGTAGGACATTCTCGATTACAATTCCGTAATAGGCGGGGTTGCTCTAGGGGGCTCCACCTTCTTTTGCATGGAAATTTTCGGAGGTTCATTTCTTCTTCCAGTTCACAATGGAGTGTCAAACTGAAGAGCTGGTGTAAACATCTGCATTCCTATGATCAGATGCTTTCTTATCTGTTGTTTTCTCACTGCTGTCATTTTTGCTGCCAGCAGCTTTGGCAGCATCGGAATGTTCACAAACAGTATACCGTTGCCCAGGTATTTCAAACCTGTTTACCCCTGAGTGAAGATCGAGGAAGCACTTCTCTGAGAGGGCCTTAAAGCTGTGGAGTCCAAGGATAGATATATGGATGGGCATATGGACGGACAGACATATGGCTGGATTTGGACAGATGGATGAATGACAGGATGGCAGATGGACAGACAGGCAAAAAGATGGATAGATTCATGTATCCATAGTTGATAGGATGGATGGATGGATAGTTGAATGAATGTATTGATAGGTGTTTTTCTAATTACATTAGGCAAACTGCAGTGAAGCAGCAACCGGTATGAAACCCAAAATATACAATCACTAGACAATATTCAGGGCATTTTTACGTTCTAGTTAAAGTTTCCCTGAATCACCGGGTGTGTAGGAAGAAAAGAAAGATGGCCATAGAGAGACATGAAAGTGAACACAACAGCTTCTCTGGTTTTTTTATCCTCCTTCCTGACCTCATCAATTATTCACTCCATCTATCCAGCCAGCCCAAAGAACATCAATACATTACTGGTGCTCTCTACAACAGCAGCCAGACCACAACAACACTATCTGCCTTTACACACTTCCACACTCTCAAATGCTCTCTCGACTCTGGATTTCTAATCCAGTCAAATCAATGGATGAGCATCTATTCTGACAACTTAAAGTGCATCTAGATTATTTTTTTCACAAATTACTTAAAGTAGCTTATATTATTATTGAAGTTGGTCAGGGTTTTTTAAGACAATATACTAATATAATTGTAAAAATTCAGGATGAACATACCTTCTGATGTTCATTCGTGTTTATTCTGTGCTGTAACTAGTAGTAAGGAGGATGAGACGATCGGTTCACATTAGGGATGTCAATTTACATAAATTCCCATAATCGATCGTCGTTCAAATTAACAATCAATTAATTGATTGATTATTAACCTCAATCTCTTAAATCTGATATGTTCAGTAAAATCACTTATAAGGAGGTTTTTTTTTCCTTGGTTAATTATGTTTTGAAATTAATGGCTAGCCTACCTAATCCATTGCATGGCTTGAAGACATTAATACACATACGAAACTACAGCGTGCTCGCTTAATCGACCACCAGTTTTATGGATTAAATTACTATCGACAATTACTGGATTGTCGATTAATCGTTAGCACCCCTAGTTCAAATGTGCTTATAATCCGCACTGATGCACTACAGCAAATTTTGACAAAATTGAGACTTGTTTGTTTCATATTAAAAGTAACAAAGCACAAAGCTTTTAGTGATTATTGGATGCACACTACAAATGTTTAGTGAAGTTTAAAAATAAAAGTGAACTGACGTGAAGGCCAAGTATGGCAACCCATACTCGGAATTTATCCTCTGCATGTAACCCATCCAAGTTAGTGCACACATATTAGGAGCAGTGAGTAGTGAATGCACACACACACACACACACACACACACGCACACAGCAAACCATGGACACAGTGTGCAGCCATTCACTTTGACGCCCGGGGAGTGATTGGGGTTAGGTGCCTTGCTCAAGGACATGTCAGTCGTTTCCTGGTATTGAGAATCAAGCCTGCGACCTTCGGGTTACAAGTCAGACTCTTTAACCATTAGGCCACAGCTGCCCCTTATTTATCTTTAAAATAACAATTAACTGTCAATTTAAATTACATAATTCAAAGGAAGTGATTTTAAAGAGTTTTAAAGAGTCAATGCAGAGGGGGCCCATCATCGCCTAATGGCTCCAATATACTCACAGTGATGTTCTTTTTTTGACTTTGCTCGGGGGTAAAAAGAAGTTAAAAATACCTTTGCAGCAGAAGTTTTATTCATCAACAGAAAACAGCATAGACTAAATGATACATCTTTAGATTTAAGAATCCATATCATTACTGATTAAAATACTGTCAATCCAGCACTTGCATCCACACAGCTGATATGTTTAACTGTTGTTGTTTATTTAAGTTGTGTGCACAAAATAGACTGAACAACAGTCAAAATGTGCCATTGGAGAGGTGTTAATCAACGTCTGTTTCGGTCACCAACTCTCCAAAACCATTTCGGCACGAAACTGAAAATATCTGTAGCCGAAATATCGGTGCACCCCTAATTGTAAGACATGTCTGTTTTGTCACTATGCCTGCATACTATTCAAATTTTCATATTGTGTTATAGTTTTGAACATATTGAAAAAGATATGCCAGAGGTTCTCAGATGGCACGGTATACCGTACGCAGTGAATTTTCATAATGTGCATGCTTTTTAAGCTAATATTACCCACATCCCTTGCACCATGGAAGAAGACTAGTTTGTGATGGTTCTCTATTAATAATTTTAGCTGTTAAAAAATGTCAATGGTAAATGGTAATTCTGAAACTGCCACTGCAGTTTTTAAATGTATGAATATAAAAATGTAAATAATGAAGCTGTTGTCAAACTAACAAACAACAAAAGTATCATCTTTTTTTATAGCAAAAATGAAAAGACCAAAGTGGGCTAATAAGTTACATGTGTACCATTAATTAATTATGGATTACAATATTAATATTGGGGGAAAAAATTCAGCATCCATTCAACAATAACCATACTTATATGGTACATGACTTTCCTTTGATATTTTTAAGCACTCCAAGTAGCTAGGAATTCATTTAGAATTGGTTTGTTTGCACACAATAACACAGTACATTAAAAAATAGAATGTCAAAAGGTGTCTGAAAGCAATGATGAGTTTTTTTTCTTATTTAACTTTAAAATAACAATTAACTGTCAATTTAAATTACATAATTGAAAGGAAATGATTTTGAAGAGTTTTGAGCCTATAAATAAAACCTGCTGCTGTCCATGTCAATAATGTTAATCAAACAAAACACAGCTTTTAACAAAAAATAATATATATTTCTTGTAATCTATATTTACACAGTGGAATCTATATTTATTTCATAATCTATATTTATACAGTGAACACTATGTAGTGTTGTTTTACACTTAGGCTAATTATTACATTTATGTACCTGAATACTACTGTTAGACCTTATTTTATTTGTAACTTTATTCTACTGTATTTATCTTTGTTCATAATTTGTGTATGTGTTTTTTTATTACTGACTGTTCACTTGTCTTTAATAATATTTGAACTTTATTAGTTAGGCTAGTAGTTTTTGCTGTGGTATCAATGTAGTACTTAAAAGTGTGCTTTAGTAAATTTTTGTCATTAGAAATTAACTTGAGTAAAAGTGAAAGTACCCACCATTAAATGTACATTTTAAGATTACATATTTTTCAAATTTTACTTAAGTACATGTAACGGAGTAAATATAGCGTATTACTATCCACCTTTGCTTTGCAGTAATATACTGTTAGCGAAACATCCTGGCACCACCCATGCTGCTTGAAAGCGGCGTTTAGCTGAATATGCAAAGTAGGGGTCGACCGATATGTGTTTTTCAGGGCAGATGCCGATACCAATTATTACAGATCAAGTAGACCGATAACCAATATTTTGAACAGATATATATGTCTGGTGTAAAAATTTTAATTAATGTCAAAAGTAAGAATAGCAAGGGCTCTGACAAAAACTTTCTTTAAATGCTTTTAAATATATCTTTAATTCTGAGAACTGTTAATAATAACATTAATATTATTAATAATAATAATAATAATAATAATAATAATAATAATAATCTCATAATTTACTCACTCCAGTTGTTTTAAACCCAAACAAGTTTATTTCTTCTGTTGAAAAGAATGTGGGTAACCAAAACAGCTGGTCCCCATTGACTTCCATAGTATATTTTTTTTGCTACTATGGGTCAATGGGGACCAGCAACTGTTTGGTTACCCACATTCTTTTTGGGTTCAACAGAAGAAAAAAAATTAATACAGGTTTGGAACAACATTACAGCAAGTAAATAATGACAGAATTTTAACCGAATTTAGTTATTCCAAAAAAGGGCAAATGAGAAGTTTCGCTCAAGTGTGACAAAATTTTCAGATTCAGCCAAAATGTTTTATTCTAATGCATTCCTATTATCTACAGCCACAACAACAATGTAATTCTATAACTCTATAAAGACTGTATTTATGAGTGAAGTGTTTTCTTTCTAACAGAATGCCCATAGTGAAGAAACAGCTCAATGCTTCTTAATGTAGTCTACCAAAGCAATAACCAACATCATCCAATGTCGTCTAGGGATGAGAAACATGGGTTCGCAGATGGCAGGTAAGGCTGATCCGAGCCCGGAAGTGTCTCTGGCAATGTGGGCAGATCAAATGAGCTGGGGTGCTCTCTGCCATTTTACTGTTGCTTGCTTTGGCTTTGTATGCAGCCCTTTTTTTCTTTACTGTCTCAATGCTGAGATTGTGGCCCTGTTGGTTACAGTAAGGCGCCAGGCTGAGCGTTTTAGGGCAAGGTCTTCCCATGAAGAGGGATCGATGCTAAAGTCTTACATTGAGGCTTTTAAAGTGTCTTTGAACCTCTTTTTCTGTCTGCCTTGAGAACATGCGCCATTTTTCAGTTCTCCATACAGGATGCATTTTGGTAGGACATTCTTGATTACAATTCCGTAATAGGCGGGGTTGCTCTAGGGGGCTCCACCTTCTTTTGCATGGAAATTTTCGGAGGTTCATTTCTTCTCCCAGTTCACAATGGAGTGTCAAAACTGAAGAGCTGGTGTAAACATCTGCATTCCTATGATCAGATGCTTTCTTATCTGTGGTTTTCTCACTGCTGTCATTTTTGCTGCCAGCAGCTTTGGCAGCATCAGAATGTTCACAAACAGTATACCGTTGCCCAGGTATTTCAAACCTGTTTACCCTTGAGTGAAGATCGAGGAAGCACTTCTCTGAGAGGGCCTTAAAGCTGTGGAGTCCAAGGATAGATATATGGATGGGCATATGGACGGACAGACATATGGCTGGATTTGGACAGATGGATGAATGACAGGATGGCAGATGGACAGACAGGCAAAAAGATGGATAGATTCATGTATCTATGTATGATGGGATGGATGGATGGATAGTTGAATGAATGTATTGATAGGTGTTTTTCTAATTACATTAGGCAAACTGCAGTGAAACAGCAACCGGTATGCAACCCAAAATATACAGTACTGTGCAAAAGTCTTAGGCACGTTGGTATTTTCACACGAAAAATGTTTTTAAGCCAGTTATTTTAGTTATTTTTTATTACTTTTACTGTAGTGTGTCAGTAGGAAATATCAGTTTACATTTCCAAACATTCATTTTGCAATTAATTGTAATAATCCAGTGAAATTTTTTTTACATTTTATGCACAAGAAGTCTGACAGCAGCCGGTATGATCTGATCTCACCATCATCGAGTCTGTCTGTGATTACATGAAGAAACAGAAAAAAGGCAACGTCTCCCAGACACTTGAGGAAACCTGCCTGCAAAACTACAGTACTGTGAAAAGTTTAGGCACTTGTCAGAATGCTTTAAAGTGAGAATGCTGTCAAAAATAATAACATAAATAGCTTTTATTTATGAATTAACTTCTATGAACTAAATCAAATCGATATTTGGGGTGACCACCCTTTGCGTTTAAAACGGCTTTTGTCACCTGCATCTATTCCTACACCTATTCATGTAGTTTTGCAGGAAGGTTTCTTCAAGTGTCTTGGAGACGTTGCCACAGTTCTTCTGGGTTTAGTCCATCTCAGTTTTTTATGTTTCTTCATGTAATCACAGACAGACTCAATGAAGATGAGATCAGATCTCCATGTGGAGCATAGAGACTATTGTCAGACTCTTTATACATACAAAAATCTCACCGGATTATTACAATTAATGGGAATTAATTTATAAATGTAAACTGATATTTCCTACTGACACACTACAGCAAAAGATATAAATAACTCTCTTAAACCCACTTTTTGTGTGTAAAAATACTAGCGAGCCTAAGACTTTTGCACAGTACTGTACATCACTCATAATATACATTTATGATAACAATACTAGACAATATTCAGGGCATTTTTACGTTCTAGTTAAGAGCATTAAACACTAACTGGTCTTTCCCTTCACTAAAAACAAATAAAATAAAAGTTAATTTCAACATTTATTCTCCTTACCCAGTCCTGCAAAGAATGCTGGGAACTAAAAATCCACTGCCCAATTTCCACAGTTTCATTAAGTAACTACAACTTAATTTTTTAACAAAAATCTATTAATGCAGAAATTTGAGTTTAAATTACACCCAATATTAAGTTAAATGTAATGATCAACATAATTACATCAACAGAACTCAACAAAATGAGGTTTGTAACTTAAAAGGTTTACTTAAATCCATAAATTTGATTTTTTTTACTTGCAACCATGAATTTATTTAAGTTGTGGTAACAGGTCCCATGAATTACTTTTTAGGCTGAGGCTGGAGATGGCTAAAATGCAGCTTTAATCCAACAGTCATTTTTCATGACCTCCTTAGTTACCATAGATAGATGCTGAATTTTAGGTTTGACATCAGTGTGCAACTGTGGTTTCTAATTACTACAGACTTTCCTTCTAAAAACCTTTCATCTTTCAGACTATGGCACACTAGTCTTCTCTATTAAAAGCATCAGCTCAACATGTATGCTGCAAATCTCCTTTTAACCAAAACATTTGTAATACAGTAAAGGGACAGTGAGATGGATAAAATTGTACTCCCATTCTTTCTACTTGTCAAAAAAAAAACAAAAAACTTATCTGCACATTTCTAGTCAAAGACAAGAAAGACCAGGGGCTTTTGAAGGGATCAGAGTAAAGACTGGGGTCATGTTTGAAACTCAGCACAAACCCCTACCAGCTGCTCTGAGATTCCTTGACATGCTCACCAAGCTATCAGTTCTGGGTATTAAGAGCACAAAGCAAGCAATAGCACCAAACAGCCGTCCATACTTCTCCGATGAGACACCATGTTTCATCTCTTGCCTACAGTTTAAAACAATTTAAAACATTTATTTTTTCAAGACCTGAATGTTCTCACTAACAATAAAGTACCAAACAGTACTAAGATGGCACTAAAGAAAAAAAAAAACATTATTTTTAGGGATTCTCCGATACCAACAATCGATACCACACAGTGTGTACAGTACAGTGCTTGTGACAAAGAAACAGACAACAGAGCAAACAGAGAGCAGAATCAGGGCTCGCAAAACCGCTAGCCCGACGTCCTGTGGCTATTGTATCTTCCATTCAGGCAACCGAAACATATCACGGCCCTGCCCGACGGGCTATTTTAAATAGTGAAATTAAATTTCTTTCTTGCTGTACGTTGTTGACACTCTTGGAAAAATAAGATCATGGATGTTTTTGATCATGCTGATTTGTCCGCAGTGAAGTTTAGCCGATGCTAACGGCATGTATGTGTGTGTGTGTGTACGTGTGTGTGTGTGTTTGAGTGTGTTAGAGATGAGCAGATCACGGTTATATACGCGGGTCAGGTGGACCAAATAATAAAATATAACATTGTGGCGGGTGGATGAGAGATAGATAATTAATGTGTTAATTTTATTAAAGACACTGAACTCTAATTTCACAGTAAAACGCAACGAACGTGTGTCACTCTTTAACTTTCGTTTTCAAAAACAAATCAAGGATAACATATGCCTAGAGCACCTCCTAGTGGACAGTATATAAAACACAAAGGAAAAACCCTATATGGGACATTGCAGTTTTTTACACTGTTAAAGAGTTGGATTCCCATGCTAAACATGGCCAAAGTTAGTTGAAAAGTTAGTCAAAAAATTAGTTGGACGCATTTGTGCCAAAATTCTCCTTCCGGTTTCTCACAAGTTTCGGAAAGTTTTTTCAGAGTATGGCCCTGTATGAAGTCATAAAGGGCGGAAAATCCTTGTATGTACACTTTTCCCAAAAATGTGCACACACACACCAACCAGAGCAGGACAGAGCACGCCCATCATTCGGGTAACGCAACTCGAGAATAATTTTTTTAACAATGTCACCAAAGAAGTGTGTTTTTGGTTGTGAGGGAAAGATAACCTTGTTCAGTTTCCCAAAGAACCCAGCGTTATGGGAACAGTGGATGCTAGGGGTGGGGGAAAATTTGATTCTTAGATGCATCGCGAGGCAGATGTGGACGATTCTGAATTGATTCACAAATGTCAAAAAATCAATTTTCTAAATGTTGATAACGTAATGTTGACGGAATGCAAAAGGTGCAACTCTAAAGGGAAGTGCAGCACCCGGACCGTCTGTGGCGTGCACATAACAGAGACGCGTGATAGCTGAGCAAGAAATCCGACCGGCACCCGCTGCATTAAAAGCTAGCGTATGGAAGCATTTCTATGAAGTTAAAGGGGAAAATGACCTGGACAAAGAGCTGGAAAAAGAGCCACACTATATGCAAGTTGTGTCAAACTAAACAAAAATATTTTCTAAACACGACAAACATGAGAAACCATATTACACGTTTCTAACGCTCGGTTGTACCGGTAGTTGCTGCCAATCAGAGGACCACAAACTATCGCAAATTTGATGGTCAAGGATTTGCGTCCGTATTCTCTGCAGATGTTAATTTAGTGTTCAGATGTTCATTTCATAAAAGCTGTTTTCGATTGTGGTATAGGATGTGCTCAGGATTTCGTTTTAAGACTCTATTATTTATTTGTGTTTAAGAGCAGCTGTATGTCACTAGTTATTCAGAATATGCTGAAGTCCACAAGAACTTCCTGTTGGTTTTTTGCAATGTTGGGACATATTCTGGCAAATGTAACCTTCCTGTTGACATGTAAAATCACTTCCATTTGTTTTATTAATAAAATATATTGGAAGTAAATTCCTTATGGGTCATTACAAATACTTTGCTTTAAAAGTACCAAGTGAGAAAAAAGAAAATCTTTATAGAAAAAAAGATCGATAATCATTTTATAATCGCATCGCAGCCCTCTGAATCGTAATCGAATCGAATTGTGAGGTGCCTAGAGATACTTTTTATATAGAATAGTGCTGTCACAATACCAAAATTATGACTTCGATACGATACCAGACTAAATTTTTTTTTAAAATAATATAATAATAATAATAATAATAATAACTATACATGCCAGTGTGAACATCCTTACAGAGATGTTTGCAACAATCACATTTTTATCAATCATGTTAACACTAACCACTATTCTGAACAGGTTGGGATGACCAAAATCTTATTTCATTATACGAGTAATTTAATTTAATTTTATGTAATTTTATAATTACAATATAGATATTTAATTTAATTTTATCTGTTTTTTTTTTTTAAATAAGCCAAAATGTAAATTACAAACAATATGAAAAAAACTGTGCTTTATTTTCAGCTACAGTATCTCTAATTAACAGTAGCATTCAATAAAGAAATTAAATAATCAAATGTAAAAACACAAATGCATAGTCTGCATAGGCACTCTGTAAATTAACTATACACTGATTCTTAATAAATATATTAAAGTTATTCAGTCAAGCATGGGGTGATTTTCTATTTTCTTTTGTTGTTTGATTAACAATAATCACACAGAATATTAGGTCCGGCCCTTTAAGACCTGCACGGACCAAATTCATTGTAACACATCCGATTTCTCATTTAACTCTGTATACGTTCACTAAAGACATACCCGACTGTGTTTACCTGAATACTCGCCAGGACGTGCATTTGTACATATTTTTGACCATTCAAACCCAATAATCCGCGAAACTGACTTCGCGATCTGTCTGAGTGAAAGGCATGCGTGTGCTTCAGTTCAGAGTCCGGCAGTGCGAGCACGTCCCGGCCGCGCTGCACTTTATTTTATAATGCAAGCGTTTCTATTGTTTAGTGAACGGTGGAAGCAGAGCTCACACACACGTCCTCACTCTTTTGAATTAAAACTAAATTGTATGTGCAAGTAAAAACATGAACTTATACATGATTTATGTATAACGAGTGGCTCCCTACATTATTACAGGAAGGCCATACAGTAATCACATGACGTTTTCAAAAAGTATTCTGTGTGCAAACATCCGACGCACGTACCCAGAAGCTGCTTCTCAGATGTGAGAATAGCCTATTAAATGGAGTTATCCTTAATGTCTTTTTGTGCTTGAAAGGACAAAGTCACACAAAAGTATGCCAAAATGCCTGTATGAAACATAGTCGGTTATGTCTTAAGTGAACGAAAACAGTTGAAAAGAAAATGCGTGTGTAACAGTATGTTGGATATGTGCGGCTCTTAAGTGAGAGCAGCCTAATAACCTACTGCTGTCTTTGTCCTCAATGTTAAAAAGACAGAACTCACTGCTCTTAATGCCGAATTCACACTGCACGATTTTCAAAGTAGTCAGATCACTGTTCTTTTCACAATGCACGACTATTTAAGGTAGCATTCAGTTGCTGCTGTGTGTACATTGCATGACGAATCTGCGACAGGGGGTTTCCCATTGCATGACTTTACAATAGGAAGTCTGTCTGGTCCAAAAAGTACGTTTCACAACTAAACACACGCGAGATGTGACAAGGAAACAACGCGAGATCACGCGTGCGTCAGACTGAAGTTCTCGCACGAAACTGGAATTGTTATTAAAAATGACAGCCGGCAAAAAGCTTGCGATCCAAATTGTCTGTGCGCTGATTTGCAGCGAAAAGGAGAATAAGGAAAAAAAAGATTACGGAGGACGAAATGGTTGGGGAGACGTGGGGAGCAAAGATTGTGTTCTGCAAAGAGAGTTGGAGGTAAATAAATCATTTTGCAATGTGCTGCTGTTGCGGCTGGTCAAGGAAATGTTTGTGCTTTGTTTCTGTTTTTACATAGTTGTAAACATATCTATTAAAATGCTGATATTCTGGTCTATAACTCCTTCCCGAACTTCCCGCTGTCCTGTATCTATCTATTTAGCATGCCAAATATCTCACGGGCGTCGGCGATGTGAACGAGCACCAATTTGCCAATGATTTTGGCCATTTGTCAGCGATTTCGCAAAACCTGTCGACGAGTCAAAACTTGGTATAACTGGTTGAGCCCTGCTGGAGCAGCTCTAAATATTCACTGTGCTATTAAATTAAAGATAAAATATGATACAGCAATAATATAAAAAGTGAAAGTAATTTGATTAATATTCTTTTGGTTTCTCTGCCCAATATTTAAAAAAATAAAAAATGTAATGAAAATACAGGTATCGGTACTCTGTATCTGCAAGTAATAAAAGTATCGTATCGGATTCCTTTTGGAAAAAGTGGTATCGGTGCATCCCTAACTATTTTTAAATAATAATAAAAAACATTAAAACGTTTAGCTTTAAAAGATATAATTAAGTAACTGAAAGTTTTATTTTGTCCTTTAAATAACACATTTCAGAACGCATCAATACATGGCTAGTAAATTGTACGATTTCAGTCACCTGTGATTGAGTTAGAGGCAAAATAATAAGCTTAGCGCAGATATAATTTAATTGCCTATTGAGCTGTACGCAACATCATTTTGGCTGAGAGCGCCCTCTGTCACTTTCTCTTACACCAGTCTTAGTCGAGTATCTAGTAAACATATGGCCGGTTTCACAGACAAGGCTCAAGACTAGTCCCAGACTGCATGTTTGAGCTGTCTTCACTGAAAACAACTTGCTCTGACATACCTTTTTGTCAATATGTCAATGCCATTGTGACATCATGTCTTAAAGTGACAGCAGCCTAATATTCCTGCTGCTGTCTGTTTTTAATGTTAATCAAACAACAACAACAAAAAATCACTGAATACTCTTGACTTAATAACTTTTGTAACTTTAATAAGGATTTATCTATATTTAATTCATACAGTGAAGACTATGCAGTGTTAATTAATACTACAGTGACTACTATCACACCAAGCATTTTAGAAAACAACCGAGTTCTGTTTATTATCCCACACAAATTCAAAAAACGGGCCATGATCCTCAGATCTTTACGCCATGTGATAAATGTAGCATAAAGCGGTTTCATTTTCATAATTTCTGGTGCCTATATTTGACAAATCGCCATATAATACTGTACCCTAGTACTTTAGACAGTACTTTATTATTAGTGATGCAAAATCTTTGAACTATATGATGACAAACAGGCGTTTAAGTGAGAAACCACATTCTCCACTGCCACTGTCTGAGGAACTGAATGACACAGGGTCATGCACTCTATAGATGTATGACCACATATGACCACATACACCACATCAAGTGAACAGCTCGGTGCTTAAAGAGTTCAGCATTTTCACACTGGAAGAAAAAAGTATTTCATATCAACTTCTTTGTTCACTTACTCAACAGCTATTGTCAATGAAACAATACCCCATACAACAGTGCATGGACTGTGATTGGATTCATATGGAGCTGATAAATATATAAACGTGTTCCTTCTCATATTAGAATCAATCATGGTTCAAATTCAGCCAAACAAAATTAAACGCTCTCAATGGCAAAATCAACCTCGTCTCTAAGCAACTCTGCCTTCATCAATCTGTATGCATTTAAAAACAACACAAACAGTAATTCACACTTATCTTTACTGAAGAAAAAAAATCCCTTCTTGTAAATTCCTTTGTGCTATTTTTCAGCACTTTTAATTTAGATGTGGAATAATGGAGCTTGTCAGAAGGGAAAAATGCACGAAAACAAGATCAAACACCTTCAAATAACACAAGCTCACGCGCCCACTGTTTGGAAACAAAAACACATTTTTCTTTACAGTTTTCCTGGGATTATGAAGCACAATTTGATTGTTCAGATTCCCTTTAAATCCAGTTCGCTTGATGTGGCCCATAGCACTGGAATCCAGAGTGAAAACAAACAGTCCATTCTCTCCAACCAGCTCAAACAATCACCACAGTAAACAACAGCATTTTCTTTCACCTCTTTCTTCTCTGCACCCTCTCCAGGGTCTTGACAAAGCCTTACTAAATCAGAAACATACATTCACGTTTACATTTAGCAAAACTGTGAATGTTCCTTATGATGATACAATATATACACATTTTAGATTGACTGAATGATTGAAGAGAAAAAAAAAAGTTATGGATGAACAATTCATTTTAAGCACTGAATCCCTGAGAAACGCCAGCTCTAAGAACAGATTTATTTTTCTCTAATTTGCATAAAATGTAGCATTTCTCAACTATTTGGCTGCGTCCGAAAGCTTAGACAGCTGACGTGTTGCCTTGCTGACTTCACAGGCAGCATTTGCACACAAAGGGTACCTTACGAAACTGATTTCGGACAGGCTTCGGAGGCAGTGTAATGGTTTAAGGATCTACAACAAAATAAAGTGAGCACATTTTTTATTACTACAATAGTAATTTCTCACTAGAAATAACATCAAAGGTGGAAAAAGTTGGTCAAAAGTGTGCATTTACACACAAACTGTACACCAACTGCAACTTTCAGATGCCATATTTATTTATTTTAGCTCAACTGTCACGTAATGGAACACACAGGATTGTGGGATATCATTGGCAGCGAAGGATACATCTGTGCTGCCTTCATAAATCGACCAGATGACGGTCTCTCAGGAGACAGTAAGTGAAGCTAACATTGGATTCGGATGTGCCTTGAAGCCTTCCTTGGAATGCATCCTCTAAAGGCAGAATTTTTCTGCTTTCAAACGTTGAAAAATAAATTTGCATATGCCTGCCTCCAGAGCAAGACATCAACAAATAGTTTTACATCATCGCACCATAGGCCCCGCCCACTGGTGTTTAATTGCTTAAGGTTTACACTTGTCTACACCAGATGCGAGCGCCATATCGCGTCAAAGCAAATAGAACCCACTGTGCACTTTTTGTTTGCATTAACATTAAAATAATAACATTACCATTAAAGATGCACCATGTGACCATGATAGGTAGAAGTTTCCCTAGTGCAGCAGGTTTGAATGAATTTTTTTTTTTTAAAGAATAGGTTTAAAAAAAAAAAGTGCATATGAAAGCAACACAAGTAAAGCAATGTGTATGGAATTCCTGTTGTTGAATATGCACGAGAAACCAAACACAAAAAAATATTTGTATTACAATAGTGTTCTCATTAAAATGTTATGTACACTCACCTAAAGGATTATTAGGAACACCTGTTCAATTTCTCATTAATGCAATTATCTAATCAACCAATCACATGGCAGTTGCTTCAATGCATTTAGGGGTGTGGTCCTGGTCAAGACAATCTCCTCAACTCCAAACTGAATGTCAGAATGGGAAAGAAAGGTGATTTAAGCAATTTTGAGTGTGGCATGGTTGTTGGTGCCAGACGGGCCGGTCTGAGTATTTCACAATCTGCTCAGTTACTGGGATTTTCACGCACAACCATTTCTAGAGTTTAAAAAGAATGGTGTGAAAAGGGAAAAACATCCAGTATGCGGCAGTCCTGTGGGCGAAAATGCCTTGTTGATGCTAGAGGTCAGAGGAGAATGGGCCGACTGATTCAAGCTGATAGAAGAGCAACTTTGACTGAAATAACCACTCGTTACAACCGAGGTATGCAGCAAAGCATTTGTGAAGCCACAACATGCACAACCTTGAGGCGGATGGGCTACAACAGCAGAAGACCCCACCGGGTACCACTCATCTCCACTACAAATAGGAAAAGGAGGCTACAATTTGCACGAGCTCACCAAAATTGGACAGTTGAAGACTGGAAAAATGTTGCCTGGTCTGATGAGTCTCGATTTCTGTTGAGACATTCAGATGGTAGAGTCAGAATTTGGCGTAAACAGAATGAGAACATGGATACATCATGCCTTGTTACCACTGTGCAGGCTGGTGTTGGTGGTGTAATGGTGTGGGGATGTTTTCTTGGCACACTTTAGGCCCCTTAGTGCCAATTGGGCATTGTTTAAATGCCACGGCCTACCTGAGCATTGTTTCTGACCATGTCCATCCCTTTATGACCACCCTGGATGTGCATCCCACAAATCTCCATCAACTGCAAGATGCTATCCTATCAATATGGGCCAACATTTCTAAAGAATGCTTTCAGCACCTTGTTGAATCAATGCCACGTAGAATTAAGGCAGTTCTGAAGGCGAAAGGGGGTCAAACACAGTATTAGTATGGTGTTCCTAATAATCCTTTAGGTGAGTGTATATGACAACTTGGAGCAGTACAACTTGCACTTCACTATATTTTCATCTAGGGCTGTGTGATAGGGCTGAACGATTAATTGCATTTGCGATAATATCGCGATATCATAAAACACGATTTTCTAACCATAAGGCTACGATTACACTCTGCTCACGTGACACGCGAGAGTAAAGCAGTCTGCAGAAAAAGCATCAACTTGGCACGTTACGCCTACAGGCCTGGCCTAAAGGAAAGAATATTTTGTGTTGGTCATACTATACAATAGGATCTCAAATGATTCTGGACCAATTCTGAGCTTAGATTTTAACTGCAGGTGCGCGATGGCGCTGCGTGCATTTTAGAAACACCCGTATTTTGCTTGCATCCATTTCCTCTCTCACACACACACACCACTCGAACCATAAAATATTTCATAACGTTCGGAAAGGTTGAAGCGAATTACAATGACATTCGCGGGCTCCATTGCACAGGATATGCGCTGTGAGAAACTTTGCTTGATGTTTAGCTTACACACTATTAGTTTGTTCTGTTAACGTGTTCTCGCCCGCCGGTATTTTCCTTACAAATGCTCTACGAAGGCTTAATTTATGTCGTTTGGAATGCAGTGTGCTTATATATTAAGAATAGGAAACTCATTGACAGAAGGCTTTCAGTCAAATGCTCGCGCCACACTTTGGGAAGAGTGCTCGCGCATGCGGCTGTGCGCGTCTCAAAATGCTTTTATGATGCAAAAATTAATGTAAACATGGTCAGTAATGTCTTGAGGAATTAAACAGACAGGACAAACCACATCTTATAATTCAAAAGAGATCTGTGCATTAGTGTGAATGCAGATCTCCCGCTGTCTATGATGTCATCATTAATAATCAAGCAACAAAGCTGAGAAAAACTACTCACAGTTCAGATAGCCTACTCTTAAATATTGAAAGCACTCTTTGTTCATTGCTTATAATATGTTTTTTGTTTCTCTTTATTATTTACTAGCTTTTATGTTTTGAAGCAATATTAGTTTATATATTTAAAATTCTTAAGCAATTTTTAAAATACATTTTTAATGTGTAATTATTTTAAAAAAGTACTTATTATTACATATATAATAATGATAATACAAAAATAGATTTTAAGTTTTATTAATAAGATTAATAAATAAGAAAAAAGTTAAAGAATTGTTTTGGAATCGGATTGTGACTCCCAGAATTGGAATCAGATCGTAAGGTAACTAAATATTCCCACCATTACCATACAATTTATAGCTCGTCTTTGTTGAATAATACAAAAATTAATTGCATATTAAATCGCAATCGCAATATTGGTTTAAAAAAAAAAAATTTTGATTATTAGATTATTTTCCAAAATCGTTCAGCCCTACTGTGTGATATGACGACATATATCGGATGGACGAAATAAATAGTCAATCATTTCATATTATTCTCTATCGTTTATTTTGTGGTGTCGCAAAATACATTGTTTACGGCAATACTTTTTCATCATTTGGATGACGACAATCTTACACGCCACCACGAGAGGATGCGATGCAGGCAGAAACGTGAATAAATAACAGCATGGCGAGTGAAGGGGAGACAGAAACGGGTGGCTCCGAGCAGGAGTTAGTGTTCGTGTGTCACAATGCATCAGTGCAGTAACTCAATATAATGATACACATCCAATGTCCAAACTGGCAAGCCTTAAAACACATAGAATTGACCAAGTTTAGTGAAGACTAAAGTGATCGGTCTTCAGGGCTCGCGCGATGCGGCTCGACGTCACAGAAAACAGCACTGTCAACACAACGTTTCGTTATTGGATAAATCAACGTTTGTGAATACATTTTTAAATGAATGATTCACTGACAAACACTTCTAAATAAAGGGAGAAAAATAATCACATATCAATGAGTATATTTTATATACTTTTATATAAATTTCCTTTCCATGTGGTCAATATATATAAACTATTACAGAAAAAGTACTATATCGTGTGTTTGATAGATTGGTGCTGCACATCTTGAACTGTATTTTGCACTTGACAGTATACAGTGAGTTTTAATCAAACACAGTTTTAATGACAGTTAAAAGGTGAAACAGTAATACTGACCATTGGGAATTTTACTGTGGTTTATCGTGAAACTGGTAACCGTTTCATCCCTAGATGGAAGCGTCTACATTCACATATTTGAATAGAGTATTTGTTTTGAGCCTGAAGTATATCTTCTGAAAAAGAGATGCGTGTTCACAACATCATTCACATAAATTATAAAACAAGACTTATACTAAACAGTGTAAAATTAAGGATTTGGCATAAAACATTTTTTACATTTGCTTCTCAGATACATTATATACAGTAAAATCAATCCCAGTTCAGGCCAATGTTCAGTTGTGCAACATCTTTATGCAGTGTGTGTGAATGTATGCGTTATTTGCAAGTATGTATCATTCTACAGTTGGTGTAGACAGCTGCAAACGGACATCAAGTTGTTGTGAGAAATCTGGTATTTCAGTGAATCATTTGGACCACATTCAAGCAACTGGCCAACTGCTGCTTGGCCATTATAGAGCGGGACACGTCTGTTTGTTTCTGTTTATGTGATGAACAGATTGAATTTAGGCTTCATTGTGTCATTAATGTTATTCAAACAACAAAACAGAGAAAATCACTCACTGCTCTTGACTCACTGAATCTTTTCTGTAGCTTAATATTACTGCATATTTAATTCTTACAGTGAAGACTATGGAGTTTTATTTAGCATTTATTCAATTTCTGTAGTACTTAAAAGCTACTGTTAAATAGACCTACTGTACCCTAAAAAAATAAATAAAAATAAGAACAAATATGGAAATGGAAACAGGACAAATACAATATAAGAATATATATATATATATATATATATATATATATATATATATATATATATATATATATATATATATATATATATATATGTATATATATACATATACACACACTCACCTAAAGGATTATTAGGAACACCTGTTCAATTTCTCATTAATGCAATTATCTAATCAACCAATCACATGGCAGTTGCTTCAATGCATTTAGGGGTGTGGTCCTGGTCAAGACAATCTCCTGAACTCCAAACTGAATGTCAGAATGGGAAAGAAAGGTGATTTAGGCAATTTTGAGCGTGGCACGGTTGTTGGTGCCAGACGAGCCGGTCTGAGTATTTCACAATCTGCTCAGTTACTGGGATTTTCACGCACAACCATTTCTAGAGTTTGCAAAGAATGGTGTGAAAAGGGAAAAACATCCAGTATGCGGCAGTCCTGTGGGCGAAAATGCCTTGTTTATGCTAGAGGTCAGAGGAGAATGGGCCGACTGATTCAAGCTGATAGAAGAGCAACTTTGACTGAAATAACCACTCGTTACAACCGAGGTATGCAGCAAAGCATTTGTGAAGCCACAACACGCACAACCTTGAGGCGGATGGGCTACAACAGCAGAAGACCCCACCGGGTACCACTCATCTCCACTACAAATAGGAAAAAGAGGCTACAATTTGCACGAGCTCACCAAAATTAGACAGTTGAAGACTGGAAAAATGTTGCCTGGTCTGATGAGTCTCGATTTCTGTTGAGACATTCAGACGGTAGAGTCAGAATTTGGTGTAAACAGAATGAGAACATGGATCCATCATGCCTTGTTACCACTGTGCAGGCTGGTGGTGGTGGTGGTGTAATGGTGTGGGGGATGTTTTCTTGGCACACTTTAGGCCCCTTAGTGCCAATTGGGCATCGTTTAAATGCCACGGCCTACCTGAGCATTGTTTCTGACCATGTCCATCCCTTTATGACCACCATGTACCCATCCTCTGATGGCTACTTCCAGCAGGATAATGCACCATGTCACAAAGCGCGAATCATTTCAAATTGGTTTCTTGAACATGACAATGAGTTCACTGTACTAAAATGGCCCCCACAGTCACCAGATCTCAACCCAATAGAGCATCTTTGGGATGTGGTGGAACGGGAGCTTCGTGCCCTGGATGTGCAACCCACAAATCTCCATCAACTGCAAGATGCTATCCTATCAATATGGGCCAACATTTCTAAAGAATGCTTTCAGCACCTTGTTGAATCAATGCCACGTAGAATTAAGGCAGTTCTGAAGGTGAAAGGGGGTCAAACACAGTATTAGTATGGTGTTCCTAATAATCCTTTAGGTGAGTGTATATATATATATATATATATATAATTTTTTTTTTTTGGGTACAGTAGGTCTATTTAACAGTAGCTTTTAAGTACTACAGAAATTGAATAAATGCTAAATAAAACGCCATAGTCTTCACTGTAAGAATTAAATATGCAGTAATATTAAGCTAGGTTAAATTTAAGTTAAAATTAAAATAACAAAAATAACTATTGTGATACAAAATACTTTGAACTGAAGAATTCAAAATTCAGTAAAAAATCTGTTTTGGTATTATCTAATTGTGTACTTACATTTAACAGCTGACAGCTGATTGGTTTATTGTAATCCATTACATAACTTTCTATCAAAGTTATCTGACATTATCAAGATTAATTTGTTCTGGCACAGTTAAACTGAGTTATTGTCATATTTTATTACCATTTTCTAAACTATAGCAAATAAACTGTGATAATGTGAGAAAACATTAAAGGTGTCTGAATAAATTAGAAAAAAATCAGATAACTTATTCAACTTTAATTTAAGTTTACTTTGCAAAAAAATAAGGCAATCGGTATCAGTGAGAAATAGTGAAGATGTTTGGCGGAAAGGCTCAGAGAGTAAACTAACTAACCTCACCTCTTCAACTGCTGTTTACAGCACTACTGGGACTTATTACAGTACTAAACATCATTCTTTATTACCCCGCTTTAAAAACTGCCTGAGAGTAATGGAATCTGCCTTTGCAACAGAGACTTAACACTTTATTAATGTGACAGTTACATGTTACATATACAGTACTTGCTATAGTAATTATGCATAATTGCAAGCAAGTAACCATAAAACAAACCCTAACCTTATAATTAATAATTATTACTTAGTAGTTATTTTTTAATTACACTGTAACAACTTCATGTCAGCATTGATGTATTTTATCTAATAATCATGTAGTGAAGATTGCCAATTTAAGTAGTTAATAAAAAAATAGCTGACTGTTTACTTAAATGAGAACTGAAAAACTTCAAGCGCTGTTTACACACGTGAAATATTTGAAGACTATTGTTTTCATGTAATTTCTTTACATTTTATATCAATATTTAACATTTTAAATAAATGAGTGTGTTCAATAGCATGCTAGTATTTGTTGAGAAGTCAATATTAACAAGAATCATGAAACTTTACAGCCACTGGTACTTTTCTCAAATAAAGTACCCACTGGTGTCTGATTGCATTTTTTTAAAGTATTAGAGACACACCATTTATTGCTATAGTATAAAATAACAAGAAAACACTAACCAGGAATTACATTTTATTTAGAAAGGTCCAAGATTGCAGTAACTGTAGAAATTGTGAATACGAATATTAAAACAAATGTAAAATAAAACAGCTTATATAATATTTATTTTCTGGCTGAAGAAAAATATAGCGCACAAGTCATATGGATTATTTTTATGATGTTTTTTAATCAACATAGGCTCATAAGAAAAACGTGCAATTACCTACATTTTCGCAAAAATCCAAAAACTTGCCTATACATACAATTCACTGCAGTTTACAGCTGAAATGAATACTAGTGACAGTAAAACAGCAACAACTTTTATTCCTTTTCACACAAATGATTCCAAATGAGTCCAAATGAGTGGGATGGCTGGAAGCAATTGGATAAAGAAGATGGGGAAGTCTAGGTCAGTTCATTAATATATGCCATGGGAAATGAATCCGAACACATGTAAATCATTCACCTTTAATAAGGAGGGTGACAAGAAGAAATTCAACGTTGTGTTAAGAAAATACGACGAGTGTTTCTTCCCTAAACGGAATGTGATTCACGAGCAAGCCTGTTTCTATCAAAGAGTACAGCGCCCTGGTGAAAAGGCTGAAACCTTTATCAGAATTCTCTATGATTTATCAGAACACATGTGACTTTGGTGAACACAGAGATGAACACATTCGGGAACGGATTGTCGTGGGCATACTTGATAAAGAATTGTTGCGCAGACTGCAGTTAAAGGGATAGTTCATCCAAAAAAGAAAATTAGCCCATGATTTACTCACCCTCAAGTCATCCTAGGTGTATATGACATTCTTCTTTCAGACGAATACAATCAGAGTTATATTAACACATGTCTTGGCTCTTCCAAGCTTTATAATGGCATTGACTTGATGGTTTGTTTTTGAAGTCCATAAAAGTGCATCTATCCATCATAAAACTGCTCCACACGGCTCCGGGGGGGTTAATAAAGGCTTTCTGAAGCGAAGTGGCACGTTTGTATAAGAAAAATATCCATATTTAAAACTAAAAAAAAAAATAATAATAAAATAACTAGCTTTCGGTATGCAAGTCGACTTTTGCTAAAAGAGTATCCCCCCTTTAATGTGGCTTCATGAGTAAACTGGTAAAGTTCATTGGTCGAAAACCAAATGTTGGTCAATTTGGATACAGCTGATACTTTTTATATTTAAAAAAGAATATCTGAAGAACATATAATGTTAAAAACTAGAAATGCATCTCGTTTTTTTCTTTCAACTTGCATAGATCTGAGTGCCATAAGTATAGTTTGAATGCTTCTAACTCTAAAACTAATATTCAATATATCTTAATATCCTTCTAGATTCTCATTCTTAATAAACATTTATTTTGTAGTCTTAATTTTTAAGGCCCTATATGGTTCAGTCCCATATACACTCACCTAAAGGATTATTAGGAACACCTGTTCAATTTCTCATTAATGCAATTATCTAATCAACCAATCACATGGCAGTTGCTTCAATGCATTTAGGGGTGTGGTCCTGGTCAAGACAATCTCCTGAACTCCAAACTGAATGTCAGAATGGGAAAGAAAGGTGATTTAGGCAATTTTGAGCGTGGCACGGTTGTTGGTGCCAGACGAGCCGGTCTGAGTATTTCACAATCTGCTCAGTTACTGGGATTTTCACGCACAACCATTTCTAGAGTTTGCAAAGAATGGTGTGAAAAGGGAAAAACATCCAGTATGCGGCAGTCCTGTGGGCGAAAATGCCTTGTTTATGCTAGAGGTCAGAGGAGAATGGGCCGACTGATTCAAGCTGATAGAAGAGCAACTTTGACTGAAATAACCACTCGTTACAACCGAGGTATGCAGCAAAGCATTTGTGAAGCCACAACACGCACAACCTTGAGGCGGATGGGCTACAACAGCAGAAGACCCCACCGGGTACCACTCATCTCCACTACAAATAGGAAAAAGAGGCTACAATTTGCACGAGCTCACCAAAATTAGACAGTTGAAGACTGGAAAAATGTTGCCTGGTCTGATGAGTCTCGATTTCTGTTGAGACATTCAGACGGTAGAGTCAGAATTTGGTGTAAACAGAATGAGAACATGGATCCATCATGCCTTGTTACCACTGTGCAGGCTGGTGGTGGTGGTGGTGTAATGGTGTGGGGGATGTTTTCTTGGCACACTTTAGGCCCCTTAGTGCCAATTGGGCATCGTTTAAATGCCACGGCCTACCTGAGCATTGTTTCTGACCATGTCCATCCCTTTATGACCACCATGTACCCATCCTCTGATGGCTACTTCCAGCAGGATAATGCACCATGTCACAAAGCGCGAATCATTTCAAATTGGTTTCTTGAACATGACAATGAGTTCACTGTACTAAAATGGCCCCCACAGTCACCAGATCTCAACCCAATAGAGCATCTTTGGGATGTGGTGGAACGGGAGCTTCGTGCCCTGGATGTGCAACCCACAAATCTCCATCAACTGCAAGATGCTATCCTATCAATATGGGCCAACATTTCTAAAGAATGCTTTCAGCACCTTGTTGAATCAATGCCACGTAGAATTAAGGCAGTTCTGAAGGTGAAAGGGGGTCAAACACAGTATTAGTATGGTGTTCCTAATAATCCTTTAGGTGAGTGTATATATATATATATATATATATAATTTTTTTTTTTTGGGTACAGTAGGTCTATTTAACAGTAGCTTTTAAGTACTACAGAAATTGAATAAATGCTAAATAAAACGCCATAGTCTTCACTGTAAGAATTAAATATGCAGTAATATTAAGCTAGGTTAAATTTAAGTTAAAATTAAAATAACAAAAATAACTATTGTGATACAAAATACTTTGAACTGAAGAATTCAAAATTCAGTAAAAAATCTGTTTTGGTATTATCTAATTGTGTACTTACATTTAACAGCTGACAGCTGATTGGTTTATTGTAATCCATTACATAACTTTCTATCAAAGTTATCTGACATTATCAAGATTAATTTGTTCTGGCACAGTTAAACTGAGTTATTGTCATATTTTATTACCATTTTCTAAACTATAGCAAATAAACTGTGATAATGTGAGAAAACATTAAAGGTGTCTGAATAAATTAGAAAAAAATCAGATAACTTATTCAACTTTAATTTAAGTTTACTTTGCAAAAAAATAAGGCAATCGGTATCAGTGAGAAATAGTGAAGATGTTTGGCGGAAAGGCTCAGAGAGTAAACTAACTAACCTCACCTCTTCAACTGCTGTTTACAGCACTACTGGGACTTATTACAGTACTAAACATCATTCTTTATTACCCCGCTTTAAAAACTGCCTGAGAGTAATGGAATCTGCCTTTGCAACAGAGACTTAACACTTTATTAATGTGACAGTTACATGTTACATATACAGTACTTGCTATAGTAATTATGCATAATTGCAAGCAAGTAACCATAAAACAAACCCTAACCTTATAATTAATAATTATTACTTAGTAGTTATTTTTTAATTACACTGTAACAACTTCATGTCAGCATTGATGTATTTTATCTAATAATCATGTAGTGAAGATTGCCAATTTAAGTAGTTAATAAAAAAATAGCTGACTGTTTACTTAAATGAGAACTGAAAAACTTCAAGCGCTGTTTACACACGTGAAATATTTGAAGACTATTGTTTTCATGTAATTTCTTTACATTTTATATCAATATTTAACATTTTAAATAAATGAGTGTGTTCAATAGCATGCTAGTATTTGTTGAGAAGTCAATATTAACAAGAATCATGAAACTTTACAGCCACTGGTACTTTTCTCAAATAAAGTACCCACTGGTGTCTGATTGCATTTTTTTAAAGTATTAGAGACACACCATTTATTGCTATAGTATAAAATAACAAGAAAACACTAACCAGGAATTACATTTTATTTAGAAAGGTCCAAGATTGCAGTAACTGTAGAAATTGTGAATACGAATATTAAAACAAATGTAAAATAAAACAGCTTATATAATATTTATTTTCTGGCTGAAGAAAAATATAGCGCACAAGTCATATGGATTATTTTTATGATGTTTTTTAATCAACATAGGCTCATAAGAAAAACGTGCAATTACCTACATTTTCGCAAAAATCCAAAAACTTGCCTATACATACAATTCACTGCAGTTTACAGCTGAAATGAATACTAGTGACAGTAAAACAGCAACAACTTTTATTCCTTTTCACACAAATGATTCCAAATGAGTCCAAATGAGTGGGATGGCTGGAAGCAATTGGATAAAGAAGATGGGGAAGTCTAGGTCAGTTCATTAATATATGCCATGGGAAATGAATCCGAACACATGTAAATCATTCACCTTTAATAAGGAGGGTGACAAGAAGAAATTCAACGTTGTGTTAAGAAAATACGACGAGTGTTTCTTCCCTAAACGGAATGTGATTCACGAGCAAGCCTGTTTCTATCAAAGAGTACAGCGCCCTGGTGAAAAGGCTGAAACCTTTATCAGAATTCTCTATGATTTATCAGAACACATGTGACTTTGGTGAACACAGAGATGAACACATTCGGGAACGGATTGTCGTGGGCATACTTGATAAAGAATTGTTGCGCAGACTGCAGTTAAAGGGATAGTTCATCCAAAAAAGAAAATTAGCCCATGATTTACTCACCCTCAAGTCATCCTAGGTGTATATGACATTCTTCTTTCAGACGAATACAATCAGAGTTATATTAACACATGTCTTGGCTCTTCCAAGCTTTATAATGGCATTGACTTGATGGTTTGTTTTTGAAGTCCATAAAAGTGCATCTATCCATCATAAAACTGCTCCACACGGCTCCGGGGGGGTTAATAAAGGCTTTCTGAAGCGAAGTGGCACGTTTGTATAAGAAAAATATCCATATTTAAAACTAAAAAAAAAAATAATAATAAAATAACTAGCTTTCGGTATGCAAGTCGACTTTTGCTAAAAGAGTATCCCCCCTTTAATGTGGCTTCATGAGTAAACTGGTAAAGTTCATTGGTCGAAAACCAAATGTTGGTCAATTTGGATACAGCTGATACTTTTTATATTTAAAAAAGAATATCTGAAGAACATATAATGTTAAAAACTAGAAATGCATCTCGTTTTTTTCTTTCAACTTGCATAGATCTGAGTGCCATAAGTATAGTTTGAATGCTTCTAACTCTAAAACTAATATTCAATATATCTTAATATCCTTCTAGATTCTCATTCTTAATAAACATTTATTTTGTAATCTTAATTTTTAAGGCCCTATATGGTTCAGTCCCATATACACTCACCTAAAGGATTATTAGGAACACCTGTTCAATTTCTCATTAATGCAATTATCTAATCAACCAATCACATGGCAGTTGCTTCAATGCATTTAGGGGTGTGGTCCTGGTCAAGACAATCTCCTGAACTCCAAACTGAATGTCAGAATGGGAAAGAAAGGTGATTTAAGCAATTTTGAGCGTGGCATGGTGGTTGGTGCCAGACAGGCCGGTCTGAGTATTTCACAATCTGCTCAGTTGCTGGGATTTTCACGCACAACCATTTCTAGAGTTTACAAAGAATGGTGTGAAAAGGGAAAAACATCCAGTATGCGGCAGTCCTGTGGGCGAAAATGCCTTGTTGATGCTAGAGATCAGAGGAGAATGGGCCGACTGATTCAAGCTGATAGAAGAGCAACTTTGACTGAAATAACCACTCGTTACAACCGAGGTATGCAGCAAAGCATTTGTGAAGCTACAACACGCACAACCTTGAGGCGGATGGGCTACAACAGCAGAAGACCCCACCGGGTACCACTCATCTCCACTACAAATAGGAAAAAGAGGCTACAATTTGCACGAGCTCACCAAAATTGGACAGTTGAAGACTGGAAAAATGTTGCCTGGTCTGATGAGTCTCGATTTCTGTTGAGACATTCAGATGGTAGAGTCAGAATTTGGCGTAAACAGAATGAGAACATGGATCCATCAAGCCTTGTTACCACTGTGCAGGCTGGTGGTGGTGGTGTAATGGTGTGGGGGATGTCTTTAGGCCCCTTAGTGCCAATTGGGCATCGTTTAAATGCCACGGCCTACCTGAGCATTGTTTCTGACCATGTCCATCCCTTTATGACCACCATGTACCCATCCTCTGATGGCTACTTCCAGCAGGATAATGCACCATGTCACAAAGCTCGAATCATTTCAAATTGGTTTCTTGAACATGACAATGAGTTCACTGTACTAAAATGGCCCCCACAGTCACCAGATCTCAACCCAATAGAGCATCTTTGGGATGTGGTGGAACGGGAGCTTCGTGCCCTGGATGTGCATCCCACAAATCTCCATCAACTGCAAGATGCTATCCTATCAATATGGGCCAACATTTCTAAAGAATGCTTTCAGCACCTTGTTGAATCAATGCCACGTAGAATTAAGGCAGTTCTGAAGGCGAAAGGGGGTCAAACACAGTATTAGTATGGTGTTCCTAATAATCCTTTAGATGAGTGTATATGGGGACCCCAACCTGACTCCATGTCTAAATTGTTGAATTTTACCAATTTTTAATGGTCAAAAACCAAATGTAGGCAATTTTTTAAACAGCTGATACTTACTTAATGTCTGAAGAACAAATAATACTGAAACTAGAAATGTATCTTGTTTCACTCTATCAAAACAATTGCATACAACATAAACCTCTACAACAAAAGTGCCAAAAAAAAATTCTGAAATGTACATATTAACATGTTTAAGATATCTTAATGTAATTTTAGATTCTTGTCTTATTTTATTATATATGGTTCAATCCCATAGATATAGGGATGTCAATGCGGTAACGTGTAGTTAGGATACTGCATATTTGAACTGTTGGTAGCTTCAGAAGCTGTTCATATGAACAAAATCCCATCTTCCAAATATCCCCAAAACTGATTCAAATATAGATTCTTATACACTTTTTAAAAGCAAGATAATCTGCCTCAACTTGACCATTTTCAGTGGATTTTTGGTACTCAGAGGGGTATGTTTTATGCGATTGTGTTTGAACATTATTTATTCTTCAGACATTCCTCTTTAAATGCAACAAATATCAGCTGTATGCAAAGCGAACCACATTTGGTTTTTGATCACTGAAAAGGAGTACAATTCAACAATTTGAACATGGAGCTGCATTGAGATCCCCATATCTATAGGACTGAACTGTATAAGGCCTTGAAAATAAAAAAATTAAAAGAATAGTTTGTTAAGAACCAGAATCTGAAATCATATGGAGATATCTTTAATAATTTTTGAGTTACAGGCATTCAGACTTTGAAAAAACAATACTTGGGGCACTCAGACAGATATGTTCTATGCAATTGAGGTGACAGGAAAAAACGAGATACATTTCTAGTTTCAACATTATTTGTTCTTCAGATATTTCTTTTTAAATATAAAACGTATCAGCTGTGTGCAAAATGACCCACATTTGGTTTTTTCGACCAATGAACTTTACCAGTTTACTCATGAAGCCACATTAAGATCCCCATATCTCTGGAACTGAACCATTGAGGGCCTTTAGAAGAAACCAAAAAGAAAAGTTTGTTAAGAATCAGAATCTAAAAGGATATTAAGATATCAAAAAAACACAAGAACTGCTTTTTTTGTCACTATTGGCATATAATGCAACAAAAGTTACCTACCAATCTCTGTGTAAAAATAAAATAATGATGCTGCCTTTCTAAGATCATTTTCTAAGATCATTTCTCTACAAAACAGTGGATTACTCAGTAAATCTAACATCCATGGCATCTAATATTTTGGCTTTCATCACTATTGATGTTCGTCTTTCTACAGAAAAAATCAAAAATCTGAGCCGGGGAAGTTTCCGGAATTTGGTTGATTTGACATGGAATGACCCTACTGTATGAATACAAAAATTGAGAGGAATTTGAAGAATTATTGATTTACAGTCACTGGAGCTTAAAGTAGGCCACAGAAAATGCCAGACATAATTTTAGGGACAAGGGAGGTTAAGGTAATGACACATAACTCATAATCATACAACTTAGCTGGGTCTGTACACAGCATCTTGGGAAATATCATGGAATATAAAATATTTGTTTTATTTTATTATTTTTATGCAGTAATGAATAATTGTGGTTGTACTATTGAAAAATATCGATATTCAATACTATTTTCGATACCACTGTAACGGTTGGTGAACCAGGAACAGGCTGAAGACTCAGAAGATCAAAATGCAAACTTAAACTTTAATAATGATGCTCAGGAACAAACAGAAAAGCAGGGAAACACACTCCAACATAACAGTGACTAGACAAAGACTGAGTGAACAAGAGGAACTTAAATAGCAGACAGAAACGAGATAATTAACTAAACACAGCTGAACAGAACTTAACTAACGGGGGTAACCTCGGAAACAGACAAGTGGTGGGAAACTAAGACAAAAGAGCATGTGACAGAATCAAAACTGCCATTTATACCACCCCGGGCTCGACAGTGCGACCATTTCACTCGCATTTACGACTAAAAATAGATGTGTGCGAACTGTAAAATGTATTTTGGAGCATGTGTGCGAATAAAAAATCCCTGTGGATTAGTTTTCTTAAATGTAAGATCATAAAAAGTCTTTAATACCTTAAATGGTGTAACAAGCGTCTTATCATTCTCATGATAATACGTCTCATGATCATTTTAAGGCATCTTATATTTTGGGGATGGAAAAACATGAATCACAATACTGCCTCGTGTGATTATTAATCTTCAAAGGGCTATGATTTCATTAAAATAAATGTGAGCGCTTCACGTTTCTGTCACGGGTGTGTGTAGGAAAGAAGACGTCGGAAGATGAATCCAGTGCAAACTGGAAGTTTTAATCAAAGTGAACAAGACAGGTACACACCAACGGAGATCGGACAAGGACTGAGAGAAAGGGGAGAACTAAATAGCAAGCGGCAACGAGGTAATAAACAGGACACAGCTGGAAGGAACTTAACTAATGAGGGTTACCATGGAGACAGATGAATGGTGGGAAAACTAAACAAGGAAACATGTGACAGGAAGAAAACACTGAAAGTCCATGAAAAAACAGAACATGACGGTGACAGTTTCAAAGCCTGAACATGAAGCGCTCACATTTTTTAAAGAAAAGTCATGCAGTGTGTCCAATTTCCACCCTGGTTATTATTTGGTTACACAAACTGTATGTAATTTAATTGAATTTCCATTTAATTTCCATGTAAACTATTTTAGCTTCTGTCACAGGAAGGAAAGACTAAGAACATTATTTGACACATATTATTAAAAATATAGATTTTACTAGTATCAGTGTTATTATAGTTAACAAAAACTAAAACCATTAAAAAAAAATCTCTTTATTTGTAAATAAACAAAATGTTAACTGACATAAAATATAAAAAACTTAAAACTTTTCATTTAGTTTCATTAACCTGATGTACCAAGCTAAAACTGAAATAAAAATTTATAAAAACTGTACAGACATTTAAAAAAAATAAAAATAATGAAAACTATACAGACATTTTTAAAAATAAAAAATAAAAAAAACAAAACAACTTTTTACTTTTAGTATTTCCACTGATACTAAAATAACACTAGTTTGACAAAATCTGTTACAGTGATATATATATATATATATATAAGAAGAAATAATTTATTGCGCCCCTAAAGTTTCTAAATGTGCTCCAACTTAGGAGCACAGGTGTAAGCGTCAAGCCCTTCCACCATACAGATAATTTGTAATTATCTAATTTTTTTAAATAATTTGGGTCATTTTTTTGCAATAGCTTACACAGCAGCGGGAGGCTTTATTTGAATCGTTGAACTACATTTACCAAAATAGACAAGTAAACTGTTAGTAATAAAATAAGAACAAATAAACAAATTGCAAACGATAGCACAAATAAATACAACAGAATAAATAGACAAATGAAATAAACATGGCTTTAAATTTTTCAGGTGGGTCTAACAGTAGTATTTAGGCAAGAAATACTACAGTAATCAAATGTAAAAAAAACACTGAATAGTTTTTAATTGTAAAAATTAAATACAGATTAATGCTTAATTAAAGTTAAAGTTATTCAGTCAAGAGCAGCGGGTGATTTTCTCTGTCTTTTGTTCTTTGATTAACATGACAGACAGCAGCAGGTTTATTAGGCTGCTGTCACTTTAAGAGACGCACAGATCCAATATACTGTTACACAACGTGCGTTTTCTCAACTAGGGCTGCATCATCACGTCAACGTAATCGATTACGTCTGTAATGTAGTTCATATGTTCAGGGAAGGAGGAGGCGGGAAAACTGAAAGTAACAGCGGCAGCCCCTCACGGATGACTGCCGCGCACACACATAACAAAACGTAAACAAAACACAACATAAATTCCAGGCCTGGTCCTCTTTCGTCCTTCACTGTCGTCACTCCTCCTTTTATGCATCCGAGCTCCTCCGTGAGAGATCCGAGACCGGTGTGACGCGCAGCTGGCGCTCATCATCAAAATCACTCTCCAGCCTCGTGTCACTCTCTCACGGCTCTCGCTCGCCCAGCTCGTCACAACGTCATTTAGTCGATTCATCACGCTGTTTTTTTTTATATTTCTTAAACAGAGACCGAATAAAATGGTGTTTTGCATGCTCTGTAAAACTGAAATGGCATAGGCCTACCACAGCAGCACAACTTCTATGCAGGAGCATCTAAAGAAAACATCTGCGGCTCTCTTACCTCAAACAATGAGGCAGCAACGTAATTATTTGGATTATTACAGGGAAGTTTTACACAGCAATACGGTTGTCAGTCCTATATTTTTTGCTTAATATGGCTGCGTTCATACAGCATTCTGCTTTTTACGAGCTGCATTGGCTGCAAGACGCACGGCTAGAGTTGCAAAGTGGCGGAAAGTTTCCGGTAAATTTTCCGGAAACTTTCCTTTGGAACTTGATCTGGGGTATTTTGAAAATATTCCAATTTGGAAACAATAGGAATTTATACGAATTTATAAGAATTCATTGGAAATGTTGGGAAATGTATATTAACTATCATATACAAGCATAAATATAAACACTTTGTTTGGTCATAAGCAAACATGTAAGGGTTTTTTTTTTCTTTTTTTTCATATATTTGATAGATTTCCCAAATAATTACTTCTAATTTAGTAAATATGTCAAATAAATATATTTTTATTCCAGCAATTGTTATGCATGTGTTATTTGTTTCAGTGTCACAAATCATTCTAATGTGCTGATTTGATGCTCAATTATCAATGTTGGAAACAGTTGTGCTGCTAAATATTTTTTTGGAACCTCTGATACTTTTTTCAGGATTTCAGGACTTTTTTCAACATTAATAATAAATCAGCATAAATTAGAATGATTTCTGAAGGATCATGTGACACTGAAGACTGGAATAATGATGCGAAAATTCTGCTTTGCATCATTGAAATAAATGATATTTTAAAAGTATATTAAAATAGAAAAACATAATTTTAAATTGTAATAATATTTCACAATATTACATTTTTTTCTGTATTTTTGATCAAATGTGCATATTATGAAGGAATGCAGAGTGCACGCAGGGGTTGTGGCCTCAAAAGCCCTGCAGTAAGTAGTGTGCTGTGGTTTTAACCAAGATTATGCTGCAAGATTTTTTTCCAACTACATTTAAGTTCCTTGTTATAGGCTAACCTGCAATTTTGCTAATTCCCAGTTTATTTGCTAATTTCCAGTCTTAAAAATTCCCGGAAGTTTGCAACCCTACGCGCAACTTAAACATACTCTTTGCAACCGCTTACAAAGCATTAAACACTGTTGTAATTTAAAATATCTAATGGATGAACTCACACCTCGATTGGACTCATTTTGACATTTGGCGACATTTTGTCGCTATGGTTACCAATATGGTTAGTTAGACTGCGGTTGTGACTTCAGCTGTTTGATCATACAGCTTAATGAACCTATTCAAGCAGCTACTTTAATCTCCTGACTGAACAAAACATTTCAGGATTCACACAAGCAGTTGCTGCTATAAATCCCAAAAAGTGACTGTGAACATGCTATAGTAAACACCTTTCCTAATTAGGCCTACACTACATAAACCTTATCGTTTGTGATAAATAATATCATTAGATAAAAGTTCATACATAGATTTGTTACGGTTATTATTTTTTGGTAAATTATTGGTTATTATTTATTGGTAAATTAACCAAAGGATTAATTGATTATTCAGAAAATAAACAATAGATTAACCATTAAAAAAATAATAGTTAGATTAATCGATTGAAAATATACAAGTTATCGCATGTCACATTTTTCTTCAATATCGAGCAGCCCTACTGTTATCACAACACCTTACTATACAGCAATTTGTCATTTTTTGTCAGATGTTAATAAATGTGTTACTACATCCTTCACGCTGCTAAGTGAACTCTTTGCATTGCATTGTGGGACACACTATTCGACACAGTGTGCTCTGGTTGTATACTGCAAATTTTGGCTAAATGTTAACCAACAAAGCTCTTATGGGAAGACATCTTACAAGAAGTGTTCTTGTTGGGTGTGTTCTAGCCAAGAAGCTATCTACAAAGAACAAGTGACAAGTAGCAAGTCCAAATCTGTAACTTGAGTTAACACGTGTCTATCTGCATGTCTAAATTGCCAAAATGAAAATTTTCATTCATTCATTCAGACATTCAGCGTTCAGTGGTCCAATGCCTTTTCACTAAATTAATTCACAGGTCACCACACTTGAATCTGACAATTATATGTACGTATATGCTGCTTGCATACTCGCTGTATGAATTCATATGAAGTGAATGGAACATAAAATCTAGTATAAACTACAAAAATTCATACACATTCTGACATCTCATGTTTTCTGATGTTACTTCTCAGAACTCTTTGTCTGTCAAATGAAAGTTATAAATGGCCAACGCCCTATTTTTATGAATAACCATACCATACCACAAACTCAACCCAGAAACTACAAATATAGGCTTACTCTACACCCAATTAAGACTGACAGGCAGATGTTTAGACAGCTGGAAAAAAATTGAGCAACAGGCTTGCAGAAGAGTGTAAAGATTTTATGGTCTCACTCTCAGTCACCCCCTCGGTCTGTTCGCGTTCACAAGGCCCGCTAAAGTGTGAGGCGATGTGAGGTTGCACGCTTCACAAGTGGCTACTGTACATGTCAACTTAAAAGTTTGGACACACTTTTAGATGATCATCTTATAAATCGGTTTCTGCTTAAATGCTTGAAATTAGTTTTGAAGACTTGTTCCTGCATATAGCATATATTCTGAGCAACAGTCTACAATTATTGCTAATTGTATTAAGGCATTTTCACAGTTATGTAGTTTTGTAAAATCTATTATAAGTGTCTACGGAAACCGAACACCCCTGGGCCCTTCATAGAGTGACATGTGCTCTAGGACCAGGACATCAGGGACACAGTACAAAGCTGTGAGGGGGGTTTTATATTCCTGAAATCAGAAATCAGTACCACCCTAGCCACAGGAACGTATTTTGAGCATGGGGGGGCTGGGGGGGCTGGGTCACGTGAGTCATAGTACATTAAGCCACGTTAAGCGTTTTTCACGTTTTATTAGAATGTCCCATGATGACTGGCAGAGGCAAAAGCGCAAGAGAAATTTTGTTAATAAAAGTTGCAATTCTTTGTTTAATAGAAGTGAATTTGTGTTTGTTTTTTAGTTATAACTAAGCATTCGTTTTAAAGTAAGGGGGAAATCCAAAGACCTTTTATTTATTTGTGTTACAATGCGAGTATCATCCGTCTTATTAATTTTGTTAATAAAAGTTTAATGCGTTTAATATAAGCAGATATAAGAGAAAATCCAATGACCTTTCATTTATTTGTTACAACACAGGTATGCGCATTCAGTCTTAGTGTAACAAGCGAGTCATTATAGCCAACCATTTTTTCCCATCAAGAATAATATTGAATCAACATTAAACATTCTTTTTGCGCTACAGGTCCAGAGTATCATTGACAATCTTTTCTTGTAAAATATGCGGTGTTATCGGTAACACCAATCTTGTCACGGTTATGAAGTAATTAAACACAAACACAGGTAATATGTATGCCTGTAATCAAAGCACAATCTCTAAACACAACTGCAGGCTGCATGGCAACAGCACACAAAAATCAACTCAGACTCGTATGACCTTCACTGACGAGTATGCGTTGTGACGATTTGTTTTCATTGTGGCTTAGGCTACTTACTTTCATGTTTCAAATGAATTTTAATGAAAACATGAATTTTATTTATTTTTTGTTAAGACATTTTGTATTTATTTATTTTAACCGCACCCCCACACCCCCCCCCCCCCCCCATTTTGGGGGGGGCTCCACACTGCAGCACCCTCAGCACCCCTACTTCCTGCGTGGTACTGCAGGCCACTGATCCACAACAGTCAACTGCTGTGACATAACCCTTTATCCAATGCAATTAAATCTACAAAAGTGTGCAGTTAAAATGGTAAAATGACATGAAATGCACTTCATTACAAAGACTTCAGTGTAATCTTGCCAGCTGCAGTTTTGCCCAGGCTCTTAAATGGATTCACCGATCCACATGGCACACAGCTGACCTGAAATAACCCTCCAGCTGCGGAGAAATTCTCATCTACGGAGAGTCAAGAGGACCACTAATAGTCTCCATATTTCAACATCCCTATTTCTTTTGCATGTCTGTAAAAAAAAAAGCATTATTATAAATCACTTATTTCATTACACACAGAAAAGTGATAACCTGTTTACTGCATCGCCTGTTCTGACATACACCTCGCTAATTGATTGCATTTATTGCAGTAGATTTGAGTATTTCATATGTTCATAATGGAACGCTAGCATAATGCTTTCTAAATAATGTCCAGCATATAGGCTAATTTTCACTTCCAGTTTAGTAGTCACACTGAAATTCGAATTGCTTGAGATTATTCTGTGCAGCCTGCTGTTGTTATGCTGTATACTGCACATTTTGGAAAAAGCAATAGGTCACCTGGGTATCCCATGTGTACAGAACTTACATACTGCATGCTAGAGAAATAGTATGTAGCATGATAGTATTACAAAGTCTTTGATGAAAGAGTTATTACAGACAGATATATAATAACATATATTTGGCCTCCCTGTGCATGCACAAACAATTGCAACATTTTTGTTATGTGCCCTAGCTATTAGCTACAATCAATCAAACCATACAATTAGAAGATAAATATTTTCATATTGGCAGTCTTTGGGTAACACAATAATATTCTGTTAAAATGGTGCAGTTTCTGTAAGTGGGTCAAATCGTTGGGCTCTGCCCGTGAGCCAACCAAATAACACTGGCCAACTCTTAACACTTTTGAGAGCAAAAAACGGTCGGATGTCATAAAAGTTTATTATTATGTCTGACTAAAGTTTGCAAAATGGTACACGCATGCACGTACGCATGATTGTATACGTGCTACCATAACTTTAGCAGCAGTAACAACAACAACAACAACAACAACAACAACAACAGAGCACTGTTGACCACATAAATCATGTTGTTTTAAGGACATACACGTAACATTTTTAATAATGTCAAAAAGGAAGCATTTCGCTTTGGTGTAAATGTAGGCTACGGTGATGCATTTTCAATATCTTCACGACTCTTAATGGTTTTACCGAAAGAGGCTAAAAGTGCAGCAAAACCACATCCGCTTGCAAAAACATGTGAAATATTAAACGCGCGCTATGACATTTCATGTAATTTAGAAACACAGCTGCTATATGGCGGAGCGATAGCGAGTTGCACTTGGCTTTCGATGTTTAACACGGATATATTTTACAGCAAAGTAATGCCGTTTTACTTCACACAGGCGTAAAACACAGGAAATAAGGACTCACCTCGAAGCTTGAGCACAGTATGTGTGTATGTCCTTTATTAGATATCCCTGTAATATTAATGTTTGCTCCTGTGATCGGACAGACGTGGCCTGAAATGACCCAGCATAGCAGATCAACTCCAACATGGACCCGGCGGAGACACACAGAGAAACGTGCAGCTCTCTCATCTGATCGCTGTGGGGAATCAGAGAGCGATTGACGTCTGGCCAAAGATGGTTTAACCCTTTACAGTGGCCCAACAACTATATGATACTAAAGCACACTTAAAATGCACTAATGTCATTGAATTAGATATAATACCGGGGTGAATCTCAGCAAAAAGAAACATGTCAAGTTATATTGGTTCACCCAAAAGAAATAAATAAATATGATGTTATGCATCAAGAAAATTAAGCAGACAGGATTCTTTGCACTGTGACTTTTATTTTATTGCCACTGTGCCCTCAATTCTCATTATAGTAATGTGAATAAATAATATATTAATTGTAAGTCATGGCAGTGTTTGTATTTCATTTGAATTAAACAAATTATGGTTTTCTTTTACTATTATTATTTATAATGAAACGTGCTTAATGCTGTGTGAAGAAGGGTGGTGTGAACAAAGCCTTTAAAAGTTGATTGATGAGCTATATTGATCCATTCACTGTCAACAATCCAGACACTGAACCTAAACTCTAAACTCTCACTGTCAATTATTTTGCTGTCTGGATAATGAACAAGCACAGTCAGTCAGTCAGTCATTATCTTGGAATAAACTCCTTTAGGAGACCTGCTCATCCTGTCAGGGTTTATTCTGTAATAACTTTCTGCCTGTACATTCTCTTACAGTACAGCTTTACATTGGCCACTGACTACAGCTATACTCAGAGTATTCAAATAATTATGTGCAGTATAAATATATATGTACAGTACTGTGCAAAAGTCTTAGGCACGTTGGTATTTTCACACGAAAAATGTTTTTAAGCCAGTTATTTATATCTGTAGTGTGTCAGTAGGAAATATCAGTTTACATTTCCAAACATTCATTTTGCAATTAATTGTAATGATTTTTTTATTTTTATTTTATGCACAAGAAGTCTGATAGCAGCCGGTATGATCTGATCTTACCATCATCGAGTCTGTCTGTGATTACATGAAGAAACAGAAAAAACTGAGACAGACTAAATCCAGAAGAACTGTGGCAACGTCTCCAAGACATTTGAAGAAACCTGCCTTTACATGCACATTAACTTTAATGTCATCCCATTCTTAATCTGTAGGGTTTAATATGGAGTTGGTCCACCCTTTGCAGCTATAACAGCTTTAACTGCTTTAACTCTTCTGGGCAGGCTTTATGGTTTATGAGTCTGTTTATGGGAATTTTTGACCATTCTTCTAGAAGCGCATTTGTGAGGTCAGGCACTGATGTTGGACGAGAAGGCCTGGTTCACAGTCTCCGCTCTAATTGATTCATTCTATCGGGGTGAGGTCAGGACTCTGTGCAGGCCAATCAAGTTCCTCCACGCCAAACTCACTCATCCATGTCTTTATGGACCTCGCTTTGTGCACTGGTGCTCAGTCATGTTGGAACTGAAAGGGACCATCCCCAAACTGTTCCCACAAAGTTGGGAGCATGAAATTGTCCACAATGTCTTGGTATGCTGAAGCATTAAGAGTTCATTTCACTGGAACTAAAGGGCCAAGTCCAACCCCTGAAAAACAACCCCACACCATAATCCCCCCTCCACCAAATTTTACACTTAGCACAATGCAGTCAGGCAAGTACTATTCTCCTGGCAACTGCCAAACCCAGACTTATCCATTTGATTGCCAGACAGAGAAGCATGTTTGGTCACTCCAGAGAACACGTCTCCACAGTCCAGTGGCGGCGTGCTTTACACCACTGCATCCAACACTTTGCATTACACTTGGTGATGAAAGGCTTAGATGCAGCTGCTCGGCCATGGAAACCCATTCCATGAAGCTCTCTACGCACTGTTCTTGAGCTAATCTGAAGGCCACACAAAGTTTGGAGGTCTGTAGCTATTGACTCTGCAGAAAGTTGGCGACTTCTGCGCACTGTACGCCTCAGCATGCGCTGACCCCGCTCTGTGATTTTACGTATTGTTCACAATTGCTTCCACTTTGTTATAATACCACTAACAGTTGACCGTAGAATATTTAGTAGTGAGGAAATTTCACGAATGGACTTATTGCACAGGTGGCTACCTGTCACAGTACCACGCTTGAATTCACTGAGCTCATGAGAGCTACCCATTCTTTCACAAATGTTTGTAGCAGTCTGCATGCCTAGGTGCTTGATTTTATACACATGTGGCCATGGAAGTGATTGGAACACCTGAATTTAATGATTTGGAGGGGTGTCCCAATACTTTTGGCAATATAGTATATATGTACACACCAATCAGACATAACATTATGACCACCTTTCTAATATTGTGTTGGTCCCTCTTTTGCTGCCAAAACAGCCCTGACCCGTCGAGGCATGGACTCCACTAGACCCCTGAAGGTGTGCTGTGGTATCTGGCACCAAGATGTTAGCAGCAGATCCTTTAAGTCCTGTAAGTTGTGAGGTGGGGCCTCCATGGATAGGACTTGTTTGTTCAGCACATCCCACAGATGCTTAATTGGATTGAGATCTGGGGAATTCGTTCAATTTGGAGGCCAATTCAACACCTAAAACTTTTTGTTGTGCTCCTTAAACCATTCCTGAACCATTTTTGCTTTGTGGCAGGGCACATTATCCTGCTGAAAGAGGCCACAGCCACCAGGGAATACCGTTTCCAAGAAAGGGTGTACATGGTCTGCAACAATGCTTAGGTAGTTGGTACGTGTCAAAGTAACATCCACATAGATGGCAGGACTTAAGGTTTCTCAGCAGAATATTGCCCAAAGCATCACACTGCCTCCGCTGGCTTGCCTTCTTCCATAGTGATGCTCACGTGCCCACAGTTGGCGCTTTTGGCGGTGGAAAGGGGGCACCCTGACTGGTCTGCGGCTATGCAGCCCCATAAGCAACAAACTGCGATGCACTGTGCATTTTCTGACACTTTTCTATCAGAACCAGCATTAACTTCTTGAGCGATTTGAGCTACAGTTATGCCTGATCGGTGTGTATATATATATATATATTCTGCAATTCATGTCTATCTCTCAGATTGTTATGATGAATTTTTTTTTTAACAAATCTGTCGTAAGAAAACTGCATTAAATTATAAAAATGCAAACTCTGACTTTTGGATCTAATTGTCTCTTTTCCCTTTTTTTGCCTTTGGTGCCATACATCTCACAATATGTCTTTATTGTGAAAGTTTATTTAATGCATGACTGCTCCACTTTTAGTGTATTTTCATTTGTTTCTTAACCCATTTGTGCCCACATTTTTCTGAATGGTTTCATGCATATAGTCATCCTATGTGAACATGTTCTGCATTTATTTTCCCCAGGTTTTTTTTTCTTCTTCTTGAAAATCATATTTGAATGTGCGGCAACTATAGTTGCCGGTTGGCAAATATGTTGTTTGCACCACTTTAATGTCAAATTTGAATAGGAGGAGAACATTTGGCATCTAACTCAAAATAACTGCTTTCAACAGATCAATCTTTATTCATAAACAAATCTATTATGTATAAAAGTCGAAGAACATTCGATGCAAACTCAAAAAAGCTGCATCTATATTATAATCTTTTGAATATGAAAACACAACAAACAACAAATATTTTTTTTTTTTAAATTGAAACTTGAGTCTTAGATCTTTTTAATGATGTATGGTTTGTCAAGGTAATTACTTGCATCTGACAGTAATTTTGAGCTAATTTAAACAAAGAAAGCTTCAGTGCGACCACGTCCTTGCGCAGGTTAAGAGGTTAAAGTGGTGGAACATAGTGCAGAACAAAGTGCAGCCATTAAGTTGCCCCAACAGAGCATTGTGTATCAAAAAGTTAAATAAAAATAAAAATACATCTATATAACAAAACAACTAAATACAAAAAAATAGTCCCATAGTATTTAATGGCTGACTGAAGTAGGTGATTTCATATAATAATGTAAATGTAAACTTTTCACTAATTTCCACATTATAATGGAATCATAAGCTACTAGTCATAAAATGAATTAGGGTCCTCGACCGATTAGAATGAAACACATCCAAACTGGATGAAGGGCCCTCAATATTTTGGCCCTTACAAGACATAATATCATAAAATATTATATTTTTCCCTATCGAATTAAGGTCTACTGTACAGTAGAGATGTTGGTTAAAGGGTGTACAGTAGAGATGTTGGTTAAAGGGTTAAGTTATGTTTTAGGTGATATATTATGAAAGCAAAAAGCACTAAACAAGACCAAAAATCTTGATTTATTAACCTATTAACACAGTATTCCCCATTTCCCCATGATATATGTACTTAGAAGTAATTTGCCCACCGGCAACTATAGTTGCCACTTGGACGTTTGACTAAGTATACAAAAACACTATAGATCTCTTGTAAGATATGTTTTGTTTGGATGATTCTAGAGACCTTCATGATTATGTAGATATATATGTCAACAAAAAATACTTATTAGTAACATGAAAATGGCCTCATGTGACAGGAAGGAAGTGAATACCTTTTTTTTCTTCTTGAAATCCTTTATTTGGTTGTTTGCTTGCATTGAGACATAAAACATGGATAACATCTAGAAAAATACTTACAAAGGGAAAATGACAACTATACACTGCGGCAACTATAGTTGCCGGTGGGCTTAAATGGGTTAATTTGATGTATTGTTTTGTATTCTGTATCGATACTGATGTGCATTGTTTACACTACGGGTATTCCTACTAAAAAAATTAACTTCACTTAACTTGGTTTTAAATTCTCTTATTAAAAGTATAGTCGTTGAATAAATGACTAAAATCAGGCTTAAATACAAAGAATATTTCCCACCAAATAAAAAGATTAAACAAAACTGTTTCTCAAAGCAGCTGGATATGAGGCCTTTGAACCTTGGACCAGATTAAGGTATAAACTCCATTGTCACATGAAATCATATAATAGTTAGATAACTAGATAATAAATAGCTGTAGGTTTAAAGACAAAATATCTGCATTACTTAAAATGATAACTTTGGCCTTAATGTCATAATTTGGACATAATCTATTTAAGTAATATTCATTCAATAGTAAAAACTATTTTTAATTAGTAACTCGCAGGCCGACCAGAGTGCTGCACAACAATAAAAATAAGAGTACAATACAAGTTAATACAAAATAAATAAATAATATTAATAATAATAATAATAATAATAATAATAATTATAATTTAAAAGCCAGAGAAAACAAATGAGTTTTTAAACAAGATTTGAACTCAGATAGAGTGGAAGCAGTTCTAATAGAGTTTGGAAGATTGTTCCACAGTGTGGGGCAACAACTTCAAAGGTTCTATTTCCCCTTGCCTTTAAACAAGTTCTCCTTTAGTCTTTAAAGGAGTTTGCCATCCGATCTAAGTCCTTTCACAGGAATGTAGTGATGTAGTAGGTTAGTCAGATAGAGAGGTGCCAAATTATTTAAAGATTTGTATACTAGTAGTAAGATTTTGAACTCAATTCTGCTCTGAATAGGCAACCAGTGTAGAGATCTCAGAAGTGGCGTGACGTGATCAAATTTTTTCTGTCCCTTCAGGAACTTAGCTGCAGCATTTTGAACGAGTTGTAGCCGAGAAATTTGGGTCTTAGAGAGTAGTAGAGGGAGTTGCAATAGTCCAGCCGAGATGTAATGAAGGCATGGATAGCAACCTTTAAAGAGTCTTCAGAAAGAAAATATTAAATTTTGGAAAGAGAACAGATATAGAAAAAGCTTGAACCTACAAAAGAGCTAATTTGTTTGTCAAATTTCAGGCGGTTGTCAATTACCACACCCAGATTCCTCACTTGTGTAGATAAAAAAGAATTTAAGTGCTCAAGGTCAAATTGATTTTGTGTCCTGGAGTCAGAGGGGTTAAAGACAATAATTTCAGTTTTATCTGAGTTCAGGAACAGAGCATTTTTGGAAAACCATATTTTGACATCATCCAGACATGCTGATAGAGTGTTAGGAGCACTATTGTTTTTCCTGGTTACAGGCAGGTAGATTTGCATGTCATCTGCGTAACAGTGGAAGGAAACACTATGTTTATCAAAGATGGAACCCAATGGAAGTAAGTATAGAGAAAAAAGAGTGGGTGCTAAAATAGAGCCCTGAGGTACACCACAACTTAGCTTGCCTGGAGAAGAAGTAAAATTTCCCTTACGAAAATGAACCATGGTTTTACTACAAATAAAACCAAAAAACCATGGTTATTGTAGTTAAACCATGGTAACCACAAATTAACCATGGTTTTGCTACTCTAACCATAGTTTAACCATGGTATTTGTGGTAAAACTGTGGTTATATAAATGGTAATCAATTAGCCAAAAAACCATGGTTACTACACTTTTACTATAATAAAACCATGGTTATTTTTCGTAAGGGTTTCAACTTTAACAGAGAAACTTCGATTAGTTAAAAAAGATTTTAACCAACTTAGCAATATATATATATATATATATATATAAAAAAAAACCCAGAACAGAACATTTGGTTGCAAATTAGCTAGCCCTGTAACTCTACTGCCAGTTTTTAATTAAAGAGCACCCCACCCCTTTGCATTTGCATATCTCAGCAGATCACTTTTATTTTGCATGCTGAAAAACAAACAGATCTCTTTGGCAGGACCTTTGTTTGGTATGTCTTAACTTTGATATGTTTGATTTGGTGGTGCTCCAAGTATGTCACAGTGTGTTAACAGTTGAATTAATGTGCACAATAACAAAGAAATTGGACACTACACTTACTTTGTGTTTTGAACAAGAAGACCACATACACTTCCAGTCAACTGAATTTATTTCTCTTAATTTTAAAATCCTTTAAATCTAAATGCTTCTGCTTAAATAGTTTAAAAGTATTTTTGTAGACAAATATAAATTGCGCCAACACATCAATATCTTTAAAAAACTAAATTTTTAATTTAAATATGTTAGGCTATAATAATAATAATAATAATAATAGTAACAACAACATTAAACATGCTATTTAAAAAGTACCCTATGATGAACCTTGAAGTTGGTAGAGAATGTCCAGAGTGAGTAAATGGAATCAAGTCACTAAATATTGGATCCCATTTCAGTTTTAAGACTTTATTATTCTAAAATGTAGGAAACAGCAGTAATACACTAATACAGAATTAACATGTGTGTCCAAAACTTTGTCATAATATTTTCCTATCATCAGAAAAATATTTGTTTCATATGGCTTCGTTTTAACTAAGGGTTTGAGTTTTATGGTCAAATCAACACATTCTTACTACCAACTCGTTGGTTAGGACACCTTGCCGTCACTTAATGCACAGAGTACCCTCATTTTTTTATGTGCAGGGTAATCCATTGCTTGAGAAACCTTTAGCTTCAAAACACGAAAGCGATGGGCATGGGAATTTTATAGGGGTATACCATATATCAAGGTTAGATCTGAACTCTGCAGGTACGTAGATCTCCATGGACAGGATTGGGCAAGGATGGCTGCCGTGTGCGCGTGTCCGTTAAGTCCATGAGACCGCAGGGTGTAGCATTTGTCATTTTCGCCCCCTTTGCGGTCTATATGCACCCTCAATGCACACTTTTGCCGAGCCTGCACTGATGTGAACTCCACAGCAGACTTGTTCCCGACAGTCAAAGTACTGTTACATCACGAAAGTGCGGACTCGTAGGAAGACCGCAAGTGTTCAGTCCATTCATGAAATTTCCTCACTACTAAATATTCCATGGTCAACTGTTAGTGGTATTATAACAAAGTGGAAGCAATTGGGAACAACAGCAACTCAGCAACAGTAGGCCATGTAAAATCACAGAGCACAGAACTTTCTGCAGAGTCAATAGCTACAGACCTCCAAACTTCATGTGGCCTTCAGATTAGCTCAAGAACAGTGTGTAGAGAGCTTCATGAAATTGGTTTCCATGGCCGAGCAGCTGCATCCAAGCCTTACATCACTAAGTGCAATGCAAAGCGCTGGATGCAGTGGTGTAAAGCACATCACAACTGGACTCTAGAGTAGTGGAGACTGGAGTGACGAATCACGCTTCTGTCTGGCAAACCGATGGACGAGTCTGGGTTTGGCGGTTGCCAGGAGAACGGTACTTTCCTGACTGCATTGTTCAAAGTGTAAAGTTTGGGGGAGGGGGGGATTATGGTGTGGGGTTGTTTTTCAGGGGTTGGGCTTGGCCCCTTAGTTCCAGTGAAAGGAACTGTTAATGCTTCAGCATACCAAGACATTTTGGACAATTTCATGCTTCTAACTTTGTGGGAACAGTTTGGGGATGGCCCCTTCCTGTTCCAACATGACTGCACACCAGTGCACAAAGCAAGGTCCATAAAGATATGGATGAATGAGTTTGGTTTGGAGGAACTTGACTGGCCTGCACAGAGTCCTGACCTCAACCCGATAAAACACCTTTGGGATAAATTAGAGTGGAGACTGTGAGCCAGGCCTTCTCATCCAAAATCAGTGCCTGACCTCACAAATGATCTTCTAGAATGGTCAAAAATTCCCATAACACACTCCTAAACCTTGTGGAAAGCCTTCTCAGAAGAGTTGAAGCTGTTATAGCTGCAAAGGCTGGGCCAACTCTTTATTAAACCCTATGGATTGAGAATGGGATGTCATTATCGTTCATGTGCATGTAAAGGCAGGCGTCCCAATACTTTTGGCAATGTAGTGTACTTACATGACTTCTCTAGCACAGTTTCAAACAATATTGCATCTACCTTATTATTTTTCTGTTCCTTTGTTTTGCATGCTTGTTATTTGCGTTTGTATAATCTATAATTAGATACATTTAAATGTTATTAAATTGTTAAAGCATCCATTTTTCTACATTCTTGACATCTATTAATGTTTATTGGGAAATTCCTGAATAAAGTTCTAACATCATTTAAACGATTTCTTGAAGTGCAAGAGACATGAACATGAGCAAGAATGTCACACTGCACACAGCCCATGTCTTCATCCATCAGTGCTTGCAGAGCGCATTGCTTCTTTAGTAGGAGTGAAGGCAGATGAAGACGATCAATTAAGAAACTCATACAGGTTTGGAACAACGTAAGGGTGAGTAAATGATGATACAATTTTCATTTTCAGGGTGATCTATCCCTTTAAAGAAATTTTCATTGAAAAAAACCTAAGCTGTTTTATCTTTCAAGATAAACATATTACTTGAATGCTACATAGTTTCATAGAAAATGAACTGAGATATAGTTACTGGTCATAGCTCAGAGGTATTTATTCCTCTTCATAAAGAGTTTAGGCTTGTTCAAGATGCATCGGTGCTGCGCAGACCGATCGCTGTATGACATCAAAGTACCGCAAGAGCGATTGGAGAGCAAACGACTCTCGCGGTACTTTGATGTTATACGCCGATCGGTCTGCGCAGCGCCGATACATCTAGAACAGGGGTGTCCAATCCTGCTCCTGGAGGGCCACTGTCCTGCAGAGTTCAGCTTCAACCCCAATGAAACACACCTGTAACAGCTAATCAAGTTCTTATTAGGCATACTAGAAACTTCCAGACAGGTGTGTTGAGGCAAGTTGGAGCTAAACTCTGCAGGAGAGTGGCCCTCCAGGACTGACTTTGGACACCCCTGATCTAGAACAAGCCTCATAGCTCCAAAACACCTGCCTGGAAGTTTTCATTGATTCTAATGAGCCTGATTAGCTGCTTTAGGTGTGGGCTGGAGATAAACTTGACTGGAAAAATTTGACACTAATATTAACATTAATAGATTTAAGGCCCCGTCCACACGGAGACGCCTTTAGCTGTATATGTACAAATTCTGTATCGTATCAGCGTTTCGTCAAGACGGATCCGGCGTTTTAGGAGCCTGAAACCGGTATTTTTTTAAGAGTCCCAGAGTGGATAAATCTGAAACCAACACCCTTGCGTTTTCGTGTGTACAGCCAATGTCATTACACCACGTCCCACGTTAAAGACTAGAAGGGATACAGCTACGGCCACTGGGCATGCGCACCAGGGAAACCCTGGAAACCCTTTTATATTTTAAAAGGGTTTCCTTTGAACTTTGAAATGGTCAGGACTGGCGTCTGGACTGAATCACGATGAGTCGATTCGGCTCTAAGCTTCAGAAAGCTTTTAGCCTTGTGACTTTTGCATATAAATTAATGTCCTGGCACCAAGGAGTCTAAGTTAAATTGCCTCCGTTGTCAGTTTTGTTGCTTGGACTGAGGCTAAGCAGTAACACCGTTAAGGTCCTGTGGGTACTTCAAAGAGGTCGTAATCTCTCTCTATGTCACCTCAACCTGGCGCACTTTCCCATCTTTGCTACGGAAGGCCTGCGTAATCAGTCTGAGAGGCCATTCATTCCTAGGTGCTTGGCTGTTCTTAAGGAGAACAACGCTTCCAGACTGATGTTTGGCTGAGTGGACTGCCATTTCTTGCGGGCCTGCAGTGTTGGGAGGAATTGTTTCCTCCAGCGGTCTCAGAAGGTGTTGGACAGGTGCTGAACCTGCCGCCACTGGGACTTGTAGAGGTCTGCAACTCCAAACTCACCAGCAGGAGCAGGCACAATGTTCGTCTTTTATGTGAGAAGAGCAGCTGGCGTGAGTATGAACGAGTCATCAGGGTCCATAGTCACTGGAACAAGTGGCCTGGCGTTGATAATCGCTGCGACTTCTGCCATGAAAGTCACCAGCACTTCGTGGGTGAGCTTGTCTTTCAGCTAAAGGAACATTGCGTCCAGAATCCTCCTCGCCAACCCTATCATTCTCTCCCATGAACCACCCCAATGGGATGCATGTGGGTGATTGAAGGACCAGATGCAGCCCTTGTCTGAGAGGTAAGTCTTTAGGGCAGTGTTGTCAATGTTTGAGGCTATCTTCAGTTCCTTACAGGCGCCAATGAAGTTCGTGCCGCGGTCGGAACGAATGTATTTGACCGGCCCACGCACTGAAAGGAAGCGCCATAGCGCGTTGATGAAGCTAGAGGTGTCGGGGAATTCTCCTGATCAATTGCTCCTGTCTGCCTCCTGTCTGCCGGTCGCAGTGTTTGCAGCTCTGTACAGCTTTGCTTTTGAATCTCTATTTGATATCTTTTCTTGTTGTTTATACTGCTAAATATAACTTACTCATCACCATATATTGTTTAATATTGCCTATCACATTAAAATTGACATTGTTAGCTTTTAATTTAAATCACTATCACAACGTGTTAGCATTTCACAACGCGTTAGCATTTCACTAGCCTGTTAGCCTGCCATTTGTGCATCCGGGTTTCCTGTTTTGTCTCTCGTGCCTTTACTAGTCCATCAAACAACTGTGGTAAGTTGGATTAATCAACAAATACGGTAAGCCATGTCTTCTCCTTTTATTGTTACCTGCACTACATGTTTCATGTTTAGTATATCTGTCTCCGTTGGTGAACAGGGCTTCACATGTGATAAATGTAAGGAGATAGTCAGACTGACGGAGAAGATTTCAGAATTAGAGACACGCATCCAGACTTTATTTGAGAGTAGTGAGAACAAAACAGCTTTAGACACTGCTTTGGATGCGACTAGCTTAGTGAAATCTGTATATTGTTTGGTTCCGGCTGTAGAGCCCGTGCAGCAGGGCAACTGGGTGACGGTGAGACGGCATAGTCGCGGATCAAAAAACCACTCTTCCGTTCCGATTAGAACATCAAACAGGTTCTCCCCACTCAGTGATGCACCCACTGAGAATCCTGTTGAAAGTGCCCTAGTTATTGGCGATTCTATTACACGGAACGTGAAAATAGAGACACCAGCCACCATAGTCACATGTTTACCGGGAGCCAGAGCGCCTGACATCAAAGCTAATTTAAAAGTGCTGGCTAATGCTAATCGTAAATTCTCTAAGATTATTATTCATGTCGGCACAAATGATGTTCGACTTCGCCAGTCGGAGATCACCAAAATTAACATTAAAGAGGTGTGTGAACTCGCAAGTACGATGGCAAACCGGATTTTTTGCTCTGGTCCCCTCCCCATTAAAAGGAGTGATGAGATACTTAGCAGACTATCATCACTCAATGGCTGGTTGTCTAAGTGGTGTCCGCAAAAAAACATAGGGTTCATAGACAATTGGAAAAGCTTTTGGGGCAGACCTGACCTGTTGAAAAGAGATGGTATCCATCACTCCTGGGGTGGTGCCGCTCTTCTCTCTAGTAATTTGGCACATAGTCTTAAAGCTAAACCTTGACTAACTAGGGCCCAGGTCAGTAAGCAGACGGACTGGCTTACCCGACCGTCTGCTAGCTGTCTCGCGTCACAGAAGTCAGATAAATCCCAGCACATAGAGACTCTTTCACCTAGCTATTATCACATAGAGACTGTTTCTGTTACACTAATTAGTAAATACAAAAAAACACCAAAACTATTTAACGGTAAAAATGTAATTGATGTCCAACAAATAAACAACAGATATAATACAGATGAACAAATGATAAAGCTCGGGCTGCTGAATATTCGATCCCTTTCCTCTAAAACGCTTATTGTTAATGATATGATTACAGATAATAATCTAGATGTGCTGTGTTTGACAGAAACCTGGCTAAAACCTGACGACTACATTACTTTAAATGAGTCCACCCCACAAGATTATTGTTATAAACACGAGCCGCGTCTGAAAGGTAAAGGGGGAGGTGTTGCTGTAATTTATAATAATATCTTCAGTATTACTCAGAAGTCTAGTTTCAAATATAATTATTTTGAAGTTTTGGTGCTTTACGTAACGTTATGTAGTAAAATGGATAAATCCTGTTTAACATTTGTGTTGGCTACTGTATATAGGCCACCAGGGCACAATACACACTTTATCAGAGAATTTGCTGATTTTTTATCAGAGTTAGTACTGGCTACAGATAAAGTCCTAATTGTTGGTGATTTTAATATCCATGTAGACAATGAAAAAGACGCATTGGGATTGGCATTTAGAGACATTCTAAACTCTATTGGAGTTATGCAACACGTAGCAGGACCCACTCATCGCCGTAATCACACTCTAGACCTAATATTGTCACATGGAATAAATGTTGATACCGTTGAAATTCTGCAGCAGAGCGATGACATCTCAGATCATTACCTAGTATCATGTATACTTAATTTAGCAAAGGCTGCAAAGCCGTCCCCTCGCTTCAAATATGGCAGGACTATCACTGCTGAGACTAAAGATTTCTTTATAAATAAACTTCCTCATCAGTTTCATCTCATCAGCATCCCAGATAGCCCAGAGGAACTTGATGTTGCAACAGAAACTATTGACTCTCTCTTTTCCAGCACTTTAGACACAGTTGCTCCTCTGCGCTTAAAGAAGATTAAAGAGAATAGTCCAACGCCGTGGTACAACGAGCACACCCGGGCCCTTAAAACAGCAGCCAGAAAAATGGAGCGCATCTGGAAGAAAACAAAACTGGAAGTTTTTCGCATTTCGTGGAAAGAGAGCATGATTTCATACAGAAAGGCCGTAAAAACTGCCAGATCTGCTTATTTCTCGACTCTCTTAGAAGAAAACAAACACAACCCTAGGTATTTATTTGATACAGTGGCTAAATTAACCAAAAATAAAGCTTCAACTTCTGATGTCTGCCAACAGCACAGCAGTAATGACTTTATGAACTTCTTTACTTGTAAGATTGATAATATTAGGAAAAAAATTATAACCATGCAGCCGTCTACTACTGTATCACATCAGACAGAGCATTGTAGTGTCACTGAGGAAAAATTACATTCATTCACTGCTATAGGAGAAGAAGAATTGGCTAAACTCGTTAAATCATCAAAATCAACAACATGTATGCTCGACCCTATACCGACTAAACTACTAAAAGAGATGCTTCCAGAGGTCATAGATCCTCTTCTTAATATCATTAATTCATCCTTGACTTTAGGATATGTACCGAAAACTTTTAAGTTGGCTGTTATTAAACCACTTATTAAAAAAACGCAACTTGACCCTACAGAATTAGTCAATTACAGGCCAATCTCAAATCTACCCTTTCTGTCAAAAATACTAGAAAAGGCAGTGTCCTCACAATTATGCTCCTTTTTAGAAAAAAATGGTATCTGTGAGGTTTTCCAGTCAGGATTTAGACCACATCATAGTAGTGTTACTCGATCTTAGCGCTGCATTCGATACCATCGACCACAACATTCTTTTGAATAGACTCGAAAATTATGTTGGCATTAGTGGAATTGCAATGGTATGGTTTAAATCATACTTATCTGACCGTTTTCAGTTTGTAGCAGTAAATGAAGAGATCTCACACCGATCACAAGTTCAGTATGGAGTACCGCAGGGCTCAGTGCTAGGACCGTTGCTTTTCACCCTGTACATGCTACCACTGGGAGATATCATTAGGAAGCATGGCGTTAGTTTTCATTGTTATGCTGACGATACTCAGCTCTATATTTCTTCACGCCCTGACGAAACTTACCAATTCACAAGATTAACGGAATGCATAGCTGATATAAAAAATTGGATGACTAGTAATTTCCTGCAACTTAATTCAGAAAAAAATGAATTTTTAATTATTGGACAAAAAAACTTCACATGTAGTAACCTAGAATACTGTCTAACACTTGATGGCTGCTCTGTCAAGTCCTCGTCGTCAGTTAGGAACCTGGGTGTGCTCTTTGATACCAATCTCTCATTTGAAAGCCACGTTTCTAGCATCTGTAAAACTGCATTCTACCATCTTAAAAATATATCTAAATTACGGCATATGCTTTCAATGCAAAATGCTGAACAGTTAGTTCATGCATTCATGACCTCAAGGCTAGATTATTGTAATGCTCTACTGGGTGGTTGCCCCGCTCGCTTAATAAATAAACTGCAGCTGGTCCAAAACGCAGCAGCTCGAGTTCTTACTAGAACCAGGAAGTATGACCATATTAGCCCGGTTCTGTCAACACTGCACTGGCTCCCTATTAAACATCGCATACATTTTAAAATCTTGCTAATTACTTACAAATCACTAAATGGTTTAGCTCCCCAGTACTGAGTGAGCTCTTAACGCATTATACTCCATCTCGCTATTGCGGTCTCAAAACTCTGGCCAGTTGATAATACCTAGAATATCAAAATCAACTGCAGGCGGTCGATCCTTTTCCTATTTAGCACCCAAACTCTGGAACAGCCTACCTAGCATTGTTTGGGAAGCAGACACACTCTGTCAGTTTAAATCTAGACTAAAAACGCATCTCTTTACTATGGCATACACATAAAACATTTTAATTTATATTTTATTCAAATTGTTAGGCTGCACTAACTAGGTCAGCCGGAACCGGGAACACTTCCCATAACACCTGATGTACTCGTTACATCATAAGAGGAATGGCATCTACGCTAATGTTAGTCTCTCTGTTTATCCCGAGGTTTACTGCAGTCAGCCGGATCCGGGCCGTATCCAGATCAGATGGTGGACCAGCGCCCAGACATTACCAACGCATCCCTGAAGTGTCTGCAGAGACCGTGTCAATTAGTCTACCCTCTGAAATTGCTCATCGACATGGCATCCTCAATGGATCCATCTCCGGCGTGATGACTCCGATACTTCGAATATTCCTATTTAATAATTGTTTAATCGACACGCCATCCTCAATAAACCCGGCGTGATGCCTCCGATCTTTCGAATAATCCGATCTAATATTACTTCTGACCTATAAGGCTGCCAAAATAATAAACATACACTGTTTGTTAGTTGGCCAGAGGAGAACTGGCACCCCGACTGAGCCTGGTTTCTCCCAAGGTTTATTTTTCTCCATTAGGACACCTGATGGAGTTTTGGTTCCTTGCCACTGTCGCTGCTCTGGCTTGCTCAGTTGGGGACACAAAATTTTCAAATAAATATCCAAATAAATTTAATTACTAAACTAAATTATATCAACTACATTACTTGAATATATATGATAATTGAAATGAGCTGATGACATCACCGTTTTCTCCAGAGCGGCTGTACAGCCGAATCAAATTCTGTTCATTATTTTCCTGTTTAACACTGTGAAGCTGCTTTGAAACAATCTGCATTGTAAAAAGCGCTATATAAATAAAGTTGACTTGACTTGACTTGACTATGTGCACAGCTCTTATGCTCATGCACGTAAAGATCACTGCCCACCTTTTACTTTGAGTGAAGCCACCTCTGGTCTTGCGTGAAGAGATGTTCCATGGGCCGAACACATCAAGACCCAAGCTGGAGAACGGAGGATCTGTTGAAAGACGATCGGCTGGCAGGTTAGCCATTTTATGGAGGCTGAGTGGAGCTCTGAGCCTTCTGCATGTTATGCATTGGTGAATGATGCTGCTTACTCTATTCTTCCCTCCGACTATCCAAAGGCCAGCTGAACGTCCCTCTGTAAAGTGACGGCCTTGAGGATGGATTTGCTCGTGGTGGTGTCTGATGAGCAAAGTAGCGATGTGATGCTGGCCAGGAATAATCAAGGGAGTTTTTTCACTCTGATCGAGGCTTGAATGATGAAGATGGCCTCCAACTCTGAGAAGGCCGTGTGTGTCAATGAACGGGTCCAGATTTCTGAGAGGGATTGTTTTTGGCATCTTTTCCTGCACTCTATCTCTTGGCTGTAGCCTTTCTCTTGAACTGCTTGGATGATTACAGTTGACGCTTTCTCATATTCCTCAACTGTGAATACAGCTTTGCAGTAATGCCAGCCCTTGCATGCTCTGTTCTCTCTGTGAGCTGTCTTGAAATGACAGGCTATGTGAACTAGGCGAGTGACTGTTAATGACTTCCAGGTAGAGAACTTAGTAAAGCGTTGTGAATCCAGTTGCTTCTTTAAGGCTGTAGTGCTCAAGGCAGACACCAGAGGGTGGATGTCTGAGTCTGTGCTCGGGTCATTAAGGTCATAAGTGCTCTCAGAAATGCTGGGCTCCGGCTTGGAGAGAAATTCAGGCCCACTCAGCCAGTTGGTGTGTTTCAGTTGGCCAGCAGGGACAGATCGTGTTGCGTGATCTGCAGGGTTCAGGTCTGTTGGCACGTAGTGCCACTGGTCTGGTCGGCAGGATCTTCGGATGCGTAACACCCGGTTGCTGACATAGACATAAAAGCACCTGGTCTCATTGCAAATATAGCCCAGGACTACTTTACTGTCTGAGTAGTAGGTTACGGCATCGAGCTGTAGGTCTAGTTCTGCTGAGACCAGGTCTGCTAACTAAGGTCAGCAAGCACTGCTGCGCAGAGTTCAAGTCTTGGCACTGTGTGTTCAGGGCGGGGGGCCAGCTTGGCTTTGCCCATTACAAATCCAATCTGGTTATTGCCGTTACTGTCTGTCACTTTCAGGTAGCACACAGCACTGATAGCTTTGACTGACGCATCACAGAACACACACAGTTCTCTTCTTACCGCTGCTGACGGTGAGGCTTCTGTGTAACGCCTTGGGATGGAAAGCTCAGCGAGCTCGGACAGAGAGGCTCTCCAGGATGTCCAGGCATCTCGCCCGTGTCAGATGTGGCTCTGGGTGACACCTCTGTCTTGTGGACAAAGACTTCCCGCTGTCTGTTCGGCTTCCACGCTGTCTTCTCTGTCCTGGGGGTCATGTCTGTGTTACCGATGAGGCTAAAGCTTGGGTCATTTGCAATGCGTGCCTGCTGGCTGACAAAATCGACAAAGAAACCAAAGGGAGGATAGTTCACCTGGTTTTGATGCTTGTAGGCTGCACCAGCTATCACCCACTTGTCCTGGAGACGAGACGGGAGTTTCTGTACAATTGGGTTGACGCCTCTCACCATGTCAAGGAAAGCCAGACCTGCTAAGTCTCCTTCAGCCTTAGCGGCCTGCAGTTCCATTAGTAGATCACCCAGCTTTGTCAGCTTAGGTCCATCCCGGTTTATTATTTTCGGAAAGCTGTCAATGCGTTTGAACAGAGCATTCTCTATTGCTTCAGCTGAGCCATATGTTAGCTCGAGCCTTTCCCATGCCATGGCCAGTCCTGCTTCTGGCCAATTGATGTGTATTGCTCTTATCTGCTCAATATGCTCTGCTGACTCCTTCCTGAGCCACTTTAGCAGAAGATCCATCTCCTCACTCAGTTCCAGGTTTAGGCCTCTGATGGCAGTCAAAAAAGAACGCTTCCATGCTCTGTAGTTTTGGGGTTTGTCATTGAATTGAAGCAAGCCTGTTGTCACAAGCTCACGGCGGGCTAGATACCTGACAAAGTAATTTATGTATGAGCTGCCATCATTGAAGTCTGGCGGTATGGCATGGTGTGCGGGAGAAGGCTGGGTGTTGTGATTTTGTGTTCTGAATTGGTGTGCAGGAGTGGACTTGATGTGAGGTAAACAAACGTCTCCAGGTGTCATGTTGAATGGCTCGTGGCTGTCCTCATATGTGCTGATGTAAGGCTGCTGTGGGATGGGACGATGTGGAGCAGTATTGTTCTGTTGCGGATAGAAGGGACTGGCTTCAGGCTTTAGTGGTGGAGGAGACACGTTGTGATTAGGGACCGGCGCTGTCTTTGCCTGCGTGTCACCATTTTCACATGACTTCAATTCTGAATCCCTTTCTTTCAGTTAATCAAGCACATACTGCTTTGTGCGTTGTGAGGCTTCTAAAGGAACAGAGTCTATGTTCAGGTCACAACTATGTTTCTCACTCTTTACATCAGCAGACGCTTCAAATGCCTCTGCTTCGGCAATGGCTGCTGCAGCCTCTTTTTTATGTTTTAGCATTTCTATAGACACTTCCAATTTAGCATGTTGTAGCCTCAGATTAGCTTCCTCTTCAGCATAGCATAGGCGTGCCTTTGCTGCTTCGGCTCTCGCTCTTGCTCTGACTGCTGCAGACCCGGCTGACGATTAACTGGATCTCACTGAACACCATACTCGCGAGCGTGTCCTTAACGATGCACGCTGTGGGTTCTCCTGTGCTGCTGTACTTCCATGTGAACTCTCCTCTGTAGCCTGTAGCTCGGTGGCGAGCTGCTCCAGTAGCACTTGGCTGTAAAGACGAAGCTAAACATTAACACCGTTAAGGTCCTGTGGGTCCTTCAAAGAGATCGTAATCTCTCTCCATGTCTCTAACCATGCCCCTCCCCCACCTCCCCATGTTGCCTGGACTGGAGAAGAGCCATTCCAATACACAGACACAAACAATCTCTTCATTTACCTCAGAAGTAAACTATTCCAGAATGTATATGATATATCCCTGTGTGTGCGCATGTTCCCTATGTTATACTCTACTAGTCATGATGTGTGGGAGTTATGTTAAGGTAATTTAAATGCTTGTTTTCATGTGTAAGAATACACTCACCTAAAGGGTTATTAGGAACACCATACTAATATTGTGTTTGGCCCCCTTTCGCCTTCAGAACTGCCTTAATTCTACGTGGCATTGATTCAACAAGGTGCTGAAAGCATTCTTTAGAAATGTTGGCCCATATTGATAGGATAGCATCTTGCAGTTGATGGAGATTTGTGGGATGCACATCCAGGGCACGAAGCTCCCGTTCCACCACATCCCATAGATGCTCTATTGGGTTGAGATCTGGTGACTGTGGGGGCCATTTTAGTACAGTGAACTCATTGTCATGTTCAAGGAACCAATTTGAAATGATTCGAGCTTTGTGACATGGTGCATTATCCTGCTGGAAGTAGCCATCAGAGGATGGGTACATGGTGGTCATAAAGGGATGGACATGGTCAGAAACAATGCTCAGGTAGGCCTTTAAACGATGCCCAATTGGCACTAAGGGGCCTAAAGTGTGCCAAGAAAACATCCCCCACACCATTACACCACCACCACCAGCCTGCACAGTGGTAACAAGGCATGATGGATCCATGTTCTCATTCTGTTTATGCCAAATTCTGACTCTACCATCTGAATGTCTCAACAGAAATCGAGACTCATCAGACCAGGCAACATTTTTCCAGTCTTCAACTGTCCAATTTTGGTGAGCTCGTGCAAATTGTAGCCTCTTTTTCCTATTTGTAGTGGAGATGAGTGGTACCCGGTGGGGTCTTCTGCTGTTGTAGCCCATCCGCCTCAAGGTTGTGCATGTTGTGGCTTCACAAATGCTTTGCTGCATACCTCGATTGTAACGAGTGGTTATTTCAGTCAAAGTTGCTCTTCTATCAGCTTGAATCAGTCGGCCCATTCTCCTCTGACCTCTAGCATCAACAAGGCATTTTCGCCCACAGGACTGCCGCATACTGGATGTTTTTCCCTTTTCACACCATTCTTTGTAAACTCTAGAAATGGTTGTGCGTGAAAATCCCAGTAACTGAGCAGATTGTGAAATACTCAGACCGGCCCGTCTGGCACCAACAACCATGCCACGCTCAAAATTGCTTAAATCACCTTTCTTTCCCATTCTGACATTCAGTTTGGAATTCAGGAGATTGTCTTGACCAGGACCACACCCCTAAATGCATTGAAGCAACTGCCATGTGATTGGTTGATTAGATAATTGCATTAATGAGAAATTGAACAGGTGTTCCTAATAATCCTTTAGGTGAATGTATATCTCAGTTTTATATTTTCCAGCCATATCTTGTTTGATATCTAAATGTTTCTCTCTCTTTTTCTTAATCAACAGTGCACAGTATGTGATTATGAGATGCATCATATTATGTTTACCACCCTTTGGAGTAAAACTGTACCAATTTCTGACACCATCATAAAACATGCAGTTAGGTCGTAAACAGAGACAAAGGAAACTTTCTCCCACTCAAAATGCACACTCTGGATTGGTCAAGTTACTCAAAGAGAGGTGTGGACAAGTTTGTCTTTAAAAAGACAAAGCACACATCAGTTGGTTGGTTCTTCGCGCTTCACGACTCAGTCACTGGCCAGGCAGCGCACTCCATCTCAGCGCTCAGTCGATTCACAACTTCCGACAAGATAAACTTCCTTTCTTCACTTTCTGGCAAAACTTCGCTTTCAAGCTAACCACCTTCAAACTTCCCGCGGATCGACAACACGACCTCTAGAAGAACCATAAGAAAGCGGCAGCTCTTGAACGCTCTGAGAAACTCCAACACACGCATCTTTACTCAGCATAAAACCCAATGCAAGTAACCATTCTTATCAAACTTTAGATGCGTTTAAGCTGTGCCTCCTTTTTAAGGTGATTCTTATTAATTGCTGGCTCTCGAGGGTAACTGTTTGTGAAATTGCCGCTCCTTGATCTTTCTTTCTTTCTCTTTTTCTTTCTCTACTTTTCATTATTCTGTATATATGTATTCTTTGTGTAGTCGTATGTATTTGTAGTATCATCTATTAAAACCATTATATCCACGTTTGATTGTCATTGTTGCTGCTCACAAACCTTGTTGAAATGTTCAGATTTTGCTACGAGCTTTTATATAGTATTGTTGAGTACTTTAATATTTTAATAGATCAGAAAGTTATTGTTCACGGCCAGAAGGATAATCTTCCTGAAGATTTGATAGAAAGAATAAAACTACGTAAGAATTGATAAGAAGATTGTACTGTCGGTTCGTCAGACAAATCCAAGAAACACCAGCATACATTATAATGTAAGCGTTCACTCTTCAAAATGCATCCCACTTTTTAATGAAAAAAAATCCATTGTTTGCATGAGCGTTTTGAGTTAGAGTAATCAATCATGTCCATTTTCAATAAAATATCAATTCTAATCTGTATTCAATCATTCTTGCCTGTACTTGCGTTTAAGTTGAGCCCTCCCTCGCCTCTCTCCTTCAATCACAGGCGTTCTGGTGACTCAATATATCCAGTAAGCGCATCACAGGCTTGACAAGGTGTGATTCATAGCACCCATGGTTTTCGTTGGATAAAGCCAGTCAATGCCTAGCCAATGCCTTGCCAGCAAAGTTTCGATGGATGAACGGACGTAGTAACCAATCAAAAGGCGTCATCTTGCGCAATTTTATGTAAATAGCATTGGTGAATACTACTAGGGCTGACGTTTCCATTGACTCCCGCGCGTGTCTGTCAGTTTACGCAGACTGTATGACAGGCAGTTCTTATCAACTAAATTAGTTCCCTTTCGAAAAGGAACTCGCACTGCGTCCTAGAACGCTTTGGGGAAACGCCTCAGCGTGACAGGTGTCTGAAACTACTATCGAATCACGGCAATCCTATTGACCGGCGACAGCCCATGATGTCATTAATGTGCGACCAGGAAGTATATAAGGGCGCCTTGCATACATGACATTCATCTTTTCGTCTTCAGGGATTGTTCTGTCTGAAGCGCTTCAAATTAAGGTAATACAAATTAATTATTTAACGCACATGAGTTTACTGCCTGGGATCAAGAGCATGCACAGGGAGCTGCTTGTGTGAACTGTGAGCGTTTTTCAATCTGAGATCGCTCCGCTCTCATCTGGCTCTCCTCTCGAGGGAAGAGGGTTCGGCATCTGGGACTGGTGGTGCGGGTCCTGCTCATGCCAAGGCAGAGCGCTGACACGCATCATGGGATCTCGATCAGGGGGTTTGTCCCCTGATGCGGTGGTCAAACTGCGCCGCACCACAGATCTAGCTCTCCAGACCACCAAACAAAGCAGCTGCCGCGATCGGTCGATCGATGGCGGCGATGGTGGCCATGGAGAGACATCTGTGGTTGAACTGGGCTGATATCGGGGAGAAAGGAAAGAGCTTTCTCCTCAATTCGCCAGTTTCACCCTCCGAACTTTTCCGCCACCTCCATGGGGCAGTGGTGGGAAAGTTTGGGGAGGCGAAGGAGCGTTCGGCAGCATTTAAAACCTGTTTATCGGAGGGCCTGGCCCGTCACGGTCTGAGGGCTGGAGACAGGGCCAGAGAGCAGTAGGTCGCAAAAGATGCGGGACTCCCGGAAGAAGAAGGATTTGAGGGAGGTGATCCATCACAAGCGCAGTCAGCGTCGGTGATGGGTCTCCTCCCCAAGGGTGAACTAAAAACCTGACCCTCGTCTTTCTTCTTCATCGTTTCCCCAGGCACTTCTTACATCAGGCCTGGGGCTGGGCCCGTGATGAGTGGACAGATATTCTACGGCCCGCCTTGGCTTGGTCAGTGAGAGCGCCCCTTTCAGGCCTGTAAGTATAAAACTGAATTAGTGAGTCTTCATTCTGGATGCCGCAGGTTGAGCTGGTAGGTCTCCTTTTTATTAAAAAGGAGAACAGAAAATATGTTTCTGCAGACCTCCATTCCCTGTATAGGGTTAGGGGGATTATGTGTTTAATAGAATAGATTTAAGAAATATTAGGCCCCTGAAGTTCCCCTGTTAGGTGGCTAGATTGATAGAAGCACTAGTCTAACTATGGGCTTTGTATGTGAGTATGTGTTGGCTTTCCCCTTTGTGAATTCACAGGGTGGGCCACCGCTCATTAGGAATGCAATTATGTTTACTCTTCGGTCCTTAGCCACCTCAGGGTAGAGTAGTTTGTCTCTTCTAGAGTATATTTATGTTTTTACTAGAGACTGACACTGGAGCTTCAGATAGATCTTGTGTCTGGCCCACAGGGCCATTTGACACTTGTGGCCTGAGTACATCACCCCCTTGAGCTCTGTTCGTTCAGGTTGAGTGGTCTGTGCAGCCTCTCTTGTGAGTAATTTTCTCTTGAGGTTGTTGCTCCTCTGAGCCTCAGGTAGATCTATGATTGTAGGCTGGTCCTCACCAGGGCCGCCTCAGTAGCTGGCCTAGGCTATACTGGGATCATGGAGGCGCTTTGCTGAGGCATTGTCGCCTCTGGCCCTTCACTACGTGAATGTGGGTTCTTTTAGCATCCCTAATGTCAGCCTCCTCTCATGTGAGAGTCGTTCGGCCAAGGCCCGCCCCCTTTCTGCATTCTGGGGTGAGAATGGTAATACAGGTGGAAAGAAATAATTATGGCCCGGGTCGAGCGGAAAATTCTAACCTTCATTTCATGCTGGTGGTAGAAATACGCCCCCCTGAATCCGGGGCCTCCAGTGGGCAGGGTGGCGAAAGTTGTACTCCCCTTGCTTAAATGGTTTATTGCAGTTTGCTGATTACACTGCTGTTGGCAATATATTTAGGTACCAGGTCTGTAGACACTGTTTAAAACAGCTTATCTGCCAGTGAAGGCTGCGCTGTCATGTAGTAGGCCTTAGCAGGCCTCTATGATGGCCGGCCCTAGAAGGGTTTGTTAGGCCAGCTCGCTGAAAACGAGCAGTTGGCTCTGGCGGTCTGGGACTCCCGGACAGGTAGTAGGCCTTAGCAGACCTCCTTGGGAGAGAGTCCCGATGCTTGGGGGACATGCATAGCAGCTGCAACCAGGTAGCTAGCCTCGAGAGGCCTTCTGTGGGCGGCCCCAATACATGTGGTGGTGTGGTATGCTTCCCAATGATGTTGGTTTTGTGTAACAAAAGACTTGTTATCAGCTAGTAGGCCCTACCAGGCCTCCCTGAGGACAAGTCCTCAGCAGTGTGGATATTTATTTTGTCAGCCAGCGGACTTACTGTCAGCCAGTTGGCCTTATCAGGCCATCCTGAGACTGAGCCCCAGAAAGTCTAGGTTCATAGCAGCCAGTTTTTAACTTGCTATCAGGTAGTAGGCCTCACCAGGCTGCCCTGAAGGCAAGTTCCAGAGTTTGTATACTCTGGCAGCTAGCATGACTTGCTATCAGGTAGTAGGCCTCACCAGGCCTCCCTGAAGGCGAGTCCCCAGGTTTGTGGATGCTCTGGCAGCTAGCATTAATTTCTATCAGGTAGTAGGCCTCACCAGGCCTCCCTGAAGGCGAGTTCCCGAGTTTGGATGCTCTGGCAGCTAGCATGAATTGCTATCAGGTAGTAGGCCTCACCAGGATTGAGCATGATCCACAAGATTGAGCATGACTCTGACAGCTAGTGGATGCTTGCTATCGGTTGATCTGGCCTTAAAAGGCAGCACCTGAAGGCAAGTTCAAAAGTGTCACTTTTCTGCTACTGGTTCCCTGCAGAAGGGAACCTATGGTATTTAGCCTACAGCTTGGTCTACCTACCAGGTCAGGCTTGGTGCTCCCTTCACTGAGGGTTGTTTGTGAGCATGCAGCCACCTGAGTCTGCTCAGGCGGTTGCAGGCCTCTCGTGAGGCCTCCCAGTTAGATCAGTCCGTAGGCCTGTTCGGCCTCCTTAGTGCTTTGAAACATAGGTGCTTTGTAAGGGTGACTCCCTTGGGTTCCCTAGCCACATTCCCTTAAAGGGACCCCTTCTGTTGAAGTGGTTGGTGTTAGGCCTTTGAGCGGCCTGGGTAGGACTTCATGGTGTGTATAAGGTTTCCTCTTGAGGCTTATAGCTTGGGCTATGACCGTAGGGAATGCTGTCACTGCCCAGCCCAGTGTGACCTGAGGGAGAGTGGTTCAGGCATTTTTTTTTATTTGCTTGTTCTGCCAGTTGTCACTGCCAGTGGGCATGCACTCCCCTCGGCATGACGGCGTTGGTACCTCATTCCCCAAAGCGTTCTAGGACGCAGTGTGAGTTCCCTTTCGAAAGGGAATGTCTCAGGTTACGTATGTAACAGGGAACGAGACACTGCGTCTCGTTGCCATGCCTCGGGGCCTGCCTACCAAACAGTCCCTTCAGACGATAAGGTGAATGTCATGTTTGCAAGGCGCCCTTATATACTTCCGGGTCGCACATTGATGACATCATGGGCTGTCGCGGTCAACAGGATTGACGTGATTCGATAGTAGTTTCAGACACCTGTCAAGCTGAGGCGTCTCCGTTCCCTCCTCAGGGAACGAGGGTTACATACGTAACCGAGACGTTCCCTTTCGTTCAGTCACTCCGAGTAACGTCAGTGACTGACGAATGGGGGTCCCAATGTAATCACGCCACTCGGCTGTCTTCCAGTGCCCTGCGTAAGGGTGAGTTCCCTGTCGTAAGCTAGTACGGACGAAGGACTCCCACTTAACACAGGAAAACCAAGGTACACTGGGAAGCATATTCCAGGTGGAAGTATGCGCCAAAGTGCCTACCCGTAGGGAGGACTTAAGGAGACACATATGACCCGCGAGGGGCTGCATATGGAAGAACTCTGGGGTAACCAGCCAAAGGTGGAACATTTTTACCCCCAGGGGAGGCAAGAGCTTGCCGAGGGAAATACACATGCTCAGAGAGGCTTACAGTGGAAATACACATGTGGGGGTCGCCCATAGGGGGAACCATGCACACGGTGGCACCTAGCCTGACACGAGGGCCTGAGCGAGTGAATATCGCACGTATCTCGTCCGTGGAGAGGAATGGCGAGCAAGCGAAGACACCTGAGCCTAGTCCATTACCGGCCACTAGTAGAGGGGAGTGCATGAGAGGACACTGGCTCCACTCGGAGATTATAGAATCTGGCGAATGTGTTGGGTGTCGCCCAGCCTGCAGCTCTGCAGATGTCTGTTATCGAAGCGCCATGCGCTAAAGCCCAAGAGGAGGCCACACTCCTAGTGGAGTGTGCCCTGACCCTAAGGGGGCATGGACGCCCCTGCGTCTGGTAACCCAAAACAATGGCGTCCACTATCCAGTGAGACAACCTTTGCTTGGAGAGAGCCTTTCCCTTCAGCTTCCCACCATAACAGACAAAGAGCTGGTCTGAGGTCCTGAAACACTGCGTTCTGTCTACGTAGGCACGGAGGGCATGTACTGGACAGAGCAGTGCCAAGGCTGGGTCTGCCTCCTCCAAAGGCAGCGCTTGCAGGTTCACCACCTGATCCCTGAATGGAGTGGTGGGAACCTTGGACACATATCCAGGCCGGGGTCTCAGGATCACGTGAGAGTTGGCCGGCCCGAATTCTAGGCAAGCTTTGTCAACGAAAATGCCTGCAGGTCCCCTACCCTCTTTATGGAGGCCAAAGCGATCAGGACCGCTGTCTTCATAGACAGGAACTTAAGCTCTACTGATCGCAATGGCTCGAAGGGAGCCCTCTGCAGAGCATCTAAGAGTACTGAGAGGTCCCAAGAGGGTACGAGAGGAGAGCGAGGAGGATTCAGTCTCCTCACTCCCCTCAGGAACCTGATGATCAGGTCGTGCTGACTTACCTGTTCTGTCTCCACAAGGTCGTGGCAGGTGGATATCGCGGCCACATACACCTTGAGGGTGGAAGGAGACAGCCTTTGATCCAACCCTTCTTGGAGGAATAAGAGCATGGACCCGATCGGGCATTTCCAGAGGTCTTCTTGGCGAGAAGAACACAAGGTGACAAAGAGGTTCCACTTCAACGCATAGGCGTGTCTGGTAGACAAGGCCCTAGTGGAAGTAATGGTAGCCACCACTTGAGGTGGTAGGGTACTCAAACCTGCCGCGTTCCCGTCCAGGAGCCACACTTAGAGGTTCCAAAGATCGGGACGCGGGTGCCAAAGGGGGCCACGTCTCTGAGAAAGGAGGTCCTTCCTCAGAGGTATCGACCAGGGAGGGGCTGTTGCAAGGAGTACGAGTTCGGGGAACCAGGTCCGGCCGGGCCAGTACGGGGCGATCAAAAGGACCTGCTCCTTGTCCTCCCCGATCTTGCACAGAACCTTACACAGGGAAAAAAACAGGCGGCAATGGGAAGAGTCGTGGGAGGCAAACAGATCTACCTGTGCGTCGCCGAACTGTTCCCAAATCAGCTGAACCGTCTGGGGATGGAGTCTCCATTCTCCCGGAAGTGGCTGAAGCCGTGAGAGCTCGTCGGCTGCACGGTTCAGGACCCCTGGGACATGGATGGCACGAAGCGACCTCAGATGCTTCTGACTCCATAAAACGAGATGGTGGGCGACGTACATCTGAAGTGTAGTTGAAATTGTAATGTTGTTTCAACATTACCTTGGTACATCAGATGGCAACATTGTTTTATGTTGCCATTACATTTCTGTTCAGTTTCAACAAAAGTGATTTAGAATCAACATCGCATTGTAACATTGATTGAACAATATTACCAAAGATTACTTTTGTTCATTTCAGTGTTGATTCAACATCAGGGATGTAGAATAAACATCACAGTGTAATATTGATTCAACAATATTACAATTAAATATATTCTTGTTCATTTCAATATTGATTGATCCGACACAGGTTGCAATGCAATTAGCGACGACGCATCAACATTAACTCAACATTGTTTCAATGATGGATTGCTATCTGGGAAGCCACCATAACCAGATAGCAAGCAATCATTAAAACAATGTTGAGTCAATGTTGATTAATTAATGCGTCAAATTAATGTTACAAAGTGATGTTGTTTCAGTATCACTTTTGTACCCTCAGTTAATGTTGAAGCAATGTTGAGATTTCAAGCAAAAATCAATGGTAATATTATGTATTCAACATTTTGAAGTGATGTTAGTTCAATATCACGTTTGCACCCGCATTTAATGTTGAAACAATTAACAGAGATTTTAACAAAAAAAATCTATGGTAATGCTATTGAATCAATTATGATTCTGCATCACTGATGTTGCATCAAAATTGAAATTAACAAAAATAATCATGGTAATATTGTTGAATCAACATGATTGTACATCACCGATGCTGTATTGAAATGGAATAATCAATTGTAATATTGTTGATTCAACCTTACACTATGATTGATTCTACATCACTGCTATTGAATCCTATATTGAAATGAACAAAAATGTTCAATGGTAATATTGTTTGATAAATGTTACAATGTGATGGTGATTCTAAATCACTTTTGTTGAAACTGAAAATACAACTGAAATGTAATGACAACATAAAACAATGTTGCCATCTGATGTGCCAAGTTACAATTTCAACTACACTTCAATGGTGCGTCAACAAATTCCTGATTATTTCAAAGTTTGGGGAAAACCTTTTAAAACATAAATGACATCTTTCCAGCAGTTGAGTCAATTTATTTTATTTAACAGTTTAACACAATCAAAGAAAAAAAAAAAAGATATAAAAGATAATTCTTTAAAAAAAGAAAGGGAGGGAAATAGGACAAAAGCATTACAACCTTTAAAAATATAATTAGCTTCAGAAGTCTGATATCATTATAACTACAGGTGGTCCAACGGTTAAGGTTTTAGTAATCTGGCTTGCATCAGACTACTGCCTCTTCTCTGAAATCTGAAAAAGCCTAACCTTAACGTCCCCACTGGTGTCAAGGACATCGCCTGCAATGTTCCTAGAACGTTCCGAGACGGTCATGATGTGGAGTTCTTTAAAGGGTTGGGGGACGTTATTTGGCGGACCTTCTTCAGGACGTTCTCTGAACGTTTAGGGGACCATATTTTAGGGGAGATTTTGAGAACATCCCCTTCTACATTGGTTAGGATCAATGAAAACTTCCAGCCAGGTGTGTTGGAGCTAAACATGTAGATGAATAAACACCTCTGAGCTATGACCATCACATAAATCTCAGTTCATTTTCTGTGATACTATAGAATTCAAGTAACAAGTTTATCTTGAAGAATAAAGGAATAATAGTTTTTTTTTAATGAAAATTTCTTTAAAGGCATAGTTCACACTGAAATGAAAATTCTGTCATCATGTACTCATTCTCAAGTTGTTCCAAACCTGTATGAGTGTCTTTCTTCTGTAGAACACAAAAGAAGATATTTTAAAGAATGTTGGTAACCAGACAGTTGACTGTAGCCATTGACTTCCATAGTATTTTTTTTTCCTACTATGGAAATTAATGGCTACTGTCAACTGTCTGGTTACCATCATTCTTAGCATCTTCACTCTATCTTCTTTTGTGTTCAGCAGAAGAAAGAAATTCATACAGGTTTGGAACAACTTGAGGGTGAAAAAATTATGACAGAATTTTCATTTTGGGGTGAACTATCCCTTTAAAGCTGCAGATTCACCTTGTGTAGACCTTAATCTCTAGTAGCCATGTCAGTCACTTTCTCAACAAACACAAGATTTTGTGATTGTGTTTCAGTGGAAACAGGCTAAACTGAATGGAGATCAGTTACATTCCTCAAATGTAATTGTGATTCAGGAATATGAATGATTACCTGATTAAGCAGTAATCAGGGAGCAGGAGTTAAGGCACAGGATATCATCAAGTCCCAGGTCAGGTGATTGTGCTGTCGACAATAACTCAGTGTATAATCTGTCTGCATTACCAGGAGGGTGCTTTTCTTTTCTTTTTTTTTTTTTTAATTGTCCATGTTCATCTGCCTTCACTCCTACTAAAGGAGCAATGTGCTCTGCAAACACTAATGAATGAAGACATCGGCTGTGTGTGAAGTGTGACATTCTTGCTCATGTTCATGTCTATTGCATTTCAAGAAATTTGTTAAATGATGTTAGAACTTTATTAAGGAAATTCCTTATATACATTACTAAAACAAGATGCATTTTTTCAGAATGTAGAAAAATGGATGCTTTATTCAAACACTTTAATAACTTTTTAATGTATCTAATTACAGTAGCAATACAAAGCAATACAAATCAAACGCACATAACAGGCAAGCAAAACAAAGGAACAAAGAAATAATAAGGTAGATGCACCATTGTTTGAAACTGTGCTAGAGAAGTCATGTATGTCAGGTGGTTCAATACACAAGACCTCTGTATAAGATGCACCTGTGTTTTCTTTCTAATGAGAAAGCATCAATTAGGCCCTGTCCCAAATGGCACCCTAAACCCTCACGGTCTTCCTCTGAGTCCGCACTTTCACGATGTAATGCCGCTTTGACTGCCGAGTAGAAGTCCTCTGCGTAGCTCGCGAACTTGCGGACATGCGCACACAGCGGCCATTGTAAGTCCACAAGACCGAAAGTGCAAATTAAGTGCGCCATTTGGGACAGGGCCTTAGACTACTGAGAAGTACGCGTGATTTTTTCCCCCCAAACCAGTTCAGCGGAAATCCCGCCCTGCAACCAATTTCATTGACTGAGGTTACAGTGACGGGTAGGTTTAGGGATCAGGGTTGGGTGTAGGCAGTCGTTATTGTGATTGACATGGCCAATGAAATGTTTAGAATTTCAATTTCAACCTAGATGATTTTCAACCATTTTTCAACAAGGCCCACCCCTAAATCAAGCCCCCAGTGTATTAGAACAAATTGGGTGTTTGAAAACGCCCCACTGATTAGGAAACACCCACTAGTGTTCTAGGTGAGCGGGGCACAACCTACCACGAGGTAAGGTGTAACACATGTGGTTTAAAACTTTCCACACATGCCAGCATGACGAAACTTAGTGTATTTACTAGTTGCCATGTCAACACTATATAGAGAAAAAATTGCGCCAAAATAAAAAAATCTTTCACTGAACCTTTATTTAACCATAGCAAAAGTACATTTCCTACTTAAGTTGACTTTTCATCTCTGTTTTTTGTGTTTATTTAAAACTAGGCAAATCTGATATTATTTTAATCATACCTGTTATTGAGTTCTTTAATGCTGATCTAACCAGCAGAAGACACGAGCCAGGTTTAAATCCCAGTTGCGCAGGTGGGGCATGTTGTAACACTGTGTTACAATGTGCCCCATTAGAAATATGCTATTTTATTCTATACTTTTATAAATCCTATTGAGAAACCATGAGAAAAAGGTGAATAGAGTCAATGTTCAGAAATGATGAATTATCATTATGTTTTGAACTATGCTGTATAGCTGGGTTTTCGCGGTGTGTTTGCTGTCAAACTCAAAAATTAGTTTATTTTTAATTATTAAAAAATGCCATTATTTTATACGAAAAAGTTAATAATTGTATTTTATTGACAAAATATTTTAGTTTGTCTTGTATATTTTTTCTATTAGATCAGATAACATTTTAAGCTGTCATTTGGTCATGTTACAATGTGCATCACTATGGGGCATGTTGTCACATTTCACTTCCATTCTTTTGGGGCAAAAAAAAAAAAAGTATACACTGTATTAATGAAACAAAACCATAATTGTACTAGACATGTGTGAAATTAATGTGGGAAAAAATAAATACTCTGAACCCCAAGTGAGCCCACAAAATTCAAAAAGTGTTAGGTTGTGCCCCGCTCTCCCCTACATACCTGCATGATCTTGTGCTCATCAACTACAAATCACTGTCACTGTCTCCACCTATGTGTGCTGTCGACTTCATCAAAATTTCAATGCTGATCCAACACACTTTAATCATCGAAATTTCACTCTCAACCAAAATGATGGTTCAAAACTCAACATTGTGTCTATGTCACCATGCTATCTGGGGAAGCACCGATCACAAAGATTACTTTTGTGTTTAAAAACATAAGATGCAGTGGAATGGGGGGGGAAAAAAACATTACAAAGTCTCGAGACATGTTTTTTAAAAGTTGAATTTCTTTTAACTTTAATTTGATAGTCCCACTAAGTGGTGTCTGCAGAATAATATAGGGTTCATAGACAACTGGACAAGTTTTTTGGGCAGACCTAACCTGTTGAAAAAAGATTCTCCATCCTGGGGTGGTGCCACTCTCTCTAGTAACATGGTACATAGTCTTAGAGTTGGTAATTGACTAACTGGTCAGAAAATGGATCTACCCAGGTCAGAAAGCAGGCAAACTGGCTAAATGTCACAGATATAGAGACTCTTTTACCTAGAGGCAGCCTGTTCAGCGGCACTGTAAGCCTTGGCAGTGAGCGCGGCCGCAAACTTACAGGCCTCGGATCCCCGCCAGGCGGCAGCACTTTGCAGGCATAATTGCATCGCAACTGCATGTTCCACCTGGGGGATCTCCACATAACCCTTGGCTGCCCCACCATCGGGGTTAGTGAGAGCGGAGGAGGCAGCAGAGCGGCTTCGGGCAGAAAAAGGTGCCTTCCACGACTTAACCTCCTCATGCACTTCCGGGAAGAAAGGAACTGCTGTTCAGCATGCCCGTGCAGAGAAACCAATTATCCAACCGCGAGCATTCAGGAAAAGGTGGAGGGTTATATACGCGTATGTACGGAGAGTGGCTTGCGATGCAAATCTCATTCGCCAATGTGCATTGGCTTGTTTTGTTACTACTCTCAGGCATATCTCTGATTTTCTGACTCTCACTGATGTATTGACTCATTGTGTAAATTTTGTTAATTTTGAACAATAAAAAGTTACATAGTGTACCTTTAAGAATTATGACATTATATTTTTATTGTCTGAGGTGTCTTTTGTTTACTTGCTGTTCCTTTCATTTTATGGTCTTTGAAATTCAATACAGTGTTGTTTCTTCTTTTGCATTAATACAATGAAGAAGAATTAGAGATGACTGCATGCCATCATGGAGTATGATCATTTTATACTTTCAAATGCATGCAAAGAATTAAATGTGTCTTAATCCTACGCACAAGGCAAACAACTGAAAGCAATGGAGTTCCCTGCAGCCCATGATGTCATCAATGTGCGACCAGGAAGTATATTGCAACATGACATTCATTTTTTCGTCTTCAGGGACTGTTCTGTCTGAAGCGCTTCGAATTAAGGTAATACAAATTAATTATTTAACGCACATGAGCCGTACTTTTACTGCCTGGGATCAAGAGCATGCACAGTCAGTTCTTGAGGGAGCTGCTTGTGTGAATTGTGAGCGTTTTTCAATCTGAGACCGCTCCGCTCTAGTCTGGCTCTCTTCTCGAGGGAAGAGGGTTCGGCATCTGGGACTGGTGGTGCGGGTCCCGCTCATGCCAAGGCAGAGCGCTGACGCGCATCATGGGTTTCCCAGATGGAGCTCGCAGATCATCGCGAGAGGGGTGTAATCCTCTCAGACGATCCGGCGGCTGACGAGACCCATCAGCGAGTGCTCTTAGGGATGGCTGGTGAGGGTGGTGAAAATGAGAAAATAAATCAATCCTGAATCCTCTCAGCCACCCTGTCCGTGTATGCTGTGCTGATGGATGTTATGGAACGTGCTGTGGGCAGGCTGCAGCTGCCATGTCAGTGCGTTAGAGGAGAGATCGCTCGTGAAAGATTGGACGATCGATTTCTCCCCAGCCATAAGCCATCAGCTCAGGTGAGCCTTCCATTCCTTCCTGATCTTCTTACAGAGATCGAGAGGGCATAGAAGAACCCATATTCAGCCCGATATTCACCAACATCAACGATTTAACTTCGCTGATGTCGAGGGGTTAGGGGAATATGGGTATGTGTCAATGCTACCAGTTGACAGGACATTTGCGAACTATCTGAGAGCTCCAACCCTGCCATCTAACCTCTTAAAACGACGTCTTGATTAAATGCCAGTGCATACACGGCAGCAGGTCAGGCTGGTGCTGCTTTGCACACCATGGCGGTGTTGCAAGCGTACCAGGCAGATCTGCTGAGAAATCTCGATCAGGGGGTTTGTCCCCTGATGCGGTGGTCGAACTGCGCCGCACCACAGATCTAGCTCTCCAGGCCACCAAACAAAGCGGCTGCCGTGATCGGTCGATCGTTGGCGACGATGGTGGCCAGGGAGAGACATTTGTGGTTGAACTGGGCTGATATCGGGGAGAAAGAAAAGGGCTTTCTCCTCGATTCGCCAGTTTCGCCCTCCAAACTTTTTCGCCACCTTCATTGGGGCAGTGGTGGGAAAGTTTGGGGAGGCAAAGGCGTGTTCGGCAGCATTTAAAACCTGCTTACTGCGGAGATCCGGGGCCGCGCCTAGGCAGGCGGGAGGGCCTGGCCCGTCACAGTCTGAGGGCTGGAGACAGGGCCAGAGAACCAGTGTCGTCTCTCGTGCGCCCCCTCAGAGTAGGAGTAGGTCGCAAAAGAGGAGACGGAGGTGATCCATCACAAGCGCAGTCAGTGTCGGTGATGGGTCTCCTCCCCGAGGGTGAACTAAAAACCTAACCCTCATCTTTCTTCTTCATCGCCCTTCTTACATCAGGCCTGGGGCTGGGCCCGTGATGAGTAGAAAGATATTCTATGGCCCGCCTTGGCTTGACCACTGAGAGCGCCCTTTTCAGGCCTGTAAGGGTGGTAGACCTCATGTTTATAAAAATGAATTGGTGAAAATGAAAGTCTTCATTCTGTACGCCGCAGGTTGAGCTGGTAGGTATCCTTTTCATTAAAAAGGAGAACAGAAAATGTATTTCTGCAGACTTTTCCGTTCCCTGTATAGGGTTAGGGGGATTATGTGTTTAAGAGCTGCATTCTGAGGTGAGAAGAGTAATGCAGGTTGGAAGAAAAACATTATGGCTCGGGTCGAGCGGGAATTTCGAACCTTCATTTCTTGCTGGTGTTAAAAGTACGCCCCCGTGAGGCCAGAGCATTGCCATGAGCTGACGCCATGCACACAGATAGCAGGCCCCTGAATCCGGGGCCTCCAGTGGCAGGGTGGCGAAAGTTGTACTCCCCTTGATTAAAGGGTTTATTGCAGTTTGCTGAGTACACTGCCGTTGGCAATGTATTTAGTCTGTAGGCACTGTGTAAACAGATCTTATCTGCCAGTGAAGACTGCGCCGTCATGTAGTAGGCCTTAGCAGGCCTCTGTAATGGCCAGCCCCAGAAGGACTTGTTAGACCAGCTGGCTGAAAACGAGCAGTTGGCTCTGGCAGTCTGGGCAGTACACTCCCGGACAGGTAGTAGGCCTTAGCAGGCATCCTTGGAAGAGAGTCCCGACACTTGGGGGACATGCATAGCAGCTGCAACCAGGTAGCTAGCCTTGAGAGGCCTCCTGTGGGCGGCCCCAATATGTGTGTTGGTGTGGTATGCTTCCCAATGATGTTGGTTTGTTTGTAGCAGAAGACTTGTTATCAGCTAGTAGGCCCTACCAGGCCTCCCTGAGGACGAGTCCCTAGCAGTGTCGGTATTTATTTTGTCAGCCAGCAGACTTACTGTCAGCCGGTTGGCCTTATCAGGCCATCCTGAGATTGAGCCCCAGAAAGTCTGGGTTCATAGCAGCCAGTTTTTAACTTGCTATCAGGTAGTAGGCCTCACCAGGCCGCCCTGAAGGTGAGTTCCGGAGTTTGGATACTCTGGCAGCTAGCATGAATTGCTATCAGGTAGTAGGACTCACCAGGCCTCCCTGAAGGCGAGTCCCTGGGTTTTTGGTTACTCTGACAGTTAGCAAGAATTGCTATCAGGTAGTAGGCCTCACCAGGCCTCCCTGAAGGTGAGTTCCCGGGTTTCAGTCACTCTGACAGATAGCATGTATTGCTCCCTGAAGCAGTACATGAAGGCTTGCTATTAGGTAGTAGGCCCTACCAGGCCTCCCTGAAGGCAAGTTCCCGAGTCTGGATGCTCGGGCAGCTAGCATGACTTGCTATCAGGTAATAGGCCTCACCAGGCCTCCCTGAAGGCGAGTTCCCGAGATTGGGCACTAAACAGCTAGCATTACTCTGACAGCTAGTGGATGCTTGCTATCAGCTGTTCTGGCCTTTGCAGGCAGCACCTGAAGGCGAGTTCACACCCTAGCACGACAAAAGTGTCACTTTTCTGCTACTGGTTCCCTGCAGAAGGGAACCTATTTGTATTTAGCCTACAGCTTGGTCTACCTACCAGGTCAGGCTTGGTGCTCCCTTCACTGATGGTCGCTTGTGAGCACGCAGCCGCCTGAGTCTGATCAGACGGTTGCAGGCCTCTCGTGAGGCCTCCCAGTTAGATCAGTCCATAGGCCTGTCCGGCCTCCTTAGCGCTTTGAACATAAGTGCTTTGTAGATCCTTGGATCGAGCAGTTAGACTCCCCTCGCTAGCAAGGGTTGTAAAGCGCTACGCTGAGTACTGCTTTCCAGGATACCTGTCTGCTCCTGATCGATTGCTCCTGTCTGCCTCGCTGCAGTGTTTGCAGCTCTGTACAGCTTTGCTTTTAAATCTCTATTTGATATCTTTTCTTTGTTGTTTATACTGCTAAATATAACTTACTCATCACCATATATTGTTTAATATTGCCTATCACGTTAAAATTGACATTGCTAGCTTTTAATCTAAATCACTATCACAACGTGTTAGCATTTCACAACGCGTTAGCATTTCACTAGCCTGTTAGCCTGCCATACGTGCATCCGGGTTTCCTGTTTTGTCTCTCGTGCCTTTACTAGTCCATCAAACAACTGTGGTGAGTTGGATTAATCAACAAATACGGTAAGCCATGTCTTCTTCTCCTTTTATTGTCACCTGCACTACATGTTTCATGTTTAGTATATCTGTCTCCGTTGGTGAACAGGGCTTCACATGTGATAAATGTAAGGAGATAGTCAGGCTGACGGAGAAGATTTCAGAATTAGAGACACGCATCCAGACTTTATTTGAGAGTAGTGAGAACGTAACAGCTTTAGACACTGCTTTGGATGCGACTAGCTTAGTGAAATCTGTACATTGTTCGGTTCCGGCTGTAGAGCCTGTGCAGCAGGGCAACTGGGTGACGGTGAGACGGCATAGTTGCAGATCAAAAATACACTCTTCCGTTCCGATTAGAAGATCAAACAGGTTCTCCCCACTCAGTAATGCACCCACTGAGAATCCTGTTGAAAGTGCTCTAGTTATTGGTGATTCTATTACACGGAATGTGAAAATAGAGACACCAGCCACCACAGTCACATGTTTACCGGGAGCCAGAGCGCCTGACATCAAAGCAAATTTAAAAGTGCTGGCTAATGCTAATCGTAAATTCTCTAAGATTATTATTCATGTCGGCACTAATGATGTTCGACTTCGCCAGTCGGAGATCACCAAAATTAACATTAAAGAGGTGTGTGAACTCGCAAGTATGATGGCTGATAGTATTTTTTGCTCTGGTCCCCTCCCCGTTAAAAGGAGTGATGAGATACTTAGCAGACTATTATCACTCAATCGCTGGTTGTCTGCTCAAAAGTGGTGTCCGCAAAATAACATAGGGTTCATAGACAATTGAAAAAGCTTTTGGGGCAGACCTGACCTGTTGAAAAGAGATGGTATCCATCCCTCCTGGGGTGGTGCCGCTCTTCTCTCTAGTAATTTGGCACATAGTCTTAAAGCTAAACCTTGACTAACTAGGGCCCAGGTCAGGAAGCAGACGGACTGGCTTACCCGACCGTCTGCTAGCTGTCTCGCGTCACAGAAGTCAGATAAATCCCAGCACATAGAGACTCTTTCACCTAGATATTATCACATAGAGACTGTGTCTGTTCCACAAATTAGTAAATACAAAAAAACACCAAAACTATTCAAAGGTAAAAATTTAATTGATGTCCAACAAATAAACAACAGATATAATACAGATGAACAAATGATAAAGCTCGGGCTGCTGAATATTCGATCCCTTTCCTCAAAAACGCTTATTGTTAATGATATGATTACAGATAATAATCTAGATGTGCTGTGTTTGACAGAAACCTGGCAAAAACCTGACGACTACATTACTTTAAATGAATCCACCCCACAAGATTATTGTTATAAACACGAGCCGCGTCTGAAAGGTAAAGGGGGAGGTGTTGCTGTAATTTATAATAATATCTTCAGTATTACTCAGAAGTCTAGTTTCAAATATAATTCTTTTGAAGTTTTGGTGCTTTACGTAACGTTATGTAGTGAAATTGATAAATCCCGTTTAACATTTGTGTTGGCTACTGTATATAGGCCACCAGGGCACAATACACACTTTATCAGAGAATTTGCTGATTTTTTATCAGAGTTAGTACTGGCTACAGATAAAGTCCTAATTGTTGGTGATTTTAATATCCATGTAGACAATGAAAAAGACGCATTGGGATTGGCATTTAGAGACATTCTAAACTCTATTGGAGTTAGGCAACACGTATCAGGACCCACTCATCCCCGTAATCATACTCTAGACCTAATATTGTCACATGGAATAAATGTTGATACCGTTGAAATTCTGCAGCAGAGCGATGACATCTCAGATCATTACCTAGTATCATGTATACTTAATTTAGCAAAGGCTGCAAAGCCGTCCCCTCGCTTCAAATATGGCAGGACTATCACTGCTGCGACTAAAGATTTCTTTGTAAATAAACTTCCTCATCAGTTTCATCTCCTCAGCATCCCAGATAGCCCAGAGGAACTCGATGTTGCAACAGAAACTATTGACTCTCTCTTTTCCTGCACTTTAGACACAGTTGCTCCTCTGCGCTTAAAGAAGATTAAAGAAAATAGTCCAACGCCGTGGTACAACGAGCACACCCGGGCCCTTAAAACAGCAGCCAGAAAAATGGAGCGCAGCTGGAAGAAAACAAAACTGGAAGTTTTTCGCATTTCGTGGAAGGAGAGCATGATTTCATACAGAAAGGCCGTAAAAACGGCTAGATCTGCTTATTTCTCGACTCTCTTAGAAGAAAACAAACACAACCCTAGGTACTTATTCGATACAGTGGCTAAATTAACCAAAAATAAAGCTTCAACTTCTGATGTCTGCCGACAGCACAGCAGTAATGACTTTATGAACTTTTTTACTTGTAAGATTGATAATATTAGGAAAAAAATTATAACCATGCAGCCGTCTACTACTGTATCACATCAGACAGTGGATTGTAGTGTCACTGAGGAAAAATTACATTCATTCACTGCTATAGGAGAAGAAGAATTGGCTAAACTCGTTAAATCATCTAAATCAACAACATGTATGCTCGACCCTATACCGACTAAACTACTAAAAGAGATGCTTCCAGAGGTCATAGATCCTCTTCTTAATATCATTAATTCATCCTTGACATTAGGATATGTACCGGAAACTTTTAAGCTGGCTATTATTAAACCACTTATTAAAAAAACGCAACTTGATCCTACAGAATTAGTCAATTACAGGCCAATCTCAAATCTACCCTTTCTGTCAAAAATACTAGAAAAGGCAGTGTCCTCACAATTATGCTCATTTTTAGAAAGAAATGGTATCTGTGAGGTTTTCCAGTCAGGATTTAGACCACATCATAGTACTGAGACTGCTCTCATTAGAGTTACAAATGACTTACTCTTATCATCTGATCGTGGTTGTATCTCTCTGTTAGTGTTACTCGATCTTAGCGCTGCATTCGATACCATCGACCACAACATTCTTTTCAATAGACTCAAAAATTATGTTGGCATTAGTGGAATTGCATTGGCATGGTTTAAATCATACTTATCTGACTGTTTTCAGTTTGTAGCAGTAAATGAAGAGATGTCACACCGATCACAAGTTCAATATGGAGTACCGCAGGGCTCAGTGCTGGGACCTTTGCTTTTCACGCTGTACATGCTACCACTAAGAGATATCATTAGGAAGCATGGCGTTAGTTTTCATTGTTATGCTGACGATACTCAGCTCTATATTTCTTCACGCCCTGACAAAACTTGATGGCTGCTCTGTCAAGTCCTCGTCGTCAGTTAGGAACCTGGGTGTGCTCTTTGATACCAATCTCTCATTTGAAAGCCACGTTTCTAGCATCTGTAAAACTGCATTCTACCATCTTAAAAATATATCTAAATTACGGCATATGCTTTTAATGCAAAATGCTGAACAGTTAGTTCATGCGTTCATGACCTCAAGGCTAGATTATTGTAATGCTCTACTGGGTGGTTGCCCTGCTCGCTTAATAAATAAACTGCAGCTGGTCCAAAACTCAGCAGCTCGAGTTCTTACTAGAACCAGGAAGTATGACCAGCCCGGTTCTGTCAACAATGCACTGGCTCCCTATTAAACATTGCATACATTTTAAAATCTTGCTAATTACTTACAAATCACTAAATGGTTTAGCTCCCCAGTACTTGAGCGAGCTCTTAACGCATTATACTCCATCACGTCTATTGCGGTCTCAAAACTCTGGCCAGTTGATAATACCTAGAATATCAAAATCAACTGCAGGCGGTTGATCCTTTTCCTATTTAGCACCTAAACTCTGGAACAGCCTTCCTAGCATTGTTCAGGAAGCAGACACACTCTGTCAGTTTAAATCTAGACTAAAAACACATCTCTTTACTATGGCATACACATAAAACATTTTTAATTTATATTTTATTCAAATTGTTAGGCTGCATTAACTAGGTCAGCCGGAACCGGGAACACTTCCCATAACATCTGATGTACTCGTTACATCATAAGAAGAATGGCATCTACGCTAATGTTAGTCTCTCTGTTTATCCCGAGGTTTACTGCAGTCAGCCGGATCCGGGCCGTATCCAGATCAGATGGTGGACCAGCGCCCAGACATTACCAACGTATCCCTGAAGTGTCTGCAGAGACCGTGTCAATTAGTCTACCCTCTGAAATTGCTCATTCGCCATGGCATCATCAATGGATCCATCTCCGGCGTGATGACTCCGATATTTCGAATATTCCTATTTATTAATTGTTTAATCAACATGCCATCCTCAATAAACCTGTCTCCGGCGTGATGCCTCCGATCTTTCGAATATTCCGATCTAATATTACTTCTGACCTATAAGGCTGCCAAAATAATAATACACTGTTTGTTAATTGGCCAGAGGAGAACTGGCACCCCGACTGAGCCTGGTTTCTCCCAAGGTTTATTTTTCTACCTTATGCCACCTGATTGCCACTGTCGCCTTTGGCTTGCTTAGTTGGGGACACTACATTTTCAAATAAATATCCAAATAAATGTAATTACTAAACTAAATTAACTATATCAACTACATTACTTGAATATATATGATAATTGAAATGAGCTAGATGACATCACCGTTTTCTTCAGAGCGGCTGTACAGCCGAATCAAATTCGGTTGCATTATTTTCCTGTTTAACAATGTGAATCTGCTTTGAAACAATCTGCATTGTAAAAAGCGCTATATAAATAAAGTTGACTTGACTTGACTTGACCCGTCTCTGAGATCCGGTCTGAGGGGTACTGCCAGTTTCTCAGTCCCTCCGTCTGGATGCCTCACCGAGGCAAGAGTCCAGAGGCTCTGTTTTTCTGAACAGACAGGGTTGGCCAAACTGAAGTGTCCAATATAAGTGGTACCAGGTCAGGCCTTCCTGGTGGCATTCGGGTGAATATGTTCCCCGAGTAGTGATTTGGCTGGGGCTCCCTCGGGTCCCCTAGCCACATTCCCTTAAAGGGACACCTTTTGTTGAAGCGGTTGTTTCCAGGCCTTTGAGCGGCCTGGGAAGGAGTTCATGGCGTGTATGAAGGTTTGCTCTTGAGGCCTATAGCTTGGGCTATGACCGTAGGAAATGCTGTCACTGACAGCTCAGTGTGACCTGAGGGGGAGTGGTTCAGGCATTTCATTTGAATTTGTTTGTTCTGACAGTTGTCACTGCCAATGCCCACTGAAAGGGTAAATGCACTCCCCTCGGCATGGTGGCGTTGGTATATCATTCCCCAAAGCGTTCTAGGATGCAGTGCGAGTTCCCTTTTGAAAGGGAATGTGTCAGGTTACGTATGTAACCTATGTTCCCTGAGAACAGGGAACGAGACACTGCGTCTTTTTGCCATGTGTTACACCCATGCCAGGCTCTCCCTGCACACGCGTGTAACTGGTGTGAATTATTCATTGATTTGTTTTGACTTGTGTTTTTTCTTTTCTGCTATATTGTATTATTTTCTTTAATTTACTGTTTATACATGTTCACATCAGAAAGGTTTATTGAACTTCACAAAATTTTGTTCCCATTATTATTCATGAGTTTTGAGAAAATAATGTTAAAGTAGCGGAACTCTTCTTCGGGTGTTTTTTTTGAGGAGGGAGCATCATTGGTGGAACAGCTCCATGGTTTCTCCTTGTGCAACATGTGATTGCAGTCTACCTGTGTGCGAGCCACGAGGCTGATGGGCACATGCACTGTTGCTTCTCTCCGTGAATTCAAAAAGGATAGAGACTCTCTATTGTGCTGAACTAGGGCACATGCTGGGCAGCAGGTTTCTCGGCATCCTATGTGTTATGTTTTTAGTGAGTTTTTTTTACTTGTGTCTTTTATTGTCTGTTAATGGCTATCATGAACAGGTGCTTTTAGACACTGCTCTGCTCTATCAACCTGTATTAATGGAGCTTTTATTTATCGCTGCCTTGTGGACTTTGATCAGTCTAATCCTCGACAGTCAAGGGATCACACTTCAATCTCAGAGGATACAATATACTAGAGATCAGCAGTTACAATGGAATACGCAGAATTTAATCACCAGACTACAGTTAGATCTTCAGTGTCCTGATTACATTCATCGGTGTGATAATATTAAAACTGCGACTGGAGATGATTCAAGTAAAGCTAAGAAAAGGAAGCGTGGGAAAGAGGATGAGTCAGACTGCGACTAAGGAAACAACAGTTTACCCGTATTGCCCTGCCTTCCTTGGCTATGGGAAATGTGCAGTCCCTACGAAACTTGGAAATGTTCGTTTCCTCCGGGAATATAGAGAGAGTTGCGTCATGGCATTTACTGAGTTTTGGCTTACAGAGCAGGACTTGGACAGCGATCTGTTTATTGATGGTTTTGCTACTCTAACCATAGTTTAACCATGGTATTTGTGGTAAAACTGTGGTTATATAAATGGTAATCAATTACCCTACTTTTACTATACACTCACCTAAAGGATTATTAGGAACACCTGTTCAATTTCTCATTAATGCAATTATCTAATCAACCAATCACATGGCAGTTGCTTCAATGCATTTAGGGGTGTGGTCCTGGTCAAGACAATCTCCTGAACTCCAAACTGAATGTCAGAATGGGAAAGAAAGGTGATTTAAGCAATTTTGAGCATGGCATGGTTGTTGGTGCCAGACGGGCCGGTCTGAGTATTTCACAATCTGCTCAGTTACTGGGATTTTCACGCACAACCATTTCTAGAGTTGCTAGAGGAGAATGGGCTGACTGATTCAAGCAGATAGAAGAGCAACTTTGTCTGAAATAACCACTCGTTACAAGAGAGGTATGCAGCAACGCATTTGTGAAGCCACAACACGCACAACCTTGAGGCGGATGGGCTACAACAGCAGAAGACCCCACCGGGTACCACTCATCTCCACTACAAATAGGAAAAAGGGGCTACAATTTGCACGAGCTCACCAAAATTGGACAGTTGAAGACTGGAAAAATGTTGCCTGGTCTGATGAGTCTCGATTTCTGTTGAGACATTCAGATGGTAGAGTCAGAATTTGGCGTAAACAGAATGAGAACATGGATCCATCATGCCTTGTTACCACTGTGCAGGCTGGTGGTGTAATGGTGTGGGGGATGTTTTCTTGGCACACTTTAGGCCCCTTAGTGCCAATTGGGCATCGTTTAAATGCCACGGCCTACCTGAGCATTGTTTCTGATCATGTCTATCCCTTTATGACCACCATGTACCCATCCTCTGATGGCTACTTCCAGCAGGATAATGCACCATGTCACAAAGCTCGAATCCTTTCAAATTGGTTTCTTGAACATGACAATGAGTTCACTGTACTAAAATGGCCCCCACAGTCACCAGATCTCAACCCAATAGAGCATCTTTGGGATGTGGTGGAACGGGAGCTTCGTGCCCTGGATGTGCATCCCATAAAATCTCCATCAACTGCAAGATGCTATCCTATCAATATGGGCCAACATTTCTAAAGAATGCTTTCAGCACCTTGTTAAATCAATGCCACGTAGAATTAAGGCAGTTCGGAAGGCGAAAGGGGGTCAAACACAGTATTAGTATGGTGTTCCTAATAATCCTTTAGGTGAGTGTAATATAACCATGGTTATTTTTCGTAAGGGCTCTATGTCAACAAGCGCTACTGTAGCTCTGTGACTGTAAGAGAAAGACTCTGCACACCTGACATTGAACTGTTAAAGGTATCGCTTCGCCCATTTTATTTGTTCTGTGAATTTCCGCAAATATTCATAACAACTGTGTACGGTCATAAAACAAATCAGGCTACTGCAACAAGCACTTTATTTGATGTTGTGCAAAAACTTCAGAACATTTCACCCGAAGCACCTAATCATGTGTCCCTAAAAATTTTTTTGACAAATTTTGATTAATATGTAACTTGTCCAACCAGGCAGAACAAGACGTTAGATCTCTGTTATGGGACTGTCAAGGGAGCATATAAATCAATACCCTTGCCTGCCTTAGGTTCTGCCGACCATAATTGTGTACTGCTTCTTCCTACATATAAATCTGTACTTAAGAGAGAAAAAATTCAGGGCTGCTTTGACTGCACCAATGAGGGGGGCACCAACATTGATGAACTCACAGATGTCGTCTGCTCTTATGTTACTTTTTGTGAGAGCATGATTATTATTACCAAAAAGATAAAGGTCTATCCTAATAATAAACCATGGATGTCTAAAGCAGTCAAATTTAGCCTACAGAAGAGAAAGTTGTCTTACAGTCAAGGAGGGACCCCAGAAGGAGAAGCAGCAAAAAGGACATTAAAGTGGAAATTCTAAAAGCCAAACAAAGGTATAAAACTAAGGTAGAGCTTAAACTGGCTGAGAAGAATCTTGCTTCAGCTTGGTCTGGTATGAAAACTATAGCAGGTATACAACAAAATGTGAGTAGAACTGATATTGCCATGGATGGTTTCAGGTCAAAAAGTGAACTTGCCAATGCTCTTAAGTTTTATTTGAGATTTATCAGTTTGACTTTAAGGATGAAGTTGAGGTATTGAGATGTGAATTTAAAGATAATTGTCATCTTGTCCTGGAGCAGAGAGCAGTTGAAAAATATTTTCTTTCTTTTAAATAAGAGTCCTGGTCCAGATAATATCTGTGGCAAAGTATTGAAATATTGTGCAAAGCAATTAAGCTCTATTTTCAATGGTCTTTATATGTGGTTTATATATGGTCTTCAAAGGTCTTTATACCTACAACATGTACCTAACCTGTGGAAGGCTGTTATTATCCCAGTACCAAAAAAGAACAGTCCCGAGGCTTTAAATGATCTCAGGCCAGTTGCCCTCACTTCTCTTGTAATGAAATCTTTCAAAAAGCTTGTGAAGACAGAGCAAGTGAGCAAACTGAGCAAGAGCAAACTGAGCAAGTTCTCGACCCTATGCAGTTTGCCTATAGAGCACATGGAGGAGTTGAGGATGCTACAATTACTCTACTTAATCTTTTAAGCACTACTTAATTTTTTATCTCTGCACTGGCTACCACTCGCTGCCCGCATTAAGTTCAAGTCTTTGACGCTTGCTTATGGATCCACCACAAGCTCAGCACCCGCATACTTCGACTCGCTCCTACGATTCTACACCCCCACCAGAAGCCTCCGCTCAGCTAAGGAGCGGCGGCTTGTGTTACCATCCCAGAGAGGCATGAAATCCCTCTCCAGAACTTTTTCATTCACTGTTCCCGGCTGGTGGAACAATCTTCCCACCTCCATCCGGATGGCAGTATCACTAACATCATTCAAAAAACAGCTAAAAACCCATCTCTTCCATGAGCACTTAATCTCATCATAAAAAAAAAAATTATAAAAAAATTCTAATTATTTTTCCTCTATCTTTCTCTATTCCCTCCCTATTCAATCTTAGGCTACTCTGAGCAATGTCCGAAACTTAGTATTTAAGCCACTTTTTGCGTTTCTTTGCCTCTTCATAACGGATTGCTTCCTGTACTCCTCAGTTGTAAGTCGCTTTGGATAAAAGCGTCTGCTAAAAGCATAAATGACAAATGATAAATGGCACTTAGAAGGGAGAAATACTCATGCTAGACTGTTATTTATTGACTTTTCCTCAGCTTTTAATACTATCCAACCTCACATTTTAGCCATGAGACTGACAGAGCATTTTAAGCTGAGTAATAATTTGGTGGGTTGGATATTGGATTTTTTGACAAACAGAACACAGAGGGTGAAAGTGAATGGCATTTTATAAAATTTATTATGTTCATCCACTGGCTTACCTCAGGCTCACTGGCTCACTGTTCTCTCACCCTTACTTTGTATTCTGTAAAATATGTGCCAAAGTAAGCATGCAAATCATGCAAATAGGACTATATTGAAATTAGCTGATGATACAGTCATTGTGAATCTGCTACGAGACCATGAGTCTGGTCATGGCCCTATTATTGAGGAGTTTGTCACCTGGTGTGATGAATCTTACTTAGAGTTAAACATAACTAAAACAAGGGACATGATTACAGATTTTAGAACTTGTGCTTCATGTTATGATACTACGGTAATTAATGACCAGGCGGTGGCTTTTGTAGAAAGTTACAAATATCTTGGGACAGTTATAGATTCTAAATTGACTTTTGATAAGAACTGTGAGAGTGTGTGTAAAAGGGGACATCAGCATCTGTTTTGCCTTAGAAACCTGTTCAGATTTCACATTGACAAATCCATGATGACCCTTTTCTATCGAACTTTTATTGAATCAATCTTGTCATTCTCCCTTATGGTGTGGTTTGGTCATTTGTCTTTGAAGAACAAAAATTCTTTAAACCAAATTGTTAAATGGGCCAGTAAGATAGGTCAACCACAACTTAACCTAGCAGGTCTTTACTCCAACCAGCTGCAGCGTAAGGCGAGTTTTATTATCAGAGATTGTTCCTATCCGTTACATGCTGAGTTTCAGCTCCTCCGCTCTGGAGGTCGGTTTGTGGCCCCTAAGTGGAGAACTAAACGATATAGAAATACTTTTGTACCAGCAGCTATAGAAATAGCAGGAGATGATAGGTGTGTAGAGACACATTGTCATGACCCTTTTCTAAATAGTTTTTTATATTTTTGGATATTTTGTAATATTTTATGTTTTTTGTATGTTTCAATGTTTTATGGATTGTCTTAAATATGGATTGCTGAATTCCTGTCTGCATAATTTTTTTTCATCAGTAGAACAGTAAAGAAGATTTTTCGCTGAAACCGTGGTCCTCTGTGATTCATATAATGCCCACTGTTTGACCACTTAGGGCCTGTTTACACTTGGTCACTTCATGCATTTTTACTGATCAGATATCTATCTGATTTATCAAAACGATTCCATTTACACTTGGTCACATATATGTGTGTCCGCAATACAGATATAAATCCGATCTTCAAATCCCGTGCTATATGCAAAGTTAATGGAGTTCACGACACCGAAAACAACAGAGCTGCATTTTATTCATCATCAGCTAATTTCAAAATCAAAGACCGCAATAGGAGAGAGTGCGGCAACAGCACTGATAAGATCATTTAGTTTCTTTATTTTTAATGAAGATGATTGTGTGTTCAGCATCTGCAACTTACTTTGTTTTATTTGCGGTAGTTTGTGCATTGGCTTGATGAAGAGATACTCAGACCTGGACATATTAACATGAAGCCGGTTTAACTGGCTAGCCAGGTAGGTTTCAGTTTAGTTTGCACCAACTTTGGGTTTTATAGGCACCATGAAAGTGGTTTGGCTTTTAGCAGTGTTCATCGCCATAGTTATGTTCTGTGTAAGAGATCTCAAACTGACATAGGCCCAATCAGCTGTGAGCAAAGTGACATTTAAAGTGACAAAACTAATTCAACTTAGTGTATGTCAGCGCGAATTGTAAGAAGAGAACTACAGAGAGAAAGAGTTTTTAGGGATAGACAAAATCTCCTGGCTTTCCCTATGAGGTTAGAATTAGTGCATTATTCCAAATAAATAGATTTATTCACAAAAAAATTTAAAGAGTTCACAAAAATGAATCAAATAAAAAAAAAAAAAAGATTAAGATCCACAAATAAATAAAATGAGATTTTGCAAATAAAAAAACATATGTACAAATGTGTTTTATGTTACAAACAACTCTGCCTGGTATTCATTCGTGAATTGTGCATTTGTAGATTCCCGCACACATTTGTGGATTTTGAAACACTTTTAACATCAAGACGCGCAGACAAATCCACAAATAAGTGGACTCCACCCACCGTTTACTCAAGCCAATCAGATAACCGCCACATTGCGCTGACCAATCGTAGCATGCTCTTGCTACACCCAATTTGTGCTGCCCTTAAAAATTGAAATGGTAGCTATTTTTTGTGTATTTTTTTACTATTTTTGCATATGTTGGGAATTATTTCCTCCGGGACCTCTATTTTGAAATAGCGTTCTAATAGCGTTATTGCGCATATGTTCTCACATGTTCAGAGGGCAACAGAGAAGGGAAAATGTCTGGGCACTCAAGCACAACAGCACTCAAGATAATCTTTCACAGAACTCCCATTTAATGATGAACCGTTATAAACCAAATTCAGGTCACCATTACCTTCAGTTACAACAAAAGTTGACCTGCTGCTGCAACATAATGCAGATGTAGACAATCCGCGTTTTATTCTGTAAAGAAAGAAGCAGAAAATGAGAATGATGTGAAACGAACATCATTTCATCACTCTTCACAATATGTACCAGAGACACATGTTACATCAGATCAAATCAAATCTAATCAAATATCTGAGTCAGTTCTGGTCTTCTGAAATTTGATGACTGCCCAGAGAACTACTAGGCTTGGAAAGCCTCTTTTGTTAATTCAACTAGAGAACTGAATTAACAAACAGCCAGAGAGGAGTTGGATTTGATGGTAAAATGGCTAGAAAAAGACTCCTCTGAACAAGTAAAAAGAATAAGATCTGTGCATGTTCTTAATGCAACAGCAGCAATCAGTAGGGCTTGGCAGCGCTTAGAGGAGTGCTTTGGAGCACCTGAAGTGATTGAAAACACACTTCTAAAGAAAACTGAGAATCTACCGAGACGGTCAAACAAAGACAATCACAAATTGTGAGAGTTTGGAGACATCCTTCTTGAACTAGAATGTGCTAATTCTGATGGGTATCTTCCAGGTCTTGCTTATCTCGACACTCAACGTGGGGTTAATCCAGTAGTGGAGAAATTACCCACAAGCCTCCAAGACAAATGGATAGTTCAGGGGTCCAAATACAAGGAGGATTATCAGGTAGCATTTCCACCCTTTGCCTTTTTCCCACAGTTTGTGAGAAATCAAGCGAAAATAAGAAATGATCCCAGTTTCTCACTCTCAACTTCTAATAATCAACCAGGATCAAGCAGAGCAGAACCTAACAAATTCAGCGGAAGGAGTTCTGTAACTGTACATCAAACAGAAGTGTCATCTCAGACATTAGACCTGCAGTCTAAAGTCCAGATTGGCAATCTCCTATTCATCGCAAGCCTCACCCCTCAAAAAGTGTAGGGGCTTTAGAGAGAGACCAATAGAGGAGCGCAAATCTTTTCTAAAAGAAAATCGTATCTGCTTCAGATGCTGTGACTCTACAAAACGTATTGCAAAAAATTGCAAAGCACCAGTCAAATGCTCTGAACGTAACAGTGAAAGACGTGTTACCCCTCTGCACCCAGATCCAACATTTCTAACTTCAGATAAGCCTGTTAAGGAGAAAGAGCAATGCGGGGAGCAGACTGATATCTCACCCACCATGGTTACTTCAAAATGCACAGAGATATTCAATTCACATTTACTTGTATAGCGCTTTTCACAATACATATCGTTTCAAAGCAGCTTCACAGAAAATGCATACGTCTACATTACAATTTAAAGTGATTTGTTATCAGAGGAGACTGTGTCCAAGTTATGTATTTCAGAAATGTACATATACAAAGCACACAGTTAGCTAACAATGTATTATTAATAAACGTAAAAAATAAATTAAGGCACAGACAATGGGCTAAGTGAAATAAGAATACATGTTGTTAACAATGATTAGGGTATATAGAAAATTGAGTTGATGCAGAGCTGCGTCATCTGAAGTCTTCGCAGGAGTTGGAGTCGACTCTTCAAGGGTGATGGTCATCTTAAATCTTCATAAGAGGCTGGATCCAGACTGGAGCTGACACTGTCTAGTTACCTCGGGATGGGCGTCCCGAGGTAAAACAGAACAGGAAAATAATTAGCGTAGCTACTGTTCAAAGCATTAAGCAAAGACAATCATGTGCACTGATATAACTGGAGTACAAGGTTATGAGATGCATTATGTGAATGGCTAAAGAGATGCGTCTTTAATCTAGACTTAAACTGGGAAAGTGAGGCTGACCCCCGAACATTATCAGGAAGGCTGTTCCAGAGTTTAGGTGCCAAATATTAAACCTTCTTCCTGCTTTAGTGGACTTAGATATCCTAGGTACTTCAGAAGCCCAGAGTTTTGTGATTTTAAAGAGCGAGATGGATTGTAAGGCGATAGAAGATCAGTTAAATACACGGGAGCTAAACCGTTTAGGGCTTTATAGGTCAGTAGCAATACTTTATAATTGATACCGAACTTAATAGGTAACCAGTGTACAGATGATAAAATTGGTATTATGTGATCATATTTCCTTGACCTAGTAAGAACTCTAGCAGCTGCATTTTGGACTAATTGTAGCTTGTTTATTGATGATGCAGGACAACCAGCTAGTAATGCATTGCAGTAATCCAGTCTAGAGGTCATGAATGCAAGAACTAACTTTTCTGCATCCGTAGCTTATTTGAAATATGTATGTATTTCGAAAGACAAGTTGCTGTCTAATATAACACCCAGGTCTTTAAGTCAACTTTATTTATATAGCCCTTTTTACAATGCAGATTGTTTCAAAGCAGCTTCACAGTGTTAAACAGGAAAATAATGCAACAGAATTTGATTCGGCTGTACAGCCGCTCTGGAGAAAGCGGTGATGTCATCTAGCTCATTTCAATTATCATATAGTGACAATATGGGCAGATTAGTAATTTAGTTGATATAGTTAATTTAGTTTAGTAATTACATTTATTTGGATATTTAGTTGAAAATTTTGTGTCCCCAACTGAGCAAGCCAAAGGCGACAGTGGCAAGGAACCAAAACTCCATCAGGTGGCATAATGGAGAAAAATAAACCTTAGGAGAAACCAGGCTCAGTTGGGGTGCCAGTTCTCCTCTGGCCAATTAACAAACAGTGTATGATTATTATTTTGGCAATCTTATAGGTCAAAAGTCATATTAGATCGGAATATACTAAAGGTCGGAGGCATCACGCCGGAGACGGGTTTATTGAGGATGACATGTCGATTAAACAATTATTAAATAGGAATATTCGAAATATCGGAGTCATCACGCCAGGGACAGGTTTATGAGGATGCCGTGTCGGTGAGGCAATTTCAGGGGGAAGTCTAATTAACACAGTCTCTGCAGACACTTCAGGGATGCGTTGGTCATGTCTGGGCGCAGGTCCACCATCTGATCTGAATACGGCCCGGATCTGGCTGACTATAGTAAACCTCAAAGAGAACACCCAGGTTCCTAACTGACGACAAGGACTTGACAGAGCAGCCATCAAGTGTTAGACAGTATTCTAGGTTACTACATGTTGTCCAATAATTAAAAATTCTGTTTTTTCTGAATTAAGTTGCAGGAAATTACTAGTCATCCAATTTTTTATATCAGCTATGCATTCCGGTAATCTTGTGAATTGGTAAGTTTCGTCAGGGCGTGAAGAAATATAGAGCTGAGTATCGTCAGCATGACAATGAAAACTAACGCCATGCTTCCTAATGATATCTCCCAGTGGTAGCATGTGCAGGGTGAAAAGCAATGGTCCTAGCACTGAGCCTTGCGGTACTCCATACTGAACTTGTGATTGGTGGGACATCTCTTCATTTACTGCTACAAACTGATAACGGTCAGACAAGTATGATTTAAACCATGCCAATGCAATTCCACTAATGGCAACATAATTTGAGTCTATTCAAAAGAATGTTGTGGTCGATAGTGTCGAATGCAGCGCTAAGATCGAGTAACACTAATAAAGAGATACAACCACGATCGGATGATAAGAGTAAATCTTTTGAAACTCTGATGATAGCAGTCTCAGTACTATGATACGGTCTAAATCCTGACTGGAAATCCTCACAGATACCGGTTCTTTCTAAAAAGGAGCATAATTGTGAGGACACTGCCTTTTCTAGTATTTTTGACAGAAAGGGTAGATTTGAGATTGGCCTGTAATTGACTAATTCTGTAGGATCAAGTTGTGTTTTTTTTAATAAGTGGTTTAATAATAGCCAACTTAAAAGTTTTCGGTACATATCCTAATGACAAGGATGAATTAATGATATTAAGAAGAGGATCTATGACCTCTGGAATCATCTCTTTTAATAGCCTAGTCGATATAGGGTCGAGCATACATGTTGATTTTGATGATTTAACGAGTTTAGTCAATTCTTCTTCTAGTAACAGTGTAACTACAATGCTCTGTTTGATGTGATACAGTAGTAGACGGCTGCATGGTTATAAATTTTTTCCCTAATATTATCAATCTTACACGTAAAGAAGTTCATAAAATCATTACTGCTTTGCTGTTCATCAGAAGTTGAAGCTTTATTTTTGGTTAAGGCGAGACACGGCAGGTGAAAACATCGTTTTTTCATGCAGTGGTCAATTTTGAGATTTTGGGCCAGTTTGCTCCCTTAACATGTAAGCTTTCATGTCAAAATAAAAAATGTGTCAATATTACACATTAAAGTGGTTATTTCATTATATTTTGTCAACTTGCGCCTTTAGATTTCTACCCGAAATCATCAAAAGTTAGCCTTCTAACGCGAGCTCCCGTGCTGTCTCCATTCACAGAAACATATCATGCCTGGTATCATTAAAAAGCACTCAGTCTCATACACAGCGCTGTCTAATCCACATATGGGCATTTCCTTTGTAGAACTAACCAACAGCGAAAGTTTGCAGCCAAAAACCACATCTGATTGGTCGATGTGAATTTCCCACTACGTGATACGTGCTGCTGCTTCCTTGTTTATTCTCCGCCTGAGAGAAAATGCAGACAACACAGTTTTTGTGACTGTTGTTATGTGCGTTTGTTAAGGTCGTTCTCTTCAGCTTACAGGTTTTTGGTCCAATAATACCTTGTAATAGTCTTATCTGAATTAAATAGGGGGAAATTATTACCAAGTGGCAGCATATGAAAAGAACAGAGGGCCTAACACAGATCCTTGCGGCACTCCATAATGTACAGACGTTATCTTAGATTTTTCCCGTTAAAATAGACAAATTGGTAACGCTCTGATAGATACGATCTAAACCACTTTAATGCCTGTCCCTGAATACCAGTGTCATTTTGTAGACAATCTAAGAGTATTTTATGATCTATGGTGTCGAATGCGGCACTAAGATCAAGTAAAACTAGTATTGAGATACAGCCTTGGTCAGCAGCTAGAAGTAAGTCATTTGTCATTTTAACAAACGCAGTTTCTGTGCTATGATGGGGCCTGAATCCAGACTGAAATTTTTCATAGATATGGTTTTCTTGTAAGAACACAATTGAGCGGACAAATTTTTTTCTAGTATTTTAGACAGAAATGGAAGATTTGAAATGGGTCTATAATTTGCTAATTCATTTGGATCTTGGTTTAATAACTTCCATTTTGAACGGTCTTGGGACATGACCTAGAGATAAAGATGTGTTAATAATATTGAGAAGAGGCTCTTCTGCTACAGGTAACAACTCTTTCAGTAGTTTAGTGGGTATTGGATCTAATAAGCATGTTGTTGATTTAGAAGCAATGATACATTTATTTAGCTCTTCCTGTAAAGCACTGCAATTTTTCTTGTTCTTTTTAGTGAAGTTCATAGTCATTATTACTACTGTACTGGAATATTTTGTTCAGGTGATGTTTGTTTGTTTGTTTGTTAATCTGGCCAGTGTACTAAATAAAAACCTGGGGTTGTTTTGGTTATTTTCTATTAGTTTACGGATATGCTCGGACCTGGCTGCTTTTAGCTGTCTTTCCATGCGATTTTGAAGACCTCTAAATTAGTTTGTTTCCATTTGCGCTCTAGATTAGATTTCGCTAATCTATAGCGTGGGTAATACTGTTGTACCACAGTGCAGTACTTTTCTCTCTAACCTTTTTTAATCTGATCGGTGCAACCGTTTCTAATGTACTATGTGATATGTGGTGAGTCTGGTCATGCAAGATCATGTTCTAAAATTTGTCTGGTGTCAGTGTATCCTACTAGCAAAAGATAAAAAGTACTCAGGGTGTATGCTGTCTTGGATGAACAAAGTAAAAGATCTTTAGCCAAGTCAGAGTTTTTCAGTCTTTTTGAAATCAAAGCCAGCTTCTGTCATGGTTCATGAATTCATTGTCTCTTTCTCTCTGTGTTTGTATGGTTGTGTTGGAGGCGTGGTTACTGATTGCTGATCATCTGATCGTCTCCACCTGCTGCACTCATTTTCTGGTCTACATATACGTGTCTCTTACCCAGCCTTGTTGTCAGATTGTTGCATTGTGTCCTGTGGGTTCTTGTCTGTTCAGTGTTGTTCTTCGTGGGAGTTCTCTTCGTTCCGGATTCCTGGATTCCGCTGATCCTGTCTGCCCGTTGCTTCCCTACGTCACTGTGAGGACTTATCTTTCACCTGCCGCCATTACTCTTCACGGACCCAACCTGTTCGTCTGCAACCTCGAACTTTCTCTGTGCTTTGCCACTGTGTTTTGAGAGTAATAAATCACTGTTTCACTCGCTATTGGATCTTCCTGTTTTCTCTGACAGCGAACGTAACAGAACGATCTGACCAGATCATGGATCCAGCGAGAGTCGCTGAACTTCAGGACTATCTTACGTCCAGTAATCAACGGATGGATCAGCAGGACGAACAGGTGTCCGCTACTGCACAGGCGATGCCCAGCGATCCCGAGCCCATGCAGGTGGGTCGAGCTCGGCTTTCCCGGGAGGAGAGGGAGCGTCGAAGAGCTGGGGGACTTTGTCTCTATTGTGGCACAGCGGGGCGGGGCATTTCCTTAACCAGTGTCCAGCAAAAAATCAAGCCCGACAGTAGAGAGGAGGCTACTGTCGGGTGGAGCATCCTTGGGTAAATCCTCGTCCGCGACTCTCCTTCCAGGAAGAGTGCAATGGGCAGACGGGTCGCACAACTGCCAGGCGCTGCTGGATTCCGGAGCGGAGGGTAATTCTATGTATTTTTCCCTGGCTTCTCACCTCCAGATCCCCATCACTCCCCTTTGCAACCCCATTTCTGTACACGCCCTCAATGGTCAGACACTACCCACTATCACGCACACCACTGACTCTGTCACATTGACTGTATCGGGCAACCGCACTGAGACCATGGAATTCCTCATCACCGACACTCCTCTTATGCCCATCGTCCTTGGTCATCCCTGGTTGGTGAAGCACAACCACAGGGTTGACTGGGGACACAGTTCTGTCTCTGCCTGGAGTAATCAGTGCTATGCCTCTTGTCTTGTGTCTGCTCATTCGTCTGTGTCTAGTTCTGTGTTTCAGGAGGAGACGGTGAATTTGTCTAACGTGCCCAAGGAGTACCTCGACCTGAAGGAAGTGTTCAGTAAGTCCTGGGCTTTTTCTCTTCCTCCTCATCGTCCCTAGGACTGTGCTATAGACCTTATGCCAGGTACGTCTCCGCCTAAGGGCAAGTTATACTCACTTTCTAATCCAGAAAGGGAGGCCATAGAGAAATACATTTCTGATTTTCTAGCCTCCGGGTTCATCCGCCCTTCCTCTTCTCCAGCGGGGACGGGGTTCTTTTTTGTGGGTAAGAAGGATGGGTCTCTGCGACCTTGTATTGACTACTGAGGACTGAACAACATCACGGTAAAGAATACTTATCCTTTGCCGTTGATGTCTTCAGCCTTCGAGAGGTTGCAGGGAGCATCGGTATTCACAAAACTGGATTTACGTAATGCTTATCATTTGGTCCGCATAAGGGAGGGGGATGAATGGATGACTGCGTTTAATACCCCCAGGGGCCATTTTGAATATTTAGTAATGCCTTTTGGGCTGTCTAACTCCCCGGCAGTCTTCCAAGCACTGGTTAATGACGTGCTAAGAGATATGGTAGATCAGTTCATTTATGTCTACCTGGACGACATACTGATATTTTCTTCTTCTCTCCAGGAACACGTTCAGCACATCAGACTAGTGCTCCAGAGGTTGCTAGAGAATGGGCTTTTTGTCAGGGCGGAGAAATGCGCTTTTCATGCACATTCTGTTCCGTTCCTAGGGTATATCATCCCCGAGGGAATGCGCATGGATCCCGACAAGGTTAAGGCTGTGGTAGAATGGCCAAGTCCAGATTCCCGTAAGGCCCTACAGAGGTTTCTGGGGTTTGCCAATTTCTATCGACGTTTCATTCGTAATTTTCACGCCTCTGACAGCTTTGACCTCCTCCAGAACGACGTTCAGGTGGTCTGGTGTAGCCGAGGCTACATTTTCCAAACTAAAGAGCCACTTCGTTTCGGCTCCCATTCTTGTCGCCCCTGATCCGTCACGTCAGTTTGTGGTGTAGGTGGTTGCGTCAGAGGTGGGGGTAGGCGTGGTTCTTTCCCGGCGCTCTTCCTCAGACGACAAGTTGCATCCCTGCGCATTTTTCTTCCATCGCTTGTCGCCTGCCGAATGTAATTATGACATTGGTAACAGGGAGTTGTTGGCGGTCAAGCTTGCATTGGAGGAATGGCGTCATTGGCTAGAGGGATCGGGGGTTGCTTTTATAGTTTGGACCGATCATAAGAATCTGGAGTACATCAGATCTGCTAAAAGACTCAACTCGAGGCAGGCTTGGTGGACTCTTTTTTTTTGGACGTTTTGACTTTTCTCTTTTGTACCGCCCGGGTTTTAAGAACATCAAACCCGATGCTTTATCTCGCGTTTTTGACCGTTCCAAGCGCCCGTCTACTCCCGAGTGAATTTTTCCAGAGAAACTCATTATCTCTACACTCACATGGGAGGTCGAATCAAAAGTCAAATCGACCTTAGAAGGGGTAATGCCTTCGCCCGGCAGGCCACCGAGTCGATTATTTGTGCCTGAGGGAGTTTGGTCCGACGTAATACGATGGGGCCATAGTTCCAATGTAGCTTGTCACCCTGGAGTAAATAGAACCAAGTTTTTGGTTAAGCAACGGTTCTGGTGGCCTGGTATGGCTCGCGACATCCGGGAATTCGTCTTGGCGTGTTCGGTTTGTGCTATGGGTAAGACGTCAAATCGCTCCCCAGATGGGTCACTCCAACCGCTGTCTGTTCCTTCGAGACCCTGGTCCCACATTGCGCTAGATTTTATCACCGCCCTCCCAGGGCAAGATGGTCGTTTTGACCATTGTGGACCGCTTCTCGAAAATGGTTCATTTTATTCCCTTGCCTAAATTACCATCTGCCAAGGAGACAGCGGTGGCTGTCGTAGATCACGTCTTACGTTTACATGGCCTTCCGATGGACGTGGCTTCCGACAGGGGGCCCCAATTTGTATCCAAATTTTGGCGTGAATTCTGTAAATTACTGGGGGTGACGGTTAGTCTGTCCTCGGGTTTCCATCCCCAGAGCAAGAAGAGAGCTGGTACCTTCCCAGAAACCTGATCAAATCAGGGTTGTGTTTGACTCGAGTGCAGAAGTCGAAAGCATTTCACTTACCAAGGTATTACTCAATGGACCTGATTTGAACAATACACTCCTTGGAGTTCTCATGAGATTCCGAAAAGAGAGCATTGCAGTGACAGCAGATGCGAAGCAGATGTTTTACTGTTTTGTAGTACGTGAAGACCACAGAGATTATTTAAGGTTAAAATGTATAATTTATATTGTGGTATGAAGACAACAACCTAGACAAAAGGGTAACTGATTACAGTATGAAAGTCCATGTATTTGGAAACAGTCCTTCACCTGCCGTGGCAATTTACTGCATGCGACAAGCTGCTCTGCAGGGAGAAAACGAGCATGGCTCCGATGCAAAGCACTTTGTAGTGAGAAATTTTTATGCTGATGATGGACTGACTTCAGTCTCCACTTCTGAGGAAGCTGTCAATCTCTTCAAAAACACACAAAAGGTCAAATCTTTGATTACACAAAGTCGCATCCAACAGCAAAACCGTTATGGAAGCATTTCCCAAAGAAGATCATGCCAAAGACTTGAAGAACTTAGACCTAGGAGTTGATATTTTGCCTGTTCAACAAAGCCTGGGTCTTTATTGGAACCTAGAGAAGCCATTTACAAGAAGGGGCATTCTATCCACAGTGAATAGCCTTTATGACCCACTTGGATTTCTGGCTCCTGTCGTAGTGCGAGGAAAAGCTTTACTCAGAGAACTTTCATCTGAACAGAGTGACTAGGATGTACCTTTCTAAAGAAGGACAAGCAAAGTGGAATGAATGTAGAAATTCTCTAATAACATTGGAACATGTGCAGATCAAGAGGCCGTATGTAACCTACCTATTCCGCTATCTGGCACACAAAGAAAAGAACTGTGCTTCTTCTCAGATGCCTCCACAGTTGCAATAGGAGCAGTAACTTACCTTAGGGTAGTTGACACTGATAACCAATGCCAAGTTGGGTTTGTCATAGGGAAAGCAAAGTTAGTCCCTCATCCAGCTTAAACAGTACCTCGCTTAGAATTATGTGTAGCTGTGCTAGCAGTGGAAATGTATGAACTGATCAGGGATGAGATTGATGAGGAAATGGACTCAGTTTGGTTCTTTACAGACAGCAAGATAGTCTTATATCCATAATGCCACCAAGAGATTATATGTATACGTAGCCAATAGGGTAGCTTGAATAAGGAAATCAACACATCCTGACCAGTGGTGTTATGTGAATTCCAACAACAACCCAGCAGACCTTGCCACCAGAGCTGTATCAGCGGAACGCTTACAGTACATGTGTTGGTTTTCTGGGATACAATTTCTACTCCAGAGACCTTTGAATTGGTGGAAACTGATGCTAAAATTGAACCTGACATTTCAGTTCTTGCAACCAAGATGTCTGAAGCTCAGCTAAGCTCTCACAGATTTGAGAGGTTCTCTAGCTGGAAAGCTCTTTGTAAATCAATAGTTCAACTAATTCATGTTGCAAGATCCTACTGTGGTAAAACAGATGACACTCATTGCAAAGGTTGGCATCACTGCAACAAATCCTGTAGCATAAGTGAGTTGACACAAGCCAAGAATACAATCATATGCATTTACATTTACATTTATTCATTTAGCAGATGCTTTTATCCAAAGCGACTTACAACTGAGGAATACAGGAAGCAATCAGTCATGAAGAGGCGAAAAATCACAAAAAGCACCTGAAATACAAAGTTTTGGGCATTACCCAGAGCAGCACAAGCTAGAATAGGGAGGAAAAAGAGAAAAATATATATATTTTTTAATTTAATTTTAATTTTAATTTAAAAAATTTATGATGAGGTTAAGTGCTCGCGGAAGAGATGAGTTTTCAGCTGTATTTTGAATGTTGTCAGTGATTCAGCATTCCGGATGGAGGTGGGAAGATCATTCCACCAGCAAGGAACGGTGAATGAAAATGTTCTGGAGAAAATGCCTGTCTGTTATGGTACCACGAGCCGTCGCTCCTTAGCTTTCTGGTGGGGGTGTAGACTTGTAGGAGCGAGTCGAAGTATGCAGGTGCTGAGTTTGTAATGGATCTGTAAGCAAGCGTCAATGCCTTGAACTTGATGCGAACAACGAGTGGTAGCCAGTGCAGAGAGATGAGAGTTGAAATGGGCCCTTTTGGGCTCATTGAAGACAAGACGTGCCGCTGCGTTCTGGATAATTTGAAGCATTATGATCACACGATGGAAGTCCAGCCAGAAGCGCATTGCAGTAGTCAAGCCAAAAACGACCAGGGCCTGGAAGAGAAGCTGTGTTGCATTCTCTGTTAGGAATGGTCTGATCTTTCTGATGTTGTGCAGCGCAAACCTGCATGACTGAGTTGTCTTTGAAATGTGGTCTTTGAAGGACAGCTGGTCATCAAAGGTTACTCCAAGATTTCTGACCAACCTTGAAGGGGAAATCAAAGATAAGCCTAGCTGGATAGTGAAATTGTGTTGTAGAGTCAGATTAGCAGGGAATACGAGAAGCTCAGTCTTTTCCAGGTTGAGCTGTAGGTGATGTTTTTCCATGCATGCTGAGATGTCCGCCAGACAGCTAGAGATTTGTGCAGCTACTGTGGGATCATCTGGTTGAAATGAAAGGTAGAGCTATGTGTCATCAGCATAGCAGTGGTATGAGAAGCCATGTGCCTGTATGATGGGTCCCAGTGATGTAGTGTAAATGGAGAAGAGGAGATGTCCAAGCACTGAGCCCTGAGGAACCCCTGTGGTTAGTTGATGTGCTTTGAATAACCTCCCCTCTCTAGGCAACCTTGAAGGACCTACCTGTGAGATAGGATTCAAACCAGTGGAGTGGAATCCCTGTGATGCCCAGTGATGAGAGGGTGGACAGAAGAATCTGATGATTCACAGTGTCAAAGGCAGCAGATAGATCGAGGAGGACGAGGACTGATGATTTGGAATCAGCTTTTGCAATCCGCAGGGCTTCAGTGACCGACAGTAATGCAGTCTCTGTTGAGTGGCCCCTTTTGAAACCTGATTGGTTGACATCCACCTGATTAAACTGTGAGAGGAAAGATGAAACCTGGTTAAAAACAACTCGTTCAAGTGTTTTTGCTATGAATGTTAGGAGAGAGACAGGTCTGTAGCTATCTACCAGTGATGTGTTTAATGTGGGGTTTTTTAAGCAGTGGGGTTACCTGAGCCTGCTTGAATGTGGTAGGGAAGATGCCAGTGCGGAGAGATGTGTTGATGATGTGTGTGAGTGCTGGTAGGAGTGTAGGAGAGATGGCTTGTAGAAGGTGTGAGAGGATGGGATCTAGAGGACAGATGGTAAGATGGCTGGAGAGGAGAAGTTTAGATACTTCTGAGTGTAGAGAATGAGGAGAGAAGATGTTCGGCTGAGGATGTGGCTAATCTAAAATCCTGTGTGTGTGGAGGTGAGAACTGACTGCTGATGGTTGTTGTTTTATCAGTAAAGAAATGGACAAAGTCGTTTGCAGATAAAGAGGCGGTGGAGGAGGACAGAGGTGAGAGTTGAATGTTCTGAAAAGTGTGCGTGTGTTTGAGGTGCTGTTGATTTTGTTGTGGAAAAATTAAGATTTAGCTGCATGGACTTCATCTGAGAAAGATGAGAGCAGAGTCTGGTACTTACCCAGATTAGACGAGTCGTTTGATTTGTGCCAATTTCTCTCTGCTGCCCTGAGTTTGGTCCGGTGTTCGCAAAGAACATCAGATAACCAAGGGTTAGAGGGAGTAGCACGTGCTGGCCTAGAAGATAGGGGACAGATACTATCTAGACAAAAAGTTAAAGTAGAACATAAAGTGTCTGTTGCAGTATTTACATCCATAGATGAGAATTGTGTGGATGAGGGAAGAGAGGCTGACACAACAGAGGAGAGATGAGAAGGAGAAAGAGAAAGAGAGCGCAGGTTTTGTCTGAAAGTAATCGGTAGAGTGATGAAGAAATGATCTGAGATGTGTAGAGGTTTCACCAAAATGTTATCTGTAATGCAGTTACGTGTGTAGATGAGGTCAAGTTGGTTGCCAGATTTGTGGTTATGTGTAGTGATGAGCCGTTTGAGATCAAATGAGACTAGGAGGGAGTGAAAATCAGTAGCATAAGGTTTGTCTAGGTGAATATTGAAATCGCCAAAGACTACAAGTGGGCTACCATCCTCTGGGAATGAGGACAGCAGCACATCCAGCTCCTCAACAAAGGTGCCCAATTGACCTGGGGGGCAGTAAATGACTACAATATGGATATTAACAGGAGTTGTAACTGTAATAGCATGGTATTCAAATGAGATGTTATTGCATAGGGAGGAGTGGGTTGAGTATTTCCAATTGTTAGAAATGAGCTGTGCCTCCACCCCTCCCAGGTGTGAAAGAAAGAGAAGTTGTTAGAGAGAGCAGCAGGGGTTGCTGAGTTTTCTGGATGGATTCAGGTCTCAGTCAAGACCAAGATATTGAGAGTGGATTGGATCGGCAAAGGCTGGAATGAAGTCAGCTTTGTTGACAGCTGACTGACAATTCCATAGAAAAAGAGGGAGGAGCATTAGCGGAGGAGGGAATAGGACGCAGATTAGAAGTGTTGCGCTGCCTTCTGCGTGTAATAGTGGAGTGTGGTTGAGAGACAACGGGAATGTATTGAAAGCACATGGTAAGTGAAAGGACGTGGGAGAGGAAAGGAAAAAGAAGATACTTAAGTGCCTTACCGGTGTCCTTGCTCGGTGGAGTCAAAAACACTTAGGGTAAACGTACCTATTAAGCTCAACAAAATCTACATTGAGACATTTTAGTGCACAGGGTATTGGTTTGAGTACAAGAAGTTATGTTAAAATGAAATATTAATCTTTCACACAATAATATTTAATTTTATTTTAAATGACAAAAGCATTTAAATTAAGATATACATCATTAAATGCAAGACGTCTGGCTGTGATTAATGGGTACATGTTTGTACCCTTTAAGCACACCCCTGTTGCCATTAAGCTCACAACATGTTTTTTTGGGGGAAATTCTTGTTTATTTTAAACAACATTTTTAAAGAATACATTTCTAAAGATTAACTTGAAGTGACAATCATCAGTTAATACTTAAAGTCTGTTTATGAAGTATTTACATAGACGTTCAATGTGGATGAGATTAAAGGGTGCACACTGAGCATTATTGGAACAGCAAACCTTTTTTTAATTAATAAATATTATTAAATTAAATTTAAAAGGACAATTTTGCTAAATAAATAATCTAGGTCATGTATTAAGTTCATACATATTTTAATATGAACAGCTATTATTGAAAATATCTATGAAATTATACTTTTTCTTATTGATGTCACACTGAAGCTGTGATTTTTATAGTAGTGTACCCTTTAAGCTTTTAAGCACCCTTTAAGCTTAAGGTCTTCTGCCAGCAGCCATATCACCCTGTAGCCCAAGACTGGTTTCCCACTGAAGCTAAGCAGGGCTGAGCCTGGTCAGTACCTGGATCGGAGACCTCCTGGGAAAAACTAGGTAGCTGCTGGTAGAGGTGTTAGTTAGGCCAGCAGGGGGCGCTCACCCTGTGGTCTGTGTGGGTCTTAACACTCCAGTATAGTGATGGGGACACTATACTGTAACAAGCACCGTCCTTCGGATGAAACGTTAAACCTGATTCTCTGTGGTCATTCAAAATCCCAGGATGTCCTTCGGGAAAAGAGTAGGGGTGTAACCCCGGCATCCTGGCCAAATTTGCCCATAGGCCTCTGTCCATCATGGCCTCCTAATAATCCCCATATACAGATTGGCTTCTTCACTCTGTCTCCTCTCCACCATAAGCTGGTGTGTGGTGGGCGTTCTGGTGCAATATGGCTGCCATTGCATCATCCAGGTGGATGCTGCACATTGGTGGTAGTTGAGGATATTCCCCCCTTCCACGTAAAGCGCTTTGAGTACCCAGAAAAGTGCTATATAAATGTAACACATTATTATTATTACCTTACAATAATATGAAGTGTTTAAAAATTACAGCAGTGTAAAACCACAGAACATCAATAAACTGTAAATTTATAATATAATGGATTTAAAAGTACAAGCCAGTAATGCCTGTGAAGTAATATATTAGTGTAGCACACAATCTTATACAGCTAGTAAGCTAACAGTGTTCTGCAGCACCTGCGCTATGTTGCTAAAACTATATTTTGGATCTAACTGTAATTATTTCCCACATCGAGGTTCCATTTTATAATATGCCAAAGACTAAATATGAATCTCTTATTTTTGCAGTAAGAAGTTATACTTATCGAAAATAAAGGCTTAAACATCTAAAAAATGCACATTTAAGGGGCTCCTCTTCTGGGAAAAGTTTTCAGACAGCTTTCAAAATGGCCACCATACAGTGTGAACACATGAATGCCCATAACTCAGTGTGCAATGGTCTAGTTATCTTGAAATTACAGGAGGTATATAGTAACAAACACATCAATTGGTTAAGACATCGAATAGGATGATAAATTAGTTTTTTCTTTTTATAATCTGAGCTTAAAGATAGTTGTGTGCTTAATGGGTACTTGAGCATAATAGGTACGTTTACCCTACGGCTCGCGCTTCTTCACCGTCCAGACGCTTCTCATAAATGAGTAACTAACCGAGTTGAGCTTATATATGTTCAGTCCGCCCTTATAATTAGGGCAACTATCTCTGATGCTTTGTGCAACATGAAACATTTATGGAAGAGTTTGAGTGCCTTAAAAACCGAGTGGTCCTTGCAAAATAAAGCCTCTTTAAAATATTAAATCTAGTAATTGATGATGGCTTGCTGAGGGTTGGAGGTTGTGTCTCTTCATCAGACCTGTCTCAAAGAGAAAAGCATCCTCTCATTATCCCACACAAGCACCATGTTGCCACCCTCCTGGTAAGATCACAACCAAGTAGCACACCAGCGATGCCATTTTACTGATGGAGTTCGTCGGGACTTCATCATCATCATCATCATCATCATCGCTGGACTTCATCATCATCATCGCTGGATGGCTCAAGGTTGCCGCTGTTCCTTTCGTTGTGCTTCCTTGTTTGGGATCTGTATTGATTTTCTCGAGTCGTTGTTTCCCTGGATCTGTGAGTACTTCATGTGGTGTCAAATTACAAAGAGCGCCAACGATTAAACTAAAATGTAGAATTCATTACTTTGGGTTTATTGGGGTTTAATGTGATTTTCTGGACTTGTGTTGATGTGAATTGTGATTTCATTGTTTAGACTGCCATTTGAAATAATTTTCTTTCCATTTGAGAAAAGAGACAGAATCAAAAGAGTTCCAGTTTAATACATTCATGTTTATTGTTCAGTAAACATTCTCGTGGTTTCCTGTGGAGAAAGGGGAAAATGTATGGTCATTGTTATAGAACATGTGTGTACACTGCAGTGAGATTAATATTTACATTTTGGAATGTTGGACCACAGTAATTGGAATTTCAGTTCATAGTTACTTCTACCGATTTCTAACTTCAAAACACTAAACTGACACTTATAGTGGTATCTGAAGATCTGGGTTTTGTGATAAACGGAAATTAAATAAATTTAGAAATGTGCATATCACCAAGTTAGTGTTATTTTGGAAGGTCCCCTAGACATAATTCTTACATTTGGGCCACATTTATTGTTGAGAGGGCTACACTACTTTGCTCTGATAGAGGTACAAATTTTGTAGGTGCCTGCAAAGAGTTGAAAATCAATGTGAACGACTCTGAGTTAAGCAATTATCTTAAAGACACAGGATACACATGGATTTTCAGTCAACTCCATGCTTCACACATGGGGGGATCTTGTGAGAGACTCATTGGAGTTGCTAGACCATTCTGGATGGTATGCTGATTCAAAAACCCACACGCCTTACACATGAAGTTATGGCAATCATAAATGCAAGGCCTTTAGTACCAGTGTCTACGGACCCAGAAGCACCTGAAATACTCCAGCGTTGTTGTTGACACAGAAAAGTAATGCAGTTTCAGCTCCTTAGGGAAATTTTGACACAGCTAATCTCCATAAAAAACAATGGAAACAAGTCGATACCTTTTGGAAAAGATGGCGAAGGGAGTATTTGCCAACACTGCAAAATCGCAAAAAGTGGCCTGATGAAAAACCAAATGTGAAAATTGGTGATGTTGTACTTTTGAAAGACAGTAAGGCACCAAGGAACAACTGGCCTGTTGGACTTGTTGTAAAAACCTTTCCAAGTGCAGACAAAATGGTTCAAAAAGTGGAACTGAAAATTGTTGACCAAGGAACCACAAAATTATTTCTGAGACCAATCTCAGAGATAGTTGTCCTCTTTCCTCAGAAAACTTAGAGACATTTCTCAAAGACTCTGAAAACAAGAAAAAATTGGACTAATGTTAAGTAGTTGCATAATTTCACAGAATATTAATGCAACACGAGGTTTCTCGTTAAGTGTTTTTTCCATCGAAAACCATTATAAAGAAAACGTGTTGTGTTCATATTCTTGGCTCATCTACTTGCCTGTATATAGTATGTATCATCAAAAAGGTGTGAATTTGATCTTTTAATATCACTGTTTTAGTACATTTAAGGCACTTTAAGGGTGGGTTGCACTAATAAGGATTCTTAGCATGGTGTCCATTTACCCTCCGTCTATGCTGCTTGATCAGCATGTGCTGTATATGGATCACAAGTGCCCAAAACTTGCATCTTGTACACATATTTAAAAAAAAAAAAATGACAGGCTTGTGCTGCAGTTTTATGGCTGTTTTGCCCTCCAGGGCTCCGCGACAGTCACATGACTGAAAACGTCTCGGGTTATGACTATAACCCTTGTTCCCTGAGAAAGGGAACAAGACACTGCGTCTACGACACTTTGGGGATGCTCCCTTAGCAACAGCGCATCTGAAGCATGAATGAAAACTAATCCAATCCTGATTGGTGTTGCGTCATGATGTAGTATGTGACGGCATACGCGGAAGCTACAAAGGGGAGGCCGGCACATAGTACAGACAGCTTCGTGATGAAGCAGGCGCTCCAGGCGTGACGAGGCGTGGCGACGAGACGCAGTGTCTCGTTCCCTTTCTCAGGGAACAGGGGTTATAGTCATAACCCGAGACGTAAGATGTAAGATGGCCTTAACTCCGCCAGGGGCAAACTCCAGGCAGGTTGGCGTAATTGCCAAGGCCTGAAGATCCCCCACTCTCCTCAGAGAAGTGATAGCGAGGAGAAAGGCCACCTTAAGGGTCCGGTTCTTTGCCTCAGCTGACTCCAGTGGTTCGAAGGGGGCCTCAGCCAACCCTTCGAGCACCACCGCCAGATCCCAGGTTGGAACTCTGGAACGAGTCGCAGGCCTCATCCTCTGAGCCCCACGGAGGAACCGTACAAAGAGATGGTGCCTCCCCAAAGGTCCATCACCTACAGGCGAGTGGAAAGCCCCAATGGCAGCCACATACACCTTTAGTGTGGATGGGGTAAGACCCGCAGAGAAACGATCTGGAGGAACTCCAGCACTGAAGCCACTGGGCAGTTGGGTCCACCTCACGCTCTCTACACCAAGTGGCGAACACATTCCACTTGAGGCTGTACAGTCTCCTGGTAGAAGGAGCCCTGGAGTTGAGTAAGTTCTCAACCACACCTGCTGACAGGCCAGCCTCTAGGTACCTGGTTCCACAGTTCTGGCCGGGGGTGAAGAATTGTGCCCCCTGCCTGAGATAGCAGATCCCTCCTCAGAGGGAGCTGCCACGGGAGACCGTCTAGCAGTGTTATGATGTCTGAGAACCAAACTCGGGTCGGCCAATGGGGTGCTACTAGAAGTAGGCTGATCCCTTCTCGACGGACTCGCTCCAAGACTCCCGGGAGCAGAGCGATTGGGGGAAATGCATACAGACGCAGCCTCGGCCACGTCTGTGTCATGGCATCCAACCCCAGCGGATGCTTGAGGGAAAACCACAGTGGACAGTGGGACGTCTCTCGAAACACGAATAGATCCACTTCCACTGGGCCAAACATCTCGCACATGACCTTCACCACCTCTGGGTGAAGTCGCCACTCCCCGGGCCTCAACCCCTGCCTCGACAGGACGTCTGCTCCCTGATTTTGGTCCCCTGGGATGTACATCGCTCTGAGAGACAACAGTTTGGATCTGGTGTGCCAGTCTGCATAGAGGGCCGGACCTCAGACCCCCCTGATGATTCAGATACGAAACTACTGACATATTGTCTGTTTGTATCAGGACATGGTGGCCACAGCGGTCTGGGAAAAAGCTCCTCAGAGCTTTGTAGACTGCCAGCTTTTCCAAGCAATGCTAGGAAGAATGCTGGGCCTCTCACAGACCTCTCGTAAATCGGCCTTCCATGACCGCGCCCCAACCAGTGAGGGAGGCATCTGTTGAAACGGTCTTCCGGCAACATGACGCTCCCAGCACTGGACCCTGGGACAGAAACCAAGGTTTCTTCCGTATGATGAGGGAACGAAGGCATCTGCGCGTTACCCTGATCATACTCTTCTTTGTATTGAGTCTCAACCCCAAGCTCTGAATATGACCAAGGACGACATCTTGATCTCTCGCGACTGGGCCAATATGAGCCGTCGATGTAGTTCAGTACACGGATGCCCTGGAGTCTCAGCGGAGCCAGAGCTGCATCCACGCACTTTGTGAACGTGCGAGGGGAAAGGGCCAGGCCGAACGGAAGAAACCGATATTGGTACGCTTCGCCCCCGAAAGCAAACCTCAGGTACTTCCTGTGACATGGATGGATACATGGAAGTATGCGTCTTTTAGATCTATCGTGACAAACCAGTCATCCTCGAACTGGATCTGACTCACAATAGTTGGAATTGTGAGCACCTTGAATCCGAATCTCCTCAGAGAACGATTCAAATACCTCAGATCTAAAATTGGAAGCAACCCCCCATCCTTCTTGGGAACTATGAAGTATCGGCTGTAGAACCCGGACTCCCTGTCTGGTGGAGGAACACGTTCTATGGCCTCCTTTACCAACAGGGAGCCGCAGGTCTTTCTAGAGGCGGATGGAGCAGCGTGCGTTCGCAGGAAATCTCGACCTCGATCGCACCTCCCCGGGGGTGACAGCTCTCAGAGGTTTGGCCGAAGCTAGGATCTCTTGCCAGAAGCCTTCTTTGCCTGAAGGTCCTCAGATCGACCTTCGGCTCAGAAGCCTTCTGGCGAGAGCACTGCCTCCTTTGCGACGCTCTCTTTTTTCACCTGCCGGTGCAAGGAGCTGGTAGATGGCCGAGGCTGCCCACTCAAGGCAGCCTTCCTCGAAGAACTAGAGCAGCGAGGGAGGTACTGCTGTAAAGCCGCTGACTGCTTTTCCACCTCCTGGAACCTCTCAATGACAGTATTAACTGCGCCACGAAAAGCCCAGAAGGTGATATCGGGAAATCCAGAAGAAACGTTTTCTCTCTTTCCTTCATCTCCGACAAATTGAGCCACAAATGTCTCTCCACAGACACCAAACCAGCCATGGAGCGGCCCATAGCACGGGCCATCTCCTTGGTGATGTGGTGAGACAAGTTAGTAGCCTTTCGCAGCTCCGTGATGTCATCTAGACACGGTACCTCGCCCTCATCTAGCTCTTTGAGGAGGTTGACCTGGTAGGCCTGCAAGATCGACATCATGTGCAGACAACTACCAGCCCGCCCAGCCGCCATGTAGGCCCTGCCCACCAGCGGCGATGTATCACGGCAAGGCTTGGCAAGCAGCACCGGGGCTTTAAGGGACAGACGAAAGGTAGCTCGCGAGAGCTTCCTCTACCCGCGGCATTGCCCCATAACCATATTTGCGCGCTCCCAGAACGTTACCGAAATCTAACACTGGGGGGTTAGATATGCGCGCTGAATATGGTTTATTCCATGACTTGCACAACTCGTTATGCTTTTAGGCTGGACTTCCTGCTTTTCCTGTGGCCAATTGATGTTAAGCTTGGCCCCATCACGGGTCAAAACCTCGACCAGCTCCTCTTGAGCGGGTGAGTGAAGCGGCGAGTCAGCCTCAACTTCACCCGTCTCGATGCTGAGCACATTTTATTCCTCAGAATCAGACAGCTCTAACATCAGGTTCTCCACCCCGGGGGAAGAAGCTGCAGTGCGGGCTTCCACGCTGGGAGGGAGAACATCTGAACCATCAGACGAGGACTGAGAAAATGCCTCGGCAGTCTCATGTTCCGCTGACAGGTCCATCTGCGAGCCCCATGATCGACGCCACCGCACTGCCTCAGCAGACGCGGGACCCAAACCACGGGGCTCATGAGCCTGGCCGGCCTCATCAAAAACGGCCAGCTGAGAGCGCAGCACTCTGAGCAGCAGCTTATCACATTCACTGCAGGCAGCCCCCTCGAGAGCTGCCCGAGCGTGCGGCACACCCAAACAATGCACGCACAGTTAATGTGTGTCCGAGCTCGTAATGGTGCACAAATCTTCTGTACTGCTCACTCGCCATAATAATGCTTGAAACTTAGTTGGACAGACAACACCAAATAAGACACACAAGAACACAGAGTGCTTTGCTGAAGAGCGAAAAGCTGTGTGTACTATGTGCCGGCGTCCCTTTGTAGCTTCTGTGTATACCGTCACATACTACATCATGACGCAACACCAATCAGGATTGTAGTGAGATTTTATTCATACTTCAGATGCGCTACGCTAAGGGTGCGTCCCCAAAGTGTTGTTAGACGCAATGCGAATTCCCTCAAAAGGGAACTAAAGAAATCCACCTGTCACTTAATTACATATTCTGGCCACAAGATGTCACCTGTGGTCAAGTTCAACTGACCTTTACCTAAAGAAACCAAAAGCACAATATTCAACATTTTTTAAGTGGTCGAAGGCAACGTACTAGCAATTCTTAGACGAACAACCTGTGAAAAATTAGGGATGGTGAGAAAAATATATGAAATAATGATTAAAGATGGCCCCTTGAAAGATTTTGACAACCTGTTCTCTGGCCTTGTTTGTTTGCCAACTGAGCATCCCATCAAAATAGACAATAATGTGTCATCAGTAATTCATCCACCAAGAAATGCAATAGCAAAGAAAACGAACGACAGACTAGGTGAACAGCATCATAACAGTGGTGAAACAGAACAAGATATGTATATGTATGGATCCACAAGACTTTAATAAAGCAACAAAGTGTGAACATTAAAGGGTTAGTTCACCCCAAAATTAAAATTATAGCCCATGATTTACTCTAAAGTCATCCTAGGTGTATATGACATTCTTCTTTCAGACGAACACAATCAGAGTTATATTAAAAATGTCCTCTTGCAGTTCAAAATGCTTAGGCTACGTCTGACGAGCGTAACGGGTGTGCAATGTCGTCAGACGTAGCGTAAGCATTTTGAACCGCGAGAGGCGCAGGCGCTACACTTTTTCCGTAAGTTGAATCAGGAAGGGCGATTCACCGGAAGCTAGATAATTTACTTTATTAAGTTTTAAATATGGATATTTTTCTTACACAAACGCATTGCTTCGCTTCAGAAGGCATTTATTAACTCCCTGGAGCCACGTGGAACAGTTTTATGATGGACAGATGCACTTTTATTTACTTCAAAAATGACCCAACAGTCACTACCATTATAAAGCTTGCAAGAGCCAGGACATTTTTAATATAACTCCGATTTTATTCGTCTGAAAGAAGAATGTCATATACACCTAGGATGACTTTAGGGTGAGTAAATCATGAGCTAATTTTCATTTTTGGGTGAACTAACCCTTTAACCTCTACTGACATTGGAAGAAGTGGTGTCTGTAAATTTACAGTAAGTGTTTGTGTTCATCTGAAGAAAGAAAGTCGTATACATCTCGGATGGCATGAGGGTAAAAGATGAGTATATCTGGGTGTACTGAATACATATTACAGAATAGCAAGATACATAGGATTCCTTCTTAAGATTCATAAGTGGCAAGAAAGAAAAAAAAGAGAAACAAAAGGAGGAAGAAGCCAAGCAAGAGAAATGAATAAGAAGTGTTGTAAAGCATGGTTGGACACATTGGACACATTGAAGTGAGCAAAGAAATAGACCCATAGAGAGTTTTTTCTTTAAGAAAAGTAGGCCTGTTTCCCCCAACACTCTCCCGGTCAATGCTCCGACAACAGCCCAGACATGGAGCTACTTCAGCCACCAGTCTCCCCAGTCCCTGGTAAGATGCCAAGCCCTGGTTCTTCGTCGGAGATGGCATCCGACTCAGAGACGGAGGTAGAGCCTACCGAGCCTGAGCTAGAGACTCAAAATAAAAAGGGAAAAACATATACATTTCGTAAAGACTGGTTAGACCAGTTTCAGCGTGGTTAAGGTTTAATAAGAAAGAGAACGTAATGCACTGCATTTATTGTAAAGAATGTGGCCAGAGCATGGCAGGGAACAATGCATTTGTAAGCGGATCAATAACGTTTAGAATTGAAACACTGAAAAAGCACAATATTTAGAAAAAAACACACTTCATGCCGCGATAAGTGTGTGACTAAAGTGACCCCTCATTTCAGCTATCAGGTCCTCAGAACAATCAGAGATGATAATAAAATTCAACGTCGCGTATAACATCGCAAAAGAAGAGCTGCCATTCACTAAATTTTGATCTGAAATTATTCTGATGAAGAAAAATGGATTATACGTGAACCCGACGTACAGCAATGATGTTGCATGTGCCCAAATTATTGGGGTAAAAGCCGACACATAAAAAAAAAAAGACGAATGTTGCCATCGTGAATTCCACATACATGTAATTGATGATCGACGGTGACACAGACATTTCCACGGAGTGTGTGATTGTCTACAGCCGGATCTGAGGAGAGGGAGACCGGTCAATATACTAATTGGACACACTGAAGTGGAGCATGGTCATGCACAAGGTAAGTGTACCCTATGTTAAGGCCTACCCAATATAGCATGATATATGAAATAGAAATCTTAAGAAAATTGTATAGGCCTAAAATATTATTACAAATTAATAAATAAAAATGTACATAAGCCTTGATCACATTAAAAGTATTGACCTGGCAAGATATAGGCTAGTGACCTGCATTATCACTTTTTCTTTGTGTATTAGGAATCTATGCTGCCACTAAAAAAGCATTTGCTGTGCTTGGGGATCACTGTGGAGATGGGCTTGAAAAAACAGTTGCTCTGGGGGCTGATGGTGCTGCAGTTAATCTTGGTAGCAAAGGGGGAGTTATAGCCCTTTTACAGAAAGACGCAGGGGATTTCATCATTCCCTTTCACTGTATGTAAATTAATTGAGATTGGAATTGGCCATGTTGTCGGTCCAGAAGGACATTTGGTGTGGAAGACCTATCATTTTAGTCCCAAATCAGTGAGGGAGCTGAAGGCCATTGGACCTGGGAGTGGATGTGTTAGTCCCTGGTGGGGTTAAAGGAACACGATGGCTTCCACATGTCTCCAGGGCCCTGGAGACCTTCCTCAGACCCGGACAGAATGGCCATCCAGGCCAGTTTACTGCAGTCCACTGTCATATGGACCATTTGGCAGGGTCCTCTGCCAATACAGATGTTGCAGGCCGAGCCACAAAGGTCAGAGGATTTCCACAGGGAATTCATTAAATTAGTGCCACTTTAACTTTAGTCATTTTCCCCCCATAACTTAGTTTATCCATGTTGTATCTGAATAGTTGCTGTAGTTGTATGATACAGGTCAAGAAATCAATAGAAGATGGCACTTTTTTCACTTTTTTGATGTTTTTGCTGGAATAACCAAGTTTAGTCTCCTACTTCAGAAAAATGAGACTATCCTACCTCAAGTAAAGGACATGAATGGGATATCATTTAACTTATATTTGTTATTAGCTTCAGCTGTATTTGTAAAAGTGCTTGATATGTCTAAACAGGCAGTTTGTGCTCTTGGTAATCTGCTGGTGACCACAGAGGTGATGGCTGCAGGACCTAAGCCTGGTGGCAGACTGTCCCAGATCCTGGCTGACCTTAGGCTGCAGAAGATCGAGGCAGCAGGATGAGCAGGCTCACAGTGAAATGCCAATCTACAAATTCCAGGTACATTTATGTTTTTTTCTGATATAGGAAATACTCTAAAAAACTAAATATTTATAATAATCAAACTCACAATGTGTGTTTATGCTTTGTCACACACAGACAGTTACACTCAAAGGGGAAGTGTCTAAGCTGACAGAAGATGATACTGCTAACACTAAACTTTAAAGAGCAATGGAGGCAACAATCAAATCCACTGTCAAACATTTGAAAGCAAGATTCTGTAGTCTCCTAGGCACGTGTGCTCTGTCTTATGAACACATTGATAGATCAGAAATTCTGTTACTCATTTATTAAGATGTCTTTATCCTTCCAATAGGAGAGGATGATGCCAATTCTACCACAACCAAGGCTGTCAAATGCTTCAACATCTTCAATTATGACAGCTGGCTTGAAGACCAAGAGAAGTTAGTGGACCATAGTGCTGATGGATCACTCTTGGATCACTTCTCCCCTGTCCTCACAAGGTAGCATGATGGACAAATACACAGTATGTGTGCTGGAAGCAATCCTGTTTATTTAAACACTGATTGGCTGTTTAATCCATGTCAATTCCAGAAATATCTGTGTCACCACTGAGCTGGCAAAAGAAAAGTTTGTGGGCCTGAAGCTATTAATCGCCAGGATGTTCAAGGACAAGACCTACCTCAGCCTTTGGGAGCTGATGTTAACCAGAGAGCCATACTGTTCAGAGTACAAGGTTTTACTGTTTTCTTTTTTAATGAAATTTCGATATCAACTTTGATATCTAAGACAACTTTGACAGCTTGTACATCCCAAGTTTTAATGTGTTTTGTATGTTTTTCAGAACATACTGCACCTTGTCCACATTCTGCTGGTCCTCCCTGTGTCATCTGCTGTTTGTGAGAGAGGCTTCTCTTCACAGAAGAGAATCAAATCAGATACCAGAGCATCCCTTTACACAGACACAGTGGAAGATCTGATAAGAATCAGTGTGGAGGGGCCCACTTTGGAGGATTTTGATGCTAGGGAGAGTGTGGCAAACTGGTTTAGCCAAGGCCAAAGGGCAAGAAGGCCAAATTACAAGTGTTGGCCATCTGAGGGGCATGCGACAGCAAGGGGGGACCCGCTAAGACTTCGAGCCATGAAATGTTAGGTCTCAGTTCAGGGAAGCACATTTAAACAGTAGCACTTTCTATTTTGAAATGTTTTATTTTGCTTAAAATGTTTTAGTTTGGTAGTATATTTGGTATAAATATATATTTTTTTAAATATTTTTATTTTTATATACAGTATAATTGTGCTTAAAATAAAAACAAGTATTTACCTACACCTTATTCTTGTTTAAAATCATTTACAAAATATATATGAATGTATATGGAGCGTGATAAAAAGGTGACCTTGAAATTGTGGTGTTAAAGTTAAAATTTAGGTGCACCTACATTTTGTGTTGGTGCACCTAAAAAAAAGTTAGTCTGGAGCCCTGTAAATTGCTCCCAAACGTAACATTGCTGCAAATCATAATAGTAGAATAAGTACCCCTTAGTTCTAAAATACTTACAGTATAAGTCATTTGTAAATTTTCCCGGTTGTTACCCCTTTATTCCACAAACTTTACATATTGTTCCCTTATACCTGGATTGGATTTAATTGATATTTGGAGGATCAGAAACCCAACTAAACAAGAGTTTACAATGTTCTGGTGACAGGAGTAAACAGTCTAGGATAGACTTTTGGCTCATATCCTGTGTACTAGAAAATTAAGTAAGCCAGATTACTGTGTGGAAACGTCTGTCCTTACTGACCATAATGTAATTTATTTATTGGCTTATCTGGAAATATTGATAATAATATAAGAATTAAAATTAAATAAGGCAATATTGGTAAATGAAAAAAAAAGAAAAAAAGTGTACATAAAAATGTTTTCTTCCAATCTGTTTTATGTACTGTTAATTTAATTCTTTGTTTTTTGTTTTTTTCTGATCTTAAATGTAACATCTTGTAAATAGTTGTAAAAAGTACTGCAAGTAAAAATGTATAGAACTATTTATTTACAGTTTCATTTACAAATTAATTGACATGACAAAAATAAATGTACAGAATAATTTGTTTCATTTACAAATTATAACTTGCATGGCATAAATAATGTATAAAACAATTTCTTTGTTTCATTTACAAATTATAACTTGCATAACAAAAATAAATAATGTATAGAACGATTTTGTTTCATTTACAAATTTTAATTTACATAACCACAATTTTGTTTCTCTACCAATCTCTTAAGAAGAGAAAACAATCTGTCTATTTTCTCCTTTGATCTCCTCTCCTATCTCTCTCTTAAACATTATGTCCTTCCTAATTACCTTGATCAGCTCATCCTCTCTGTCTCTTTTTCTCTTGACTGGTGCTGGTGCTGGCTCCTCATCCTGGACATACAGAGGCAATTAGGACAGGTGCCTAGACACTTGCAATCCTAAGGCAGAGCAAATAAACCATGCCTGTTAACAACAACAGCACAATACATTTCAGCAAATGTATGTGTCTATTAATATTTTTTTTAAGGTGTCCCATTTTTTTACCTGCAAGGGAGTGACCTTCCTCAGCAGGCACATTTTCTCCAGAATTGTCCTAAAACAAGAGAAAAAGGAAACAATTATAAAAAAATAAATATTAAGACAGAGGTGCAATTTTAAGAAGATTAGAAAATATGACATAATAATAATAATAATAATAATATGTACATGGAAGAGGGGGAAATCTCCTCAACCACCACCAATGTGCAGCATCCACCTGGATGATGCGACGGCAGCCATATTGCTCCAGAACACCCACCACACACCAGCTGATTGGTGGAGAGGAGACAGAGTGATGAAGCCAATCAGTATATGAGGAGGATTAGGAGGCCATGATGGACAGAGGCCAATGGGCAAATTTGGCCAGGATGCCGGGGTTACACCCCTACTCTTTTTCCGAAGGACATCCTGGGATTTTTAATGACTACAGAGAGTCAGGACCTCGGTTTAACGTCTCATCTGAAGGACAGTGCTTATTGGCAGTATAGTGTCCCCATCACTATACTGGGGCATTAGGACCCACACAGACCACAGGGTGAGCACCACCTGCTGGCCTCACTAACACCTCTTCCAGCAGCTACCTAGTTTTCCCAGGAGGTCTCCCATCCAGGTACTGACCAGGCTCAGCCCTGCTTAGCTTCAGTGGGAAACCAGTCTTGGGCTACAGGGTGATATGGCTGCTGGACATGCAGTACATGCATACAAAATATTCCAGAAATCATATTTCTGGATACTCAAATATGGTAAAAACATTTGTAGACACAGCTTGCATGACAGCACTACAAAAAACAACAAAGTGAAAGACTATTACCTTATCTACTGGTTGTCTTATTGTTGTGGGCTTTGTATAGGGTGAGGGCTTTGTGTTATAATACACAAGAGAGCCTAGTGAAAATATTACACATGTATTCCCCCGCCGCCACAGAAGAACTATCACCCGCCATTTTCTTTGAAAAAAAAAAAAATCCTGTCACCAGCACAGGATAGCCTAGGATGCGAAGGAACCTTCGTGGCCCGGGTGAAAGAAGGGCGGAGGGCTCTTCGAATTGGGACAGCCTTTGTCAGGCCGCAGTGACGCAATCTGCCTTTAAATGCAGCCTTCGAAGTGTGCAGCCTCTGAATTGGGATGCAGCTACAGTGTGGTGAATGCAAGGTGATGATGATGAGTGACAGATGGTGGTGATTAGTATTCCAGTGATGCTGATCGCTGTGAAGGCATGACGTGAAACCAACTTGCTCTGTGACAACAAATGGCACTACCCCCAGATTTTTTTTTGAGAGAGGTGGCAATATCCCCAGGCCCAATATCTCCTTTTTGTTTTTACTTGTATCCCAGACAATGACGCTTTACATTAACAAATTTCATTTTCTCAGAATCAGGATTTTAGAAAGAGGAATAAAATGCTGTTAATCAGCAGATAATACAACAATATAAAAGCGTGATTGATTGTTTAAATACTTTTTCATTGGTTTCAGGGTTAAAATTAAATTTAAACAAATGTGAGTTGCTGTAAGATGTCACTGTTATGTTCTGTTAGTTTCTGTTTTCAGGGACTTTTAGTTAGTTTTCTTTAGTTTCTTTGGCCGTTTCTCAATATGCGTTCTTGTCTGTACTTGTGTTCTTGTGGACTTGTGAAACGTCATCAGTCGCTGCCCAAGTACTGTTCCAATTCAAAGTTCACATCTAGCTAAGTACAGTACAAATCTCCGGATGTGTTCTTGATCCGCCCCCTTTATCGAGGATGCATCGAGAGGTGACTTGAGTGGACTTGAGACAGCCAGGTATCCCAGAATGCATCTCGTACCAACCAACAAGCATCAATAGCGGATGAGAAAACCCGCGTAATTTAAAAATACTACTGTTATTGACTTTTTCAAGTAAGAATGTACTTGTTTAAAGCCCAAATCCGTGGTTTATTTATAAAGAGAGCGCCTATTTGAAAATTGTATGAGTTTTTGGAGTTGTGAGATCCAGTCGATCACCGGGCACTCATCGCTCATTAACCCACCGATAGCAACCTTTCCTCGGCTAGTCCTTCTGACATTTGCAGCTGGCTCTGATGTCTCTGTAGTGGTGAGATATAATTTGTCTTGTGTAGATCTAACGGGCGATCTTTGGTCTCATGAATCTATAATTTGTTCCCTGGCAAATCGTTTTGGCTGAGGGCAAAGTGAAGTTTCATAACTTTATATTTTTAGGCTATTTAACTTTACCGTTGTAACCTACTAGCACTGACTTTGTATGTTTGACTGTATTCTTTGCTTTATTTATTTTACTTTTATAATGGCCATTATTGATCATTATAACTGACATTTAACAAAGAGACTGGGTGTTTTATGTCATATTTAATGTTATTACAGTGAAGATATCATATATATGCACACTTATTGCCTGAACCACATATTAATATGTTTATTTATTTTATTTTTTAGATGTAAACGAAAAGAGGCAGGGTTGTGTTTTATATTTATTTTTGTTATAAATATACATGCAGTGAAGATAATCAAGGTACGCGTTGCCTGAGCCACATTTGTGTGGCTATTAATGTTTAAGATTTTTTTTTTTAATGAAAAGAGGCAGAGTGGTGTTTTATGACATATTTCGTTTTATTGTAGCCTAAAATATACATACAGATATAACCGGTGTAGCCAGAGCAGGTGACGCTATCAGGAACTCTGCCGTTCCATTTGCAGAATTACCGGACTTGTGTCCTCCCGTCCTCGGAAGTTTGTTCTCCTGAGTCGAACATGGCAAGTCTGAACTACCAAGGACACAAGTCCGAAGTTCGCATACTTGGTATTGAGAAACGGCCTTTGTCTTTGTTTCCCGCCACTCATCTGTTTCTATGGTTACGATTGTTAGTTAGTTCAGTTCAGCTGTGTTTAGTCAATTGTGTAAGATGTGTATAAGGGAAACAGGTCTATTTAACTCAAATTAAATTATTAATTAATTCATAGGGAATTTTGAAAGAGTCACTTTTTTTACGGCCGAGCAAATGACTCGTCCAGCATTCATTTGAACAGGACGTAACTAACAACTCTGCAGCGGATATAAATATCCAAACAATAGTGAAACACTATTTAATAGCCAGGTATCAGCAGTTTAAGACATTAAATTCGTAAGCACATAACACAAGAACAGTTATCTTTAAATACAAACGAGACTTTATTGATTATTCTAATACCTTAGACTAATATCTAACACAAACACACACACACATTCACACAAGTTGCAGAAAGAAAGAAAGTTAGGAAAGGATGAGTTTTAAGAGAGTAAAATTATGAAATCCCAAGTTTCTAGCATTAACACATGACCTGAATGAACCATCAATCATTATCATTTCTTAGCCGAGGTTATTAAATTTGATATCAATGCATCAGTTCAGTTAGAATCTGGGGATATTACTTGCGTTTGTAGTTTGTCTTTGAATGGGGATTCCCTCCTTCTTACCCATATGGAAAAAAAACCTGTATGGTTCATATACAGCAACCATATATCTTCCTTACTTAAATCACCCAGAATTATCTTATGTGTTACATGTAAGTCCAATATATGTCCTACACAAAATCAGACAGTTCATGGCCCCTTTCATACTAAAAAGCACACATAAAACTTATAGGGGATTTTTGGGTCATTTATGAATACTGTAAAAATTGTATATATGAGTTTTACATGTCAACAGTATGCAATGGTGTATGGTATTAGTAGAAAATACCTGATTTTCATATACAAATCATATAAAGTTCTTATACTGAATCATATGCTAGTCAAATTAAAATCATATAGGATTTATTTACATTTTGTGTCTTTTGTTTATATATTTCATATTGATTTCATATTTTTTTAATAGGGAAATGGTGTGCTTGCTCTTCAAGCTTCATGTTTCCACATAATTCCTCATATTACAGCAGTAATATGAATATATTTCTACATATAATAATCACACATGATTTCAGTCAATATTACAATATCTGCATATACTAACCATATATGATTTCAGTCAATGACTAACACAGATGTGCGATGGAAACACTTTTATTTCAACACAAAATGAAACACACTCAAATTATACTCCACATGAGTAATTTACAATTCAAATTGATATCAAACTAAACTTTGCTCAGGAAAAAAACAAAACACACAAAAAAAACAACAACAACAAAATACATTGAACACACTGTCATGGCCATCGATCATCAAAAAGAATTAAAGGGTTAGTTCACTCCAAAATGAAAATTACCCCATGATTTACTCACCCTCAAGACATCCTAGGTGTATATGACATTCTTCATTCAGATGAATACAATGGGAGTTATATTAAAAATGTCCTGGCTCTTCCAAGCTTTTTAATAATAATCTTTTTTTTTTTTTTTACAGAAACACTGAATTAGCACCACCACCAGTCCTAAATTCAGTTAAAATGACAAATATGCATTCATACATGATTACATGATTAAGTTTTAGTTCTAATTACTAATGTTCTCTCATTAAATAAGGCTTGATAATCATAATAACATAATATAATGCTTGATTGGGTGGAATCATATATATGTATTAGTGCTATCAAACGATCAATTGCGATTAATCACCTCCAAAATAAAAGTTATATGTTATATGTTATATAATATATGTGTGTGTACTGTGTGTAATTATTATATATAAATACTCACACATTCATGTATATATTTAAGAAATATTTTCATGTATCTACTGTATATATATTATATAATTTATTATATGAATATTTTATATATAAATATAACACATTTTTCTTAAATATATACATGTAAGTGTGTGTATTTAAATATATAATTATACACAGTACACACACATATGTAAACACAAACTTTTATTTTGGATGCGATTTAAATCGCAATGAATTGTTTGACAGCACTAATAATTATATATAAAATAGTAGCTATATCAGTCTGGCGAGTAAATTAAAAAATGTACTAGCCAATGGCAATTTATTGCCAAGGTGTGCATAGAGGGTTAATACTAGAGACGCTGGAGCTTCAGCTAGATCTTATGTCCAGCCCGCGGGGCCGTTTGACATTTTTTATCCTGAGAACATAACTCACCTGGGCTTTCATACAGGCTGAGCATTTTTGCCTCCTCTCATGTGAGAGTCTTTCTCTTGAAGCTGCTGCTCCTCCGAGCCTCAGGTAAGATCTATGCTTGCAGGCTGGCCCTCACCAGAGCCGCCTTGGTAGCTGACCTAGGCTATACTAGGGATGATGGAGGTGTTTTGCTAAAGCATTTCCTTCGAAAGGGAACGTCTCAGGTTACATATGTAACCTATGTTCCCTGAGAACAGGGAACGAGACACTGCGTCTCTTTGCCATGACTCGGGGCCTGCCTACCAAACAGTTCCCCAAAGCGTCCTAAGATGCAGTGCGAGATCACTTCGAAAGGGAATGTCTCAGGTTACATATGTAACCTATGTTCCCTGAGAACAGGGAACAAGACACTGCGTCTCTTTGCCATGCCTCGGGGCCTGCCTACCAAACAGTCCCTTCAGAAGATAAGGTGAATGTCATGTTTGCAAGGCGCCCTTATATACTTCCGGGTCGCACGTTGATGATATCATGGGCTGTCGCCGGTCAATAGGATTGCCGTGATTCGATAGTAGTTTCAGACACCGGTCACACTGAGGCATTTCCCAAAGCGTTCTAGGACGCAGTGTCTCGTTCCCTGTTCCCTGTTACATATGTAACGTTTAGTAGCAATTACTTTTTTCACTGAGAAAATCGAAAGCATTTTGTTATAAATATACATGCAGTGAAGATAATCAAGGTATATGTTGCCTGAACCACATTTGTGTGGCTATTAATGTTTAAGATTTTTTTTAATGAAAAGAGGCAGAGGCAGCGTTTTATTATTCAGCCTCAATTACATTTACATTTATTCATTTAGCAGAAGCTTTATCCAAAGTGACTTACAACTGAGGAATACAGGAAGCAATCCGTCATAAAGAGGCGAAAAATCGCAAAAAGTGCCTGAAATACAAAATTTTGGGCATTACCAAGAGTAGCACAAGCTGGAATATTTTTATATTTTTTTTAATTTTAAGATGAGGTTAAGTGCTCGCGGAAGAGATGAGTTTTCAGCTGTCTTTTGAATGTTGTCAGTGATTCAGCATTCCGGATGGAGGTGGGAAGATCATTCCACCAGCAAGGAATGGTGAATGAAAATGTTCTGGAGAGGAATTTCATGCCTCTCTGTGATGGTACCACGAGCCGTCACTCCTTAGCTGAGTGAAGGCTTCTGGTGGGGGTGTAGACTCGTAGGAGTGAGTCGAAGTATGCGGGTGCTGAGTTTGTGATGGTCTGTAAGCAAGCGTCAATGCTTTGAACTTGATGCAAGCAACAAGTGGTAGCCAGTGCAGAGAGATGAAGAGAGTTGTGACATGGGCCCTTTTGGGCTCATTGAAGACAAGACGTGCCGCTGCATTCTGGATCATTTAAAGTGTTATGATCGCACACGATGGAAGTCCAGCCAGAAGCGTATTGCAGTAGTCAAGCCTAGATATGACCAGGGCCTGGACGAGAAGCTGTGTTGCATGCTCTGTTAGGAACGGTCTGATCTTTCTGATGTTGTGCAGCGCAAACCTGCATGACCGAGCTTTGAAATGTGGTCTTTGAAAGACAGCTGGTCATCAAAGGTTACTCCAAGATTTCTGACTGACCTTGAAGGGGAAATCAAGGATGAGCCTAGCTGGATGGTGAAGTCATGTTGTAGAGTCGGATTGGCAGGGAAGACGAGAAGCTCAGTGTTTTCCAGGTTGAGCTGTAGGTGATGTTTTTCCATCCATGCCGAGATGTCCGCCCGACAGCTAGAGATTTGTGCAGCTACTGTGGGATCATCTGGTTTAAATGAAAGGTAGAGCTGTGTGTCACTAGCATAGCAATGGTATGAGAAGCCATGTGCCTGTATGATGGGCCTGAAAAATGATCTGAGATGTGTAGAGGTTTCACCAAAATGTTATCTGTAATGCAGTTGCGTGTGTAGATGAGGTCAAGTTGGTTGCCAGATTTGTGGTTATGTGTAGTGATGAGCCGTTTGAGATCAAATGAGTCTAAGAGGGAGTGAAAATCAGTAGCTTAAGGTTTGTCTAGGTGAATGTTAATCACCAAAGACTACAAGCGGGCTGCCATCCCCTGGGAATGAGGACAGCAGCACATGCAGCTCCTCAACAAAGGTGCCCAATTGACCTGGGGGCGGTAAATGACTACAATATGGATCTTAACAGGAGTTGTAACTGCAATAGCATGGTATTCAAATGAGTTGTTATTGCATAGGGAGGAGTGGGTTGAAATCCTCCTGCACTTTTTATCCATTTTTTATCCACTCTGCTTTTTTTTATCTTCTCTTCTAGAGAAGATTTGATGAGTTGATGATGTTAAAACTGAAGCAGAGTCGGAGCATATCACAACTCTGTCTGGATTATGATAGCAACCATTTCAAAAGAATAAATTGATAATTTAGATGTTAGTCATTTAGTTATGGATATTTTAAAATCTGGAATATATATTCCTACTCCTGTAATCCCTGTTTGGGGTCTTTGGATCCATCAGTATAAATATGCATACTTCCATAAAATCTTTCCTGTATATACTTATTTACATTATATTGAATCATACCCATTTCCTCCCATTCTCTTTTCTTATCTAATATCTCTAAATCAATTGTAACATCAGGAATTATCCATGTTGGGATCTCTCCCCATACAGGTGACACACTACATCCTATGTTTGCAATCTGATATTTCTCTTCTAACTGATTTATGTTCCATCCATATCCTCTCCCTTTGTTATTGGAGTATTCCCAGCAATTATTTAAAACATCTTTAGCTATATGTTTTCCAGTATAGCTCTTTAAAGATGACAGATATACCAAGGACAATTTAACTCTCCTTAAACTCAATGGCATTTCATTCGCCTCTACTAACAGCGCATTGACTGCTGTTGTTTTCGATGCTCCTAAGCATAGTCGAAGAGCTCTATATTGTATCCTATCTATACTTTTTAATAATGTTTCTGAAGCTGAACCATAAATCATGCATCCATAATCAATTATAGGTCTTATCAAGGCTTGATATATTGTTAACATTGATTCTCTTTCAGCTCAACATTCTTTTCCAGCTATTGCCCTCATCACATTTAAAATCCTCCTGCACTTTTTATCCATTTCCTCAACATGTTTTTTCCAGGTATATCTCCCATCTAACCAAATTCCAAGATACTTAAAGACCTTTACTTGTTCTAGTGATTTTCCATATAATACTAGATCAATATCTTTATAAACTTCTTTTTTCTTACTGAATAACATATAACATGACTTACTTGTTGACATTTTTAAACTCCATTCTATACTCCATTTTTTCACCTTTTTGATAGCGGTTTGCATACTTGAAATCACTTGACGTACATTTCGACCTCTCTTCCAAATAGCCCCATCGTCAGCATATAAAGCACAATCCACACCATATCCTAAACTGTCAAAAATATCATTAATCATAATGTTAAAAAGAATTCGACTTATAAAACTCCCTTATGGGATACCATTTTCTGCTTTAAAAACTGATGACTGACATGCTCCCACTTGTACTATAAATGTTTGTTCAAATAAAAACTGTGATATCCAGTTATACATTTTACCATCTATTCCTATCCTTGATGCTTTAATTAACAACCCTTATCTCTATACTGTATCATAAGCCTTTTCTATATCAAAATATACTACTGCCATAATTTCTTTCATTTTAAATGCCTTCTCAGTTTCATTACTGACCTTAATTAATGCATCCATTGTTGATCTTTTACCTCTGAATCCACATGGATATTTACATAATTTACCCTTCTTTTCTAGCTCATAAGATAATCTATAAACTATGATCTTCTCCATTATTTTACATAAGTTTGAAGTTAAAGCAATTGGTCGATAACTTCCTGGGTTTGTTGGATTTGTACCTGGTTTTACTATAGGAATAACTACAGCTTGCTTCCATATCTTTGGAAGTATTCCTTCTATCCATATTTTATTATATAACTTGAGTATCTTTAATAATACACTATCTGTCAGATGTTTTATCATTATATAACTTACCCTATCACATCCAGGAGCATTGTCTTTGATTGTAAACTCTGAATCCATACAACTATTATTATTTTTTCTCTTCTTCATTATATCTGGATTTTTGTCTAAAACATCTCTTCTTCTTAACTCATATTCTTCTCCCAATTCTATTTTATGTGCTTTTTCTAAAACCTTACCCAAGATATTTTCTTTACTTATATTTGTTACTGCCACTGTATCCCCTTCAATTAAAACTGGTATTTGAGTTGACTTTCTCCCTTTCCCACTCATACTTTTTAACATATTCCAAATTGTATCCATAGGAGTATATTTTCCTATGGTAGAACAAAATTCTCTCCATCCTTCTCTCTTGGCATTCTTAATTATTCTTCTTTTTTTAGCTCTTGCTTTCTTATATTTCACCTAAGTTGTTTAAATGCCTTATTTCTTTCTTTTATTGCTTTACTGCACTCTTCTTTCCACCATGAAATATTTTTATTTTTCTGCCCTGAATTTCTTTGTGGTATATTGTTGCAGCTTCCATTATTAAATTAGTAATTGAATTGCAGAATGTTTCTACTGAATCTTCAACCACTGTATCCTTATATGTTTCACAATACTTGCTAAATTAATTCCAATCTGCTTTCTCATACATCCATTTTCCTCATCCATTTACTGTATTACGTATTACTGTATTACTACTATTTACATTTATTTTACAAACAATTGGAAAATGATCACTTCCAACTGTGCTCTCACTGCTTACTTTATTCATTAGAAATTAGTAAGAGATATGAGATTGGAAGAAGTTAGATATGCTCCAATAATTCCTTTATCACCAGTACCATTATGGGTTATGCCCCAGCCAGAAGTTGATCTAAGCTTATTAGAAAAAAGACAAAAGGAAGGTTCATATGAAACAGAAGTACATAATGTAAGGGAGTATATTGGATCATTTTTACAGATGCTTCAAAAGATCCAAAAACTGGTCAGGTGGGTTCTGCATTCATTATTCCAAAGGTTAAAGTGTATAAGAATAAAAGGATATCAGACTGTTTATCAGTGTATACTGGAGAGATGTTTGCATTGATTAGGGAAGTTCAAATATCCAAGGCAGTAATAGGTTCAGATTGTAGTTCAGCTCTAATAAGCTTGAAGGAGATGAAGTCAGAAACAAGACAAGATATGGTAATAGAGATAATTCAAGAATTATATTCAATCAAACAAACTAGTTTAAATATACAGTTTTTGTGGGTCCCGGTTCATATTGGGTTAAGAGGTAATGAGGAGGCTGATGCATTAGCAAAAAAGGCCATAGAACGAGAAATAGTAGACATACAGATTTTATTTAGTAGGTCAGAAATTAAATCAATTATCAAAAAGAATATTTTGAAATTATGGCAGCAATATTGGTATCAAATACCGTCAACAGTGGGTAAGGGAAGAATATCAGGTGGTAGTAGGAATGAAGAGAATATGATTACAAGATTAAGATTGGGGCATACATGATTGAATAGTACATTGCACTTAATAAGCAAGCATCCAACAGGTTTATGTGAGGTATGTGAAGTTAATAAAACAGTTGAACATGTAATAATGCATTGTAGGAAATATAATGTTGAAAGGAAAGAGTTGAAGGAGGAATTAAATAATATAGGAGTTAAGTTTACAACTCAAAATGTATTAAAATCAAATAGGAATATAATAAATGTAATGGTAGAATATTTGGGAAATACTGGGTTAGATAAGTGTATTTAAATTGGAATTTATTTATTTATTTATTTATTTTTTCTCTTTTCTCTGTCATGGGGGCTGAGTGTGGACGGAGGAGCTGAACACGCAGCACCGGATGAAATTCTGTGAAGCCTCTATGTGGGTAATAAAGGTGAATAGATGTTGGTTGGTAGGTTAAATAAGAAGTACAGGTAGAGTGTCAGTGGTCCATTTTAGAGATAGGTGGCGGTAATGCACATATCTGTTTGCGATCCGCCGTAAAACAAGAAGAAGAAGAAGAAGAAAGCAGGAGACTGCTTTTTGTTCTGGTTCTGACTTATGTTTGTTTTCGTTCTTTTTTGTTTGAACTTAGTTTGTGTGTTGCCATTTTGTGTTTTGTCATGTTGACTGCCTTGTCGAGTTTACCCTTTAAAACTTCTTATGTGAAAGTTTTGAAGTCTTTGAACTGCGTTAAAGTGAAGTCCATCTGGATGGAGAAAAGGGGCTAGGTAAGATGTCACGTGACATACATGGGCACACTCAGGTTAATGTTGACTGCTTAGACACATTAGGGTAGTGGGTTTGTGCCACACTCTGTATTTCTGTTTGGCAGATAGTGTAGGGAAGTTTAAGGCGTCATGAACGCTGAAGTCTTTTTCTTTACTTTTTTTCCCCCTTAGTTTAGGATTAGTTTGAAACCGTTTAGCAAGACTCTTTTGATTATATTATTTTTGTTTCTTTGGCACAATCCAGTTTTTCCTTGGTTCTCCCCAGATGCTATTTTTATGTATGTTTGTTTTTCTTTATATTCATTATGGGTTTATTCAGTTGTGGTTAATATTTAATACATTTTGTTTAATCGACATTATTTGTGTGGTCTCGTTTTTCTCATCTCACACACAGTGGTCATTATTGGTTGTAATCGGAACTGGGTTTAAAATGTTCCCCTGCTCAATCCCTAGATTGTTAACAGCCAAAGGAGGGTTGTAACACATACTAACCCTCTTTCATCCATAATTTGTTCCATTACTTCCCCATTGTGATCTATATCCCCCCCGCCCCCCAAAACACACATCCAATTATGTGCATTAAAATCACCACACCATAATTCCTTTTTGCTTTTTTAAATTTTTTCAAACAAATTTATTGAAATCTTATTACTTTATTAAAATTATATATAACAATTGATTCATTTTCAAAATATACCTCTACCACAACACATTCATTATCCTTAACCTCATTTAATTCCCTATATATAGTTCCTTCTTTCAAAAATTTTACTACCCCTCCCCCTTGTTTCCCCACTCTATCCCTCCTAATAGACGTATACCCTGGTAATACAAATTGCAGATTTGGCTTGAGCCATGACTCTTGTACACACATAACATTTGACTTGTATTCTAAATCTAACACATGGTTTTTTTTTTTTATTCTTGACCGTTTGCTACAAGGCTTCTTGCATTCCATTGTATTACACTTATCACCATTAAGCTACTCAGAAACTTGAAGCTTCTACTGTTACTGATCGAGTAAGAATCTCATGTATCGTGTTGGCTGAGATCCCAGAGATCCCTAGGAATTATGATGCAGTTTCTAGAATTGTTTTAATCTTGGCTGATCTACTTGGAAACATAGCGGTGACATTAATTACCTTTACAATAAAGGCTAGAAAGTTATCTTTTGTCATTATTAGTGCATTATCTTTAATAGCACACTCATGTTTACACTCATACTCTTTTGTTTTTCCTGTTTCAATGTTCCTTGAATCTTGTTTGTTTTGATCCCTTACCTTTTCCCTCCTGTCTTCTTTACTTCCACAAACCTTCACTGCTTCAGCATAAGTGACTTTATGCTCAGGCTTGGACTTCTCTTGCATTCATTTGTACCTCACATCCTCCATATGCAGCACTGTGACGACCACCACAGTTACAACATTTGAGTCCATTCACCTCAGTACATTTGTCAAATTTGGGTTCTCCTCCACATTTTACACATCTTACTTTCCCCCTACATACTGCAGCCACATGTCCAATTCACTGACATTTAAAACACCTTAATGGCATTGGGACATACACTCTTACTGGATAACTAATATATTCAGGAATTTTTCCTTCAAATGTCAGCAAGATACTCATACTATCCTGTTGTTGTCCTTATTTTGGTCTTTACCTCCTTTTATATTTTCATGAATTTCATCAGAATTTATATATGTTGGAATTCCATATATTACTCCCTTTTCATTCTTGGATACTCTGAATTCTCTTTGGTCGTGATCTTTTCCCCATTTTTTTCTCTCCATCTTTCACAATAATCAACAATCTCCCTTGCCCTAAACATTTTGCCAGAATAACCGATCCAATACTTTTATCGATTTTTTTGGATAATCCTATTGGATGCAAATGCTTTCCTGAACTTTTTTCAAATGTCAGCATTACTTTGAAACCATTTTCCTCTGTATTTTGTATAATCTGTTCTCTTGAATTTTTCTGAAAAATTACATATTGTGGCTTTAAACCTCTCATTAATAAACCACAACCAGAACTAGATGTAGCAAATTACAGACCCATTTCAAATTTTCCAAATTCCATTTATGTCTAAAATACTAGAAAAATTGTGTCTGCTCAATTGTTCTCCTTCCTGCAAAACAATAAAAAATAAAATATATATATGAACCATTTCAGTCAGGGTTCAGGCACCACCATAGTACAGAAACTGCGCTCGTTACAATTAAAAATGACTTACTTCTAGCTTCTGACCAAGGCTGTATTGCAATACTTGTTTTACTTGATCTTAGTGCTGTATTCAACACTATAGATCCTAAAATACTTACAGATCGGCTACAAAATTACACTGGCATTCAGGGACAGGCATTAAGGGGGTTTAGATCATACCTATCAGACGGTTACCATTTTGCCTATTTAAATGGGGAAAAATCTAAGATAACGTCAATACATTATGCCGCAAGGTTGAAATCTCTAAATTACCAAAGTTGACAGAGTGTGTTAAGGATATAAAATATTGGATGACCTGTAATAGAATAAGGTATTACTTATTGGACCAAAAACCTGTACACAGAATCTCTTAGAATACAATTCAAATTTGCATTTAAAGGATGTAGTTACTTCATCCTCTACAGTAAAATACCTGGGTGTTATATTAGACAGCAACTTGTCTTTCGAAAATCATATTTCATGTTTCAAAAACAGCCTTTTTCCACCTCAGAAACATTGCTAAGCTACGAAACATGCTATCTGTCTCTGATGCATAAAAGCTAGTTCATGCATTCATGACCTCTAGACTAGGGTACTGTAATGCATTACTAGATGGCTGTCCTGTATCCTCAATAAACAAGCTACACTTAGTCCTAAATGCAGCTGCTAGAGTTCTTACCAGGCCAAGAAAATATGATCATATAACACCAATTTTATCATCTCTACATTGGTTACCTATTAAGTTCCGTATCGATTACAAAGTATTGCTACTGACCTATGAGGCCCTAAACAGTTTAGCTCCTGTGTATTTAACTGATCTTATATCGCCCTACAATCCATCACGCTCTTTAAGGTCACAAAACTCTGGACTTTTGGTTGTACCTAGGATATCTAAGTTCACTAAAAGAGAGTTCACTAAAAGTTTCGCATTTGGCTCCTAAATTCTGGATTAACCTTCCTGATAATGTTTGGGGGTCAGACACACTCTCCCAGTTTAAGTCTAGATTAAAGACCTATCTCTTCAGCCAAGCATTCACATAATGCATCTTATAACCTTGTACTCCAATTATCAGATCAAATGCACAGGATTATCATAATGTTATGAACAGCAGCTACGCTAATTATTTTCCATTTGCTTTTCTGTTTTATGTTGGGATGCCCATCCCGAGGAAATTAAGAGTGTGTGTCAGCTCCAGTTTGGATCCAGCCTCTTACGAAGACTTCAGATGCCCCAACACCTGTGAAGAGATGACTCCAACTCCTGCAAGTACTTCAGATGATGCATCTCTGAATCAACATGCAGCAATGCTAAATTTTCCATATATTGTAATCATTATGTCCACAACTTGAAGTAATTACTTCAATGAGCTTATTGTTTCTGCCTTAAATTATGCATTGTTAGCTAACTGTGTGATTTGTATATGTACATTTCTGAAATGTATTACTTGGACACAGTCCCCTCTGATAACTGATCACTTTAAATTGTAATGTAGACGCATGCGTTTTCTGTAAAGCTGCTTTGAAAAGATATGTATTGTGAAAAGCACTATACAAATAAATGTGAATTTAATAAAATTTTTCCATAGCTGTTTAACCATCCATAATAAAGCTGTATTTAATTTTTAATAAGACAGACATTTCATTTCCAGTCATTTAAGACTAAAAAGGCAGGATGCTTTCCTGCTGGAAGTAGGTAGTAACTCTCTGCTGCCACCACGTGGGAAGACTGATACAAATACAACTGGATAAATCACTGGAAATGTCCACTGCTTTAGAGCTAGAGGCCATATGATGTCCTGTTTTCAGGGTCCTCACACTTTTTCGTGACGACTTTTCAGATCTACAGATTCTATGAGTATTTTTCAGACGCTAAGGATTATTGGATAATGAAAATCTTTTCACACTGACAACTTTTACTCTACACAATTATGTAAACGATTAAATATGCAAAACTAGATCAAACTTTGTATTAATCAAAGAAATGTCCATGACTTTTAAATATTTTACTTATTCCCATGACATGTCCAGGCTTGGAAATCACAAAGTTTTACATGACTACATTCATAATCTAAAATAAAAACAAATATAGGATAAGATTATGCCATATAACTAAAGCTTTATAGCCATAACATGTCATTTTCAATTCAGTTTTCAGAATTTTAACTTTATTTTATACTCTTACTTGTATAAGTAATTTGAAGTGGTTGAAAAATAACAATTGACGGCACATTGTAATTTTTAGCACATATTACATTTTTTTTAAGCCATTACACTTATGTTTTCAGTTATAGTGGATGGATTTTGTATGGTTGATTTGTGTATGAACATCCCACCCAAAGTTTGATTAAAACCATGAGAGTGGGGGTTCGATCTTCTGCTGGCTGGCAGAAGCCACCACTGACAGGTCATGTGCCTTGCCACCATTCACTGGCAGATCAGCTGAACTGCCACCCCAGTTAAGACAACTACTGAACACAGATTTATTCATTTAGGCTCATTAAATTGTTTAAACAGTTACAATAATTTTATATTTTCTGTAAATTGTATAAAAAATATTTTTAATACATGAATAGGCCTATACTAATTTACTTTAATGTCTGACTCTTTGGTTGCTGCCGCTCTTGGCAGCTCAGTCCAACTATTGTGTTCCAAGTATAAAGTGTCCCCTACCAGTCTCCCTGCAAGAAATTACATTAATTTATTAGTGTAATGCTATTCTAATTGAACTTTTCTTTTACATTATCCACGTTTAATGAGCTTTATCCAGAAATAGTAGTCAGGAGCATAAATTTCATCTAACAGTTGGGGGGGACAATAAACATAAAATGTCTCAAGAGCAATTTTTGAAGGGGACACAAATAATACAGCCAAAATCGTACTTATAAGGATATGTGTACCACAAAGAAAATGTTTTACTTACTTGGCGTTTTGGTGCACTGAAAAATGATCTAATGTCCGTCCATTTTATATGACCAACAACACAAAGCGATAGTTGTTTAAATATGAGTAAGGTTCACCACGCAGTCATATTATAATTATTCAATTATCTTGCATCCTCCACATAGTATTTTATACTATGATATTCAGATATTAACTGCAGCAAGCCCTCTGATCTGTCACTTATCATATTGAGCAAAACCCAACACAGATCTGACAGTGCGGCCGTGCGCATATACTTTCGGTTTAGAATTAGCGCCAATTCGGGGGTGGCAGTTGTTTGAATTGTGGGTTTATTAGCCTATTATTCTTAATGAAAAACACAACAAGAAAACAGTACAATGACAAACTCCCGTAAATAGGCGCTTTTACATTTCGCTTTGAAACCAAATCTTCCACTATCATCTTGACAGATGATAGCTTAGCACAGATTGATGACAATAACTTAGTAGGATCAGTATTGTTAGATTTTGGCTTAGCATTTGATGTACTGGATCATAAATTATTGCTGAATAAACTGAAATGTTACAAATGTACTTTTTATACTGTACATTGGTTTAAAGGTTATTTGTCTAATAGGGGACAATCTGTATTTCATAATGGAAGTTATTCAGATGTGAAAGAGTTGCAATGTGGTGTGCCTCAAGGAAGTTGTTTAGGACCATTATTATTTTACCAATGATCTTTCTCTTGTTTTAAAGTGTGCACGGACAGTCATGTATGCAGATGATACAACATTATATTTACCTACAACATCAACTAAGCAGTTGTCTTCTGCTTTGGATGAGGAATTACAATGAGTCATAAAGTAGGTACGGAATAATATGTTTTATACTTGACAAAAACCAAAAGCATTGTGTTTGGATCCAATTTTAAATATAAATAAGCCACAGTTAAATCTGTCTGTAAAGAGTGTGCCTATTGAACAGGTAGAGAAAATAAGACGACTTGGAGTTATATTAGACAATAGGCTGAAGTGGTAAAAACAGATCGAAAATATGGTAACAGTTATGGGAGGAGGTTTATCAGTTATTAAGAGATAAGCAAACTTTTTACCACAACACTGTATTTCTCAAATTGTGCAAACAATGGCTCTTAGATTATTGCCCAGTGGTGTGGTTGAATGCATCAAGTTAAGACTTAGAAAAATTACAATTAGTCCAGAACAGAGCTGCATGACTCACTTTAAACTGTAATAGAGGGGCTAATATAATAAGAATGTACAAAACTTTAGAGCTTTGTTTTATAAGAAATATTTATGTGTCTAGAGTTCTTAATGTCCTGTACTGTCAACTTTTCACACTGTCAACTATTCATAATTTTAACAGAAGGCATGCATCAAATGGATATTTTTTACTTCCTGTTTCGAAACCAATGCAAAACAATGGACTGTAATGTAGAGGAATGAAAATATGGAAGGATTTATCACCGGATATTGCATATTTTTTAACAAGTAAAATTTGTTTTAAAAAATCTTTAAAGGAACATTTAATGGCACAATATATAGTAAATTGTTGATTTTGATATTTGGAATGAATTTTGGGTTTGTATGTTTCATTGACATTTTATTGTTGTTGATTTAATGCAGTTTTGTATTTTTAACTTGTTGGGACACCAGGAAGAATAGCCACTGCCTAGATAGAATAAACTTAGATCATAGATGGAACTACAGGCAATTTACTAAGGAAAAATATGTTTTTTTGACAGTTATAGCACCACGTCTTTCCTGATCTCCACCACTTTTTTTAGGTGTCCTTAGAGTGTGCCCATACATATGTGTGTCAAATTTGTTGTAAATATCTCATTTAGTTTTTAAGTTATAGACACTTATATTTATGAGAGCATAAAAATGATCCATGGGCGACATTGATTGGATTTTTTGCCACTTCCTATCAAAATTGTGACATTTGGGCATTATTAGTTTATAACGGTTTTAAAGATATTCGCAAATGTTTTTTTAAATGCTAAATTACACCATTGCACAAACCATAAGGCGAAACCTGGAATGTTTGGTATCGTTGGACTTGGCAAGGATTCAGGGGGTGTATTACAGAAACTTTCTATCTTAGGTCTTAACTTAAGATATGATAAGTTAATTTAGGATTTTTCACAATTTCGTGACTCCTGTGAAAAAATGCTGGCTTGAAACTAAGTTTTTTGAGATATGCCAATGTCCTCATAGAATATCATGGCACCCTGGACAAAGACACTGGCTGCTTTCGAAACCGCATACTTCCCTATATAGTAGGGAAAAAGCAGTACGTGAAAAGAGTAGTATGTCCAAAACCTCAGTATTCATAAAAAAGTAGGCGAGAAGGTCCCAGAGTAAACATGGTACCTTGTGTTAAAATCGCATGTGTTGAACTACTGTAGAGTAAACTGTTGAATTGTTGAAGGTTGAATTGTTGAAGGCTGTCTGTCTCCTGTTTGTCCTGCTGCATGATGTGCTTGTGTGTGCTTTGCTTGCTTTTGAATCTTATTTGATATCATTCCCTGTTGTTTAAACTGCTAAATATAACTTACCCATCACCATATATTATCTAATATTGCACATTAAATCTGACATCGCTAGCTTTTAATCTAAATCACTATCACGCGTTAGCATTTCGCTAGCCTGTTAGCTTGCCATCTCTGCACTCGGGTCTCTTGTTTTCTGAGTTCATTAAACAACTGTGGTGAGTTGGATTAGTGTATAGACTCCATCAAACAACTGTGGTAAGTTGGATTAATCAACAAATACGGTAAGCCATGTCTTCTTCTCCTGTCATTGTCACTTGCACTACATGTTTCATGTTTAGTATATCTTTCTCCGTTGGTGAACAGGGCTTCACATGTGATAAATGCAGGGCAACTGGGTGACGGTGAGACGGCATAGTCGCGGATAAAAAAAACACTCTTCTGTTCCGATTAGAACATCAAACAGGTTCTCCCCACTCAGTGACACACCCACTGAGAATCCTGTTGAAAGTGGGATGGTGCCGCTCTTCTCTCTAGTAATTTGGCACATAGTCTTAGAGCTAAACCTTGACTAACTAGGGCCTAGGTCAGGAAGCAGACGGACTGGCTTACCCGACCGTCTCCTAGCTGTCTCACGTCACAGAAGTCAGATAAATCCCAGCACATAGAGACTCTTTCACCTAGATATTATCACATAGAGACTGTGTCTGTTTTGCAAATTAGTAAATACAAAAAACTATCAAAACCATTCAACTGTAAAAATTTAATTGATGTCCAACAAATAAACAACAGATATAATACAGATGATCAAATGATAAAGCTCGGGCTGCTGAATATTCGATCCCTTTCCTCAAAAACGCTTATTGTTAATGATATGATTACAGATAATAATCTAGATGTGCTGTGATTGACAGAAACCTGGCTAAAACCTGACGAAAACATTGCTTTAAATGAGTCCACCCCCCAAGATTATTGTTATAAACACGAGCCGCGTCTGAAAGGTAAAGGGGGAGGTGTTGCTGTAATTTATAATAATATCTTCGGTATTACTCAGAAGTCTATTTTCAAATATAATTCCTTTGAAGTTTTAGTGCTTTATGTAACGTTATGTAGTGAAATTGATAAATCCCGTTTGACATTTGTGTTGGCTACTGTGTACAGGCCACCATCGCACCATACAGACTTTACCAGAGAATTTGCTGATTTTCAGAGTTAGTACTGGCTGCAGATAAAGTCCTAATTGTTGGTGATTGTAAAATCCATGTAGACAATGAAAAAGACGCATTGGGATTGGCATTTAGAGACATTCTAACCTCTATTGGAGTTAGGCAACACGTGACAGGACCCACTCATCGCCGTAATCATACTTTAGACCTAATACTGTCTCATGGAATAAATGTTGATACTGTTGAAATTCTGCAGCAGAGCGATGACATCTCAGATCATTACCTAGTATCATTTATACTTAATTTAGCAAAGGCTGCAAAGCTGTCCCCTCACTTCAAATATGGCAGGACTATCACTGCTGCCACTAAAGATTGCTTTGTAAATAATCTTTCTCATCAGTTTCATCTCCTCAGCATCCCAGATAGCCTAGAGGTACTCGATGTTGCAACAGAAACTATTGACTCTCTCTTTTCCAGCACTTTAGACACAGTTGCTCCTCTGCACTTAAAGAAGATTAAAGAAAATAGTCCAACGCTGTGGTACAACGAGCACACTCGGGCCCTTAAAACAGCAGCCAGAAAAATTAGCGCAGCTGGAAGAAAACAAAACTGGAAGTTTTTCGCATTTCGTGGAAAGAGAGCATGATTGCATACAGAAAGGCCGTAAAAACTGCTAGATCTGCTTATTTCTCGACTCTCTTAGAAGAAAACAAACACAACCCTAGGTATTTATTCGATACAGTGGCTAAATTAACCAAAGATAAAGCTTCAACAGCACAGCAGTAATGACTTTATGAACTTCTTTGCAGTCTAGATTTTCTGCAGTCATGGATTTTCGGCGGATCCACAGGTAAGAAACAATCATAAACAAAATTAAATAAATAAAAATGTTACACTCAATTTTGTCTAGTGGAATACATTCATTCACTAGTGTGCACTCTAGTAATGAATCATTGGCGCTGTACCTTCTTGATTTCTAATGCACACACCCCTAGAACAACCGTTTAGGTGAAATGATTTTAACGAAAACAAAATACATAGAAATTAATAAATCAATTTTTTTTTTTTCAAAAGAAAAAATAATCCCACAAAGCCAACGAAATATCAAAATCTTCGACCAAACAAAATAAATAAAAATAAATAAATACAATATATAAAAAAAAGAAAAAAATCAGAAACAATACCAATTCAAAGTAAATATTTATAATGTGTGGCCTTAGCCTTCACACTCATTAAATCATCAAAATCAACAACATGTATGCTCGACCCTATACCGACTAAACTACTAAAAAAGATGCTTCCAGAAGTCATAGATCCTCTTCTTAATATCATTAATTCATCCTTGACATTAGGATATGTACCGAAAACTTTTAAGTTGGCTATTATTAAACCACTTATTAAAAAAATGCAACTTGATCCTACAGAATTAGTCAATTACAGGCCAATCTCAAATCTACCCTTTCTGTCAAAAATACTAGAAAAGGCAGTGTCCTCACAATTATGCTCCTTTTTAGAAAGAAATGGTATCTGTGAGGATTTCCAGTCAGGATTTAGACCGTATCATAGTACTGAGACTGCTCTCATTAGAGTTACAAATGATTTACTCTTATCATCCGATCGTGGTTGTATCTCTCTGTTAGTGTTACTCGATCATTAATGGAATTGCATTGGCATGGTTTAAATCATACTTATCTGACCATTATCACTTTGTAGCAGTAAATGAAGAGATGTCACACCGATCACAAGTTCAGTATGGAGTACCACAAGGCTCAGTGCTAGGACCGTTGCTTTTCACCCTGTACATGCTACCACTGGGAGATATTATTAGGAAGCATGGCGTTAGTTTTCATTGTTATGCTGACGATACTCAGCTCTATATTTCTTCACGCCCTGACGAAACTTACCAATTCACAAGATTAACGGAATGCATAGCTGATATAAAAAATTGGATGACTAGTAATTTCCTGCAACTTAATTCAGAAAAAAATGAATTTTTAATTATTGGACAAAAAAACTCCACAAGTAATAACCTAGAATTTTGTCTAACACTTGATGACTGCTCTGCCAAGTCCTCGTCGTCAGTTAGGAACCTGGGTGTGCTCTTTGATACCAATCTTTCATTTGAAAGCCACGTTTCTAGCATCTGTAAAACTGCATTCTACCATCTTAAAAATATATCTAAATTACGGCACATGCTTTCAATGCAAAATGCTGTACAGTTAGTACATGCGTTCATGACCTCAAGGCTAGATTATTGTAATGCTCTACTGGGTGCTTGATCTGTTCGCTTAATAAATAAACTGCAGCTGGTCCAAAACACAGCAGCTTGAGTTCTTACTAGAACCAGGAAGTATGACCATATTAGCCCGGTTCTGTCAACACTGCACTGGCTCCCTATTAAACATCGCATACGTTTTAAAATCTTGCTAATTACTTACAAAGCACTAAATGGTTTAGCTCCCCAGTACTTGAGCGAGCTCTTAACGCATTATACTCCATCACGTCTATTTCGGTCTCTAAACTCTGGCCAGTTGATAATACCTAGAATATAAAAATCAACTGCAGGCGGTCGATCCTTTTCCTATTAAGCACCTAAACTCTGGAACAGTCTTCCTAGCATTGTTAGGGAAGCAGACACACTCTGTCAGTTTAAATCTAGACTAAAAACGCATCTCTTTACTATGGCATACACATAAAACATTTTTAATTTATATCATTCAAATCAGTTAAATGATTGTTTTAGGCTGCATTAACTAGGTCAGCCGGAACCGGGAACACTTCCCATAACACCTGATGTACTCCTTACATCAAAAAAAGAATGGCATCTACACTAATGTTAGTCTCTCTGTTTATCCCGAGGTTTACTGCCGTCAGCCAGATCCGGGCCGTATCCAGGCCAGATGGTGGACCTGCACCCAGACAGGACCAACGCATCCCTGAAGTGTCTGCAGAGACCATGCCAATTAGTCTCCCCTCTGAAATTGACACAGCATCCTCATTAAATCCGTCTCCGGCGTGATGACTCCGATCCATCGAATATTTCTATTTAATAATTGTTTAATCGATACGTCATCAATAAACCTCTGATCTTTCGAATACTGAGATCTAATATGACTTGTCATCTAATATGAAGTCATCTAATATGTCTTCTGACCTGTAAGGCTGCCAGAATAATAACCATACACTGTTTGTTAATTGGCCAGGGGAGAACTGGCTCCCCGACTGAGCCTGGTTTCTCCCAAGGTTTATTTTTCTCTATTATGCCATCTGATGGTGTTTTGGTTCCTTGCCACTGTCGCCTTTGGCTTGGCTTGCTTAGTTGGGGACACAACATTTTCAACTAAATATTCAAATAAATTAAATTACTAAACTAAATTAAATATATCAACTAAATTACTGATCTGCCCACATTGACACTATATGATAATTGAAATTAGCTGGATACAGCCGATTCAAAATCTGTTGCATTATTTTCCTGTTTAACACTGTGAAGCTGCTTTGAAACAATCGGCATTGTAAAAAGCGCTTTATAAATAAAGTTGACTTGACTAAAGATGCTACACAATATACAGGGAGTGCAGAATTATTAGGCAAGTTGTATTTTTGAGGATTAATTTTATTATTGAACAACAACCATGTTCTCAATGAACACAAAAAACTCATTAATATCAAAGCTGAATATTTTTGTATCAATATTTTAAGTAGTTTTTAGTTTTAGCTATTTTAGGGGGATATCTGTGTGTGCAGGTGACTATTACTGTGCATAATTATTAGGCAACTTAACAAAAAACAAATTTATACCCATTTCAATTATTTATTTTTACCAGTGAAACCAATATAACATCTCAACATTCACAAATATACATTTCTGACATTCAAAAACCAAACAAAAACAAATCAGTGACCAATATAGCCACCTTTCTTTGCAAGGACACTCAAAAGCCTGCCATCCATGGATTTTGTCAGTGTTTTGATCCGTTCACCATCAACATTGCGTGCAGCAGCAACCACAGCCTCCCAGACACTGTTCAGAGAGGTGTACTGTTTTCCCTCCTTGTAAATCGCACATTTGATGATGGACCACAGGTTCTCAATGGGGTTCAGATCAGGTGAACAAGGAGGCCATATCATTAGATTTTCTTCTTTTATACCCTTTCTTGCCAGCCACGCTGTGGAGTACTTGGACGCGTGTGATGGAGCATTGTCCTGCATGAAAATCATGTTTTTCTTGAAGGATGCAGACTTCTTCCTGTACCACTGCCTGAAGAAGGTGTCTTCCAGAAACTGGCAGTAGGACTGGGAGTTGAGCTTGACTCCATCCTCAACCCGAAAAGGCCCCACAAGCTCATCTTTGATGATACCAGCCCAAACCAGTACTCCACCTCCACCTTGCTGGCGTCTGAGTCGGACTGGAGCTCTCTGCCCTTTACCAATCCAGCCACGGGCCCATCCATCTGGCCCATCAAGACTCACTCTCATTTCATCAGTCCATAAAACCTTAGAAAAATCAGTCTTGAGATATTTCTTGGCCCAGTCTTGACGTTTCAGCTTGTGTGTCTTGTTCAGTGGTGGTCGACTTTCTGCCTTTCTTACCTTGGCCATGTCTCTGAGTATTGCACACCTTGTGCTTTTGGGCACTCCAGTGATGTTGCAGCTCTGAAATATGGCCAAACTGGTGGCAAGTGGCATCTTGGCAGCTGCACGCTTGACTTTTCTCAGTTCACGGGCAGTTATTTTGCGCCTTGGTTTTTCCACACGCTTCTTGCGACCCTGTTGACTATTTTGAATGAAACGCTTGATTGTTCGATGATCACGCTTCAGAAGCTTGGCTATTTTAAGACTGCTGCATCCCTCTGCAATATATCTCACTATTTTTGACTTTTCTGAGCCTGTCAAGTCCTTCTTTTGACCCATTTTGCCAAAGGAAAGGAAGTTGCCTAATAATTATGCACACCTGATATAGGGTGTTGATGTCATTAGACCACACCCCTTCTCATTACAGAGATGCACATCACCTAATATGCTTAATTGGTAGTAGGCTTTCCAGCCTATACAGCTTGGAGTAAGACAACATGCATAACGAGGATGATGTGGTCAAAATACTCATTTGCCTAATAATTCTGCACTCCCTGTAGTATAGTTGTTCTTTGCTGTAAAAACGTTTTATTAAGTATAGCTATGTAACGAAGGTCCACTGGAGGCAAGCTGTAGTGAACCCAAGTGCAGCTTTTATTTGTAAATCCCAAGTGAGCAAACATAAACAATGGCTTGACGACAGACTTGGCTCTGCTTGACGACAGACTTGGCTCTGCTTGACGACAGACTTGGCTCGGCTTGACGACAGACCATCAACGGGTTACATAGAACAATACTCGGACACATGGCAAACATGAGGGCTTAAATACACATGGACTAATGACTAGACGAGGGACACCTGTGAACACTGACGAGACAATGAACCAATGACATGACACAAACACATGAGGGCATGGAACACATGACAAAACCAGGAAGTGCATGGCAGGGAACGTGGCAAACTAAGAAACAGACAGTGAACATGGCTGTGAACAAAAACTAACATGAAACCCCAAACACACTGTGACATTTCCCCCCCTCTAAGGGCGGCTCCAGACGCCCAACAAAACAAGTCTAGGAGGGTGGTCTTGGGGGTGGGACCGTGGACCATGGACCATGGAGCTTGGGAGGACCTGGACCATGGAGCATAGGCAGATCAGGATCATGGAGCTTGGGAGGACCTGGACCATGGAGCGTGGGCAGACCTGGATCATGGAGCGTGGGCAGATCAGGATCATGGAGCTTGGGAGGACCTGGACCATAGAGCATTGGCGGACTTGGATCATGGAGCATGGGCAGATCAGGATCATGGAGCTTGGGAGGACCTGGACCATGGAGCGTGGGCAGACCTGGATCATGGAGCGTGGGCAGATCAGGATCATGGAGCTTGGGAGGACCTGGACCATAGAGCATTGGCGGACTTGGATCATGGAGCATGGGCAGATCAGGATCATGGAGCTTGGGAGGACCTGGACCATGGAGCGTGGGCAGATCAGGATCATGGAGCTTGGGAGGACCTGGACCATGGAGCATAGGCAGACCTGGATCATGGAGCGTGGGCAGATCAGGATCATGGAGCTTGGGAGGACCTGGACCATGGAGCATGGGAGGACTTGGATCATGGAGTGCGGCCTTCCAGGCCTTCTCCAGGTATCCACTGCCCCCCCAAAAAATGTTCTTGGGTGGGACTATGGGGTCATGGCTTGGAACCATCTCTGGACGCTGGTCAGTGGCTGGAGCCATCTCTGGACGCTGGTCAGTGGCTGGAGCCATCTCTGGATGCTGGTCAGGGGCTGGAGCCATCTCTGGACGCTGGTCAGGGGCTGGAGCCATCTCTGGACGCTGGTCAGGGGCTGGAGCCATCTCTGGACGCTGGTCACGGGCTGGAGCCCTCTCTGGACGCTGGTCATGGGCTGGAGCCCTCTCTGGACTCTGGTCACGGGCTGGAGCCCTCTCTGGACTCTGGTCATGGGCTGGAGCCCTCTCTGGATTCTGGTCACGGGCTGGAGCCCTCTCTGGACTCTGGTCATAGGCATGACTCTGGACGTGGACAGGAGACATGGCCTGGTTCTGGATGTGGACATGAGACATTGCTTGGCTCTGGACGTGGACAGGCTGTGTCAGGGCAGGCATGACATAAACAAAATCAGGCTTGGCAGGCATGACGTGAACGAGATCAGGCGTGGCAGGCATGACGTGAACGAGATCAGGCATGGTAGGCATGACGTGGACAAAATCAGGCGTGGCAGGCATGACGTGGATGAAATCAGGCGTGGCAGGCACAGGGAGCCTTGAACTCAAGGGCTTGTTTAGTCCAAATCTAAAAATGTCTTTCAGTGCCACGTCATTAAAATCCACCAGATAACACAGTCCACAGAAGTTTTCGACGTAGTCCTCAATGGGACGGTTGCGTTGGCGAAGGCGCAGGAGGCGAGAAACTGCTGGGTTCATGGTTGAAAGGTCGAGTATTCTGTAACGTAGGTCCACTGGAGGCAAGTTGTAGTGAACCCAAGTGCAGCTTTTATTTGTAAATCCCAAGTGAGCAAACATAAACAACGACTTGACTTGACGACAGACTTGGCTTGACGACAGACTTGGCTTGACGTCAGACTTGGCTTGACGACAGACTTGGCTTGACGACAGACCATCAGCAGGTTACATAGAACAATACTCGACAAGGACACATGGCAAACATGAGGGCTTAAATACATGGACTAATGGCTAGACGAGGGACACCTGTGAACACTGACGAGACAATGAACCAATGACATGACACAAACACATGAGGGCATGGAATCACATGACAAAGGAACACATGACAAAACCAGGAAGTGCATGGCAGGGAACGTGGCAAACTAAGAAACAGACAGTGAACATGGCTGTGAACAAAAACTAACATGAAACCCCAAACACACTGTGACATTTCCCCCCCTCTAAGGGCGGCTCCAGACGCCCAACAAAACAAGTCTAGGAGGGTGGTCTTGGGGGTGGGACCGTGGACCATGGACCATGGAGCTTGGGAGGACCTGGACCATGGAGCATAGGCAGATCAGGATCATGGAGCTTGGGAGGACCTGGACCATGGAGCGTGGGCAGACCTGGATCATGGAGCGTGGGCAGATCAGGATCATGGAGCTTGGGAGGACCTGGACCATAGAGCATTGGCGGACTTGGATCATGGAGCATGGGCAGATCAGGATCATGGAGCTTGGGAGGACCTGGACCATGGAGCGTGGGCAGACCTGGATCATGGAGCGTGGGCAGATCAGGATCATGGAGCTTGGGAGGACCTGGACCATAGAGCATTGGCGGACTTGGATCATGGAGCATGGGCAGATCAGGATCATGGAGCTTGGGAGGACCTGGACCATGGAGCGTGGGCAGATCAGGATCATGGAGCTTGGGAGGACCTGGACCATGGAGCATAGGCAGACCTGGATCATGGAGCGTGGGCAGATCAGGATCATGGAGCTTGGGAGGACCTGGACCATGGAGCATGGGAGGACTTGGATCATGGAGTGCGGCCTTCCAGGCCTTCTCCAGGTATCCACTGCCCCCCCAAAAAATGTTCTTGGGTGGGACTATGGGGTCATGGCTTGGAACCATCTCTGGACGCTGGTCAGTGGCTGGAGCCATCTCTGGACGCTGGTCAGTGGCTGGAGCCATCTCTGGATGCTGGTCAGGGGCTGGAGCCATCTCTGGACGCTGGTCAGGGGCTGGAGCCATCTCTGGACGCTGGTCAGGGGCTGGAGCCATCTCTGGACGCTGGTCACGGGCTGGAGCCCTCTCTGGACGCTGGTCATGGGCTGGAGCCCTCTCTGGACTCTGGTCACGGGCTGGAGCCCTCTCTGGACTCTGGTCATGGGCTGGAGCCCTCTCTGGATTCTGGTCACGGGCTGGAGCCCTCTCTGGACTCTGGTCATAGGCATGACTCTGGACGTGGACAGGAGACATGGCCTGGTTCTGGATGTGGACATGAGACATTGCTTGGCTCTGGACGTGGACAGGCTGTGTCAGGGCAGGCATGACATAAACAAAATCAGGCTTGGCAGGCATGACGTGAACGAGATCAGGCGTGGCAGGCATGACGTGAACGAGATCAGGCATGGTAGGCATGACGTGGACAAAATCAGGCGTGGCAGGCATGACGTGGATGAAATCAGGCGTGGCAGGCACAGGGAGCCTTGAACTCAAGGGCTTGTTTAGTCCAAATCTAAAAATGTCTTTCAGTGCCACGTCATTAAAATCCACCAGATAACACAGTCCACAGAAGTTTTCGACGTAGTCCTCAATGGGACGGTTGCGTTGGCGAAGGCGCAGGAGGCGAGAAACTGCTGGGTTCATGGTTGAAAGGTCGAGTATTCTGTAACGTAGGTCCACTGGAGGCAAGTTGTAGTGAACCCAAGTGCAGCTTTTATTTGTAAATCCCAAGTGAGCAAACATAAACAACGACTTGACTTGACAACAGACTTGGCTTGACGACAGACTTGGCTTGACGTCAGACTTGGCTTGACGACAGACTTGGCTTGACGACAGACCATCAGCAGGTTACATAGAACAATACTCGACAAGGACACATGGCAAACATGAGGGCTTAAATACATGGACTAATGGCTAGACGAGGGACACCTGTGAACACTGACGAGACAATGAACCAATGACATGACACAAACACATGAGGGCATGGAATCACATGACAAAGGAACACATGACAAAACCAGGAAGTGCATTGCAGGGAACGTGGCAAACTAAGAAACATAGACAGTGAACATGGCTGTGAACAAAAACTAACATGAAACATGAACAAAACCCCACACACACTGTGACAAGCTAACAGGGGAGCTCCAATAACACACATAACATATGTCTCCAAAGTGAATTTACATAAACCATATACATCTTAAAGATGCTTACTAAATGTTTATTTAACATCTGACTGGAACATTTTCGATAAGTATTGCAGATGAGCACATCACTACATGAAATGGACATTTCGTGGAAAGAGAGCATGATTGCTTACAGAAAGGCCTTAAAAATGGCTAGATCTTCTTCTTTTAGACTCTTAGAAGAAAACAAACACAACCCTAGGTATTTATTTGATGCAGTGGCTCAATTAACAAGAAATAAAGCTTCAACCTCTGACGTTTCCAAACAGCACAGCAGTAGTGACTTTATGAACTTTATGTGCAAGATTGATAATATTAGGGAGAAAATTATAACTATGCAGCCATCTACTACAGTATCGCATCAGACAGTGCATAGGAAAAATTCCACTCATTCACTGCTATAGGAGAGGAAGAATTGTTTAAACTTGTAAAATTATCTAAATAAACAACATGTATGCTAGACCCTATACCGACTAAGCTACTAAAAGAGATGCTTCCAGAGGTCATAGATCCTCTTCTTAATATCATTAATTCATCGTTGTTATTAGAAATGTACAGAAAAGGCAGTGTCCTCACAAATATGTTCCTTTTTAGAAAGAAATTTCCAGTCAGGAGACTGCTCTCATTAGAGTTACAAATGATTTGCTCTTATCATCCGATCGTGGTTGTATCTCTCTATTAGTGTTACTCGATCTTAGTGCTGCACACAACATTCTTTTGAATAGTCTCGAAAATTATGTTGGCATTAGTGGAATTGCATTGGCATGGTTTAAATCTTTTTTATCTGACCGTCATCAGTTTGTAGCAGTAAATGAAGAGATGTCATACCGATCACAAGTTCAGTATGGAGTACTGCAAGGCTCAATACTAGGACCGTTGCTTTTCACCCTATACATGCTACCCTTGGGAGATATCATTAGGAAGCACAGCATTAGTTTTCACTGTTATGCTGTTGATACTCAGCTCTATATTTCTTCGCACCCTGACAAAACTTACCTATTCACAAGATTAACGGAATGCATAGCTGATATAAAAATTGGATGACTAGTAATTTCCTACATCTTATTTCTGAGTTTTTAATTATTGGACAAAAAACCTCTGCACGTAGTAACCTAGAATACTGTCTAACACTTGATGGCTGCTCTGTCAAATCTTCGTTGTCAGTTAGGAACCTGGGTGTGCTCTTTGATACCAATCTTTCATTTGAAAGCCACGTTTCTAGCATCTTTAAAACCGCATTCTTCCATCTTAAAAATATATCTAAACTACGACAAATGCTCTCAATGCAAAATGCTGAACAATTAGTTAATGTGTTCATGACCTCAAGGCTAGATTATTGTAATGCTCTACTGGGTGGTTGCCCTGCACGCTTAATAAATGAATTCCAGCTGGTCCAAAATGCAGCACCTAAAGTTCTTACTAGAACCAAGAAGTATGATCATATTAGCCCGGTTCTGTCAACACTGCATTGGCTCCCTATTAAACATTGTATAAATTTTTAAATCTTGCTTATTTCTTATACTTACAAATCACTAAATAGTTTAGCTCCCCAGTACTTGAGCGAGCTCTTAACGCATTATACTCCATCACGTCTATTGCGGTCTTAAAATTCTGGCCTGTTGATAATACCTAGAATATCAAAATCAACTGCAGGCGGTCGATCCTTTTCCTATTTAGCACCTATATACATAGTAATTAGTAATTTACCTATACAAAGCCATAGTAATTTCTATGTGTATGCCATAGTAAAGAGATGTGTTTTTAGTCTAGATTTAAACTGACAGAGTGTGTCTGCTTCCCGAAACAATGCTAGGAAGGCTGTTCCAGAGTTTGGGTGCTAAATAGGAAAAGGATCGACCGCCTGCAGTTGATTTTGATATTCTAGGTATTATCAACAGGCCAGAATTTTGAGACCGCAATAGACGTGAGGGAGCATAATGCGTTAAGAGCTCGCTCAAGTACTGGGGAGCTAAACTATTTAGTGATTTGTAAGTGATTTATTAGTGATTTGTAAGTATAAGTAATAAGCAAGATTTATCCATTTCTATTATTCAAATCATTTAAATTATTGTTAGGCTGCTTTAACTAGGTCAGCCAGAACTGGGAACACTTCCTATAACACTTGATGTACTCTTTTACATCATAATAAGAATGGCATCTACGCTAATGTTAGTCTCTCTGTTTATCCCGAGGTTTACACTAGTGTCTGCAGAGATTGCGTCAACTAGACTCTCCCCTGTGAAGGCCTCATTGACATGACAGCTAGTGGCACTGATCCTCAACAAGCCCATCTCCTACGTGATGACTCTGACCTTCAACCAGATGGAAATGGACAAATATTCTGAATGTTCTGATCTAATCTGACTTCTGACTTGTAATGTTACCTGAATCATAATCATACACTGTTTGTTCGTTGGCCAGAGGAGAACTGGCCCCCCGACTGAGCCTGGTTTTTCCCAAGGTTTTTTTCTCCATCCTGCCTTTGATGCGATTATCAGGTTAACTGACTCGTAACATGTGCAATATCTCATGACCTTCAGAGTGTCGAACTCGCACAGTGTACACCCACCTTAACCAACCAGTCGGGCTCATGGCTATATGACTGTTTTAATTACGATAAAATTCTCTAAAACAAGAATCATGTAAAATAACATAATCATATCAACAGTGCAATTCGCCAGAGCTAGAGAGGGAGGAACGCAAAACACAAAATCTGCCAAAAATCATGGTTGCTGAAACTTGCCAAGGCAGACTGTCAACCACTGCCAGCTGTCACCAGCCACTGACAGGTCACATGCCTGCCAGCCAGCCCCCTATTGACCATGATTGTGCTTGCTTAAGTTGCTTAAAGGATTAGTTCACTTCAAAATGAAAATTTCCTGATATTTTACTCATCCCCATCTCATCCAAGGTGTTTGTGTCTTTCTTTCAAAATTAAGTTTTTTGAGGAAAACATGCCAGGATTTTTCTCCACATAATGGACTTTGATGGCAACCAACAGGTTAAAGATCCAAATCAATGCAGTTTCAAAGGGCTTCAGAGGCTCTGCATGATCCCAGCCAAGGAATAGGGTCTTATCTAGCAAAACGATCGGTCATTTAAAAAAAACAAAAAAAACATTTATATACTTACTACTAGTATATACTAACCTAAATTGCTCATCTTGCACTGCTCTGCAACATACCACGGATTATGTAGTCAAGTTGGAAAACTCACGCCCCAAGCGAACGTGCGAAGACTAATACAAATGCTCTTTACCAAAAAAAAACTACTTCAAAATCGTCTGACATCGTTGTTTTACATTTTTTGCTAAAGGGCGTTTGTATTAGTCTTCGCATATGCACTTTGTAAACATGGGGGCGGTACTTCTGCCTACGTCTAGTGTGACCTTTCCGACGTGATTATGCAATCCGTGGTGCGCCGCGCCGCACCCTATTCCTCGGCTGGGATTGTGCAGAGCATTATGATATTGCCACAGAGAAACGATATGGTTGGAATCACTTTTAGTTGAACTTTTTTCATTTTGGGATATCGCATATATTAAAAAAAAACGCTGGATGGAAATGCCAAGATGTGCATAAATTCTAAAAATGCACCCAACTGAGTTGGATAAATGTTTTATTCTATAAGAACACATGCACATAAACTACAATGGAAACACATTTACCGAATAAATTCCTCGATGCACATCAAAAAAGACATGTGACTGGGCTCCCAAACAGCAGGCAACCGCCTCAGAAAGCAAGTTACCAAGACCGCGTTTATTGCATTTCGTCTGAGGCTCTGAGTAAGATGTTACAGTATATACAGTATATATGAACATTTTTATATACAGTGGCTTGTCCTACTGCATCAACTTCCATTTTTCTTAGTGATATTTATCACCAGTTTATCTGGAAGTGACGATTTTGTTCTCTTTGACCGACTGAATTGAAATGGAGCTTTATTTGCAAATGTTTTATGCAATATTGCAATTTGTAACTTTAAAACAAACCATAAGATATATTTTAAAATTAACTGCATGCCATTTAGCAACACAAGTCATCCAGCTTTTATAAAAAAAAAATTCAACAATGAAAACAGCAACAAAGGAAATGAAACAAAACATCAAACCATTGTTTTAGACAGCATAAATTGTTATTAATGTGTTGTATATATTACAACAAATGAAACAAATTGGACAACTTGTTCTAATGGGTCTTGTTATCTGGGTTTCAACCTCCCCTGAAAATGCACTTAAAATCATAGGTCTACTTTTTGCATGTTATCTTTCCATCTCTTTTTGAGTCTCCCTCGTCTCCTGCTTCCTCGTACAGTGTCTTGAAGGAGTCTTCGATAAGCCTGGCGATCTGGTGAAATGACCATACCGTCTCAGCTTTCTCTTCTTGATAAAAGTCATTGTATGTTCCAGTGGCTTGACTGATCATCTGCCGGTCCTCATCGTTTGTGATATGCTGGGTCAAGTCAAGTCACTTTGATATATATATATATGATATATTTGATATATTGCATGCTTGTTATTTGCATTCAGTTTGTATTGTTACTGACTGTAATTAGAAACATTAAAAAGTTATTAAAGTGTTTGAATAAAGCATCCATTTTTCTACATTCTTAAAAATGCATCTTGCTTTAGTAATGCTTATTGGGAATTCCTGAATAAAGTTCTAACATATTTTAACATATTTGGTTTGAGTTCAATAACTATAAATTTGATAAATTATCAAATTAGTTTAATTCAGCTATAAAGCAGCTCTGATGTCATCATTCAGCTCAGTTCAGATCTCATCTGATGATGTCAGTGCAATCAAATTAATAATATTGCTCAGTATTAAGTGTTCCCAACTAAGCATGCCAAAGGCAGCAGTGACAAGGAACCCAAACTATATCAGGTAATGGAATGGAGAAAAAAAAAAAAAAAACTTGGGAGGAACCAGGCTTTTTCTGGGACCAGTTCTCCTCTGGCTAAATGAACGAACATGGTGTGATTATGATTCCATGTGTGTTGAGTTGACTTGACAGCCATCGGCACAGATCCTCAGCAAAGACCACAGGAGATCTTTACAGGGGATCTGTCTCTAGGACTTTTCTAGTTGTCGAGGTTTCCGCTGAAATCCAGGGCTGCATTGTGGTCATCTCTAAGTGCAAGTCCACCATCTGGTCTTAGCATATATGCCATTCCTCTTGTGATGTAATAAGTACATCAGATGCTATGGGAAATTTTACCGGTTCCGGCTGTCCTGTAATGCAGCCTAACATTCTTTTAAAGGGTTAGTTTACCCAAAAATTATTGGCTCAAAATGTGGTACCTGTAATACAGCGGCATTAAGCTACATTAACATTTTGGCTCACCTCGGTCCTGGGCACAAGGTCATTGTATTGTGATGTTCTTCTGACCTGGCCAGTGACTTCTTTGTGGAATACTTGCACCAAGTGGTGAACAGAACATGCTGGGTGTGTTTCTGCATGTGTACCTACTTAACCATATTTTGGGGACAAATTTGTTCCCATAAACGAGCTTGTGGCGAGGGGGGGCATGGTAAAGCGAAGTAGAGACGACACGAGCGGTAAGTGCATGATGCAATATTTTTTTTAATTGGTAAAAATAATTGGTATTTATATGTAGCTGTATATAAAAAAGATAGAAGTCTATAAAAAGCCCCCATTAGATAACTAGCTAAGTTAATGCAGGTAGTTGTGAGTTTGGTCTCTAAATGAGGCAGTCTCTCTGGTAAGAGAAATGTTCACTCAGCCCCTGTGCTGATTACAACATCATCCTTTGCCACTGATTAAAGAGAGGAAAACGAAAGGTAGACCAATGTTAGGGATGGCTTGAGAGGAAAGTACCCAGATAGCATGGTGACATTGATACAATGTTGAGTTTTGATCCAAACCATCCTTTTGGTTAAGATTGACATTTCAATTTTTAAAGTGTGTTGGATCAGCATTGAAATTGATGAAAGTCAACAGCACACATGGGCGGAGAACTAACAGTGATTTGCAGGTATGTATCTCTGCATAACACTAGGGGGTATTTCCCAATCAGTGGGGCGTTTTCAAACCATGATGGGCATTTTCAACCGCGTTACCGGATTTGCTCTAATCCACTGGGGGCTTGGTTTAGGGATGGGCCTTCATGATTTTAGCAAGTCTGTTAAAAAATGGTTGAAAAACATCAATTGCAGTTTGAAATTGGCCACTGATTGGTAAACGGCCATTTTGGTTTTACATGTGTACTTCTCAGTAGTTTAACTGATGCTTCATCATTAGAGAGAAAACACAGGTGTATCCTAGAAGTCTTGATTTGAACCACCTGACATACATGACTTCTCTAGCACAGTTTCAAACACTATTGCATCTACCTTATTATTTCTCTGTTCCTTTGTTTTGCATGCTTGTTATTTGCATTCAGTTTGTATTGTTACTGACTGTAATTAGAAACATTAAAAAGTTATTAAAGTGTTTGAATAAAGCATCCATTTTTCTACATTCTTAAAAATGCATCTTGCTTTAGTAATGCTTATTGGGAATTCCTGAATAAAGTTCTAACATAATTTAACATATTTCTTGAAGTGCAAGAGACATGAACATGAGCAAGAATGTCACACTTCACACACAGCCGATGTCTTCATTCATCAGTGCTTGCAGAGCACATTGCTCATTTAGTAGGAGTGAAGGCAGATGAAGATGGACAACTGATATGCACCCTCCTGCTAATGCTGACATTGATTATACATTGAGTTGTTGTCTACAGCATAATCACCTGACCTGTTTCCACTGAAATACAATCTGATACTCTGCGTTCGGGCCAATTACCAAGCTCAGAGCCCTCCCCCCGGACAGCACGCCAAATACGTTTACCAACTTAATCTATCCGATTTATTTGTAAGTGTGAACTCGTGAAGTGATATTTAAAGAGATTAAGGTCTACATAAAGTGAATCTGCAGCTTTAAAGGGATAGTTCACCCCAAAATTAAAATTGTCATCATTTATTCACCCTCAAGTTGTTCCAAACCTGTATGAATTTCTTTCTTCTGCTGAACACAAAAGAATATTGAAGAAGAAGAGTGAAGAATGTTGGTAACCAGACAGTTGACAGTAGCCATTGACATTATTTCCTACTATGGAAATCAATGGCTACGGTCAACTGTCTGGTTACCAACATTCTTTAAAATATCTTCTTTTGTGTTCAACAGAAGAAAGACACTCATATACAGGTTTGGAACAACTTGAGAGTGAGCAAATGATGACAGAAAATTCAGAGAGGGTGACCACCTGTGCTTTAACCCCTTGCCTGTCACCCCCCATTTTGGCAAGTGAGGCATTTTGACATACCCCAAATAAAAGGGCTGCCTAACGCAAGTCTTTCTGAATATACACATAAAAAACATATAGGGTACAACGGGGCTAAAGGCTCCACAGGATAAAAGGCTCCTTTGATTTTATTTTCCTCTAAACCATTAGATGGCAAAAAAAATTGTCTCAGCACTTTCCAAAATATCCGCTTTTCAAGATGCACATGGAAATTTGTCTGATTTAAGTAGCAAATAAGAATCGCTAAAATTATTGAATATAATTTGAAACAAAGGTCTTGTTAATGTTTGTCAGTTTTGTTCAAAGTAATTAAAGCAACATTTTTTCAATAACGGAAGAGTATGTAAAAGTATGGTGTCTGGGGTAAAAGGCACCCCTGCTGTTGGGGCAAAAGGCACCATATTTAACATGATAATAAACAGCTGGCTGACTTTAACATCTGTTGACATGACATGGTTAGATTCAGATTGTAAGTATAATATATTAAGTTGGGTGTCCACCTAAGAGATAATCACCATATTTATAATGAAACCATCATATTTAAAAATGTGACATTAATCATATTATATAATAAAATATAATTTATTGTTACTAGTGTAAATCTATATTAAATTGTTATGGGATCTCCTTCAATGCTTTCAGAATCTTTACTTTTTTAAATTATTTTGTTTCTATATTTTTCAGATATATTTCTATATTAACATATTTTAATGACAGCATATTTATTGATCAAAATTTTTTTATTTTATTCATCAAAATAAACAGAAAATAGTTCAAACTTTGCTAAAGTGATTGTTTTGAACAAGTATTAACTTAGACATTATTAAAAACACATTATTTTAACGAAAGTATTTGTATCAATACTGTGTGCCTTTTGCCCCATGTTGGTGAGCCTTTTACCCCATGTGTGGGGTAAAAAGCCCCCCTTGACACCCTATACATTTTTAAGATTTTTAAATAAAATAAACCACTTTTATGATTTATTTTCACACAAAATCTGTTGCTCAATAAATGTTCAATACAAACATATATATTTTTCTGTATATCATACACTATAGGAGTAGTGAAAAGCACATTTTTCTTAAGGTGTGCCTTTTGCCCCATTGTACCCTATCTAGAAAGCCAACGCTTAAGAGTTTACAATTCAAGACTCAGAATTACCCAGACTGTTATTAATATGGAGATATATAGCCTCAAACATTTAAACAAAAATAAAAAATACTAATAATATATTTTTTAAATAAAAATATTATGTGAATGTAGTATAACAACTTATAACGACAACTAAAGTGAAGCCACAAGTGTGGTCATGCTTCATTTCAAAGGATGAAATCTCTAAAATTATGCATTTTATGAAGCATATTGTATGGCATGTCATGTAAATTTTTAGCGAATACTAAGATAAGATGCTATCATTATGTTATTGGCCTGTAAAACACATACTTGCAGTCTACTAACTAGTCTTTCAACTGCTTAATTCATACTCTATTGTTTTCACTCAATAAACGTTTCACACCTCTGTCATGAATGACTTAATCCTCATTATTCTTTTATATCAATTCTTTTGTTTGTATTATATCCATTGTAGCCTATTCAGGCATTCTGAATTGGCCATCAACCCCACATTCTTCCCACTTTACATTAAAACCTACTATCTGAAGTCTTTCTAGCAAACAGACAAACAAAAAAAGCATGCTTTTGGTACCTTATGTGAAATAAAATATAGCTCCTGGCGTGACAGGTGCATTAGAGCTACGGTTAGCATACATAACATAAAATTAAATATTAATATTACACTTTAACCAAACTCCCTTTAAACAGACAGTGAGTGTTTGTATTTACTTCTGATCGCGATATAATGTGGGTTTCAGTGATGTTCAATGATGTTAAAATGTTATATTTAGCAATTTAGATGGAGCTAATCGCTACACCTGCTTAGCATGTTAGTGGAAACATTCTTTATTCATATGAAAATACACCAAATCGCATGCAAAACACACAAACCATATGCCATCGTAATCGTGCGTTTATTAGCTTCGTTTTCACGTGTTGATAATGTTTACAACAGAGAGATGAGAATGAGGAAGTGCACTGAACAGCGTGACCAGATGGAGCAGGATTGTTGTCACGTTGAGTCACGTAAGATGATTGACACCTGTACAGCGTTGATAAACAGTGTTGATAGCACTTTGGGCACACAGGAAGTGCTCACGGAGAGCGCTTGTATGTCACCAACACGCTTAACTGATGCCAGTGCTAACAGTAGGGCAGTTTTTAGCGTGAGTGACTTGAATTCGGCCGTCTGTAACGGTTCGAATGGAGGCTCTTTCAGTGCCCGTAAGACCAGTGAAAGGTCCCAGGAGGGCACCGTAGGGGGCAGAGGGAAGTTAAGCCTTCTGGCTCCTATTAGGAAAAAAAAGCGCTTTGTCTGACTAGGACGCTGACGCTGTTCGGGCAGTGGGCGGGGCTGTGAGAGCGCGGGGGCTGGCTTTTGCTGCTGCTGCGGCACTCTAGGGCAACTCGAGGAGACAGAGCTGGAACGCTTTGGCAGAAAGCCTTTTGTGCCGTGGTGAAACGCTCCATGAATCCATCCACCACCGGGCCCGTTGGGCATGATCGGAGCATCCAGGAAGGCGGTCTTGTCGGCTTCCTTGATCTCCGTCAGATTCAGCCATAAGTGCCGTTCTAACACCACTAGGCTGGCCATGGACCTGCCTATGGCTTGGGCGGTGGCTTTTGTGGCGCGAAGGGCCAGGTCTGTGGTGCTTTTGAGATCGCGAAAAGCTTCCTGATCTGGTCCAGTCTCATCCATAGCGCAGAGGAGTTTGGCCTGGAATACCTGCAGGACCGCCATCGAGTGGAGGGCGGAGCCTGCTTGGCCGGCAGAAGTGTAGAATTTGTGAATTGAATCTGTCCTCCTTCGTCTTCCTGCCTGCGCTAATCCTGACAGGTATATACTTAAAAAGGTTTCCCCAAAACTTTGAAATTATCAGAAATTTGTTGACGAACCTCTCAAGTATGTACGTTAACTGTTCTGTGGAAAGCAGATTGTTTAGCTTCACTCGGGGCTTAGGTATTGGCTGATGTTTTGAGTATGTGCAGTTCCCTGTATCCCAGTTAAATGGCAGTTTATATGAATGCTGTGTACCCGTGACTGTGAAGGGATAATAGAGCACATTGTCCTTTTCCAGTAATTGTCATCGTGCATGTAGTTATGAGCTGGAAATTCTAGCAGGTGATGCATACATTTTAGTAATTGTTTTGTTTTTCTTTGTTTGTATTGCTGCCACCCTGCCGACTACGCCAGATTGTGATGGAGTGGTACAGGTTTCAGACACAAGGAATTTCGACTACGGCACCCTGGGAATTTCACCCAGGGAAATATGAATGATACAAAAGATTGTTATTAGGTTACACAGGTTTGACTCTCTTAAGAAGTTAGGCAGAAACGTGGGTATCATATAAAAAGTAAACTATTTTATTAATACAAAATTTAATTTAAAGAATGAAAAATCACATTAAAATAGCATCCGTTGTACAAGGCAGCGTCTGACGGCTTGTTAGAGGTGCATGGCTGACAACGGTTTCGAACACACAAAAATAACACAAGACACATACACAACACTTTACATAACTAATATTTGCACAACTCGCAAAAACACAAGACAAACTACACAAACTTACAGAGCTGAGGTTCACCACAGGAGGAGTGATCACAAAGCTAGTTATCCAAAAGCACACTTTCACACACCACCGTGCACTCCAATCACACAACCAAAACACTTCAAAAGTGTCACACGGCAAACATTGGAGGAGCACCACCATCACAAGAGATCCTTCACCCATGGGACCTCAACTCCTGAAAGTAAATCAAAGATAAATAAACAAACAAACAACTTCAACATTTTTTAAAAACAGATTTACAACAATTTACAACAACAAATTTCTCTTGCTTGGTTTCTCCTCCTCTTGTTCCTCTTCTTATTCGTTCTTGCCACAGATGAATCTTAAGAAGGAATCCTATGTCTCTAGCTATTCTGTAGCTATATTATGTATTTAAAAATATAGTGCATGCAGAAATGCATGCATCCTCACCGTTTACTCATCTTTTACGCTCATGCCATCCGAGATGTATACGACTTTCTTTCTTCAGATGAACACAGAAAAATAAATAATCTCTGATAATCAAAACTCATTTGGGTTCCTAAAATTTAAAGCATCAAACAGCACATACAGCAATAATTACAGTAATCCATACAACCCCAATGGATGAATCAATGTCTTCTGAAGTGAAACGATAAGTGTTTGTAAGAAAAATACCAATATTTAAAAAAAAAAATTAAACGGTAAACCATCGCTTCTGACCAGCAGTCATCTGTGTGAATGAGAGGGTTGAGTTCACGCTTGACGTAACTTGAAGCTGACAGGTCACACGGATGTCGGATGCCGTCTGTTTTTATTTTCTTTTTTACACTATAATTACTGAAAGTTATGCTGTAAATTCGCTTTAGTTACACAGGCTGTAATCTAAAGCGTTACCCAAACTTTTGTGTCATTCATATTTCCCTGGGTGAAATTCCCAGGGTGGCGTAGTCGAAATTCCTTGTGTCTGAAACCTGTACCACTCAGCCAGACTAATTATCAGTATACTTTAAGTGTGTTAATGATTAGTTAACTTAAAGTGTGCTATTTTGGAACAACTAATTTTGTACTAAGTATATTTTAATTGTAATTAAGTTGTATTAAAGCATAACTTTAAGTGTATTTAGCGTACTTTTATCTGCTAAATTGGAACACCTTCAAGTATACTTAGTACACTTTAGGTGTTACATGCTTGATTAGTGATATTAAAGTATACTTTTTTGTGTTATAAATACATTTCAAATTAATTACGAGTGTCTTTAGAATATATTTTTTTACAGGTAATAATATACTTTATGCTCAGTACCTTTGGCTTATTCCAAATTCTACAAATTACACTTTGTAGTCAGTAACAATATACTTTGTTATTACTGTGCTGTAACTACATTTTAATGAATTACTTACATTGGAGACAATTTCCAATGGGCCATTAAAATAAATAAAATGTAACGTCACTAATGAAGAGTCCAACAGTTTTTATTTAAACTTCACATGGTTTCAGCAAAACTGGACAAAATGAACTTACCATGTATTTCATTAAAAGAACACTGAAAGATAAAAAAACAAAAAAAAACATTATTGGACCAATGCCATACTGATCCTCTACACACAAATACAAATGACACATTATATTCCATTTTCTGATGAGCTGAATTTCTGACATGTGTCTGATGGCCGCTTACCCATCAGAGGCAGTTGACTGCAGAAACTTGTGAAGAACAGCATCTGTTAACACAATATATAAAAGATGTTCAGACAGCATGTTCATACAACTTTTTATTCATGTTTTCATTCGTCTAAATTCTGTATTGAACCAATACTATTTTTGATCAGTAAATGAGGATTAGCAGTTAAGAACAGTATCAGTACGGTATGTACACTCACCTAAAGGATTATTAGGAACACCATACTAATACTGTGTTTGACCCCCTTTCGCCTTCAGAACTGCCTTAATTCTACGTGGCATTGATTCAACAAGGTGCTGAAAGCATTCTTTAGAAATGTTGGCCCTCAAGGTTGTGTGTGTTGTGGCTTCACAAATGCTTTGCTGCATACCTCGGTTGTAACGAGTGGTTATTTCAGTCAAAGTTGCTCTTCTATCAGCTTGAATCAGTCTGCCCATTCTCCTCTGACCTCTAGCATCAACAAGGCATTTTCGCCCACAGGACTGCCGCATACTGGATGTTTTTCTCTTTTCACACCATTCTTTGTAAACTTTAGAAATGGTTGTGCGTGAAAATCCCAGTAACTGAGCAGATTGTGAAATACTCAGACCGGCCCGTCTGGCACCAACAACCATGCCACGCTCAAAATTGCTTAAATCACCTTTCTTTCCCATTCTGACATTCAGTTTGGAGTTCAGGAGATTGTCTTGACCAGGACCACACCCCTAAATGCATTGAAGCAACTGCCATGTGATTGGTTGATTAGATAATTGCATTAATGAGAAATTGAACAGGTGTTCCTAATAATCCTTTAGGTGAGTGTATATGTCAATATTGTTTCCAGTACATAGTCAAACATATACAGTATACGACTCTTTATGAATTAATATTGTACAGAAGACGGGCGATTTGACCAATCAGATGAACGGGGCGTTTTAGTGCTGTATGTCAAGTCACCTTTATTTAAATAGCACTTTTGACAATGGAGATTCACAGTGGTAACAGGAAAATAATGCAACAGAATTTGATTCGGCTGTACAGCCACTCTGGAGAAAACGGTGATGTCATCCAGCTCAGTTCTATTATCTTTGCACAGAAACTTTCTGTGTGTACAGAAAACCGGACTGAACTGAGCTCTTTCGCGTCATCATGCTTTTTCAGATTCATCCATATGCTCTTCTCTTTCTCCCAGACAATTACATTTTTGAACATTTCATGAGACATGCATCAAGTATATGCCAACTAAACTAATCTTTAATCTTTTTAGAAAACTGAAACATACTTTCTAAGTATGGCTATGGGTGCAAAAACTGCGCAGAGGAACCGTCTTCAAATTTGCTATAAACTGATCAGTGTTCAATAAAGGCTGGGAAATCATTGAACTTCACGTGACCCTACAAGAGTGATTCCTGATAGGCTTTCTGCAAAAACCCAAACACCTTTTAAAGAAGAAAAAAAATAAACCGACTTTCAAAGCTGCTACAGAAACAGGTAGTGGAGTAAAAAGTAAGATATTTGTCTTTCAAATGTAGTGAAGTTAAAGTCAAAAGTTTCCAGAAAAAATAATACTCAAGTAAAGTACAGATACTCAAAAAGTGTACTTAAGTACAGTACTCAAGTAAATTTACTTAGTTACTGTCCACCTCTGCCATCTGATCTGGATACGGCCTGGATCCGGCCGACTACTGTAGATGGAATTCTTCTTATGATGTAAACGAGTACATCGGGTGTTATGTACCTGTCACTTCTTCTTCAGCAGGTCTACCGTCAGGAACAGAACTGTCTCAACGTTGTTGCAAAAAAAAAAAAAAAAAAAAAAAATTGTAATTTGTTTGCACAAAATCAACATTTATTTTGGGTAAATTCAAAGTATCACATTAAGACAATGTGTTGTTGTTTTATCTTAAAATGTTTCATGCACATAATAATTTTCATGACAATATTTCATGATAATTTTCATGACAATATTTGCAAATATATTAAAACAATTTTTCTAAATTGCTTAAATGTCAAAATTAGTACAATAATAAATACATCATGACAATATCTTTATAGAAAAATCATAATACTGAATATGTTATTGCATTATTACTAATATTTTTTGTGTTGTCTGCACTAGCTCCCTCCAAATGTATAAATCGATGTGAATATCTGTCTGCTAAATTACTACTGTAACTTTACAATAGATAATAATGATGCCATTTAGCATAGTTTTTTTGAATGACGATAGTAATGGAGTGCTACTGCTAACATTTGCTTGCAGTTTAATACTTAGCAAAGTATTAAACTTAGCAAAACCACAGTAGCCTTTTACAGGTGAAACTGACCTGCATTTGAAGCCCTAAAGAGGTCAGTAATTTCTTTGAGAGCTTTCCCTCAATGCTCCCCCTGGCCACTTCCTCGAGTCCGTCGCACTTATTACTACTCGAAACGGTTTCGCGGACGCGCAGAGCTCATGCGAGCTGAATTGTGGTGTTGCCAGTCAAGACCGTTTCATGATTTATGAATGCCGAATTCAGGAAAGATCACTTTAGTGCATTGGGGCAATTATACATAATTAAAAAGGCAATAATTGCTAGGTGCTCCCGGTGCTCCCGATGGCCAGTCCGGGCCTGCTAGGAAGACTGTTCCAGAGTTTAGGTGCTAAATAGGAAAAGCATCGACCGCCAGCATTTGATTTTGATACATGTGCCATAAACCACTAACATTACCACAAACAAAAAAGGAGATATCAAACCGAAACCTGCTAAACCTTGTTAAAGCAAAACAAAACATTGACAGTTTTCATTTGTGAGTTTGAAAAAATAATAATTGGTAGGCTACAACTTACCTCCAAATAGCAGGACCTTGTCTCTGGTTCTTTTCAGGATCACGTAGGCCATTTATTCCGATCCAGTTATCATCGCCATCAAGGTCAGGCTGCGATGTCACTTGATTGAACTCGTCCGAATTCCCAAGAATGAGTCATGTACATTCCACTTTCAATGTTTTATTAAATAAATAATGTATAATGACATTGTGCTTTACCTGCAAACCTCCCAGCCAGTGAGCAAGGGCAGCTCTGCCTCTGATTGTCTGCAGGCAGTGAGCAACAAAATCTGATTCGTCACAGACCAAGTTGAAGAGACATTCGAATTCCATTTGAAGACTCAACTACTCAACTCATATTTTCTTGCATGTACCTGTATTTTAAGTGTGCTGTTGGTTTATTATAGATTTGTGTGTACGATTGTAGCATGATTCTTCTCTGCCAGTGTAAACTTATTAAACATATTTACACTTAAATCACAACTACAGTAGCCAACTGTACACTGCATATAAAAATGGGCTTTTAAAACATTAGTCATACATTTTAACACTTTCTGAAAGTAATATGCAATAAGCATAAATAAGTCAACTTAAAAATTATACTCAAATGTATCTTTAAATATACAACTTCAGGATATTAAATAGTTTTTTATATATTTTCAATGCATTGTTACAATGACAATTTTGAGCATATAGCATACAGAGTAATGTTCAAATAAGTACATTTAAAAAAAAAAAAATCATTTTAAGTATATTTTTCTAAAATACAATTATTTTAAAGTGTGTTAAATATATTTAAATATATGTATGTATAATTTTTTGTTAGTATATTTGCAATAAAAAATTATATAAATATTAATACAATAAAGTATACTTTTTCCCCCAGGGTGATTCAACAATATTACCATTTTTGTTAATTTCAATATTGATTCAACATCAGTGATGCAGAATCCATCATAGTGTAATGTTGATTCAATAGCATTACCATTGTTTTTTTGTTCACCATTAAATGTGGGTGCAAACGTGATATTGAACTAACAACAGTTCATAATGTTGATTCATGTGACGTCAGTGTCTCTAAAAAATTTATTTATTTTTTTACCATGCAAGTATCCAAGCTGATGTGTAAAGACTATAAATTGACATTGCAGGCACTAAATACAGAGAAAAATACTCAACCATTTCCTGCTGTTCTTCCCTGAATAAGACTTCAAAGATGTTGTAGGCTATTCTAAGTCTTTCTGAGTGATTAACTGAAAAAGCTACCACCTGTATATCATGACTTTCTCTGTATTCCATGACAGAAGGAGCTAATGTTTCAAACTTTCAAACACCAGACTCCCCTATTTTAACTGTACATGCATACAATAGTAGACTACTGTTTATTAATTTCTCTGTATTTTCCATATTATTTTATTTATATATAGGCTATATCATTTTTATGTAATCGTTTGCTCGTTTAAAAAAAAAAATTGTCAAACAGATTAATTTGATATTGCCTGTTATTGTTTTACAAGTAAGAGTTAAAAGTTAGAAGATAAAGAGTTTTAATTTCTAAGTCATGGGACCATGTTGTCATTAATTGTCAATTGACTTTCATGGTAGTAACACACTGAGTAAGATTAAGATTATTCAATTAAGATTATTAAATAAACACATTGTTTATTTTTATCATGATTTCGTCTCCTTCCTTCTGATATTTCCTCTGCTGACTACGCTGACTCGTGGGCTGGTGAGACAGTGAGTTAACATAAGCTGTTGATGTTTTTGGATATCAAAATGAACTTTTCTGATCTTCTGCAGAGAGAGAGGTCATGTCAACTCAACACTGGATCTAACATGCATTTTCACTGTCTCTCATGTTCTCATCTTGTAAACATTATCATTGAATACTGTGCTAGGGGCATAAAGTGGTTTGCAGCATAGGGTTAGAATGCATTATAATCGTCCCAAATCCGTTACACTATTTTTTTTTTTTTTTTTTTAAATGAGCAAACGATATAGTCTTTACACATCAGCTTGGATACTTACATGGTAAAAAAAAAAAACATAATTTCAGGTCGTCACGTGGGTCACCCGCTCAGTAAGACGCTCAAAGTACAAGACATTCGGATAGACGTTCAGTTTGACGTTCAATCGGTCGGTCGGTCATTAATTTTGGCACGGAGAGTGCGCCATACTTTGTGATTCCCATAATCGCGGTGGCGACGTTATAGTGGTACGTTGCTGGAACGTGACGAGCACGTCTCAACGACCAAACTGGCATGTTGTGAGGACATAACCTTAAAGGACCATATTAGTTGCAGCGACGTGCCAAATAACGTTCCAGGGACGTAACTTTGTGATTCCTGTATTTGTCGTAGTGACATTATTATGATATGTCGCTGAAACGTGGCAAGTACGTCCTAACCACCAAAATACCACGTCCACCTTTATTTGAATATACTTCTCACCTTTAGTCCGGTGAATGAAGATGTGCTTGGTCCAACCTTGAAATCCAAATAGAACTGATAAATTCAAACATTTAATTCTTTGATGTAAAACTTTATAAATAAATTTGTTTTGTTTTTAGTTGATACATTTAGGGATTTGTATGTACTTGTATATAATAAAAAACAATACAAACCCCTATTAAATTCTAATAGAAAATGGTCCAAAACCACACTGCATTCATTTATTAATCCGCATTTATTTAGTGTTACTTTGTACAACTATTAAGCCAGCACATTTTAAACCGTGTAAAGTGTTAACAAATTATGAGTACAAAAATGTAACACATCAATTCATTAATCAAACAAACAACATAATCAATGAACAATGTAACCAATTATTAAAATATTGAATTGTCTTATTATTAGGGATTATTAGTTCAATAATGATTTTATCACTGATACTTATCAATACTCTTATTGATACTACTCTATAATTTAGCACAAAAAAGACATGAAAAAATATTAATCTGTTTCTTTATTATTACTTTTATTTGCAGAAATTTCCTGCGTGTCCTGTAAGGCACCTGCTACAAATGTCTGGTGGTGATGTGTTTTATTGCTTCACTACCTGTAGCTAAACCTGAACAATGTGACAATTACCAAAGATATATAGTCCTTGAGCTTCTCTGAAGCTAACAAATAAAGAAAATAATGTTCATAAAGAGATATGTAAATAACACAATATAGATTCCTAGCATCTCTCAACAGTTTTTTTGTTCAAGAAAATGAGCATGATGACTTTCTCAGGAAGAATCTGAGTCGTCTCATTCCTGACTGTGTCCTAGCTGTGGAAAACACTCTTTTGGACAGTGTTGAGGAGGCAGAGGGAGATGATGGAGAGCTGTGAGAGAGGAGGAAGAGTGTCTTTCTTACCCCACCAGCGAAGGACAGGGTCTTCTGAGGCAAGGATAGGAGGATGGTCTCTATATATTCACTTTGGATTTTTGCAAACTGGAAGCTGCAAAAAAAACAAAAAAGCAATGTGCCATACTGTTGTAGTCAGGTTTATTGCTTTTTGTTAGAAAGGTGTAAGAAAATAATTTTTTAACTTGCGTGTTCCTCCACCTCTTCATCCTCTTCCTTGACAATAATGATAATAATAATAATAATTAAAAAGTTATCAAGGCTACATAACTTTTTAATTATTATTATTATTATTATTATTATTATTATTTACAAATCACACCCTTTATGCTTTAAGCACAATGCACGGGTGTTATATTCCCTATACAGCATGAAGTTCATTATGTCAAATGTCAAAAGAACAGGTGAGAAAAATACAAGAAAACCAAGAAAACATTTTTGTATCCATCCCATCCCAGTCTTTGAAATCACTTATATTATCTCTTTCTTTCTTATTATTATTAGGCTATTGTTATTATCATCGTCATACTGGCTAAAATAAAATTAAATAGACTATATGAAATATAGAGTTAAATTCCTGTAAAGTAAACCCGTACACTCAGTGCGCCTATCAAACTTGGCGTTGGTATAATATGCATGGTAGGCATAAAGATACACATAAATTAGCCTAACGGGCTAACTGTAAACTGACAGTATCGAAACTAAAAGTTATATCTCCTCAAAAATATGAGGGCACGCGACAGGTGCTGTTTGAAAGTGGATGATGCATCTGGGTATGTTTAATGCATGGCGTGTGTTTCACCAGCTCTGTTTCCATGGGCACATTTGATTTATCTAATTCTGGATATTTTCAGTTGATAACTTAGCCTAAGACGTGTGATTAATAATAAGACCACACCAAGAAAAACCCATTATACTCAGTGATGCTGTGACTGTCCACATGTGAAGTGACGAGACAAAATGTTCTACTGTAACCGATGCCTCGTTCTATTTTGTATCTTTGAAATATGCGTTGTATTTTAAGCGTTTGTCACATGTTGTGCATGTACAAATAGGAAATATGAATGTGAAGTGAATTTGTGGTCTCGTTTCAAATGCATCGATCAATATACTTCACTGTAGCCTACTCTACAACTCTGCGCCGCTCCAGTGTTTGAAATAGACTCCCCTTTTAGCTGAGGATGGTGTTAAGTGGCGCCAAATTAAATAGAAATTAATCAATCAAAAACAAACTTTTTTTGTTAACACTTTAGATTGCAGCCCGGGAAGTACTGTGTAAGTAAAATGAATTTACAGCGTCACTTTCTGTAATTATAATGTAACTATAAAGTGCATACGTGTAGGTATAAGGGAACAATATGTAATATTTGGGGAATAAAGGGGGAACTACCAGGAAAATTAAGAAATTATTTATACTGTAAGTATTCTTTAATTAAGGGGTAATTATCCTTGTTGTTACAGGGTAAGTATGAATCTGCGGGCTGTAAATTAAAGTGGTGTTTGTTCCCCTCTTGTTTCATGTAGTTACAGGGTAAGTGCAATAAAAACACATACGAAATCTGATATCACTCGGAAATCTTTATTTGAAAAACAACTTTCAAAACAGATTTACAACAATTCTTATTCATTTATTCATTTAACTTTTATTACGTTTTGGGTAATGCTTTAGATTACAGCCCGGAAAGTACTGCATAAGTAAATTGAAATTACAGCGCAACTTTCGAAAATTATTGTGTACCTATAAAGTACATAGGTGTAGGTATAAGGGAACAATATGAAAAGTTTGGGGAATAAAGGGGTAACAACCAGGAAAATTAACAATTACTTAAAATTAAGCGGTACTTATACTATTATGATAAGCAACAATCTTGCGTTAAATTTAGCGAGGACATACATTTCGTAGCTTTTTGTAACAATAGTGTAGATATACAATACATAAAGGCTTTTTTTAAATTACAGGGTTTATAGTGCATTTATACAGTAATTTGTTTTGAGAGCAAATGTGCAGCTGTTGTAGTTTGGGCTTTCGTGTTTCAAGTCAAGTAAAACTAAAACTTTTTTTTTTAAATACTGGGGACAATTACTCTTGTTCCATGTAGTTACAGGGTAAGTGTGAATCTGGGGGCTATAAATTAATGTGGTGCTTGTTACACCTGTTTCATGAAGTTACAGGGTAAGTACAATAAAAACACGTACATAATCTGATATTGTCACGGGTGTGTGCAGGCAGGAAAACAAAGTCAGAATGAATTAGTTTAATTACATTTACTCTCAAAGCAGGCTGTTACGTACTGCTCCGAGAGACACAGGTAGAGGATCCAAACGCAGCTTTAATGAAGGGTAATCCACAATCGTAGTCAGAGAAAAGGCAAAAGGTCATACACAGGTAGGCAGTCCAATCAGGCAAACAAAACAAGGGAAAGAGGCAAAAGGGTAATCCGTGACACAGGCAAGAATTCCAACAAAACCGAGAGACATGAAACCAGGGATAACGCTCAGAAATGCAGTGTGAGACAAGACAAGACTTAGCCAAGAATGACAGGGTGAACAGGCTAGATATAGGCAGAGGTAATGAGGTAAATGAGACACAGGTGTAAACAGTGAGTGCTGATGAGTCCGGGCAAAGGATTATGGTTGATGTAGTCTATGATGGAATGACAGTCCGGGTTGGAGTGCTCTCTGGTGGTGATCAGGGTCACTCACACTGGTGAATCGTTACACAGGCAAACAGGCAATAGCACAAGTCAAGTCAAGTCAAGTCACCTTCATTTATATAGCGCTTTTCACAACACATATTGCTTCAAAGCAGCTTTATAGTGATAATAGAAAATTAATTTAGTTTTTGAAGAAAAGTTTTTGATCAATTTCTGTTGTAAAAAGTTATTTAATTTGGTGCCATTTAAATAACACCAACTTCAATTAAAACAGAAAACCCCCAATGCATTTCAGATCCCATCCACACGGCAACAACATTTGTTGGCCCAAAAACGCAAACCATGAAATAGGTTTGAAATAGTTTTGAAACTATACCATCACCATCCCCGCGCAAACCCCTAAAAAGGTGTGTACGCAAGCATTACGTGTTCAGCCTATAGGCAAGCGTGTTTGAATACGTATGTGTGCATATGTGTTTTTATCTGTATAGAGGGGAAGGGAACGAGGCCTTCACAGGGGAGAGTCTAGTTGACACAATCTCTGCTGACACTTCAGGGATGTGTTGGTCGTGTCTAGGAGCAAGTCCACCATCTGATCTGGATCCGGCTCACTACAGTCAACCTTGGGATAAACAGAGAGACTAACATTAGCGTAGATGCCATTCTTTTTATGATGTAACGAGTACATCAGGTGTTATGGGAAGTTAATGACCTAGTTAATGCAGCCTAAAACAATCATTTAGCTGATTTGAATAATAGAAATTGATAATGTTCTATGTGTATGCCACACATCTAACATAACGGTGACCGGACAAGGAGTGCAGGAGAAGGAACAATTTAAATAGTGAACACAAACGAGATGATTAAACAGACACAGCTGAACTAAAGGAACTCATAATGACGGTAACCAGGGAGACAGACGAGTGGCGGGAAACTGAACAAAGAAAAATTTGATAAATGAAAACAAACTGAAAGTTCATGAACAAAACAGAATGGTGACATAACGCCCCCTCCGACAAGGCGCAGCCTATGACACAATGGGAGGGATGGAGGGGGTTCTGGAGGGGGACGAGGAGATGGCGAAACGATGCAGGGAGGCAGAAGAGAAGGGATGGTGACAGGATGTGGCGAAGGGATGGTGATGGCAGGACGACTGGATACAGGTGTGGTGAAGACAGGATGATGAGACACAGGGCTGGTGATGATGGGAGGACGATCCCCTGGCGTCAATGATGGTTGGCCGATGGCACAGACCCAGAGTTCCCCAGTGCCGACAGCACACGGTGGAGTCGAGGATGGGAGGAGCCGAGATAGTGTGGCAGTGACTGACGGCATCTGGGGGACGACCGATGGAGACTCGGCAGATGGATCCATAGGCGCAGACGGAGAGCCGATGGACTCTAGCGACATCGCTGGCTCTGGAGATCTCAGCGATGCCGCGGATGGGGACAACCTCCCATTTTTTTAAACTGGGAGGGCAGCGTAAATAACCCATTGAGAACAAAGCATGCATCAATGACAACAGAATGACATTGATTAAGTTAAACACAGTTTAAAGAGGAGCTGGAGTGGAGGTGGGTTGCAAATGTCGAAGATGGAGCCAGAGTACCTGAGGGCTGAGGGGAAGTCGGTGTGACGGAGGACAGAGGTGACACTGAGGGGAAGGAGGAACCCGCTGCAGCCGTAGGGGTGGAGGGCCGGAGCTCAGAGAAACTCGTGTGAGAAGTCCTGCAGATGCCGGATGCCGTACATTTTTATTATAATTTTTTTTAAATTATGCTCACAACAAAATACAAATAATGACATAATAACAATAAGAAACAAACAAGATAGGAGGACAGAGAAGCCAGTTCTGACTGATGCGAGAACATCATGAAATCTTGAAACTTCACCTTTAAATGCAACCAAGCTTGCCAAGTCCTGCAAAGTGAAGGCAAAGTGCCTCGATCGCCCCCAGGTGGCTGGAAGCATTATAGGTCATGAAATGTAATGGGACGTGAGACAAACTAAAAAATCAAATTACACTTAAATTTTTTTTTTCCAAAGAAATTGTTGTTCGTTCTTAAAATAAGTTTGGTTTTGAGATAGGACGTGGTCTGTGTTGGAGGAAATGTGGGAAACAGTTAGCGGATCATTTTCATGTATTCTGGAGCTGCCCGGCCATTCAGTCATATTGGCAGGAGGTAATACAAGTAATACATATCATTTTCGGTGAGGGAATTGATTGCTCTTTTTCCACAATTTATCTGGCATATTTAGCAGCTCATTTGATGAAGAAAGATAAATATCTTTTAAAGATATTATTAGCAGCCAGCAAGAAATCTGTAACAAGAAAGTGGCTACAATTAGAACCTCCGACAAAGACTGGACATTGTGGCTGGACATTGTGACCAGTGTCCAAAATATGGAGAGGATGACGTTTGCATTAAACTTAAGGATGGATAAATACTTGCAGTATTGGGAAAAATGGATTGTGTTTATGACTCTATGACATGATTGTTGTCTGCTGTATCATCTGAGAGATCTGCAGATCGCGCATCATGTTTGTTTTCTTTATTTTGCAAAAAGCACAATTTTTTTTTTTTATTGTGAGAGTACACAAATAAAAGTAGAAAATTAACAGATTATAATGATGTATAACACTTGACTGCATGACCAAAATTTGTATTTTGAGTCTCTTTTGCACTGATAAGAAAAAGAGCGAGTTGGTCGTGCCTGCGCAACTGCCGACCTCTAGGGGTTAATTATCTGTGTCAGATTTCTTTGATTAGTTTGCCTGTGTATTTAAGCCTGTGTTTAGTCCTGTCCTGTGGTCAGTTATCGTTGCGTTAAGCTGGTTGTTCTGTGTTCCAGAGTTCTTTTTTGTTAATGAAACCTGTAAACTGCTGCCAATAGATCCTGTCTCATCCTTGCTGCAACCTGTGTGTGACAATCAGATTGTGTGTATGTATTTTTATTATAGACTTACCCTTTAACTTAATGAAACAAGAGGGTAACAAACACCACATTGATTCAGTCAGGTCCACTTAAGTCAAAAACACCATAGACAAACTATTAGTCAACTTTTTTATTGGCATATTTAGCAAAATTTACATTTGGCGATATGGCTCTGTTCTAAATTCCCCATCCTTTTCATGAGCTCCATGTAAAGCCAAGACAGGGAACAGCAGCAGCTTCTGGGGACAACCTCCCTGGGAGGGCAGCGTAAATCCCCCAACAGACCATACCAGGCAATCCTCCCTGGTTCTTCCTGCTAATTGAAAAGACAGCAGAGGATCCAAAAGAGCGTTTCAGGAAGCCAATCTAACTGAATTGAACTGTAAAAAGCCAATCGATTTATGTGAGCTAGCATGAGGAATGTAGCTAGAGCTAATGATAGAAGTAAATAAATAGTAAATAGTAAATAGGCGATATGGCTCCCCAGCAAACATGCTCCTTTGGGGCCCGTATGGGGCCATTGCGGGCAGCCCAACGTTGGGCCCAGATACCGGCGTGAAATGGCCAGAGTTGAGAACTCCTGAAAAATTAATACATTTTAATTTGTATAGATTTATGCAATATTTGATTAATTTCTCTCTTTTTCTCCTTTGTGGTTGTCATTGATGCACACTATGGGGCCCAGGTGGGGCACTCGTGGGACAGCCCAAAGTGTGGGCTGACTGGGGGCTGGCCCACACCAAGCAGAGTGGGCCCCCGTTAGGGCCATTTGCAAGCCCACACTGTGGGCAAATTGTGGGTATTCTGTGGGTACACTGGAAAAAGTGTGGGCATACTGTGGGCAATTCACAGATGTGTCAGAATGTACCTGTAGCCCTAACAAACAACAAGATTAGTTTGGTTCTACTTTGCATTTACCATAATACACACACAATAAATTCACTTGTTGAAAGTAGAAGAAATAAATTATAAGTCATATGTTTCAAATAATTTCATTTATTCACAGTCATGGAAAAAATGAAAATATACAATATATTACCATTCAAAAGTGTGGGGTCAGTAAGATTTTTAAAATGCTTTTGAAAGAAGTCCCTTCTGCTCATCAAGGCTGCATTTATTTGATAAAAAATATATTAAAGAGTGTAATATTATTGCAACTTAAAATAACTGTTTTCTGTTTAAATATATTTTACAAAGTAACTATTTACGAATAACTATGTAAAAGTCTTTACTGTCACTTTTGATCAAATTAATGCATCCTTGCAATTTTTTTTCTCTCTCAATACAATAAAAATAAAAACTTACATTTTATAAAACATAAAACTGACCAATTATAACCACATCACAACACATTAAGTGGATTATGAATCATCTAATAAAATATATCAATCCCCTCGGATACCAGTAGATCTTTGCCTGATCTCCAGTCTTCTGATTCTTCCGCTCCTTCCACTATCTTGCATTATGGAGCCATGATTTAACAGGAGTTTCCACTTCGGATTGTCCGGCCTGGCCGCTTTTGGTGCCAGCGTCTAAAGTGAAGGAAAAATAAAAAATAAAAAAAACAACAACAACAACAATTAAAATGTTACCATAAAAAAACAAAAAAAAACAAAGATTTTCCCAATTGTAATGTAATTGTCATAATTTAAGTTCCTAACAAATAGTTCCTGGTGTTGTTTTTTTTTATATTAAGAACAAATTTAGTGTTGTTGAGAGAGAAAGATACAGAGAGCAAAGGGCTGAGGGCATGATGCACTGAGAGCATGAGAACAATATATTAAAATTGTCAACACAATGTAACTTTAGAAATTGTCAACTTATACTCACCCTCTTGTAATTCCAAACCTGCCCGATTTCTTCTGTGGAAGATGATATTTTGAAAAAATAAAAATAAAAATAAAAATAATAATAATAATAGTCAATACAATAAAAAGTCAATGGGATCCAATGCTGTTTTTATGGACAAGACAGATGAAACATTATTCAAAATATCTTTTGCATTCCACAGAAAAAAAGTAATACAGGTTTGGAACAACATAAAGAACTATCCCTTTAATGTCTTTATTAAGAAATCATTGATGACTTTAACTTGCAGCATGAATATGCAAGTTTTATTAAAATAAATGCAAACACTTAGAATGTGTCTGACAGTCAAAAATTTACTTACATAGCAAAAGATGCACTGATCTGTGCCTGAGTGGCCTTTGGGTTTATTTAGCTGTGGTTGACACAATCACAAAGGAGAAAAAGAGAGAAGATAACTGAAAATTAGTCAAATATTGCATAAATCTATACAAATTAAAATGTATTTATTTTTCAGGAGTTCTCAACTCTGGCTGTCGAAGTGTACCATCTTGCAAGAGTTAATGTCCAGATCTGATCAATCTCACCTGCTTGTGACTTTCTAGTCAGTAAACCAAAAGACCCTGATTAGCATGTTCAGGTGTGTTGGACCAGGGTTAATGCTAAAATCTGCAGGACAGCGGTCCTCGAGGGCCAGAGCTGAGATCCCCTGCAGTATGTTCTGAGCATGACAATTCAGAGATCCAGAATGACTGCTAGATCAGCCACTTACAACAGTGGTGTCCAGTCCTGGTCATGGAGGACCAACATCCTGCAGAGTTTAGCTCCAGCCTGCCTGTAGTTACTGCTGATCCTGAAGACCTTGATCAACTGATTCAGGTATGATTAACTGGGGTTGGAGCTCAATTCTGCAGTCAGGATTAGATGGCAATACATACTGAAAAGAGAGAGGACAAACAACATTTAATGGTACAAAGCCTGTTTAAAACTTTTATTCATAAATATGTACAACAACATCTGAGAATGTACGACACCCCTGTACTGACAAATATGGTATTTGTTAAGCGGGTGAGAATCATCTCATTAAAAAAACGAGATACCCAAAATTTAACAAATAACATAAGCAAAATGTTTATGAAAATACAGTTATATGGTGCAAAGAAAATTTGTATTGTCTATGACAAATCTACAATGCAAAAACTGGGAATGTGTCAAATAGAAGAATACTTACAAAGCAGAACCAATGATCTGATTACACACAAGGAAAAGAGAGAAAAGAAACAAGAATTAATATAATATTAATAAATATTACAGATGGTTGATTTCATTTGACAGTTATAAATCATGTTTTCGGATAAATATATAGGCCAATAAGTCCTCTCTCCACTCTTTCACCGTGCACGGGCCAGCTTGTGTGTGTGTGACAACGCGTACAGAGTAATAATTGTACAAGCTGTTATTTTTAGGTCACGTTAACATAATATAATATGGCCGTAGCTTTGTAACAATACAAAGCACATGTAACATTAGGCTATGTAAATATATGGTTTGCCGTCTGAACTGTCAGCGCACAGTGTTTGTCTATCAATTATGACATTAATCATATGTAATGAATTGTATTTACGCTGCATAAATCCTTGTTTACGTCGCTATTTAAATCTTTAAAACAAAAACATGACTGACTCAGCCCGGCCATATGCCTAGCTTGTTCGTAGTTCGCTAAAATAGCAACTGGAAAAAATAATAAATCAAATTAACACCAAAATGGACGTAAAACAATTCAAGGTAATGAATTCATTCAGTTTTTATATATTACCTCAGAGATGACCAAAAAATAGGCTAGTCGAACGTTATAACCGTTTATCGTTTAAACGGCAGCACCCAGTGGGCATTTGATGTCAATTTAACATCAATATGACATCAAACATTGATGTCAAAATTACGTCACCAAATAGGTATAGAATGAAAGTCATATTGATGTCAATGTGTTGATGTTAATATGATGACAAGATTTTGACCTCTGCTGATGTAATTTTGATGTTTTGTTGATGTTGGCATTTGATGTCAATTCAACATTTATTTGATGTCAAGTCAAGTCAAGTCACCTTTATTTATGTAGCGCTTTTTACAATGCCAATTGTTTCAAAGCAGCTTCACAGTGTTAAAACAGGAAAATAATGCAACAGAATTTGATTCGGCTGTACAGCCGCTCTGGTGAAAATGGTGATGTCATCCAGCACATTTCAGTTATCATATGGTGTCAATGCGGGCAGATTAGTAATATAGTTGAAATTTAAGTGTCCCCAACTGAGCAAACCAAAAGCCAAAGGTGACGGTGGCAAGGAACCAAAACTCCTTCAGAAGGCAGAAAAAGAATTTTCTCCAGAGTTTCTCAGTCGGGGTGCCTGTTCTCCTCTGGCCGACAAACAAATAGTGTATGATTATGATTCTGGCAACATTACAGGTCAATAGATATTCATAGGATTATTCGAAAGATTGGAGTCGTTACGCCGGAGACGGGTTTAATGAGGATGTCGTGTCGATGCGGCATTTACAGGGGGGGGTTTAATTGACACGCTCTCTGCAGATATTTCAGGGATGCGTTGGTCATGTCCAGGCGCAGGTCCACCATCTGGTCCGGATACGGCCCAGATACGGCCGACTGCAGTAAACCTCGGTAAAAACAGAGAGACTAACATTAGCGTAGATGCCATTCTTCTTATGATGTAACGAGTACATCAGGTGTTATGGGAAGTGTTCCTGGTTCCGGCTGACCTAGTTAATGCAGCCTAAAACAATAATTTAACTGATTTGAATAATATAAATTAAAAATGTTTTATGTGTATACCATAGTAAAGAGATGTGTTTTTAGTCTAGATTTAAACTGACAGAGTATGTCTGCTTCCCGAACAATGCTAGGAAGACTGTTCCAGAGTTTAGGTGCTAAATAGGAAAAGGATCGACCACCTGCAGTTGATTTTGATATTCTAGGTATTATCAACTGGCCAGAATTTTGAGACCGCAATAGACGTGATAGAGTATAGTGTGTTAAGAGCTCGCTCAAGTACTGGGGAGCTAAACCATTTAGTGCTTTGTAAGCAATTAGCAAGATTTTAAAATTTATACGATGTTTAATAGGGAGCCAATGTAGTGTTGACAGAACATTTTTTTTACGTCACAGCGCGCGCTTGTTATCCAGCGCCTAGCGGCGCTGTTCAAAGCTGCCACTTACACTCCCCTCAAACATTTTCAGAGGATGTTAGGCCTTATGGCCTCAGCATCAGCAGTACTCAAACTGGGCCTACTATATATATGCATCCCCTCCAGCGCTGGTTAAAACCATGCACGTGGCGGTCAGGCCACTCACGCATCAAAGTAAACCACTGCTGTAGCAAAGCCCTGGCTCCTTGGAAAGCAGCCGACTGGTTTAAACAGACAACATGTCGGTGGTATCCTATATAAATCGCCAGGGTGGACTCAGGTCAAGCAACCTGCACACCATGGCTGAAAGCCTCCATTTATGGACTCGCTAAGGGCAGCGCATGTGCCAGGCATTCTGAACCAGGGCCCGGACATGCTATGCAGAGACAAAATTCCCCCAGGGGACTGGTCTCTTCACCCACAAATGGTTCAGTTAATTTGGAGCGCCTTCGGCAAAGGCAGAGGTCGATCTCTTCGCCTCAGAAGACAATGCTCATTGCCCAACATTTTTCTCCAAGAGCAGGGATGCGCTGGCCCATGACTGGCCCAGCCGCCCACTGTATGCATTCCCTCCGGTCGCGATGTTACCTCAGTTCATCAAACTGATCAGGGAGAGCAAGTGTGCAGTGCTTTTAATAGCCCCTCTCTGTAAGAACCAACTATGGTTCTCCGAGTTGACTCAGCTGCTAGAAATAGCCCTATGGCCGATACTGCTGAGGAGAGACCTCCTCACACAGGCGAAGGGGACGATCTGACGTTCCGACTTGTGGGCCCTTCATGTATGGCCCATCAACGGATACCCGGGAACCTCCCAAAAGGGGTGCTGAATACTATTTCTGAAGCGAGAATGCCTTTAACCAGGCGGCTTTATGCTCTAAAATGGTCAGTGTTCTCAAGAAGTGCTCTCTTTTCTTTTGGACGCGGGTTGCTCCCCTTCCACACTTAAAGTATGTGTGGCAGCCATAGCAACAATTTCATGCTCTTGTGGCCAGACGGTCACTGGGGAGAAGCGACCTAATCATGCGCTTCCTCAGAGGAGCTAGGAGGTTGAACCTGCCTCAAACCACATCAGTTCCTATTTTGGACCTTTCCACGGTCCTAGAGGCCATGAAAGGTGCCCCATTTGAGCCGCTTCAGTCTGTAAGCCTGAAGCACCTTTTGCTCAAAACTGCTCTCTTGCTTGCACTAAGTTCAGTCAAGCGAGTTGCCGATTTACATGTGCTCTCGGTAAGCGCTTCCTGTCTTAAATGTGGGCCTAACGACTCCAGAGTTGTGCTCAAATCAAGATTTTTTTCTCACCCCAGGCCATAGTACGGGGCGAAGTTTATAAGCACGCACAGCGTTTTTAAATTGGGTTCCCATAGCATAAGCTAACTTACGCAATATGAGAGTACTCTCGAAATCTCTCAGTTACTAAATATAACCTCGGTTCCCTGAGAGAAGGGAATGAGTATTGCGTAACCCGCCGTGCTATTGTGCTTAGATCAGGCATTCGCTTCAGTCGATTTAACCTGAATCCTATGGCGTAAGGGGGGCTTTTATAACCAAGGCCACGGCCATTTTGGCGGGCTCTGACGTGCTAGTCTCAGCAGCCCCACCATAGGTTTGTGCAGTTGCCGCAGCACAGCCAATCAGCGCGCTAGTAAGCTCTGCTGTGCAGCTACACTGTGTTTTACATATATGGAATTATAAGGATAATTTTGTCTTCAATATCCTCGAGAAATAGAGTTTTGCCCATAGCGTAAGCTTACTTACGCAATACTCGTAACCTTCTTTCAGGGAACATCTCAGTTACGTATGTAACCCTCGTTCCTTGAAGGAAGGGAACGGAGACGTTACGTTAGTTACTGATGGAATGGGGGTTTCACTTAGAAGCCAATCGCCTTCGAGATCTACAAAACGAGCCAATGACATGAGAATGCCATGGGTCTGCGGAATTTGCATAGCGCAACTCCGCCCCACCTCGTGGGTACAAAAGGAGCTGCGCAGCAATCACGCATTATGCTTACCTGCCGAGGAGCCGAGGCTGAGCGCCCCGGCCGTACCAGCAGTACAGCGGTTGTGGCATGGGGACGTAACGAGACATTCGAGACGTTCAATTTCAGTCAGTACACTACGAGTTACATCAGTTACTGACGGAATGGTGGTTCCCAATCTAATCTCGCCACAACGGCTGTCTTCCAGCATCCTGCGCTGACCTGAGCTCCCTGCCGTGAGTCTTTAGCACGAACGAGGGGCTAGGCTCAACGCCAATACCAAGGTACACTAGGAAGCATATCCCACATGGAGAAATGCAACACAATGCCTGCCACAGGAAGGACTTAGGAATACACATATGACCCATGTATGGGCTGCATATGGAGCACTCTGGGGTATCCAGCTGCAGGTGGAATGTTTCAACCCCAGGAGTGGCAAGGTGCCTTGCCAAGGGAAGACATGTGCTCGGAGAGACTTACCATGGAAATACACATGTGGGGGTTGCCCAACGGGGGAACCATGTACATGGAGGCACCTAGCCTAACACAAGGGCTGACCAACTAGGCATGCACTCTGGTGTCGGCGTCAACAGTGCTGGACGAACTCAGAGCTTACTGAGAAACTCACCTGAGTGAAAATGCGCATGCATCCAGTCTGTGGAGTGGAATGGCGCAGCAAGTGATGACACCTGAGCCTGTCCAGTTAGGGACACCTGAGCCAGTCCAGCAGTGAAGGTGGAAGAGGTTGCAGAGCGATCATGAAGTCAATGGAGATTTCCACGATTTCGTGCCACGTGTAGCTCTTTTAGAGAGGAGATTTACTCTGCAGAATGCTGAAGCGCCCAGGGAGAACACACATGCTGTGCTGGATCACTGCACAGATCAGACAGGAATGCGGAACTCGCTGGAACGCGCCATAACACTGACACTCTGGAGAGACGCTCGTCTTGAACAGTAGAAAGCTCAGGAAGGCAAGTGAACACTCGGCTCTGTAGCAAAAACATAATGCGAGATTCCCCCGCATTTCCTTTTATACCCACGAGGTGGGGCGGAGTTGCGCTATGCAAATTTCAAAGACCCATGGCATTCTCATGCCATTGGCTCGTTTTGTAGATCTCGAAGGCGATTGGCTTCTAAGCGAAACCCCCATTCCGTCAGTAACTGACGTAACTCGTAGTGTACTGACTGAAGGGGAACCGAGGTTACGTTTAGTAACTGAGACGTTTTACTTGTCTTTAAACACAGAATCCCAAACGTAGTCATTGCGCTTTTGCCATCAAAAAATTACTGTATACTGTAAATGCACTGATATGTACCCCGTAATTAAAAAAAGCCCTTTTTTTTTTTTAAATGCACACTATTACAAAAAGCTACGCAGTGTATGTTCTCGCTAAATTGATCCCAAATGTAAGATTATTGCCCATAATAGTAGAATAAGTACCCCTTAGTTCTAAAATAATTACAGTATAAATAATTTGCTCATTTTAATGGTATAGTTCAGAGTCCTGCACCCAACGGGTGACCCGCTAATATTTGATGTAAAGGGGTGGAAGGGTCGGATGTGCGGTAGGCACGGGTGGGCTGCGGGTCCAATAGCCAAGATTATTTCGACTCAATCCGGTACACAGTGATAGGCAGATGCTTTCAAACGGTGCCGTGATTGTGTTCACGCTCTGTCTGCAGACCGTTAAAGGCTTCTGCACGACTTGCCCCTTTAAGCACTGCCAGTCGCGCTGCATCTGATTGACAGCTATAATGATTATATTAAAGGGAGCGCACTTTGCTTGCTTTCTGTATTTAATCTATTCACAATATGAATAAAAGTTTTAGCCTATTTTTCATGCTGGTAAAAAGAGGACCAATGGTCACACATACACTGCAGAGTTTCAGCGTTTAAATGCAGAGTAAAACTATATCCGCTAAAATATTTAGTATAAGCATACAGTTATATAGGCCTACTAAAACACTGTTCTGTTAGCTTTAGGCTACTTGCAATGTGTTTAATGCAATCAATGTTTAATACATTGGGGGGGGGAAAGTTTAAAGGCTTCATAATGTGCATTATTAATGTATAATTATTAATAGCAACATTATCAAATTGTCAAAATTTAGAGGAGGTGTGTTCCAATAGTTTTTGCTGTGATATCAAAATTAATACTTAGAACCATGAAATTGTATAGCCCTAGTGGTATATTATTTGAACCTTTTATGCATTTCATATTTATTATGTCGCCTCTGTGTCTATGATTATGACCTATAAGATAGTCACCACGCGCAGGAGCCCTCCAAAACTCCCTCCTTGATATCACATCCCGTGATAGTCAAGATGGAATTAGCAGACGTGAAAAGACGTCTAAGCATATAGCATGACCCAGTGATGTGATTTATGCACAATTTGTACAAAGTAGATTGTTCACTTGATGTATATGTGGCGATTATAAATGGATGGGTGCTGGAATGTTTAGTAAAACTCTCCTTGGCGTCACACACACTGACATAAGCAGATCCCAGAATAAAGACTGCTAACAGTACCGACGCCACCCCGAGGGCCTATTTCCGGGGAAAAGCCCTTAACAATTGAACAAAGCTCACAGGTTTGTTACGGCTGAGTCAGGTATCAGACATGGGTCGTGGATGTAAAAGATGACTTTATTTGAAACAAATCAAACTTTATTTAAACACACATAAACACCTGACAAGATCAACGAAACCAAAACATTACCACTTCAGAATTGGGGGCTGGCACTCCCAAGCAGGATGGACACAGCGATCATACGTGCACACTCACACCACACCTTACTGTGAACACGGCACTCAGGCAAGAAACCCACCACCACAACACAGGGAGACGCTGATCCTCTGCAGTTAGCTGCCCCAATTCTGAAGGAAAAAAAAAGAAATAGAATGAAACACACAAACACTGAAACTGTTTTAAAAAACATTCATAAGACCACACGTAAAAAAAAATAGTTCACCAGTCCAGCCCATCTGAGGTGCCATGTCCGGCAACCATAGCCAATTTGTTGATGTACTGGAAGCAAAAACAACAAACTGCAAGGAGACACATATAAGTAATAACCAAATAAACCACAATAAACAAGGAAACAAAGCAAACAAAAAAAACACAAATATGAAAATATATATAGAAAACGCAACTTGCATCAAAATAAGAAATATATATATATATATATATATATATATATATATATATATATATATATATACACTCACCTAAAGGATTATTAGGAACACCTGTTCAATTTCTCATTAATGCAATTATCTAATCAACCAATCACATGGCAGTTGCTTCAATGCATTTAGGGGTGTGGTCCTGGTCAAGACAATCTCCTGAACTCCAAACTGAATGTCAGAATGGGAAAGAAAGGTGATTTAAGCAATTTTGAGCGTGGCATGGTTGTTGGTGCCAGACGGGCCGGTCTGAGTATTTCACAATCTGCTCAGTTACTGGGATTTTTAACGCACAACCATTTCTAGAGTTTACAAAGAATGGTGTGCAAAGGGAAAAACATCCAGTATGCGGCAGTCCTGTGGGCGAAAATGCCTTGTTGATGCTAGAGGTCAGAGGAGAATGGGCCGACTGATTCAAGCTGATAGAAGAGCACCTTTGACTGAACCTTGAGGCGGATAGGCTACAACAGCAGAAGACCCCACCGGGTACCACTCATCTCCACTACAAATAGGAAAAAGAGGCTACAATTTGCACAAGCTCACCAAAATTGGACAGTTGAAGACTGGAAAAATGTTGCCTGGTCTGATGAGTCTCGATTTCTGTTGAGACATTCAGATGGTAGAGTCAGAATTTGGCGTAAACAGAATGAGAACATGGATCCATCATGCCTTGTTACCACTGTGCAGGCTGGTGGTGGTGGTGTAATGGTGTGGGGGATGTTTTCTTGGCACACTTTAGGCCCCTTAGTGCCAATTGGGCATCGTTTAAATGCCATGGCCTACCTGAGCATTGTTTCTGACCATGTCCATCCCTTTATGACCACCATGTACCCATCCTCTGATGGCTACTTCCAGCAGGATAATGCACCATGTCACAAAGCTCGAATCATTTCAAATTGGTTTCTTGAACATGACAATGAGTTCACTGTACTAAAATGGCCCCCACAGTCACCAGATCTCAACCCAATAGAGCATCTTTGGCATGTGGTGGAACGGGAGCTTCGTGCCCTGGATGTGCATCCCACAAATCTCCATCAACTGCAAGATGCTATCCTATCAATATGGGCCAACATTTCTAAAGAATGCTTTCAGCACCTTGTTGAATCAATGCCACGTAGAATTAAGGCAGTTCTGAAGGCGAAAGGGGGTCAAACACAGTATTAGTATGGTGTTCCTAATAATCCTTTAGGTGAGTGTATATGACACAATATCAATTAATTGAAAACAAAATAAACAAAAAAAGACAAAAGAACCTACAAAAACAACCGGTGACAGCTAGGTGGCTGATTGTCTATTGCAAGCCATTCAAGGCTTTGATTCAAGTTTGTTACTCACGAGAGTTACGTTAGACGGCGAAGGCACCACGCCAAAGGCCCAAACCAGCGCTCCAGCTGATCCTGTACGTATCAAAACGCTGCAGATATATACAGTTAATAAAAAAAATTAACCATCGTTGTGCAACGGACAACCCACAAGCTGCAACAGACGAGCAGATCCGCCAATCCAATCCAGCAGTGGATCACGCACTCCTGTAACCCTCAGCTTCCAGGAACAGGAGAAGTCACCGTAACAGTTCAATATCCAACCAATGATGTAAACGAAGCAGACACGCGAAGTTAGGCATCCAAACAACAGTAGTAAAACCCAAAGCCCGCCGCAACGTCTTCTGCACGTTGGCCCAAACCTTAAATGTGATACAGCACACAAAACAGATTTAACTAGCGAGGCCACTAACGATAATATAGTTAGCTCATAGTAAAAACATACCTGTTGTTTGGCGACTCATATAGCGCAGAAACTGATGTGTGTTTAACACATTTCCATGGGAACGGCTATTGCCGAAAACATCCCGCTAAGCTCCTCAGTCCACCCTTTAACAAAATAAAACCATGAAACCCTGTATGAGGAACAAACAAAACAGACCACAATGCGATCACAGCCAATAGTTAGTGTTTCTGTCGGATATCGGGTCAGGTGTGCTGTTAATAAAGCGGTTGTGGGGCAGGTGCGGGTTTATCAAACCGGACCCGTGCAGGACTCTGGTATAGTTTCCCCTTTATTCCCCAAACTTCAAATGTTGTTCCCCTATACCTACACGTACTTTATAGGTACACTATAATTACCAAAAGTTTAGCTGTAAATTTGTTTTACTTACACAGTATTTTCCAGGCTGTAATCTAAAGCGTTACCATGTTCCCATTCAGTCGGTCACCCTCGACGCCACGTCAGAGTACCGACGAATAGGAATCTCTCTCGCGAGGGCCAATCTACTTCGAGTGAAACTAAACGAGCCAATGCATATTGGCATGCAATGATTGCACCAGGTGCTCATGCCACGCAGCGCGGGTATAAATGAGACACAGGTGTTTGCATCAAATTAGCTTTTTGCTTCGGAGCCGAGTGGTAGATGGTTCAGCCAGATATCACTCATTACTTCGGAGTCCTGACTGAAAAGAAACCTGCCCTTTTGGAAGCGATCTCTTCAGTTGGTGTTGGTGTGACGGCACTGCAGTGGGTCGTGTGGTTCTTTGATCATCTCTCTTTTTCTCTTTTGAGCAAACACAAAGGCTGTTCTCACAGCTGGTTCGGTGCGCTAGGTGGAGAGCGCTGAAAAGCCGTTCTTGCGGCTGGTAAGAGAGTGCCTTCGTGTGAGAGAGGCGGTGAGGAGGGTTACTGAGGATTACGGTGAGCGCGCTTCCCCCAGGGACCCAACCACCCGGGGAACCCTCAGCCCTCCCGCACTTCGCAGCCAGTAGAGCTGCCGTTGGAGCGCGGTGGGCCACCCACGAGGTGTGTACAATCCGTAACCTTCGGGCTCCTCTTGCTGATCAGATGTCCACTGCTGCATCGGAGGGAGGGTCAGAAGTTTCTGGAGATGACGTGTCGGCGCAGGGGGCTCCTTCTGGAAGATCCGCTGTGCCCGATACGGATCCGGAAATGATGGCCATGCTTTCCCGGGCCGCTGAGAGAGTCGGGCTCGTGTGGAACCCTCCACTGTGTCCCGAACCCTCGAGGCTGGACGATTGGTTTCTCGGGGTGGCCCGTGCTGGTTCTCAGCGCCCCACCCCAGTTCCTTTCTTTCTGGAGGTGCATGACGAGTCAGAGCAGTTTCCTCTATCTCTGGGTCCCCAGGGGGCTCGGAGGGTTGTGGCCGGTCAAACCCCGGACCACACTCATCCTCCTCCTTCGCCTCACGTTCCTTCTGCCCACCTGTGGAATCAGGTAAGTGTTGCACAGCACACTCACACCTCGTCTCTGCGAGCCTGGCTAGCACTCCCCAGTTCGTCTCGCTGGCTCATTCGGACCATCAGGCTCGGCTATGCGATTCAGTTTTCAAATGCATCCGTCCCCAAGATTGGTTTGCAGTGATCGACCTGAAGGACGCATACTTTCATGTCTCGATTCTTCCTCGACACAGGCCGTTTCTGCGCTTTGCATTCGAGGGTCGAGCATATCAGTACAAAGTCCTGCCCTTTGGGCTGTGCCTGTCCCCCCGTGTCTTCACAAAAGTCACGGAGGGGGCCCTTGTGCCCATGAGAGAACAGGGCGTTCGCATCCTCAACTATCTCGACGACTGGCTCATTCTAGCACAGTCCAGGGATCAGTTGTGCGAACACAGGGACCTGGTGCTCAGACACCTCAGCCAGTTGGGTCTTCGGGTCAAGGTAGTCTGCGCTCCCGTCGCATGTCGCAACTCGCCCGCCATCTTCTCCTCTGGAGTCAGAAGTGTCTGAGGTCGCTTCGGGCCATTCATGTCCCTGGTGTGAGCAACCGTGTGGCCGACGAGCTTTCATGAGCTGCGCTCCACGGGGAAAGGCAACTCCACCCCCAGGTGGTTCAGCTGATTTGGAGACAGTTCAGGGCGACACAGGTCGACCTGTTTGCCTCCCCAGAAACGTCCCACTGCCAGTGGTTCTATTCGCTGACCGAGTGTACACTCGGCACGGATGCACTTGCGCACAGCTGGCCCCAGGGGCTGCGCAAATATGCGTTTCCCCCAGTGAGCCTACTTGCACAGACACTGTGCAAGGTCAGGGAGGACGGGGAGCAAGTCCTGTTGGTGGCGCCGTACTGGCCCAACCGGACCTGGTTCCCAGAACTTATGCTCCTCGCGATAGCCCCTCCTTGGCCGATTCCTCTGAGGAAGGACCTTCTGACTCAGAGACGGGGCACCCTGTGGCACCCACGTCCAGATCTGTGGAAGCTTCATGTTTGGCTCCTGGACGGGACGCGGAGGTTCTAGGTGACTTACCCCAAGAGGTAGTTAACACCATCACTTCGGCACGAGCACCGTCTACAAGACAGGCTTATGCTTTGAAGTGGAACCTGTTCGTCGAGTGGTGTTCTTCTCGCCTAGAAGACCCCCGAAGATGTTCGATCGCGTCTGTGCTTTCCTTCCTGCAACGAGGGTTGGAGCGTAGGCTGTCGCCCTCCACCCTCAAGGTCTATGTTGCTGCAATATCCGCCTATCACGACCATGTAGAAGGTAAGACGGTTGGGAAGCACGACCTGGTCGTCTGGTTCCTCAGGGGGGCGAGACAGTTAAATCCTCCTCGACCTCCCTCCATACCCTCTTGGGGTCTTGCTCTGGTGCTCCGAGCACTTCAGAATGCCCCATTTGAGCCCTTGCGGTCAGCAGAGCTAAAGATTATGTCTATGAAGACTTTGCTGTTGGCCGCACTGGCCTCCATCAAGAGGGTAGGGGACTTGCAGGCATTTTCGGTCGACGAATCGTGCCTAGAGTTCGGGCCGGGTGACACCTACGTGGTACTGAGACCCCGTCCTGGCTATGTGCCCAAGGTTCCTACCACTCCCTTCAGGGACCAGGTGGTGAACCTGCAAGCGCTGCCCCCGGAGGAGGCAGACCCAGCCCTAGCTTTGCTCTGTCCCGTCCGCGCTCTGCGGATTTACGTGGATAGAACTCAAAGCTTCAGGACCTCAGATCAGCTCTTTGTCTGTCACGGAGGCCAGCAGAAGGGAAAGGCTGTCTCCAAGCAGAGGATGGCCCACTGGATAGTGGATGCCATCACCTTGGCTTACCAAGCACAAGGTGTGCCCTGTCCGTTCAGGGTGCGAGCACACTCTACTAGAAGTGTTGCATCCTCCTGGGCACTGGCACGTGGCGCCTCGCTGTCAGACATCTGTAGAGCTGCAGGTTGGGCGACACCCAACACGTTCGCTAGATTCTATAGCCTACGTGTAGAGCCGGTTTCCTCCTTCTGACCTCAAACGGGTAGAAGCATTGAGAGGCCCAGGCTCTTGTCGGCTTGCTGCGCTACGGCGTTTACATTCTCCAGAAGCAAACTCTGTGAGTCCTCCATCATCCCTCGGTGCCGGATGCAGCGGAGTGTCTGGCATCAGGCCCCTTGCCGCTGAATCCTTGAGAACTGGCTTTGGGCTGGGGTTATATGAGTGACCCTCCGGGAATCCCAAATATTTCTCCAAGGTCGCTCCTACGGGAAGCCCGTGTCTTTCCCTTGGGACAGCCTTCCCGTCAGTGGGACTGAGCCCCCTCTCTCCATTGCGGGCTACGGCTCAGCATTGTACTCCTTCGGGGTACGATGTGGGCTCCGCAGCGTTCCCTTCACTAGGGCACGCTTTCCCAGTGTTATCCAATAGTCACTGAACGGGTCATGCGGAGCAGCAGTGATGGACTTATCTATGTGAGCCCCGTCTCATCAGGTAAGAGAGCAGGAGGCTCACACAGGGCACTGGATGGGAGCAGAGGCCATGGCACTTTGGTAGGGATTCCTATTCGTCGGAGTATCGAGACTGATCGACTGAATGGGAACGTCTCGGTTACGTATGTAACCCTCGTTCCCTGAAGGAGGGAACGGAGATGCCCTGTCCCGTCGCCATGTCCTCTGCACCCTGCTGGGGTGCCAGTCTACCTACTCGGCTCCTCAGCAAAAAGCTAATTTGATGCAAACACCTGTGTCTCATTTATACCCATGCTGCGTGGCATGAGCACCTGGTGCAATCATTGCATGCCAATGTGCATTGGCTCGTTTAGTTTCACTCGAAGTAGATTGGCTCTCGCGAGTGAGATTCCTATTCGTCGGTACTCCGACGTGGAGTCTCCGTTCCCTCCTTCAGGGAACGAGGGTTACGTACGTAACCGAGACGTTTTGTTTTTAGTTCTTTTGTTGAATAAATCCTTTACTGCTGCAGTTAGACTCTCTCTCTCTCATTGTTCATTTCCAACCGCTTGTGACACCATGACAAAAGCCTTCAGAAAAGAGGGTGTCTCTCGGAATGCAGTGGCTCAGCAGAGCTGTACTTTGCAGACAGTGTCCAATTCAACAGCATCAGCTTCACCCCAGGGAAGCTATAGCCAAGTTTGCGGAGAAGTGCAGAGAACACATTGTGGGAGAGGTTAAAAAAAAGTGCCATCAATGAAAATTAAAGGTTCATGTTTGCCTTTTTAAAAAAGATTTAAAAAGATTTAAAACGATTTTGTTTGCTATGTTCGCTATTCGTTAAGAGGATGTTTGCTATGTTTATATTTTCTTTGTTAACTGTTATTTTTAACAGTGTTTGAACTGAAGGAAACATTTTGTTGTTACAAAAACTTTTTTTGTCATTCTAGACTAAGCAGTTTTCTGACAATAAACAATATGTTTTTGTTTCCATGTTTAGTTCTGCTCTTTGGTCTGTTCATTTAATGCTGTCTTCCTTTTTTTGACAGCAGTTCATTAAAAGCAGTTGGCTGGTGACTCTGGTATTTACTTCCCATTAGGCAGATATGTAGGCTACTTGGTAATGTGGTGCTGTTATTTTCTTAATCTTATGTCTGTAATATCTATTGTATCTGGCCTGATGTGGCAACAGATGAATATAAGAATTGACCTCAAAGTAAAATGACAGTCTACTGAAAAGGTAATTTATTTGCAACAAACAGCACTTCTGAAAATCCTTGTGAAAGCAAAAGATCAATTGAAAGTAACCTGATATATACTTAAAGTTCATTTTAAATTATCTTGTGTTGCTATATTTATAGACAACTGGATGTTTACTCAGATCATTACCTAGTATCATGTATACTTAATTTAGCAAAGGCTGCAAAGCCGTCCCCTCTCTTCAAGTATGGCAGGACTATCACTGCTGCCACTAAAGATTGCTTTGTAAATAAACTTCCTCATCAGTTTCATCTCCTCAGCATCCCAGATAGCGCAGAGGAACTCAATGTTGCAACAGAAACTATTGATTCTCTCTTTTCCAGCACTTTAGACACAGTTGCTCCTCTGCGCTTAAAGAAGATTAAAGAAAATAGTCCAACGCCATGGTACGAGCACACCCGGGCCCTTAAAACAGCAGCCAGAAAAATGGAGCGCAGCTGGAAAAAAAAATTGTGGAAAGAGAGCATGATTTCATACAGAAAGGCCGTAAAAACTGCTAGATCTGCTTATTTCTTGAATCTCTTAAAAGAAAACAAACACAACCCTAGGTATTTATTCGATATAGTGGCTAAATTAACCAAAAATAAAGCTTCAACTTCTGATGTCTGCCAACAGCACAGCAGTAATGACTTTATGAACTTCTTTACTTGTAAGATTGATAATATTAGGAAAAAAAATTATAACCATGCAGCCGTCTACTACTGTATCACATCAGACAGTGCATTGTAGTGTCACTGAGGAAAAATTACATTCATTCAATGCTGTAGGACAAGAAGAATTGGCTAAACTCGTTAAATCATCTAAATCAACAACATGTATGCTCGACCCTATACCGACTAAACTACTAAAAGAGATGCTTCCAGAGGTCATAGATCCTCTTCTTAATATCATTAATTCATCCTTGACATTAGGATATGTACCGAAAACTTTTAAGCTGGCTATTATTAAACCACTTATTAAAAAAACGCAACTTGATCCTACAGAATTAGTCAATTACAGGCCAATCTCAAATCTACCCTTTCTGTCAAAAATACTAGAAAAGGCAGTGTCCTCACAACTATGCTCCTTTTTAGAAAGAAATGGTATCTGTGTGGATTTCCAGTCAGGATTTAGACCGTGTCATAGTACTGAGACTGCTCTCATTAGAGTTACAAATGATTTACTCTTATCATCCGATCGTGGTTGTATCTCTCTGTTAGTGTTACTCGATCTTAGCGCTGCATTCGATACTATCGACCACAACATTCTTTTGAATAGACTCGAAAATTATGTTGGCATTAGTAGAATTGCATTGGCATGGTTTAAATCATACTTATCTGACCGTTATCAGTTTGTAGCAGTAAATGAGGAGATGTCACACTGATCACAAGTTCAATATGGAGTACGACAGGGCTCAGTGCTAGGACCGTTGCTCTTCACCCTGCACATGCTACCACTGGGAGATATCATTAGGAAGCATGGCGTTAGTTTTCATTGTTATGCTGACGATACTCAGCTCTATATTTCTTCACGCCCTGACGAAACTTACCAATTCACAAGATTAACGGAATGCATAGCTGATATAAAAAATTGGATGACTAGTAATTTCCTGCAACTTAATTCAGAAAAAACAGAATTTTTAATTATTGGACAAAAAAAACTCCACATGTAGTAACCTAGAATACTGTCTAACACTTGATGGCTGCTCTGTCAAGTCCTCGTCGTCAGTTAGGAACCTGGGTGTGCTCTTTGATACCAATCTCTCATTTGAAAGCCATATTTCTAGCATCTGTAAAACTGCATTCTACCATCTTAAAAATATATCTAAATTACGGCATATGCTTTCAATGCAAAATGCTGAACAGTTAGTTCATGCGTTCATGACCTCAAGGCTAGATTATTGTGATGCTCTACTGGGTGGTTGCCCTGCTCGCTTAATAAATAAACTGCAGCTGGTCCAAAACGCAGCAGCTCGAGTTCTTACTAGAACCAGGAAGTATGACCATATTAGCCCAGTTCTGTCAACACTGCACTGGCTCCCTATTAAACATCGCACACATTTTAAAATCTTGCTAATTACTTACAAATCACTATATGGTTTAGCTCCCCAGTACTTGAGCGAGCTCTTAACGCATTATACTCCATCACGTCTATTGCGGTCTCAAAACTCTGGCCAGTTGATAATACCTAGAATATCAAAATCAACTGCAGGCGGTCGATCCTTTTCCTATGTAGCACCTAAACTTCGGAACAGCCTTCCTAGCATTGTTCGGGAAGCAGACACACTCTGTCAGTTTAAATCTAGACTAAAAACACATCTCTTTACTATGGCATACACATAAAACATTTTTAATTTATATTTTATTCAAATTGTTAGGCTGCATTAACTAGGTCAGCCGGAACCGGGAACACTTCCCATAACACCTGATGTACTCGTTACATCATAAGAAGAATGGCATCTACGCTAATGTTAGTCTCTCTGTTTATCCCGAGGTTTACTGCAGTCAGCCGGATCCGGGCCGTATCCAGATCAGATGGTGGACCAGCGCCCAGACATTACCAACGCATCCCTGAAGTGTCTGCAGAGACCGTGTCAATTAGTCTACCCTCTAAAAATGGCTCATCGACATGGCATCCTCAATGGATCCATCTCCGGCGTGATGACTCCGATACTTCTAATATTCCTATTTAATAATTGTTTAATCGACACGCCATCCTCAATAAACCCGTTCTTAAACCCGTCAATAAATGCCATCCTCCGTTCTTTCGAATATTCCGATCTAATATTACTTCTGACCTATAAGGCTGCCAAAATAATAACTACACTGTTTGTTAACTGGCCAGAGGAGAACTGGTTTCTCCCAAGGTTTTTTTTTCTCCTTTAGGCCACCTGATGGAGTTTTGGTTCCTTGCCACTGTCGCCTTTGGCTTGCTCAGTTGGGGACACAAAATTTTCAAATAAATATCCAAATAAATTTAATTACTAAACTAAATTAACTATATTAACTACATCACTTGAATATACACTCACCTAAAGGATTATTAGGAACACCTGTTCAATTTCTCATTAATGCAATTATCTAATCAACCAATCACATGGCAGTTGCTTCAATGCATTTAGGGGTGTGGTCCTGGTCAAGACAATCTCCTGAACTCCAAACTGAATGTCAGAATGGGAAAGAAAGGTGATTTAAGCAATTTTGAGCGTGGCATGGTTGTTGGTGCCAGACGGGCTGGTCTGAGTATTTCACAATCTGCTCAGTTACTGGGATTTTCACGCACAACCATTTCTAGAGTTTACAAAGAATGGTGTGAAAAGGGAAAAACATCCAGTATGCGGCAGTCCTGTGGGCGAAAATGCCTTGTTGATGCTAGAGGTCAGAGGAGAATGGGCCGACTGATTCAAGCTGATAGAAGAGCAACTTTGACTGAAATAACCACTCGTTACAACCGAGGTATGCAGCAAAGCATTTGTGAAGCCACAACACGCACAACCTTGAGGCGGATGGGCTACAACAGCAGAAGACCCCACCGGGTACCACTCATCTCCACTACAAATAGGAAAAAGAGGCTACAATCTGCACAAGCTCACCAAAATTGGACAGTTGAAGACTGGAAAAATGTTGCCTGGTCTGATGAGTCTCGATTTCTGTTGAGACATTCAGATGGTAGAGTCAGAATTTGGCGTAAACAGAATGAGAACATGGATCCATCATGCCTTTTTACCACTTTGCAGGCTGGTGGTGGTGGTGTAATGGTGTGGGGGATGTTTTCTTGGCACACTTTAGGCCCCTTAGTGCCAATTGGGCATCGTTTAAATGCCACGGCCTACCTGAGCATTGTTTCTGACCATGTCCATCCCTTTATGACCACCATGTACCCATCCTCTGATGGCTACTTCCAGCAGGATAATGCACCATGTCACAAAGCTCGAATCCTTTCAAATTGGTTTCTTGAACATGACAATGAGTTCACTGTACCAAAATGGCCCCCATAGTCACCAGATCTCAACCCAATAGAGCATCTTTGGGATGTGGTGGAACGGGAGCTTCGTGCCCTGGATGTGCATCCCACAAATTTCCATCAACTGCAAGATGCTATCCTATCAATATGCGCCAACATTTCTAAAGAATGCTTTCAGCACCTTGTTGAATCAATGCCACGTAGAATTAAGGCAGTTCTGAAGGCGAAACGGGGTCAAACACAGTATTAGTATGGTGTTCCTAATAATCCTTTAGGTGAGTGTATATGATAATTGAAATGAGCTAGATGTCATCACCGTTTTCTCCAGAGCGGCTGTACAGCCGAATCAAATTCTTTTGCATTATTTTCCTGTTTAACACTGTGGAGCTGCTTTGAAACAATCTGCATTGTAAAAAGCGCTATATAAATAAAGTTGACTTGACTTGACTTTACTGAAAGTCTGTCGATACATTGATTAATAGCTACATGCTGACTACTTAAAAGCTCTTACTTTGCTTTAAAGTCCTGAGAACTTATTGAGGATTTGTTGCATGTCTGTTAATACATTGCTGAACATCTACAACATAAATTGATAACACATTGGTAACATTTTACTGACAATGTTTAATATTAATATTAGCTGTTTAACGTTAATTGCTACAAAATGTAATAGACAATCTACAGATACTACCCTGATGAGAGTAAGTAGATATGTATAGTCAACAGACTATCTGTAGACTATCTATAGGGGACCATCAAAATAAAGTGTTACCAAATTCGCTGTTTTACTAGGCTAACATTGTATTAAACATGTGGCATAATTTAATTTTGTGGTTGCTATGGTTTTACTACAAACATCATTGTTCAACACTCGTTACTGTAGTGAAACCATGGTTAATATCCGTAAGTTAGACTGTAACTCGACCTCCAGTTTTCTCTCTGTTAACCTAGGGGCCGGGGACTCCAATCTGTCACAGTTGCTCCGGGGCGCTGAGATAGAGAAGGAGAGCCGGGGTGAGGAGGGCTCTGTCTTCAGATCATGACAGCCCAGTACAGCCTGCCGTGACGCTTTTCTACTCAAGAAACTCACTGTGAATGGACAGGTCGGGTGAGCGGAGGATCTTACTTGCAGTTACAAACCGTTAGGGATTCAAGCAGGCGAAAAAAGACAAATCAACAAAAAGAATGCCTCTTGCCCGTAAAGAAAGTGAAAGTGAGAAAGTCGTCATCCACTGAGATTGGCAGGTGAGTGCAGAATTATTATACAGCCTATCTAACAATATCTAAAATAAGACATTCTCGTGCGGTGCATTGTTATATAAATTTGATCAACCAAAATTGCCTGACCCATATTATGTAATTAGTGGTACACTGATGGTATCATAAGGCAATATTCATGTACCAAATTTTATTTTTTTTATTTTCCTGCAAGGGTTAGTTTTAGGATTAGAATATTAAGTATGTACAGTATAAAAATCATTATGTCTATGGAGAGTTATAAAACCCCAAAACCCAATGTATGTGTGCATGCATCCAGGTAAACTCTACATTAGGGGGACACAATGTCCCCACAAATATGGGAATAAAGGAATTCCTTCGATGAGTCTCATTCATGAATACGAACATATGCATGCACAATTTTATGTAACACCCCTAGAATCACCCCTAAATCACTGCTTTATATGCTCTGTGCACTGATACCTTAGAACCCACTAGCTCCTGAAAGGAACCAGTCAGTGTTCATGTGATTGCAAACTGCAATCAGTAGGTGGCAAATGCTCCTCAGATTAGAGAAGGTTAATGCAGTTAATGTATCTCACTATGGCCGTGTGACTTAACATAACATATAACCAAACACCTGCTACAGTATTAAATCGCTTCTAAACATGCTAGTCAAATCTGGTTAAATTGAGGTATAGGTCAGGGTGAAGGAGTACAGTATATTTTGATAATGCATATTCAATGGTCCTGTGTGTATGTAACTTTTTGTACTTCGGTGGCGAGGTACTGCAGAGCTGCGGGGCAGGCCGCACGCTCCCTGGGCCAGGTGATGTCCACAGCCGTGGTCCAGGAGAGACGTGGCTCAACCTGGTCGATATGAGAGAGGCTGAGCGAACCCGGTTCCTCAACGCTCACATGTCCCAGGCTGGCCTCTTCGGCGGAACGGCTGAGAACTTCGCCCAACAGTTCTCGGCCGCCCAGAAGCAGACTCACTCAGCCGCCGGCTCAGTCGCCTCAGTCTGTTTGCCGCCAAGGGCGCCCTCCTGCGGCTCCACCCCTCCCGCCCGGCCCCAGCAGCAGCCAGTTTTCCGGGCCGCGCTGTGGAGGTGGCCTCAGGAAGGCGCCCCTGTCCGCTCCCCAGCCCCGCAGCCCGCCTTACGCCAGGCTAAGCGCCGCTCCTGACGCGGACAGCTCAGGGATGGGCAGTTCTTTCAAGGAGATGGTAGCAGGGCCACTCCTTCCCCCGGTGGAGGGCCGGGGGAGAATCTTGCAGCTGCTGGCCCCCGGGTCGGCAGCACCCTATATGTAGTAAGAACTAGCACCCATCCCTGAGCATCCAGAGACCGTGCACGGCAGTGTGCGCCGCCCCTGGGCCACGCCACTCTCGTCCCTCTCTGACGCCAGTCTCCTCTCAGAGCAGACCCCAGTGGAACGCACGTCCTTCCCATGCCGTCTCGCTGCCCCACCCGGGGTACGCCTGTGGTTCGCATGTCCCTGCTGGTGCAGTTCTTGGGAGCCTGGCTAGAGCTCCCGGGGCTGTCTCGCTGGGTCGCGAAGACCATCAGGTTCGGCTATGCGATTCAGTTCGCTCAGGCTCCTCCCCGCTTCCGGGGAGTCTGCTACACTATGGTGAGGCCCTATGCCCCAGTCATGCGGGCGGAGGTTGCTACCCTGCTGGCGAAGGGTGCGATCGAGCCTGTCCCTCCAGCCGAAATGAAGTCCGACTTCTACAGCCCCTACTTCATTGTACCCAAGAAAACCGGTGGGTTACGACCGTTCCTGGACCTGCGCGTCCTGAACCGATCCCTTCACAGGCTTCCGTTCAGGATGTTGACAGTGAAACGCCTTTTCGAATGCGTTTGTCCAGCAGATTGGTTTGCAGCGATCGACCTGAAGGACGCCTACTCCCATATCAGTACGCGGTCCTCCCATTCGGGCTAGCTCTGTCCTCTCGCGTCTTTATGAAGATTGTCGAGGCAGCCCTTGTGCCACTCAGGCAACACGGGGTTCGCATCCTGAACTACCTCGATGACTGGCTCATACTGAGTCACTCTCGAGAGCAGGTGTGCGAACACAGAGACCTAGTGCTCCAGCACTTAGCCCGTCTGGGCCTTCGGGTCAACTGGGAGAAGAGCAAACTCTGCCCCGTGCAGAGGATCTCTTTCCTCGGTATGGATATCGACTCGGTCGCCATGTGCGCGCAGCTTACGAGCGAACGCGCGTAGTCACTGCTGACTTGCCTCCGTCAAATCGAGAGCAAGAGTGCGGTTCCACTGAAGTTATTCAGAGGCTCCTGGGGCATATGGCATCTGCAGCCGCGGTAACGCCGCTCGGATTGCTTCATATGAGACCGCTTCAGCACTGGCTTCGCGATCGAATCCCGAGATGGGCATGGCAGTTGGGCACGCTCCGGGTCCCAGTGACTTGGGCCTGCCTGCAGACCCTCACCCCGTGGTCGAACCTCAGGTTGTATCAACAGATGCCTCCACCACGGGCTGGGGTGCCATGTGCAATGGACATGCTGCCGCGGGCTCCTGGACAGGACCCCAGCGCCTCCTGCATGTCAATTGCCTCGAGTTGCTGGCAGTACGGTTCGCCCTGCACCGCTTCCTAGCGTTGCTCAGGGGTCAACACGTACTAGTCCGGTCAGACAACACGGCCACAGTAGCGTACATCAACCGAAGGTGGTCTATGTTCCCGCCGTATGTCTCAACTCGCCCGCCATCTCGTTTTATGGAGTCAGAAGCATCTGAGTCGTGCTGTCTATATCCCAGGAACCCTGAACCGTGCAGTCGACGAGCTCTTACGGCTTCAGCCACTTCCGGGAGAATGGAGACTCCATCCCCAGACGGCCAGCTGATTTGGGAACAGTTCGGCGACGCACAGGTAGATCTGTTGCCTCCCACGACTCTTCCCATTGCCGCCTGTTTTATTCCCTGACCGAGGGCCCCCTCGGCACGGATGCTCTGGCGCACAGCTGGCCGCAGGGCCTCCGCAAATATGCGTTCCCCCCAGTGAGCCTTCTCGCACAGGTTCTGTGCAAGATCAGGGAGGACAAGGAGCAGGTCCTTTGGTCGCCCCATATTGGCCCGGCCGGACCTGGTTCTCCGAACTCTTACTCCTTGCGCAGCCTCTCCCTCTGAGGAAGGACCTCCTTCTCAGAGACGGGGCACCCTCTGGCACCCACGTCCTGATCTTTGGAACCTCCACGTGTGGTTCCTGGACGGGACACGGTAGGTTGAGTACCCTACCACCTCAGGTGGTGGCTACCATCACTTCCGCTAGGGCCTTGTCTACCAGACACGCCTATGCGTTGAAGTGGAACCTCTTCGTCACCTGGTGTTCTTCTCGCCAAGGGTTGGAACGAAGGCTGTCTCCTTCCACCCTCAAGGTGTATGTGGCCGCGATATCCGCCTACCACGACCTTGTGGAGACAAAACTGGTAAGTCAGCACGACCTGATCATCAGGTTCCTGAGGGGAGCGAGGAGACTGAATCCTCCTCGCTCTCCCCTCGTACCCTCTTGGGACCTCTCAGTAGTTTAGATGCTCTGCAGAGGGCTCCCTTTGAGCCATTGCGATCAGTCGAGCTTAAGTCCTGTCTATGAAGACAGCGCTCCTGATCGCCTTGGTCTCCATCAAGAGGGTAGGGGATCTGCAGGCATTTTCAGTTGACGAAGCGTGCCTAGAATTCGGGCCGGCCGACTCTCACGTGATCCTGAGACCCCGGCCTGGATATGTGCCCAAGGTTCCCCCAGGGGTGAACCTGCAAGCGCTGCCTTTGGAGGAGGCAGACCCAGCCTTGGCACTGCTCTGTCCAGTACGCGCCCTCCGTGCTTACGTAGACAGAACGCAGTGTTTCAGGACCTCAGACCAGCTCTTTGTCTGTCATGGTGGGAAGCTGAAGGGAAGGCTCTCTTCAAGCAAAGGTTGTCTCACTGGATAGTGGACGCCATTGTCTTGGCTTACCAGACGCAGGGGTGCCCATGCCCCCTTGGGGTCAGGGCACACTCCACCAGGAGTGTGGCCTCCGCTTGGGCTCTAGCGCATGGCGCCTCGCTGACAGACATCTGCAGAGCTGCAGGCTGGGCGACACCCAACACATTCGCCAGATTCTATAATCTCTGAGTGGAGCCAGTGTCCTCTCATGTACTCACCTCTACAGGTGGCCAGTAATGGGCTAGGCTCAGGTGTGTTCGCTTGCTCGCCATTCCTCTCCACGGACGGGATACGTGCGATATTTTCCTCAGGTAGTTTCCCCGAAACCCTGAGTTCCTCCAGCACTGTCGATGCCGACACCAGTGCATCTGCCCACTCGCTCAGGCCCTCGTGTCAGGCTAGGTGCCACCGTGTGCATGGTTCCCCCTATGGGCGACCCCCACATGTGTATTTCCACTGTAAGCCTCTCCGAGCATGTGTTTTTCCCTTGGCAAGCCCTTGCCTCCCCTGGGGGTAAAATTTTCCACCTTCGGCTGGTTACCCCAGAGTTCCCCCATATGCAGCCCCTCGTGGGTCATATGTGTCTCCTTAAGTCCTCCCTACGGGTAGGCACTTTGGCGCATACTTCTACCTGGAATATGCTTCCCAGTGTACCTTGGTATTCCTGTGCTTAGTTGGAGTCCTTCGTCCGTACTAGCTTACGACAGGGAGCTCACACTTACGCAGGGCACTGGACGACAGCCGAGTGGCGTGATTGAATTGGGACCCCCATTTCGTCAGTCACTGACGTTACTCGGAGTGACTGAACGAAAGGGAACGTCTCGGTTACGTATGTAACCCTCGTTCCCTGAGGAGGGAACGGAGACGTAACGTCCCTCTGCCACTTCCGCTGTACCGCTGAAACGGCCGGGAGTTCAGTCTTGGCTCCTCAGCAGGTAAACATAATGCGATGTTGCCAGCGTACTTCCTTATATACCCACGCTGTGGGGCGGAGCTACGCTATGGAAATTCCGCATGCCCATGGCATTGGCCTGCCATTGGCCGTTTTCTAAGATCTCGAAGATGATAGGCTTCTAGGCGAAACCCCCATTTCGTCAGGCACTGACGTTACGTCTCCGTTCCCTCCTCAGGGAACGAGGGTTACATACGTAACCGAGACGTTCTCTGGTCGGAAGCGAAAAGATTAGTCAATTATGAGAGCATTTCTGAGTATATTTTTCTTTTAATAAATATTAATACAGAATAGCAAAAGACATGGGATTCCTTCAGTGGAAATAATGAAATAGAAGAAGAGGAACAAGAGGAGTAAGAGAAAAAAAAAAGGGACAAAAAGTTCTGTCTGTTAGGATGTTAGTATTTGAAATGAAAAGTTTATTTAATTTTTTTTATAAATTAATAAGAAGTGTCGTAAATCTGTTTTTAATTAAGTTGTTTTTCAAATAAATGTTTCCGAGTGGACCGGTTGAGTAGTGGACTGGTTTGTACCTAGCAGTTACAAGGCTATAGTACGAAAAAGTAACTGCAGAGCCGTGGAATTGATGAATGGATAAGAAGGAAGGGTCTCAATTGAAAGACGTGGTCAGATGGCCAGATGTCCATGTAGAGCAGGGGTGTCCAATCCTGCTCCTGGAGGGCCACTGTCCTGAAAAGTTTAGCTCCAACCCCAATTAAACACACCTGAACCAGCTAATCAAGGTCTTACTAGGCCTATACTAGAAACATCCAGGCAGGTGTGTTGAGGCAAGCTGGAGCTAAACTCTACAGGACAGTGGCCCTCCAGGACTGAGTTTGGACACCCTTGATCTAGAGCATGTTTACATAGAAAAACAAATACCGTTTTTTTTTTATTTGCTTTGGTGCACACTGCAAAAAATTATCTTCTTTTTTAGTTTTTTTTTCTTGTTTCCAGTCCAAATATCAAAAAATTCTTAAACCAAGATGCATTTACTAGATAAGTAAAATGACATAAGATATTTTTTCTTGTTCTGGGGAAAAAATCTAAATGAAGTGAGTAAAACAAGCAAAATTATCTGCCAATGGGAATAAGAAAAATAATCTTATTTCTGTTTTGGACAGAAACAAGAAACAAGATTTCAACCAGAAACAAGATTATTTTTCTTACCCCATTGGCAGATAATTTTGCTTGTTTTAAGCAAAAACTCACTTTATTTTTATTTTATTTTCAAAAAAACAAGAAAAAATATCTTATGTCATTTTATTTATGTAGTAAATGCATCTTGATGTAGGAATTTTTAGATATTTAGACTAGAAACAAGAAAAAAATACTAAGTAAAAAGAGCATTCTTTGCAGTCCAATTTTCACAAGGAAGTGTTACATTTTCAAAACTTATAGTACTAATATTACAACAGATCATCAAAAGGGCACTTTTTAAAAAACATTTCAGCATGTTTAATATTGTGTTAGTACAATACACAAAACCACAAAGTATCCTTTTCACAACACAAAATAAGTGTTTGATCTATATAAACATTCACAGTAACTGCCTTTCATAATTCTATTACTATCAAACTTCATTTGCATCTATTTTCCATCAGTTTAATACATTTGTCTATTATTTAATCCAACTGATCTTAATGGTGTCATGGTTTGAGTTTGTTGGTCACCTTTTGAGTTTTGATCTGCTTTTCTGTTCATGTCTGTATCTCTAGTCTTGTGTTTTGCTGTCAGTGTGTTAATTGGTTGTGTCATCCTCAGGCCCCGTCCACACGGATCCGGCGTTTCAGGAGCCTGAAACCGATATTTTTTGAAACCGGGTCCCAGAGTGGATAAATCTGAAACCGACACCTTGCATTTTTGTGTGTACAGCCAATCCATATATTTTGTGAAATGGTGATGTCATCACAAGACGTCCCATGTGGTAAAGACTAGAAGGAATACAGCTATGGGCACTGGGCATGCGCACATCAATATTGCATCATTTAATTACTGTATTTGCATTATTGTAAGGGTAGGTTTAGGGTTGGGGTAGGTGTAGGCATTAATAAAACACAATCTGGTAAGTAGCAAATTTATTTATTATTTTATTGTGAGATTTTGCCTCACTTCCTACCATTGCTTTACCCCTTTTAGCCACTCTTCTCCGTTTTTAGTGTATTTCTGTGGCAGAATTACAGTGCCACATACTGGTCTAGCATGTATAGTACATCGTTTTGAGTCGGTTTCTGTGTTTTTGTGTGTACGCAGATATTTCTTGAAACGAGGGAAAAAAAAGATTGGATAGGGAAAGCCCTGGCTTCGTGTAGATGTGGCCTCAGTATTCCCTGCCCCTTTGTCAACGTAGTTACATATTGATTGGAGTTTCAGTTCAGGTGTGTCCCGTTAATTAGCCTCATTAGTTCCTCTGTTTGCAGTCTCTTTTTATAACCTGTGTTTAGTTCTGTTCAGTTGTCTGTTCTACTTCGTATTTAGTTGGTTGTTCTGTTCCTCATCCTGAGATTTTATTTTGTAAAGATTTGAGTTAATTTCTAAATAAATACTGCTGCAAATAGATCCTGTTTAACGTGCCAGCGCGTTTTGCTTGATTTTTCCTCATGACAGTGTAAAACAACTTAAAATATTCCTCACAGAGAAAGATATGTCTTTACAAAGCTTAAAGTGTCTACTTTTATTTATGTACACTCAAAATAAAAACTAAATGTTGTGTGTAACTCAGCGAATACTTGCCACACAGACACGACCGATATATCTTTATAAAGCTTGGAATGTCTACTTTTAAACGAAATAATTTATATATATATATATATATATATATATATATATATATATATATATACACTCACCTAAAGGATTATTAGAAACACCATACTAATACTGTGTTTGACCCCCTTTCGCCTTCAGAACTGCTTTAATTCTACGTGGCATTGATTCAACAAGGTGCTGAAAGCATTCTTTAGAAATGTTGGCCCATATTGATAGGATAGCATCTTGCAGTTGATGGAGATTTGTGGGATGCACATCCAGGGCACGAAGCTCCCGTTCCACCACATCCCAAAGATGCTCTATTGGGTTGAGATCTGGTGACTGTGGGGGCCATTTTAGTACAGTGAACTCATTGTCATGTTCAAGAAACCAATTTGAAATGATTCGAGCTTTGTGACATGGTGCATTATCCTGCTGGAAGTAGCCATCAGAGGATGGGTACATGGTGGTCATAAAGGGATGGACATGGTCAGAAACAATGCTCAGGTAGGCCGTGGCATTTAAACGATGCCCAATTGGCACTAAGGGGCCTAAAGTGTGCCAAGAAAACATCCCCCACACCATTACACCACCACCACCAGCCTGCACAGTGGTAACAAGGCATGATGGATCCATGTTCTCATTCTGTTTACGCCAAATTCTGACACTACCATCTGAATGTCTCAACAGAAATCGAGACTCATCAGACCAGGCAACATTTTTCCAGTCTTCAACTGTCCAATTTTGGTGAGCTCGTGCAAATTGTAGCCTCTTTTTCCTATTTGTAGTGGAGATGAGTGGTACCCGGTGGGGTCTTCTGCTGTTGTAGCCCATCCGCCTCAAGGTTGTGCGTGTTGTGGCTTCACAAATGCTTTGCTGCATACCTCGGTTGTAACGAGTGGTTATTTCAGTCAAAGTTGCTCTTGTATCAGCTTGAATCAGTCGGCCCATTCTCCTCTGACCTCTAGCATCAACAAGGCATTTTCGCCCACAGGACTGCCGCATACTGGATGTGTTTCCCTTTTCACACCATTCTTTGTAAACTCTAGAAATGGTTGTGCGTGAAAATCCCAGTAACTGAGCAGATTGTGAAATACTCAGACCGGCCCGTCTGGCACCAACAACCATGCCACGCTCAAAATTGCTTAAATCACCTTTCTTTCCCATTCTGACATTCAGTTTGGAGTTCAGGAGATTGTCTTGACCAGGACCACACCCCTAAATGCATTGAAGCAACTGCCATGTGATTGGTTGATTAGATAATTGCATTAATGAGAAATTGAACAGGTGTTACTAATAATCCTTTAGGTGAGTGTATATATATAAATTCTCTGTTTATGTAATCCGTATGAAAATGTGAGTGGTACAGTTCCTTAAGCGGAGCCTCATTATCTTTAATGTGACCACACCCACACGCGCAAAGAGATTCACATGCTAATCGTCCATGTGAAGGAACGTGAAACTGTAAACGCCCCCCCATCACCTTAAAACAAAGAATCATCTTCATCATTCTTCTGCTTTTCATCGAGTTTGGAAGACACGCTGTGAGTTTACCTTGGATTTACCTCAGAAGAAACAGAACGTGATTTTAACATGAGAATTTTTAAGGTAAAACATTTCTTCTCACTTATATTAGCGTTATTGATGTATAAACTTCACATTGTAGGTGTCGTGGAAATTCTCAATCTGTTTATCTAACTTCACCACGGACAATTCAAAACAACTCCCAGTTGTTAATATAATACTATAGTATCTTAAGGGAATTCCCTTCTCGAATACATCTAACATAATTTCAATACTTCGAGGTAATTCCCCTCCCGAAGTAAGGGGACTGTGATTTGTTCTGGTGATTGGTTTATAATGATCTAAGGTGATCATATGACTGATCTTATTTGTGTTAAGCACCTTTTTGGGTAAGTCTACATGGTCTTTGACCTGAACATCTTTAGTCTGCGTTCTTCTGTAGTTTCATGTTAAATAACCCTTTTACCACTTCTGAGGCCATTATATAAAATATTTCTATCACATTCCCTCCTCTGATCACATTCTCAAATCTGATTGCATTATTTCATAACATTACCTAATTTTGACCTTCATCTTCCTCTACTTACAGTTTCTTTCTTAAATCCTCTGACATCAACAGTTCTCTCTTCTCTCCAAGTATCAAATACATTTTTCTCCAACTTAATTATTTGTACACATACTGTCCTTCTCGTTCTCCATTTCTCGTTCTCGTTCTCTCCTACTGCTTCTTAAATTAACTTTTTCATTAGTGCATGAATAAATGTTTTAAGTAATCAAATTGCTGGAATAGAGACTATTATCTTCACACTAAATCAGAAAAAAATTGCTGGCCCACAGTTGATCCCAGATCCCAACCTTGTCTGGCCGGCCCCACAGATGTTTTAACGTTTTCATCCTCCAAGATGTTGCAATCTTTTTCAGCAGGTGTAGTTCCTTGGCTCCGTTTATGTGTCGTCATGTTGATGAGGTTTACAGCGCAACACGTGAATTCAGGTATCATGCTTGGCAACCTTGATGGTAGTGTTGGTTGTCAGGATGATTTCATAAGGCCCCAACCACCAGTGCCATGCCTTCCTCCAGAAGTCTCTGACCCAGATCCACTGTCCTGGCTCGTAGGAATGTTGGGGTTCGTCACTTGGAACTGGCAAAGCAGCTTTCACCTGTGAGTGGATAGTTAAGATAGCTTTAGTTAAAGACATCATATACTTTCTTAATTGTTCATCGATCGCCGCAAGGCCCTCCTAGGGGGGAGGCTCGTTTCCGACTCGCATAGGCCGGCCTGTAAGAATTTCATGTGGGCTGAGGGCTGTCCTGGTCCCTTTTCACTGCACCACCATTTTGTGGGTGAGTTGTCAAATTTATTCTTATTCCGTTTGCCAATTTTGTGATTATTTACAAAATGTGTCCCAATCAATCTTTCTGATACTCCCCACCTTGGGATAACTTCTCTTAGAGCTTTTGCTACAGCCGTAGCATCGACTTTTTGTCTTTGCATCTTTCCATACCCTCTGACCAACATTTCTCTCCTGATTGGTAGCCAAATTTTGTTTAATGTTAGTGGGAGCTGAACATCATTGGGTGCCGGAGATGTGAATGTGGTTAACGCAATTGGCGGTTTGATGTGCAAGTGCAGCATTCTTTGCTGTTTTGTGATTGAAATCATTGTTTGTTTGTTTTGTTTTTTCATGTGCGTTGCTTTTGCAGATTGTTGTAGGTTTTAAAAGCAACATAATTTTTAATGCACTGTACAGTGATGAGGATCCTCAGTAGGTAGCAATGTGGATGGATTTAGTATGGTGCACCATTTTAATGTGACATTGGATATTGTCAGCAAGACGTTCTGCCAGTGCAGCAAACGGGCAGCAGTTAAATGAGCCGTTCGTGACTGCATCAGCAGAGTGTGCACTGCATGTGGAATAAACACAGCTAAAAGGTGGAATGCCACTATATCTTAGCACACTAAAAAGGCAGCCGCTACCGAACGAAGGCACTGTGGCATTCCACGTACGACAGTGTCTAATCGTTTGGAGAAATACTCGATCGGTTGACAGCGATCACTGTGGGGTTACAACCGCGGACATGAACCCCAATTTTTGGAAACAAAGAGCTTAAAGATTTTGAATAGTCAGACGTGCATTTGAGAGAGCCAATTTAAATTTTTCAAATGCAACCTGTTCTTCTGTCCATGTTGTGAGGGTTTCGGAATTTCTTTTAACTGCTTAAATTTATTCAAATCCTAGCGTGCAACCTTTTTCTGAAATGAGGTGAACAAGGTACCTAACTTCCTATATTACACTCATTTTGATTTTGACACTTTGTGCCTATTTTCTGCTAAAAACTCCAGTAATGCACGCGTATCGATTTCACAGGTGGTTTTGTTAGGAGAACACAGCATCAAATCATTTTCATACTGATTTTGGGTACTTCCCTTTTTTGGGGAAAGGAAACTTTTCTAGATATTTTTTTTTTTTTTGGAAAGTTGCTCTGAAGATCTTTTTAGAATTAAATTTGGGTTTTGTTCTCTCCTTGCTATACAGAACCTCGATTGCCTGCATTACGTGATATACTTTTATCCCCTCTTGGTTGATGTAGTGTTTCCTACTACTAAGTCCAATTCCCAGTTTTTTTTTGTTTTGTTTTTTTTTACTGGGTTGTGAGCCAAACTCACTCGTTTGCCCACAAACTTCTTCCTTTTCCACAGAGACGTGGGGCTGGACTGGTGTCTAATGGAAAAGAGCAGATTGAGCAGGTGTTAGTTTAACAAAGAATGCAAAGTATTGCTGGGATACCAATAAAAATTCAAGATACATTTTTGTAGCGACTCGGCTACCTATAATAATAATAAATTAAATTAGCTCAATAGGGAATTATGATTATTAATATTTAATTATTTATAACTAATCGCAATGGGTTATGATTAAATTATAAATCTCCAAATCACGCAAAAAGGGAAATACCTAACCTAGGTATTTATGCAATATATATATATAGTTAACGACAATGGGTTGCAATTAACTACGAATATATATATTAAATCATTACAGAATAACCTTTGAATTAGAATTAATTCAAAATTCATCTGATTCATTCATTTAACGAATGAACAGTACTACAATCTTTTATCAATTCTCACAAAGTTTTATTCTTTCTTATCAAATCTTCGGGAAGGTTATCCTTCTGGTCACGAAGAATAAACTTTCCGAATTATTAGGATATTAATTAAAGTATTCAAAGATACTTATGAGAGCTCGTAGCTAGATCTGAACATTAAAGTGACCATGTCTTGTGAGCGGCAACAATGACAATCGAACGTGGATACAATGGTTTTAATAATTGATACTATGAATACATACGACTAAACAAAGAATACATGTATATACAGAACAACGAATAGTAACGAAAGAGAATGAAAAGAAGAGAATGAAAGAGAGGAAGGAAAGGTTCAGGAATGGCAATTTCACAAACATAACCACTGAGAGCCAGCAATGAACAATATCACCTTAAACGGGTACACATCTTAAAACGCATTTAAATTTCAATGGAATTTATACTTGCATGGGTTGTTTTGTGCTGAGTATAAAGAATGCGAATGAACCTTCTCAGAGAGTTCTTTGAGCTGGAGTGTGTTCTCCTTTGGTCCTTCCAGAGCGTTCTCGATCCGCGGGAAGTTTGAAGGTGGTTGAAGTGAATGCCGAAAAGGGGAGGAAAAGAAGATTGTCTCGTCTGAGTTTTTTGAAGATGACTGAGTGCTGAGATGGAGCGCGCTGAGATGGCGCGCGTTGCCTGTCCGCCTGGCTGCGGAGCGCGCAGACTTCAAAGGAACCAACCCACGTGACTGAGCCGCCAAGCCAGGGCCAAAGCCGCCTGGCCAGGGGACGAGCCGAGATGATAAGAGGGTTGTGTATTGACTGCACCGACTGAGCCAAGATATGCTGGTGTTACTGTCCTTTAAAGAAACATTAACATCCACCCATCTTTTCTGAAATGACCAATCAGATGTGGGAGTTTTAGGCGGAAGAACACTTTCTTTGTCTCCGTTTATGACTTAATTTGCCTAATTTATGATGGTGTCATACTTGGTACATTTCTACTCCAAAGTGGGGTAAACATATTGTGATGCATTTCATAATCATCTACTGTGCACCGTTGGTTAGGAGAGAGAGAGAGGAATATTTAGATATCAAACATAATATGGCTGGGAGATATTAGAGCAGAGATACATTCTTACACATGAATACAAGCATTTTAAATGACTTTACATGGTTCGTACATCATGACTATGTTGGCAATGGCATAGGGAGCATGCGTACACACAGGGATCATCATGTACATTCTGTGATAGTTTAATTAAAGTTACATAAAGAAAATGTTTGTGTCTGTGTATTGGAAGGAGCCTGTGTGTCTAGGCCCCCCCCTATCTTTTTGAGTGGGGGGGGGGGGGGTAATTGCGTCCTAATTGAAGTTCTCACAGGATTCTAACGGTGCTGTCTGTTCTACCTCAGCCAAGCCACAAAACTGTCCACGATGCCATCTTCCTCAGACTCCTCGGTACCAGAACCTAATTTATATACGGCTAAGAGCTTTCTGACATTTATAGTGGAATTGACTCATCTTTGATCCTGTCCAGAGGGACTCCAGACGCTACATATTTTTTTTTTTTTCATGGTGGTCCATTAAATCATTCCTCCTCAAATACATTGTTCCTTTCCTGGCCTACAAGCCATGAGGCACAATGCAGATGAGGTTTTTTTTTTTTTTTTCTAAATCTGGCAACATTTGTTGATAAGCAGAGTATAGATCAAAGGAAGGAGTTAAAGCCCAATTATAATACCAGTTTGGTGTAATTTGCATAAAAGCACCTCCAGAATTGAACACTTCCATACCATGATTTGAAATGAAAATGATCAATTCCAATTTGGACAATAGATCTCTAGCCAATAAATTTACAGGGCATGTATCAGTAACCAGGAAAGAATGGGTCACTTGTTTCAGCTTGTTCGTTACCTTCAATGGCATAGTCAACTTATCAACCAATGGAATGCTAGATAACCCATATGGTTTTGCCAGAATAAGCTAAATTTGGAAGTTTTAGAGCGGTCTCTGAAAATGTGGCATATGTGTCCACCAAAAAAAAAAAAACAAGTCCTTCAACTTGATAGTCGTTATCTGATTTTGTCTTGGGTTGTCAGTTATTTGCAGCAGTTGTTTTGAGTGTCTTCTGCCTTATCTTATTCATGGTCTCTTACATATGATAATGGAACCAAAAGCTGTTAAGGGAAGGAAGAGATGGTTCATGTGTGAGATGTTGTTTCTGCTCTCTTAGACAATCCTTGGCCGAAATGTCCTCTTTCACCACAGACGTGACATTGATCAGCAGCAGTTTTCCACTGATCTGATACCCATTCACAGTCCCTTGGAGATGGCATTTTCTGGTGGTCTTCTTGACTGTTGTGACTGCCTCGTCTTTTCCCCTGGTCCGCTGCTGGACATCTCTCACTTCAGCTGCTTTGTTAGTGATTCCTCCCCAGTCAGGACGTATGGGGTATGCCAGCCTCATTCTGGCAATCATCCTGTTCCAAGCAGTCTGCCACCCAGTTCCTTCTGCACCTGCATCAGCATTTCTTATAGTGCTTGGGTTAAAATCATCTTCACCAGTTCCACGTACCTCAGTTCATTTCAAACCCAGCTTGTTGCTGAAAATAGCTGCCCAGTCTTGGCCTGTGGGCCTGTATGTAGCACCAATGTTCTCCATTGATCTGATAAACCGCTCCACCCTCCTTTCTGGGTCTGGAAGCGCAGCAGCCACATTTTAGAGTTCCTCTGAGTTCCAAGGTTGCTCCACCCATATGGGCAATCCTTCTCCAGGAAACTGAAGCATCGGCAGGTTGAGGGCTTTTTGACTCTCCAGTCTGGGCTTGGATCTTGTTGTTATATTTCTCATCAACGTTCCTGACTGTGACTCCTTTTTATCTGAATGGAAGGGATAAAGCAAACGTTTTTCTTTGGATTTTCTGTTCTGTTTGAAACTATTTGTTTACTTCCTCCTGTAGAAATGCCAGTGGTTCATCAGTCTCTGTGTCACTGTCATCAGGTTTAATCTTTTCTTCATCATGGATTGGGGCAGAAGAGACCTTTGCTTGGGCACTTTGATCAGTCAAAAGTCTGTAGGGAGGGGGCAATGACTAGTGCAGGCCTTATCTTACTCTTCCTGTTTCTGCTTTGTAGTTTGTTCAGCATTAAGGGCTGCAGGTTCTGTGGCAGAATTTCTTTGCTGTTTCTGTTGTTCTGCCCGCTGCTCTGCCTCTCTCTCCCACTTGTTGAACAGGATCCAGTCTACCCGCTTCTGCTTCTGCGAAGACAACTGTTCCAACTGCTTTCTAGTGTCTTCTAGAATTGAAACACTCAGATAACCACATGAGTCAAAATACCTATTTGCCAATTTTGACCACCATTTTATCTGTTCAAATTGTTAATTACTCAAATTCCACATTTAAAAGGGTCCCCTTAATTCAGAGACCTGGTTTACCACAGCAATTCCCCATTCTATTAAGCAATTCTTCTTTGCAGAAAAGAAAAGAACATATATATATATTATATATTTTAAGTGTGAAAGCAAACAAATTCTGTTTTGCTAAAATGCAGATGCAAATAGTAGTGATAGTGATATGAAAAGCAAGCAAGTTCTTCATTGCAAGATGCTGAAAAAAAGATATATATATATAGTGATATTATTATCTTTCAGTGTCTCAATGTATTTCTACAATTCTCTTGATTTCTTTTTGAGTAGGAATATGGTTTCTATTCAAAAGTGTAATATTACAATATTCTCTTTTCTCTTGGTCACCCAACTTCAGACATCCAATACAATATTCATGCTTAGTGATACATTAATATATAAAACAATATCAAACTATAACGTTCTTAATATTTTCTTAGGATACAGGATATTTCTTACTTTATTTGTTTATTCATATAATTCTATTCCTGAGATCTCAGTTCAATTATTTTATTATTGTATTATAATATATTATTTTATTATTTAGTTATTTTATATTATTATTATAGTTCATTCCAGCAAATAGCAAGTTGTAGTCTGTCTTACCTTATAAGTTCTTTGAGGCCGTGAAAGGATTTGTCCCTCCTCCGGCAGGTTTTGGGCAATGTGAGGAAAATGTCTCCTCTTGTGATTTTAAATCAATGATAAAAGAGGAAGAAAAAGCTTCTTTTTCCCACCGATGAAGGGAGCAGATCCTCAGGCCTCCTGGCTGGCTCGCCAAAACTGTCGTGGTAATTCTCAATCTGTTTATCTGACTTCACCACGGACAATTCAAAACAACTCCCAGTTGTTAATATAATACTATTATATTTGTGTGTAACAATTGACATTGAGTTCTATGATGTTAAAATTCTTTTTAGGATTAAATTGTGCATTAATAGGTTAAGCAAAACAAATGTGTTTATATCTGAGAGCCTTTTATACACACACTTAACTGCAGACACTGAAATGACATATACTGTGTGGTACAGTACAAATATTTTGAGTGTCCCTTATAAAGAACCACGATTGTACTATATTTTTGTCCCACTTTTTGTCCTACGTTTTGTATATTTGGATTATGTTGTGTTGTAAATAAATGCAATTCAAAAAGCCAATCTCTTCATATTCTTTGTTCTAGTTCCCTTACAGTCCCATTCAGCTGATAGGGCCGTTAGAGAGAGTGTCTTTGTCTTTCTCAGGTGTGAAAAACATCAATATTCATGATGATTCACGCCCTCCCCGCATAAGCCTTCTATAACACAAAACATGTCTTACAAATTTTAAATCAATATATTGTTTTATGTGAATGAGTGGCCAGTGTGATTTTTACATCGTCTTGAAGCAAAAATTCTAGCCTACGCGATCCAGTTTTCAAAAGTCTTGTGAACAAATATTCAGTATGGGTTTTATGGCCTTATTTTAGTGACTTAAAAAAGTAAAAAAAAAAAATCACAAACAACGCATAAACGTCTTTTTCTCAAAACTACAAACTTTTTCATACATGCTGCTCACATATTAGTGTAGCAGAGTTTGTGCTGAATACAGTGTAATCAGACTTTAGCCATGAAAATGTTACAAGTAACAGAAATAAGTTCAAATGTCAGGGTATGTCAAAACACCTCCAGGGTCCAGAAAACAGCTCAGGGCTCAGAGGGTTAATCTTTGCTGCAACCAATGGTGACAGAAGAACTGACCACTTAAACAAAACAAAACTGACAAAAATCAAAACAAAATAACAAATGTCTAAAAAAACACCAGGTCTAACATTTATAACACATCCAACTAACTTACATATGCATAACCTCCTATAAATATGATAATCCAAGGTGTGCTTTTAAGTTTGAGGAAATTAGTTTTTACTTTGGGGAGTGAAAATCTGCCTTCTGTTGCCTGTCTAGTGGAATACAACTTAAAAATCACATTTTAATTGATCGTACCGATCCAATGGAATTTTAAACTTTAAAGTAAAACCTTCCATGTTGCTAATAAAATTGCCTCAGTCATCCGGTCTTCCACTCTCAACAAATTAAGATGCTGTTCATATCTGTGAGAGAATTTCATCTCGTCCATTATGATGATGACAGCCTGTTTGTGTTTTTCCAGGCAGGCCTCAATGCAGAGACCAGAGCGCGCCTGGTCGGAGACGGACCTCGAGGGACATTTATGAAGTACGTGGACTGGGTACTCCTTTGCAATGGTTCCTCTTTTACCATCGCCGAGAGAACTTCCGGAGTCTGTTCATGTGAGAGAACTTCCTGAGTCAGTTCCTGTGAGAAATTCATCAGTCTGTTCCAGTGAGTGAAATTCCCCAGTCCGTTCCTGTCTGCTCTGGTGAAATCGAAGAGGTGGTCCTTACCCTTTATGTGGCTGCTTTTATGTGTGTTTGGGCCACACACACATCTGCTCCAGCACCTAAGCCCAGTCCAGTGATGGCTCCAGCCCCTGACCAGAGTCCAGTGATGGCTCCAGCCCCTGACCAGAGTCCAGTGAGGGCTCCAGCCCCTGACTGTAGTCCAGTGTCGGCTCAAGCCCCTGACTATCGTCCAGTGTTGGCTCCAGCCCCTGTCCCGAGACCAATGAAGGCTCCAGCCCTTGACCAAGGTCAAGTGAAGGCTCCAGTCCCTGAGCTTCTTCCTGTCCCAGAACTCAGCCCAGTGCTTGTTCATGTCCCAGAGCTCAGCCCAGTGTTCATTCCAGTCCCAGAGCTCCGCTTCAGCCCTCGAGCCCTTGAGCCTATAGCTTCTCCCAAGCGGTATACGTCTCCAGTCATCGTGGCTGAGCCTAATGTGATGGCCACGGAGCAACCTGCACCGCCATGGTCCCCTGAGCTACCTGCGCCACCCTCAAGGCCTCTGGTTCTACTAGGCCACACCTTTGTCAGCCTCCAGGGTGCCCACCCTCCCTCCCTCTTGGATGTATTTAGGTGCAAGGATGCAACTCCCAGGAGAGGGAGGGTACAATTTGAGTTTGTTTGTAACCTTATGAGTTTAGTTTTGATCTGCTTTTCTGTTCATGTCTGTATCTCTAGTATTGTGTTTTGCTGTCAGTGTGTTAATTGGTTCTGTCATCCTCAGTTTCCCCTGCCTGTTTGTCACCATAGTTACATATTGATTGGAGTTTCAGTTCAGGTCTGTCCTGTTAATTAGTCTCATTAGTTCCTCTTTTTGCTGTCTATTTATACCCTGTTCTGTTCAGTTGTCAGTTCTATGTTGTATTTAGTTGGTTGTTCTGTTCCTGTTCCTGAGATTCTGTTTTGTTAAGATTTGAGTCAATTTCAAAATAAAGACTGCTGCACTTTGATCCTATTTCATCTCTGCTGCAACCAATGGTGACAAATGGTTAATCAATAAATCATTTGGTACACCTATAGATTTCTATAGATACAGATTCTATAATATAGTTTCTACTTTGTTTGAATCTACAGAGAGATTTGCAATTTGTGAACATAGAGCTGGACAGAGTACAAAGGAGAGTACACTCTCAATGACTGTATAACATCAGACTGATCAGAGATGCAACAGAAGAAGGAAGACAGATGGCATCACATACAGCATTTTACATTATAATTTATGCCACGTGATTCTGTAAACAGATTACACGATAGAGACTGCCATATTACTGTACCCAGTCAACACGTGAGATAATGCGATGATCACAGTGACATCACACCATTTTCATACTGTGATACTGACAGTGTGAGTAATATGTGAGCTCATTGTGAATTCAAAATATTGAGCAGATTGAGAGGAGGCAGTTCAAATGCCACTCAGTCAAATTTTAGGTTATGCTTCCTGTTTCTCAACACTGGAAAAACGTGGATACTGCAGGATTTGTTAGCAAACTTTTTGTGCTGTACAGTTGTGTTCTGGACTCAGCGTGGAATTATTACACTGGAGAAATGGTGAGTGGTCTATTTAATTGCTATTCACATACGCTCATATGATATTATAATGCCAATATGCACTGTGGCCTGGCCCTGTGTTAGCAGAGTACTGCCGCATAGCCAGGTACATGTGAACCAGCCATCTTGTGAGCTCAGGTGTAGCGAGTTAGCCCAAAGGGGAAATATTAATAAATATTCATAACTCATTATGATTATTCATTATGAATAATTATGACTATTTGATGTAGCTACATTAACATTACAATCAACCAATCAGTTCATCCTGTGAACACTCAGTATTGATTATTTAATTCTAAGAGAATTGTATTTTTCATGGCCACAGAAAAATAAATCTTCTTTAGCATTTACAGCGCTTAGAGCGTAATTGATCATTTAAGTGACAATTTATTTGCAGACAGGGAGTCAGAACCAAATTGTCACATGTCTGTCTGCTTGTTTGGTCTTCCTGTTGTGTTTTGATTCTGTCACATGTTCCTGTTCCATGTTTGTCTTAGTTTCCCACCACTTGTATGTTTCCTAGGTTACCCTCGTTAGTTAAGTTCTGTTCAGCTGTGTTTAGTTAATTATCTGGTTTCTGTCGGCTATTTAGTTCCTTTTTGTCTTTTTTTTAGTCACTGTTATGTAAGGTTGTGTTTCCGTTGCCTGTCTGCATGTTCCTGTGAAGTTAAGATTAAAGTTTATGTTTGATTGTGATCTTCTGAGTCTTCAGCCTGTTCCTGGGTCACTAACTGTTACACAAATATGTATTGTGCACAAGTTTTATTAACTAAATCACGAACACAACTAATCTAAAAAAAACGCATACATACAATTCGCAAATTCATGGGGTAGAATGGAAAGTGAAAGTGACTGAAATACCAGATCAGAACAGATGAATGAAGCTATGGAAAGCTAGTCTAACACCCGGGAGAACCATCAGTTATGACTGCAAGCTCCTTTGTTGGAACAAAGGGGTTCACGTTTTAACTAACTAAACAGCGATTTTGTATATCGTATGTTACTTGCATTTCCCTGAGCGGTTGAAGTGTGTCCAGATATACAGTCGCAGGAAAAAGTCTTGATAGTTCGGTCCGATGGTGTTGACGTTGCAATCGATTTCTTCTGCGTTGACTGAAGAAGATATGATGAACTTGCATGGTTAGTTTGACTCTGTCATGGTCGAGGAAGCTGCACATGGCTCTGTGTGTGTAGGCCTGCCAGCCTGGCCGGCTTGGCCAGGTAGGAGCCAGCAGATGCAACATGTTGGTCGTCGGTCCATGAGAGTGAGGCGGATCTGTGCGTCTCTCTTTAAAGTCTGGGAAAGGTCACACCTCTCAGAGTTGACTTAACCAATGAGCTTGTGTCAGCAGCTCCTGTAACTCTGAGGTAGGCGTGTCCAGCTGTCCTTGTGCAGCCTCCAATTGACACCCGTGTGAAGGGTTTAGTGGAGGATGTTGTCGTTGACGGCTGTGGGACATCCTGTGGGGTTTGCAGGTTGAGGGTGCTGTCTTCCATGGCTTCTCCCAGTGGCTTGTCTGGTACCTGGGCTGTTGCCATAGTGACAGTTCTGCACTGGTCCTGTGCTTGCTCTGTCCAGCTGCTCTCCTTGTTCAGCAGCTGTCTGAACCATTTAAAGTCTTTTGATTCTGGTTTGAGCCTTAGTCTCTAGCTGGTCTTTGAGGCTTTGTGCTTGTGTCCGCTTCTTGCTGGTCTCTGTAATCTGTTGTGTGAGGTTGTTTACCTTCTGTTTCAGATCCATGAGGTGAGAGCTAAGGAGGTGATACCCTTGGTGAACTGTGTAGCTGCAACTATGGCTTGGGTCATGTATTGTTAGTCCTCTTCTCTCATTGTCCATTTGCGTTGGCTCTGGAGTAAGGGTGAGAGACCAATGCATGACCCTAAAGAGTTCATAGCTAAAGGTTTAATGGGTCAGCTAGAGATATAGCATATAGCTTGATGTTTCTGGCATAGCTTGCTATTGAAATATGTCTACTATGATTACTATCTTAGCTGTGGATGCTAGGATGCTAAGATTTAATTGGTTCTGAGGATGTTTCAGAAAGGTGTAAGCCGAGATTTAATAAATGACTTAAGATGGTTCTTATGGTCAAATTATTTCTCAGAATCTCCTGATGGCTCGCATAGGCTAGATCTCTTAAGAGGTAAAAAAGGAGAACGAGCAGCTTTCCTATTCAGATTATGTTTATTACTGGTGTTATGCCCTAGCAGTCATTGAGATTACTTGTCATAGAACTTAGTGAGAGTTGAGAGTAAACAGAATCACAAATAAAAAGTGTCTCTGGTTCCTTTCAGGCTCTATGGGTAAAGTTAAATCGAGTGAAGAATAGTGCCCATCTGGCTTGTCTGGGGTTTAGTCTCTTGGCGTTGAGAGAGGATTGCTCCAATGCCAGTGTTGGATGCGTCAACCTCTACCACAAAAGGCATACTGAGGTCAGGATGATGCAGAATGGGAGCAGAGGTAAAACGATTCTTAAGTTCATTGAAGGCTTGAATGGTGTCGGTAGACCAGCGAAGCTTGGTGATTCCTCCCCTTGTCATGGCTGTGAGTGGAGCGGCGACAGAGCTGAAGTTTCTGATAAATCTTCTGTAGAAGTTAGCAAATCCCAAGAATCTTTGTAGTCCTTTACTGTAGTGGGTTGAGGCCAAATTTAGAACTGATTGTTCTAAATTGAAATTTTGAATAACGAAGAGACATGTTGTTTCAGTGTGTAGAGCTCCAACTTGTAGCATAAGGTCAGTAGTAGTGTACTGTTCGTGGCCGGTCCCCAGGGGGCGTGCAAGGGGTTAGTGGTATGTTATGCTGTCGGGCTAGACTTTCATCAATAAAATAAAATTGAGTCTAATAAAGCCTTAGTAGTAATAGTTTCAGACTGACAGGTTGATTTAACTGGTAATTCAAAACAAGTATTGGTCTGGATAGCAGAAATCAGCGAACTCACCCTGCGGTTGCGTGTCTGAGGGGGTCGTGGGGGGCCAGGAAGATAGAGCACTGCATAAGGAAGCCTTTACCCTTGGTTGGGGTGCCATTAAACTTCTCTGGAAAGGCTAAACGTGGATCAGCAGTCAGTGCACTGTGAGGTATTGGAAACAGTACCTGACTCGCTTGAGGCACTGTGGCAGTGGGTGCAGGTGCGGGCTTATGGAGACTCCTTACAGTTGTTGTTGGTGGGCCGCCAGTTGATTCGCTTGGGCAGAGAGCTTGCTGGATAGATGCATGAGCACCACTGGATCTGTAGATGGCAAAGTCTTCTGTAACGAGGACTGATTAGGATCCATGTGCAGTTTATTAAAATAAGGTAAACTCAGTGTACAAACAGGCATGCGTCGAGATACCAGAGTGAACAGCAATATCAGAGACAGGGCATCAAACGTGGTCATAACAGGCAATAGTAGGGATGGCTGACATGAAACTGACGTTTCGAAGCGTTGTCGAGATCCCGAAGCGCAGATGTTTCGAAACACTGCTCCGAACTGTGATTCAAAACACCCATGTCACGTGACTACGGCTAAATGAAGTTTTGAAGTGTTTCATCAGGTGGTGCCTGTCAAAACTGCATTTGATTGAAAGGGGCGGGTACAAACCACACAGTCACACATCTGTATGAACCTAATTCCCCACAGTTTAAAAGTGAAGTTAATCCATCTTCACATCGTGGGTTTTTGTGAGAGGAGAGAGATTTTGTGATAGCAGTGATTTTGTGATATAAGTGAGATTTATAGTGCGCTTTGGTTAGTTATATTTAGGCTAGATTTAAATGAGATATATTAACTGATAGGTATAGACAGTGACAGATAGTTAGGATAGATATAGTGACACATTCATATAGACTAAGTTAGATAGTGACATAAGTTAGAGATATAGACTTATATAGATATAGATTCATAGGTGATATATAGATAGATATATTAATAGAATAGATACAAATGGAGGCTCCACGTAAGAGATGCCGTACATCTGTGGTGTGGGAGCATTTCCATTTGGAAACACCAAATATAGTGAGATGTGTGTATTGTGATAGGCAGCTAGCCTTCTGCAACAATACATCATCCATGATGCGCCATTTGAGGAGCACTCATCCTGCCATTTTGGAGGGTGCAGAGGATGGTAACATTCCCCCTGTACCTAGGCCTGCTACTGACACTGCTGGGCCGTCTCAGCAAGGTATGCATTGTTTGAAAAATAATTCAGATAAAATCACAAAGTGTTGGGACACGGTTTAGAAAGTCCATAGTTTTGAATAGGTCAACCACCCCTAAAAACTAAAGTCCCAATCACAACTCCCAATCGTGTTAAACACTGCTTCACTGTGAATATTTAAATATAACACTTCACAAACTTAGCCACTGTATTAAATGAAAAACATTTATAGGCCTACAAATTAACCCATCGACAACCAGTGAAGACATCAGTTTGGTTTTCCTAATTGTTGTAGTTCTATATTCAGTTCAGTTTACTATATTCTGTCTCTGTCTGAGCATAAACTTAACCAAACATAACTTGTTTGTTTAGAAAGGTTACCAAATAATGAACCTGTAGGCTACTTTTAATAGCTGTGCACTATTTCTATATTTTTTTTCAATGTATCTATCTGAAAGTAGGTTTCATCTTTTATCTTTATCTTCTTTTAAAAGGCAGACAGAGGGAATTAGATGAGGCTCTTAATATGGTGGTGAAGAATTTGCAGCCCTTCACCGTCGTGGAGGATGAGGGTTTCATGGCTTTTGTGAACAAGTTTGATCCAAGCTATGTTCTCCCATCCCGGAAGGCGCTTAAAACAATGGTCACCGAAAGGTACAACAACACCAAGAAGAAGACAATGGAGGACCTAAAAAAGGCTAAATTTGTTAGCCTTACGGCTGACATGTGGTCCTCCATTAATATGGACAGATACCTTGGTATAACTTGCCACAACATAACACCAGAGGCAAAGCTGGCAACTGTTGTACAGGGTGTAAGGAGGTTTTACCAAACCCACACAGCCCAGCATCTCATGGAGGCTAAATCCTGCTAATGGCTGGGTGGGGAATAACATCAAAAGTTCAGTGTATGGTGACTGACAATGCATTCAACATGATCCTAAGTGTCCAGCTACTCAACCTTCGCTGTGTCCCATGTTTTGCCCATACTTTGAATTTGATTGTGAAGAAGGCCCTAGATCAAACCCCAGTCATCGATGAAATACGGCAGAACGGCAGAAAGATTGTGGGGTTGTTTAGATTCAGCTACAAAGCAAAGGACAAGCTTGTGGAGATGCAGGTCTTGATGGGCAGACCAACTCTGAAGATGATACAGGAGGTTGAGACGAGATGGAACAGCACTTTCGACATGATGCAATGCTTGTATGAGCAACGAGAGCCAGTGGGTGCTGCACTTTCCAATTTAAAGAGTGATATTGCTCCACTGACAAGTTTTGAGTATATTATTCAAGAATCATTGTCACTACTGCAACCGTTTAAACTAGCAACAACAGAGTTGTCAGAGGAACAGAGGGTGTCAGCTTCAAAACTTTTACCACTGTACAGGATGTTGCAGCACAAGCTTGCACAGAAAAAAGGACATGCAACACAGGAATCAATTTTACAATTAGGTAGGCCACAATGACCATTCTACCCATGTAACTAGCTATAAATGTCATATTGTTGTCATTTAATATAATTAATATGGTTTGCTCCTGTTTTGAACAGGCTCACACCTACAAGAAGGTCTGCACTCCAGATGTGGGGGGTATGAGTCCTTCAGAGCCTTGGCACTTGCTACACTGCTGGACCCAAGGTTCAAAAATGTGGCTTTTGGAAATCCTGCCAAAGCCCAGGAGGCTGAAAAGAACATCACTATGGAGTGCGCTTCGCTGATGCGTTCAAACACAGCAACTCCTGGGGGCCATTTCAATAAGCAGGTTCAACCAACTCTTGTTGACTTACCCTGAGATGGGAAACTCTTTGTTTTGGGTTTCAGAACAGCTGAATTGAGGTAGTTCAATCAACTCTGAGTAGACTGACTCTGAGTTAAGCGTGTGCACCATGATTATGAAAAGCCACGATCAATGGAGCTCTGAAATTACGATTCACCATGGCAACAGCACCCAACAAAAAGACGTCTGCATACTTACGGGTCAAACGTAAGTTTAATTCTTAATCATTGCTATAATATCAGAGGTGAAAACTGGCAGAACAGTAAGTTATTGAACTAATATTCATTTTCATGGTATCCCACGGGCAAAAAAAAAAAAAAAAAAAAAAAAAAAAAAAAAAATATATATATATATATCAGAGGTGAAAACTGGCAGAACAGTAAGTTATTGAACTAATATTCATTTTCATGGTATCCCACGGGCAAAAAAAAAAAAAAAAAAAAAAAAAAAAAAAAAATATATATATATATATATATATATATATATATATATATATATATTAGCAGCTAAAAATTAAGTATAAAAATAAAATTCAATCAGGTAAATATTTAAGCATAAAAGGTTCATGGGTGTAGGATTTGTGACTTTACAAACATTTGACATATTAAATAAATATCATTCAGTGTCTTTTTCAATGTACAGCAGCTTTTTCTTCATAGTCTAATGCTCTTTTCACATAATGTTCTCTAATCCAACCTGTTACATTTGTGAATTAGGGTAATGAAATTAACATTTGACTTCTACTCGGGCCAACAGCAAGAAGGCAGAGGCTCACAAAATGATGGGAGGACCTGCACTACCACGACTGACAGAAGAAGAGGAGATGGAGGAAGAATATTAAAATCTAACAGGAAAAAAAAGACCTGCTGCTTTTGTATTTAGCAAATAAAGATGACCAAATAAATTGTGAATAATTTGTGTTTATTTAACACCTGTGGTGTATGGCATATATTTCAGACTACACTTCCATCTGGTATTCTTCCATTCCATATAGTAATCTGTTTCATTTTCGGAAGGTGCGATGATGGGAATATGCATATCAATGCATCCAACCACATTGGAAATCCTAAAGGAAATTATAATTATTAGGTTACTTCCAGAGGTTGCAACAAGATATCATGTGAACATCATTTAACCTGATTTCTACACCACTGACCTGCAATCCTGTGAAACTCCTCTTTGATGCTCTCATGGGTTTGTGCCCAGGAAACAACACAAACTTTCAGAAAGAGCTTACGTGAGAGTGAGGCAAACTTTCCTTACCTCTCTGCATACAGTGGCTTTACTAATATGCTCTGCATCCCTGATATTATATAGAAAATTATCAATAAAAAAATGGCACTGCTCAAATAAATATGCATGTGGATATAGCAAGCAAAAAAAATAATCTCTTGATAAAAATATTTGCAGTGAATGAATGTATCTGCACTGCAAAAAATGCTTTTCTTTTGTCTTGTTACTTCCAGTCAAAATATCAAAATATTCTTAAATCAATGTGCATTTTCTACATAGGAAAAATTACATAAGTATTTAGTCTTGTTTCCTGGGGGAAAGCTAATAAGCTAAAAAAGCTAATTTAAGTGCATTTTTCTTATTTTGCAAACTATCTGCCAATATGTTAAGAAAAAATACTCAGTAAGAAAAGCATTTGTGCAGCGTGAATGAACTAATAAAATATTTAAACACCACTGACGCTTTAAAAGGAGGAGGAGACCAAAAGAAACTCTGGGTTTACAGAAGAAAACCTGCCCCTGACCATGTTAGGTTCACAGAGTAAGTTACCCTGGTAACTGATTCTGAGTATAAGTTACCTCTCTTTCAGAAACGGGCTTGACTTACCTTGCTATCTCATCAACAACAACAACAACAACACCAGCAGAAACCCAGGAAAGTTTATGGGAACTGTTTGATAGTCGTATCCATTAAACCCAGACAACACACAGTGCTACAGCTGATGCAACAGTAGAAGTGAAAAAGTACCTTAAAGATGCGTTTTTGCCCAGAACGCATGATCCATTAATTTATTGGAAAGAGAGAGCAGTAATTTTCCCTTATTTGTATGTACTTGCTAAAAAATATTTGTGCATGCCAGCAACATGTCCCTTGTGAGAGGATTTTTTCAGAGGTTGGAGAAATTATATGTAAAAAAAGAAGTCGTCGGCTAAGTCCTTCAACAGCAGAGCAAATGATATTTTTGAATAAAAATGTTATGTAACAAATGTGACACATTGTGGCTTTATTTATTTTATTAATCTTCATTTTTCATGACCAAAAAAAACATATAGTTATTCATGAGGAGGCTACAGGTTACAAAACCAAGATCATGTAGCTGTCAGACAGATGTTAAAAACTATTTTTTTTACATGGATCATTGTCAAGGTTATTTCAGATCAACACATGCAAGTGACCACTAGGTGTCGCCGTAGAGATGGGTGTCGGATTGTTTCGAAGCTTTAAAACAATACGGCACATTTGCTTCAACTGTTTCAGTGCTTCACAAAGCCTCGGTCTGCCCATCCCTAGGCAATAGGTCAGGGCAGGCAGCAAACAGCAGAAGTAAGAGTCCAGGTAAACAGAGATCAAAGGCAGGCAGCAAAGAATCGTAAACGGTAGTTCAAGGCAGAGACAAAACACAGGCAGATAATACAATGGAAGATAACCCTCAGAAATGCAGCCAAAGCAAACAAGACTTCACAATGAGTGACTAAACACACAGGGTTTAAATAGTCTGGTGATATGGATCAGGTGTGCAGTAATCAGTCCCAGCATGTGGGTTCTTGGGAAATGGAGTCCGAAACCAACACTAGTACTCAGGTGAGTGAGTCCTCCGGTGGCTGACGGCGGAATCTTCACTAGCATTTGTGACAGTAACCTTACAGCTACTGATACCATTTGACATATGTTAAGATGTGTTAAGACTCTTTCTGTTACAGTAGAGATGTCAATTCAAGCTATCGTTTTATCTGCATCTGTAGGCTTTCCTGTAGTACAAACAGTAGAGCGTGGCACCAAGGTCATGGGTTCGATTCCCAGGGAAAGCAAGAACTGACAAAATGTAAACCGTGTACCTTGAATGTAATGTAAGTCGCTTTGGATAAAAGTGTCTGCCCAAATGCATAAATGTAAATCTAACTAGCCAACAACTAGTGATCTACATGCGTATCGAATGTTGTGTCAAATGCTGTGTCGGAATTATGAAATCACACTTTTAGGTGGACGGTGGTTTAAGCAGAAACCCAGTGATGGGTGCCTTTGAGGCATGCCTTTTGAAGCTTCGGGGACCAGCGCGAATCATTTATCTTGAAACAGTGATTCGAAGCGCGCATTAAACTGCTGAAGTCACATGATTTTAGTAAACCAGATCGTTAAGCATCATAGCTGTTTCAAAATTATTTTAAAATTTCAATGGTTCGTCACTAGGTCTTGTGAACCAATGTCTATATGTGATTTGTATATGCACTCGTATAAATAATAAATCTAAACACATTTAGTGACGCCTTTAATTGATAAAGGGAAGAGGCATATTAAACATTAACTTATTTGTCTGATTAGCCCAGCTTTCACAAAACGAGCCCTACAGTTTACGGAAATATCACGCCTTAAAACCTCATGTTTAGAGGGTTTGTTGATTGTCTTTACTTGATTACACCTTCAATAAAACATTTGTGAATGGTTTGTTAAAGATGTTTCATTAAGTTTTCGCTTCGCTTACTGTTCTGACCAGCAGGGGTCACCAGCTTGTGGCGCTTTGAGAGGCTCAAATCAGTGAATCATTTGTGATGCAATGGATTTGTTTGATTCGGAGCTACACAAAGCTTTGGATCCCTCATTAATGGTTCAAATCAAAGTCCCTTAGTCTAAAGGGTCCCAAAGTCTATAGAGTCTTTGGTTCGAATGTTACACTCTACGCTCACACGTGTCTAGGTGTTAGCAGGGTGCTAACAGCTTTTAGTCGAGGTAAAGAGCTTTAACCCCCTGAACCCGAAGAACGCGCATGTTTTGCTGGATTTTTCCTTATGACAGTGTAAATCAACTTAAAATACTCCGTCATTTTTGGCCTCACAGACATGAACAATATGTCTTTACAAAGCTTAAAGTGTCTACTTTTATTTAGGTACGCTCAAAATAAAAACAAAATGTTGTGCTTTTCGCTAAATAAAGAAAACTAACAGGATGCACGTTCTCCCGTCTGTCTCCCTGTGATGTCCATTCTGAAATGTGTCTGAAAATGAACTCAGAACTCAGAGAAAACTTGCCACACAGACATGACACATATCTCTTTATAAAGCTTGGAATGTCTACTTTTAAATTAAGTCATTTATATAAAAAACAAATATTCTCTGTTTATGTAATCCGTATGAAAACATTGATGCATAAACTGATGCATAAACTTCACATTGTAGGCTATTAGTTTGACTATTGCCAGACTAAAATCAACGGAAACATGTTGAAATATGAAATGGGTAGGCAACCTTTCAATGCTAAATAAAGATACACGTACAACATGGGGATATTTTTATGCTCTATAATATTAAACACAGCATGATATAAAAGTAGGGTTGCCAACTGTCCCGTATTAGCCGGGATGTCCCGTTTATTGAGCCTAAATGTCCTGTACATGACTGTCCCGTTTATTGACTGGTACGCTGATGTAACCACTGACTAAGGTTCACATATGTTGCGTCTTGCGCACTCAAGTTTGTTATTTTATGTTGCTCACATATTACTGCAGACCTGTTTGTGCTGAATACAGTGTAATCAGACTTTAGCCATTAATATGCTTTAAAGCAACTGAAAAAAAACACAAATGTCAGAGCATGTCAAACTTCTTCAGGGCCACAAAATATCCTTAGGGTCCAGAGGGTTAACTTGTAGGGTATACAGTATACGTGTAGGTTTGCTTAAAAGCAAGCTCTGGCTACACGCAGTGGTTATTTGCACAACATTCTGGGACGTGAGTGCTGCTATCAGAATATCAGAAGTGTCTGCTCACACATTCTGTTGTCATGCATTGCCAAGAGACCAATGCCAGATCACAACACAACCCGAATGGAGCAGCGTTCGAGCCGTGCTGAGAGCACGCATCGAGAACTCTAGCGGGGTCAGTCATGTCACGGTTCAGGGTGCTTCATCAGCTTCCCTGTTGTTTGTGTTGTCCTGTCATTTTCTGCAGCTCGTGACCTGGGCAATCAGCGCTGTAAAACAAAAAAAATGAAAGTGCGGTTGTGTGCAGATCACAATCTAATTGCCCTCACTTGTCACTTGTTCCCTTCCTCCCTTATATTCTCTGCTGTGTCTGCCCCTTCTTGTCAGTAGATTTTGTGCTGTTTCATGTATGGTTGCACCTGTGCTGTGTGTCATTGTGTCTTACCTTCATCTGCTGCTGTGCCCAGGACGCCTAGACGAGGAGTCATACAGCTGGCCATGTGCTCGCTGTCTGTACAGATGGCTCTGGAGTTGTTACACCTCCTTTCTGTTTGTGTGTGTGTGTGTGTCACTATACACGTTGGATGTTTATTGGGTTTTCTGAAGTGCCTAATAAACTGTTGCAAGAATCCTCTGCATGTGAGTCCTCTCTTCACGTGCTTGACAGTTAGCTAGGCTAGAATTTACACCGCTAATTTGACACGATTGTTTCATATGAGCAGTTTGACACATCAATATGAATACGATGATGTAACGAATAATAATAATTAGGCCTTAATCAGTGACTGAGGAGCATCGTTCAGATCACCATTACAAACACTGTTGTGAGATTTCTTTCTCACACAGGTCAATTAATGCTGCTAATCTGAGATTTCTTCAGAAAAAAACTTATGCTCGTTTAACAACTGAAATTATTAATTTCAGGTTAGTTCCCATTCAGTCGGTCACTTCCGACGTGTAGGAATCTCGCTAGCGAGAGCCAATCTACTTCGAGTGTAACAAAACGAGCCAATGGACATTGGCATGCAATGATTGCACCAGCTGCTCATGCCACGCAGCACAGGTATAAATGAGGCACAGGTGCTTGCATCAAATCAGCTTTTTGGGTGTGATTTTAAGGATACTTAAATCAGGTAGAGATTGTTTCACTGGTCAATGTAGAGGATCATGATGCTACCCTACTCCCATAAAGCTTCTTCTTGTAACAGGTTACCAACTTTAACATTGTGCCATAAGAAGTTAGTAAAAGGTCTCCAGACATCTTCAAAAGCATTTTGGTTATTTTTGACAATGTACGTTATTTTTTCTATTGACATATTTGATGACATTTCTTTAATCCACATTCCAATTCTTGGCTCATTGATATTTTTCCAATTAAGAACAATTATACATTTATCTTGTAAAATACACATATCTATATTGGATGAGCACCTCAAATAAGTAGCACCATTCGACGCGGTCAAAGGCCTTCTCTGCATCAAGAGAGAGAGTAAAGCCGTGTCTTTCGCCCCTCTCTGGCTATGTAAAATATTGAGCACTCTTCTGACATTATGAAAGCCCTGTCTACCTTTAATAAATCCATTTTGGTCCTCTCCCACCACTCGAGGATGCAGGCCCTCTAATCTTCTTGCAAGAACTCTTTTTTAAAAGGCTAATTGGACACGTTTTCACATTTTGTGTTTGGTTTTCCCAGTTTTGGAAGTAAAGTTATTAGGGAGAAGACCATTCCTGAAAGACTCCAGGAACATCTCCAAAAGGGGTGAAATCAATTTGGACTGAAAAATAATGGACGCAGAAAACGTGGATATTCCTTCTAGTTCATTTATCTCCCCATAATAAGCTAGCAATCACTATAGGATATAGTTCCATAAGTGCTGTCGATTGGATTGAGGGAGCCAGTTCCTTAAAGTTCTTTTGGCCACCTTTCTGCAAACCATTGTTTGTGAAATATCCCTCCGAACCCGACGGAAGGAGCTGCGTCGGTGATTAATTGTAGTTTTACTGAGGTTTCTATATAGTCTTCGTAGAAAAAGGAAATGCCGTTCCAGTTATCGCATAGTTGTGATCAGAATATTAAATCAGACCTGCAGCCCTCATCTAGCATGACTGTGTCGTGCATTTTTTCAACTGTTATAGCCAGATCCAAAAGTCTGGAAATAAAGGAACGACCTTGGGGTATAATCCTCATAGCAAAATTAAGATGGCCCAGCAGACAAACCTCTAATCCTTTCTAGTTTGTCTAGCGGAAGAGATGCTTGCATTTTGTCTGAATCTAACGTGATCCCCAGGAAATCTAAGACGCGAGATGGACCTTTTGTTTTTTCTTTTGCTAGATGAATGCCGAATTTATTGAATGCTTTAACCAGGGAATTGATGCTGCGCGATGGGATGGCATCTGGAAAGTCGATGAGCAGAAAGTCATCCAATAGGTGAAGAATGAATGGCAGTTTGAATTTATTCAGTAGGACCCAGCAGACTGCTTCGGACAGAGTATCAAAAATCTTTGGGCTGCTTTTACAGCTGAAGGTGAGTCTGACTGAAAAATAAAACTTTTTTTGTGTCGAAAGGCGTGGGTGATATCCGCTTTACTAAGCCACGCTCCTCTGCTGGCTAATTTGATAAGTTTAATTGCGTTGTCTACTGTGGAATAAGCCAATGAAAAAGGTTCTGAGGGAATTAAGCCGTTTATGCTTGTACCCCTACGGTGGAGTGGGGAGCGGATAAATCAATGATAAGAATTTTTTCAATGATAAGTATTTCCTGACTGCAACTCCTAAAGGGTTAATACGGAAAAGTTTGAAAGGAGGTTGATCAAAAAAGTCAGATCATATACCCCTTCTCTATTTCTTTCCCCATCAGCTTGTCTATGGCCTGTGGGTCTTTGATGGACGACTGAAGGATTTGACAGGTGAAATAGAATGTGGGCATATAGGAAAGACCAGCTAGGAATCCATGCATGAGCTCTAGAATAAGGTAAGACACAAAACAACAGTTTGGATGCTTTGTCAGAGCTTTAGAATGCTCTTTGGTGTTCACCGGAGTGTTTATTTATTTTTTTGAAATTTTGCACGACATGGACATGAAAACTTCGGGTGGCTGTTCCCACAATAGCTGCAAGCATGAAAAAATTTACAATTATTACGAGTACAGACATTTTCATTGAAATTATAGCAAAGAGGAGTTTGTCTTTTAGGCTTCTCCTGTTCTGGCACCGAAACGCTAGTGTCATGAGTTGAAGCGGTCTTGGGGCAGAGAGATGCAGTGTGGGAAAAAGACTCGCAGAGTGAGCATGACAGTGCTCGGTGGCCTGTAAAGTGCCTGCTAATGAGAGCAAGATCGACCATGGACCAAGTTAAATTTAGCAGTATAAACAACAAGGAATGATATCAAATAGAGATTCAAAAACAAAAGCTTCAGGACCTCAGATCAGCTCTTTGTCTGTCACGGAGGTCAGCAGAAGGGAAAGGCTGTCTCCAAGCAGAGGATGGCCCACTGGATAGTGGATGCCACCTTGGCTTATCAAGCACAAGGTGCGCCCTCTCCGCTCAGGGTGCGAGCACACTCTACTAGAAGTGTTGCATCCTCCTGGGCGCTGGCACATGGCACCTCACTGTAAGATATCTGTAGAGCGGCGGGCTGGGCAACACCCAACATGTTCGCTAGATTCTATAGCCTACGTGTAGAGCCGGTTTCCTCCTGTGTTCTCACCTCAAACGGGTAGAAGCAATGAGAGGCCCTGGCTCTTGTCGGCTTGCTGCGTCCTGAACTGTGGGGCTTATAACTCTGTCGAGTCCTCCATCACCCTTGGTGCTGGATGTTGCGGAGCGTCTGGCACCAGGCCCTTTGCCGCTGAATCCTTGAGAACTGGTACTGGGCTGGGTATATATGAGTAACCCTGCGGGGATCCCAAATATTTTTCCATGGTCACTCCTAAACAGAAGCCTGTGTCTTTCCCTTGGGAGAGCCTCCATTTCAGTGGGGCTGGAGCCCCATCTTGCTTGTGGGCTACGGTTCAGCAGTTGTACTCCATATAACTCCTTCAGGGTACAATGTGGGTTCTGCAGCGTTCCCTCCTACTAGAAGGCACACTTTCCACTTTCCAAGTCACTGTGTGGGTCATGCGGAACAGCAGTGATGGACTTCTCTGTGTGAGCCCCGTCTCATCAGGTAAGAGAACTCAGGAGGCTCACACGGAGCACTGGAAGGGGACAGAATGGAAGGGGCCAAAATGCCGCTTTGGTAGGCATTCCTATTCATCGATCTCCGATGTGGCGTCGGAAGTGACCAACTGAATGGGAATGTCTCGGTTACGTATGTAACCTTCGTTCCCTGAAGGAGGGAACGGAGACGCCACGTCCCGTCACCATGTCCTCTGTACCCTGCTGGGGTGCCAGTTCACCTACTCCTTCTTTAGCAAAAAACTGATTTGATGCAAGCACCTGTGCCTCATTTATACCCGTGCTGCATGGCATGAGCAGCCTTCTTCAGGGAACTTCTTCAGAGGCAGAATTAACTCCAAAATTAAATAACAGATTAAAAGTATTAAAGATGCTGACCAAGTTCATATAAGACTGTGAACCCATGAATTATTTCTATAACAATATATAAATATCAAATATCAAAAGTTGTAAATATATCCAATAGCATTATCTAACCCTGCAAAGCCTCCAATGAGATCGCTTTTTGAATGACGTCATTAAACGTCCGCTATCGCTGCATTTTTGAAGAGCAGCGCATTCTAGTTTTTTCAGTGAACTTGAGACGCAAGCAGATGTCTGTTGCTGCTTCAGAACTGGACATAAATGACGTAAGAGCAATTTAGTATGTTTCTAAATCATTATACATCGATGACATCGAATTAGGCACTTGTGTAACAGCAGAAACAATGTGTGCTCTCATGTATTGTTCTAAATGGATGTTAACAACATGATTTTTAGCGTTAGCAAAATGCTAATATGGTCTATATACTATATATATCTAACGAAAGGTTGAAAAAAGCAGATAATATCCGAAAGTGATATCTTAACGTGTCATCTGGAATTTCCTGGTTCTTCAAACGTTTAGTTTGATGAGTTGATGTGGTTTTCATTTATTTTGTTACAATATAGTTTAAGGTCTTAGTAAATATGGATTTCATAAAATAATCATTTATTTGGTGCTGTATAGTTGGTGAATACACTTGTACAGTGTGAAATGGGGGAAAAAATACTGATATTTTCTGTGAAATTACAACATTAACGTGCTTTGTATGTTAAACAAGGTAATTATACAAGTGAATGCACAGAATTTAAGTGGAATACTTTTGTTAAGAAGAGAATATTGCACGAAGAAATTCATAACACAGACACATATGAATGTATATAAAATTAGAAATTGTGTTTCAACTGAATTGATTTGTTTATAATATCAAGTGCTAATTATTCTTTTGGCCTTGTCTTCAAGGCCAGGTTTTTTTTTCTGGCTGTTGTTTCCGTGTGATGTTCTGCTGAATGTGTTCTGCTTTGGATGAGAATCGAGTGTGAATCGTTCCTGGATCGTGGACTGTTAAACTTTCTTTGGTGTGCGTAACGGTAGAGTTGAACTGGCGAGCTGCCCATTGAGTAGATCCTTTAAACTTCCTGTTTGAAAGAACACAGAAACGTTCACCCTTGAATGGTAAGAGTGGAATTTCATATCACTTTCCATAGACTGTAGAGACTGTGTAACATCAGTCCACTGGAAGCAAGCTTGCAAACCCAAGTGCAGTTTATTCAATAATCCAAAACATAAAACAAACTTGCATTGGGCTTATTGTACATGTTGCTCAAAGTTCTGTAGTGCCTAGCCTGCATCTTCATACTGTCCTGGCCGACTGAAATGACAAAAAACAGAGCTGAGACATTTGAATGTTAACACTTCAACAACAACAAAGGGAAAATAAAGCATGGTTAAAATACAATGCCCTATTTTTTGGGAAACTTACAGTAGCAGTAAAACATGTTTAGAAGTTTATGTTTGATTACGCTGCCACTCTGAAAGCCATTATCATGGATGACAGGCTGAGAGGTGTGCTGAGGTGGGCTTACCAACAACATCCTTTGCAGGTGTGGTTGGTGAAGCAACCACAGTCCTAGGTAAGGAGTCTGAGGCTGATTCGGGTGGCAGCAGTGAGGTTTTGGTTCCTCTCTTTGGCTTCCTTGGCACAGAAGGGGGTAGTTGTAGTGGGGATGCTTTTTTGGGAAATAATGAAAAACTTCTTAATACAATTAAAAGCATGATGACAAGCAAAAACAGACAGTGCATGCCTAGCCATGAACTCTGGTTCAACAAATGTGGACAACTATATAGTTTCATTACATGACTAGACATTTTTTTAGAAAAAAAACAAGTTGTATGACAGCACCCTTTCATTTTTTGCCCACAATTTGCAAACATGCACTGGAGTTGTCCTCGCTGATGTCATCATTGCTCTCAAGAAATATGGTATTATCACTCGAGATGCTTGTGTCTGTCCAATCTGTCTCCATGTCTTGGTTGTCTGCACTGAAGAGAGCTGTCTTGGCCACTCCTCTCTGTGGTATGGAGCCCTGCCTCTTCCTTGGGGATCTCATATTTTGGAGTCGCTGGTCAGCTGCAGTGTTGGTCAAGTTACTTGGAAATAGTAATTAGTTACTGATTACTGATTACTTCTCCAAGAAAGTAATCCAGTTACTTTACTGATTACTAATTTTCAAAAGTAATTAGTTACTTTACTAAGTTATTTTTCAAAAACATGATGCACGACCTGAATACGCTATAAAGCAATAGACCTTTCAGCCTAATACTATTCTTTCTGCATATTCCATCATCTAAAATTGAATCAAATGAAACATTCTCTTTTTTTAAACTTGTTTTATTAGTTTCAATATTTTAACTTTATGCACATTGCATCAATGTTGCAAGCAAGTCTCAGACTTGAAGAAAATTGTTGAACATTTAAACCTATTTTCTGCACATTCCACCATATTTTAATGAAATAAAGAAAGTCCTTCTTCTGTTAACTTATATTTCTGCATATTCCAGCATATAAAATAAAAATATTTTTTGTAAAATCCTTACAAAATACAGCAATAAAATAATTAAAATGAAAGTCTCTCCTGACTGTATTCCAAATTATTAACATTTACGTCTTTTAACAGTGCAGAGAGGAGTAAAAATGAGTTTACCAAAACAGAAAATGCTGTTGCATGCCACATTTAGGCTGTTAGTTCAGTCTCATTTTATGGCAACCCTGACAAGGTCCTATGTTTTTTTGCTTTCTTTCGGAGTGAAACAGTGGTTATATCGCATCAGCAGAAGCTTCTCCACCCTCCTATCACACAGTCTGTTCCTTTTCGGGGAAAGCACCAATCCACCTAAACTGAACAGCCATTCCACTGGTGCACTGGATGGAGTTGGAGTGTTGTATTTCATGCACATATTTTTGAGGTTTGGAAACTGATTCAGAATCTTAAGCTCATACCCTGACCTTAAATAGTCAGTTACTTCATTTTCTGCTGTGAAGCTTTCTGTGGGCTGGTTCTCAAAATCAAAAAAGTCAATTTCAGCTGGGCTGGCTGCCAGTTGGGACACATTAACATTGTCAGCTGCAGGAGCAGCTTTACGACACTGTTGTCAGAAGCTCCTTCAAATGCTCTCTCCTACGCTCATCTCTCAGCCATCGAAGTTTGAACTTGGGACAAGTGGCCGCTGCATGGCCCTGAAGTCCTTCTCGTCTATCCAGTACAGCATCAAAATGAGTCTTGATGGCCTGTAAAATACAATATGATATAACTAAGAATATATTTATTTCACTATATAAATTGGCTATTTTAACTATTTTGTGGGCTGTACTGACCTAAACCATCTCATGTGCTATCAATACTGTATGAGATTTGATTTTGGTTGAGGCTTTTTTGACCTCTTTATTTCAATCTTCTATTGATTGCTAAGATTAATATTCATGATTAATGATGATCAATATCCCTGATATTGAACAGGGGATGAATAATGTATCTTTTATTATATTCTATAATTTTAATAATTGTACTCACTGCTTAAAACAAATAAAGTGCTGCCCACCATGAATAGTATAATAAATTCAACAAATCCAACCAAATCAATTATCAAATAATAATCTTACCTTTACAATAACATCTGGAAGGCTGGCTGTCATTCTACAGAGGTCATCTTTCAGGGCAAGTGTCTTTGACATCAGGCTTGTGAGTGTTGGTAGTAAAGCCCCATAGGTGCACTTGAGTGATGTCTAGTGCTACGGTCAGGGGCTTCATTTCGGTGCAGTACTCTTGTAAGAATAGGTACTCCCTTTCATTAAGGCACTTGATTCCCAGTTTTATGCACAGGGGATTCAGCTCATTCATCGGAATTGTGATGATTCTGGAAATGACCTTGTACAGGGAATTCCACCTTGTGGATGTGGGTACCATTAGTTTCCTGTGGCTGACTTCCTCCACCTGTTCAGAGGCTAATGTTGATCGACTTGCTTAAAAGCAGAGAATTTTGCAATACTACTCCTATATACAGCCTTGGTGTCTGCACAGGAATTTTAGATGTTTGTCAACATCGCTTGTTGAAATGAGGTTAATTGTGTGTGATGCACACCTGTAGTGTGGAGGGAGGCTAAACTGTCCATCACTAGATGCGGTTGAAAGAGCTTCTATGACATCTGTAAAAGTCAGTTCCTCATCATCACCTTCTTCTTCATTTTCAGATTCAGACTCCAAATTACAGGGCTGACACACTCTGAATGCTTTGGCAAAATTAGATTAGCATGTCCTCGACAATATAGCCAGCGACGAGCTTCTTAAGTTTATCGGCATTAAGTCCTGTTGCTTTTAGTTTTAAGTCTATTTTCACCTGTTTATGCAGGAGAGGGACCCTCTGAGGTTCACCCGGTGGAATTGGATGTAGCCACAGTGGTCATGTCAGTTGGGGGTTTAGGGTTTTTTTCGCTGTAGATAAAAGTTTTCTTCCCACGCAGAGTGTACAGCGGACGCTGATGTTTTTGTCACCTTTAACCGAGTCAAACTCAAAGTAATGTCGGTACTTCCAAGCATTAAACGCTGCATAGTCCTGCTCTCTCCCGCGCTCCATGTTGTCTCTTGTTCAACACTACACATGTTGGTGTTACCCACTGACGTCGCGGCACTCATACGTCATTGTCACGTCACGAGACAGTCTCACGAAACAAAATCACGGTTAAAGCAGTAACACAGCCTGCTTACGGGGATGTAACAGTAATCTAATTACTGTTTTTGCAATTTTAATCCCTTACTTTACTCATTACTTGAAAAAAGTAATCGGATTACAGTAACGCGTTACTTCTAACGCATTACTGCCCATCACTGGTCAGCTGTGGTAAAAGAATGTTAGATAAGTTGTTTGTCTTGTTGCTGAACTGCCCACAGTTTTAGATTAAAAAATATGACTTGCATATGGCATATTTGGATCAGCATCACGTAACATAGGGTAATAGTCGACAATCTTCTGTGACATGGCTCTCATTTCCAATTTGGAGGGGTATCTTACTTCTTTTCCCATGGGACTACCATGTAGGATTGCAACCATGCTGGTGATTGTGTTCCTTACAAGTCTGCAACATAGCAACAAGTACTGACTACGCACCATTTCTAACTCAGAATCTGTGTACATCACATACTCTGGAGGGTCTGGCATTTTCATTGTTTTCTCAGCAGATATGGGGGTTGAGGCTTGAGGCTGGCATGGTGGCATGGCACTAGTTGAGGGCATAATCCCACTTCCACTACAAGTGATGGCATTTTGGTCCGTGGTATTTTCACACTATTAGGATTATGTAGGAAGAAAACAAAATGCATTAGGACCATTAAAAATATGGTACAATTCAGACTTTACTAATTTTTACTTATTCCAATTTGTGTTTACATTTTGACTGATAAAATCCCAAAGTTTCTTTTTTCTGAAAAAAAATTTCAGGGCCAGGAAAAAGATCCCTCAGGTTATCCCGGCTAAGGCCTTTCAAAGCCTCCTCATCAACACTGGCAGCTGTAAGATAAATGACAAATACCTATCTTTAGATAAAGCAATGGCAAGCTACAGTACCAAGCAACATAAAGAGGTGCCTCAACAAATCAGATAATGAATTGCAAAATTACTAACTGGATTTACTTTAGCTATCAGTTTTTATAATTATTTCTATAATCTCAAAACACATCATTAGAAAAACTCAATACAGCCATATTAATTCTGTTCTAAAACCAAGTAAACTTAACTTTTTATGACTAGAGGTTTTATCTTAAAGCGTAATTCTCACCAAATATACGCTTTAAAATGTGGGATTTCTATTTCACAACCATATATTTTGCTTTATAATTCTGACTCTTACTCATTACTTTTTTCATCCTAAGCATATTTTAAATTTAATTCTTTCAGCAAATAAAGGTTGAGGAAAAATACAGCAAGCATAAAAATTTCAAATTTCAAATAATGTATTCAGCTAATAATGTGCACTCTAATATATAAATAATAATAATACGCTGACTTTCTCAGTTTGTGTAAATCCACTTGGGGTTCAGAGTATTTATTTTTTCCCACATTAATTTCACACGTTTCATTAGTACAATTATGTGGTTTTGTTTCATTGATTCAGTGTATAGTTTTTTCGTTGATTTACCCCGAAAGAATGGAAATGAAATGTGACAACATGCCCCATAGGTGGGGTACATTGTAACTTGACAGCTTAAAATGTTACTTGATATAATCAAAAAAATATCCAAGACAAACTAAAATATTTTGTCAATAAAATACAATTACTAACTTTTAAATAAAATAATAATTTTAATAATTAAAAATATACTAATTTTCAAGTTTGACAACAAATACATAGCTAAATACAGCTGTACAGCATAGTTAAAAACATAATAATAATAATTAATAATTTCTGAACATTGACTCTCACTCATTATTTACCTTTTTTTTCTCATGGTTTCTCAATAGAATTCATATAAGTATAAAATAGAATATCGTAGTTCTAATAGGGGCTCATTGTGACAACATGCCCCGCCTGCACAACTGTGATTAATCCCACCTCATGTCTTCTGCTATTAGATCAGCATTTAAGAACTAGCTCAACTATTAAATAACAGATATAAGATTATCAGAGATGAAAAATAAACTTAAGTACGAAATTTACTTTTGCTATGTATAAATAAATGTTCAGTGATATCTTCCAAAGATTTAAATTTTGGCGCATTTTTTTCTCTAAATAATGTTGATATGGCAACTAGTAAATACAAATAAATAAAATAAAAAATATTTTTTTTTTATGTAAACATTAACTTGTTAATAAAAGGTTTTTAAAACCAAACATTTACCATCTTAAAATTAGTGAAGTCACATATATAATTGGAAAAGTTTAATGTTAAAATAATAAATACAAATGACTGCATGAGTGGCCCCCCTCCCCCCGCCCCAGGGTGATTAACCCACGACAACGACATCGCGCGCAAACGGTGCATCATGGCAGCGTGGAGGTGTATGATATGTTTCGTTATTGTTGCTCTAAGTCTTAAAGTACTCCTTAGCCACATTAATGCAAGTCACAGTCCGGATTTTTGGGCTTACTGTAGTATTGACGGATGTGAACAGGACTTTAGAGTTTTCAACTCTTTCTTTCGCCACATTAAACGCACCTTCAGTACTTCAAGACTGGATGACCACTAAGTGGATGGAGTACGACGCCTTCATCTCAGTCTTTGGGACAGGAAACATTTGGTGTTTCAGTTTTTGCCAGCTGTAGCACTCCTGCAGTGGCCAGCTCTGTGGCTGTCCCACCTGATGCCTCTCTACCTGAACCGTCACCGCAGCCTGACGCTGTCAGCCACCTTGAAATCGTAAGTGTCCACAATTAAATTTATTTTGACCTCTGAGGGCTTATCATGCCAATTATAAGCTCTCTGTGTGATGCTGACTTGTGTAAAGTGTTTTATTTTATTTTTTTCCTACATATAATGGTAACTTATATTCAAAGCATGGCCTCCTTGAATCTACACTGGGAGTGTGCGCGTTAATCATGCATGATTTGAGTATATGATGTACACCTTCTCTTTCATATTATTGTCTCCAGTGAATGCTAAGTTAGTTCCCTTTCAGTCGAATTGGGATCTATTTTCAGAGACCAATCTACTTCAAGTGTTATAAACGAGCCAATGAAGATTGGCATGCGGTTGACGCATTCCACGATCCGCCCCGCATCGCGGGCATAAATACGGAAGTGGAAGTACCGCATATTGCTTTCAACTTTGGAGCCGAACATTACCTTGTGTTCCTACGAAGAGTGTTTTTCGAGTCTTGTGAAGAGGATCGCTCCTGCAGTATTCCAGTGTTGGTGTGACAGTGGTGGTTGCGAGGATCAAGAAAAGAGCAAACAACAGCTGTTTTCACAGCTCGCTGGGCATTGCCTTTTTGAGTGCTCTCAGCGGGCTTGCACCCTTGAACCGCTGCGAGCCGTGGCCATTTCCCCTGTGTGCCTCGGCACTGGTTGGAGCGTTTTTTTCCCTTCTAAAAGAGCAACACGGTTTGACCCTGCGTCTTTTTCAAGATGTCATTCAAACCGTGTTTCTGGATGCCGTCGTTATCTATCAACAGTTGACGGACACGATCGTTGTCTAATGTGTTTGGGCGTTCAGCACGCTGAGGCGGCTTTCGTGGATGACTCATGTTCTCACTGCAGGAACATGACCATCGCAGTTCTAAGGTCCAGGCTCAATTACCTCAAACAGGGTGGAGTCCCATTGCGCATCCCCCGATCCAGTGGTCCTCCCGCTACGAAGCAGAGGGCTGCTACTTTGGCTGATGCCTTTGGTGGGGACCTGAGGGTTACCGTGAGGGCACTCCCGCCGGGCCAACAGGCTCCTCGGGCCCCTCCCCCCTCCGCTGCGCCAGTTGAGCTTCCGGAAGAGCATGCTGGTCCTTCCCGATGAAAGTCACCGCACGCTCCCTGGGTCGGGCGATGTCCACACTTGTGGTCCAGGAGCGCCACCTGTGGCTGAACCTGGCGGATATGGGTGAGACCAACAAAGTGCGGTTCCTCAACGGCCCTATCTGCCAGGCCGGCCTCTTCGGCGACGCCATCGAGAACTTCGCCCAGCTGGTTCCTCCAGCCGATATGAGGTCGGGGTTCTACAGCCCCTACTTTGTGGTGGGTTAAGACCAATCTTGGACCTGCGCGTTCTGAATCGGGCCCTGCACAAGCTCCCGTTCAGAATGTTAACGCAGAAACGCATTTTCGAATGCATCCGTCCCCGAGATTAGTTCGCAGCGATCGACCTGAAGGACGCGTACTTTCATGTCTCCATTCTCCCTCATCACAGACCGTTCCTACACTTTGCGTTCGAGGGGAGGGCATATCAGTACAAAGTCCTAAAGTCCTGCCCTTCGGGCTGTCCCTGTCGCCTCGCGTCTTCACGAAAGTCGCGGAGGCAGCCATTGTTCCGCTCCGACAACGCGCCGTTCGAATTCTCAACTATCTCGATGACTGGCTCATACTGGCTCAGTCCCAGGATCAGTTGTGCGAACACAGGGACCTGGTGCTCCGTCACCTCAACCTGTTGGGCCTTCGGGTCAACCGAGAGAAGAGCACACGCAGAGGATCTCTTATCTCGGTATGGAGCTGGATTCGGTCAAACGGACTGTGCGCCTCCTAGAGTTACTGCCGGTACGTCTCGCCCTGGGCCGCTTCAAAAAGCCGCTACAGGGCAAACATGTACTGGTCTGTACGGACAGCACTGCGGCCATTGCGTACATCAACCATCAGGGTGGTCTACACTCCCATTGCATGCTCCGACTGGTCCGCCATCTCCTCCTTTGAAGTCAGAAGCGTCTGAGGTCGCTTCGGGCCATTCACATCCCAGGTGCGCTGAACCAGACAGCCGACGAGCTCTCTCGTCAGTTGACACCTCCAGGAGAGTGGCGACTCCATCCCCGGAGTGTCCAGCTGATATGGGACCTCTTCAGAGCCGCGCAGGTAGACATGTTCCCCTCTCCGGACTCGACCCATTGCCAGTTGTATTACTCCCTGTCCGGGAGCACCCTCGGGACAGATGCACTGGTGCACAGCTGGCCCCAGGACCTACGCAAGTATGCGTTTCCCCCAGTGAGCCTTCTTGCACAGACACTGTGCAAGGTCAGGGAGGACGAGGAGCAGGTCTTGTTAGTTGCGCCCTACTGGCCCAACTGGACCTGGTTCTCCGAACTCACACTCCTCGCGACAGCCCCTCCCTGGCCGATCCCCCTGAGGAAGGACCTGCTTTCTCAGGGGTGGGGCACTTTATGGCACCCGCATCCAGACCTCTGGAAACTCCATGTCTGGTCCCTGGACGGGACGCAAGCAGTGGTAAACACCATCACTTCTGCGAGAGCCCCCTCTACGAGGCGCCTCTACGCTCTGAAGTGGAACCTGTTTCGTTGAGTGGTGTTCTTCCCGCCGGGAAGACCCCCGAAGGTGTTTGATTAATGTCGTGCTTTCTTTCCTGCAAGATGGGCTGGAGCGAAGGCTGTCTCCCTTCACCCTCAAAGTGTACGTCGCCGCAATAGGGGCGTATCACGATGCAGTAGAAGGTAAGTCCTTAGGTAAGCACGACTTAATCGTCAGGTTCCTCAGACGTGCGAGGAGACTGAATCCTCCTCGTTCGACCTCGGTACCCACTTGGGACTTAGCCCTGGTGCTCAGAGCACTTCAGGGTGCTCCCTTTGAGCCTTTGCAGTCTGTAGAGCTAAACATCCTGTCCATGAAGACAGTGCTCCTGACTGCATTGGCCTCAATCAAGAGGGTAGGGGACCTGCATGCACTTTCAGTCAATGAATCGTGCCTAGAATTCGGGCCGGCCAACTCTCACGTTGTCATGAGACCCCGGCCTGGATACGGCCTTCGGAGGAGGCAGACCCAGCCCTAGCTTTGCTCTGTCCCGTCCGCACTCTCCGTGCCTACGTGGACCGAAAGCTTTAGAACCTCAGAGCAGCTTTTCGTCTGTTACGGAGGTCAGCAGAAGGGAAAGGCTGTCTCCAAGCAGAGGATACGTGCGTCTATTCTCTCCAGTTCCCAATTCGTCGGTCAGTTCAGACGTATGTCTCCGTTCCCTCCTTCAGGGAACGAGGGTTACATACGTAACCGAGACGTTATCTCCGTAATACGACGTTATCCAAGTTAAAACAGGCAACAATAATTGCAATACATGTCCACCTCGATAAATTATGTGCGCTTTGCACACAGCTGGAGCTATCCAAACGAATAAAAAATTTTTTTTAAATCATTTAACAATGCTTCCTCTTACCTTGGATATAGATGATAGAGCTGCTCAGGTCCCAGACCAGTGAAGCAAATGTGGGATTAAAATTAAGTTGTTCCTCTCTCGTGCGTCCTGTTCAACAAAAAAAAACCATTTTAAATCAATAACAACCCTGACTGTGTCCATCTACTCACTCTTAAAAATATGTATACTTCTCATTTTCTAAAGGAAGAAGCTGTTGCTGTGACATCCAGAACCAGACCTGATATTGCTAGATCTGCAGCGGCTTTCGCCATCAGTGTCCGGGAACAGTGCCACTTGTCACAGGTACATTTTTCTTGATTGTGTTTTGAGGCCTTAATACAGTGACTAAATTCATTTTTTGTTTTGTCAAAAACCACGCATAAACGTTATTCTCTCAGAAATACAAGCATTTACATACATGTTGCTCACATATTATGGTAGCCCAGTTTGTGCTGAATACAGTGTAATGACACTTTTGCCATTAATGTGTTTATAAGCAACTGAAAAAAGCACAATTGTCAGAGCATTCAAAACTTCTAAAGGGCCCCAAAACAGCTCAGACTCCAGAGGGTTCAATCCAGTCAACCCAGAGAAAGTTGTAGTGTCCCAGACGATTTGTTGGGTAAAGCGTGGTCTTTCAAGGGTCATGGCCTTAAGAAGCAAAAGTTTTTACTATGTACCACTAATTCAAAGTCTTAAGCAGTTACTGACCAATTCCAGAATCTTCACCATGTTGAACACTGTACCACAAAGAAGTAGAGAGGGATTCTTGTATGATTTTACTGATGGAGCCCTTTTTACATTTCATCCATTATATTCTCAAAGGCCAAATGCATTGCAAATACTATTGTACACCGATGAATTTGAAATATGGAAAAGCACATCAGGCAGTGTCTTGAAATAGACAAAGCAAGCACAGAAACATTGTAAGAATCCTTCAAAACCACTTACGGGATTAACAGAAGAAGCAGACTAGTTGATGTTCCAGCATTTGACCTGATCAAACAAACTGTAATAAAACTGATATAATGCATGTAATTTTTGAAGACGTTGCACCAATGGAAATAAAGCTTGTATTAAAAAACCTGATTCTGTCAGGACAGATAGAGTTAGATGAGATTAACTCAGCTATTCTAAATTTTCCTTACTCGCCTCTAGATATACAAGATAAACCATGTCCTATTAGTGTCAGCACTTTAGCTGCTAATGACAATAAATTAAAACAGTCATGTGGACAAATGTTAATACTTTTAAAAATACTACCTTTTCTTTTGAATGATATGGAAAACGAGTATGTCAAATTTATTCTCAAGTTAATTGAGATTGTTCAAGTTGTCCTTGCTCCTGTTATTTCTTTAGAAACCGTATTACGGCTCAGACACATGATTGAGCAACATCTGCATCAGTTCAGAGAACTTTTTTCTGAAGCCAATGTAATACCCAAGCAGCATTACATGCTACATCTACCTAGCAAAATCATATCTCTTGGTCCTTTAATTAGAAGATGTGTATGCGATTTTAAGCTAAGCACAGTTATTTTAAGCAGTGGGCTTCTAAGTTAAATTTCAAAAATGTCTGTAAATCGCTTGCAAACCATAATCAGTTCCTTGAATGCTCTCAAAATGAAATAGGCATTGAGCATCCAATTTTTGCTAGTGAAAGAGAATCGGGGCCTGTCTCAGCTGTCAAAAATATTGATTATGTTAAGAGAAAAGTCAAAGATTTTTTAGGCATAGAGGTCATGCAATCTGTTGTCTCAGTGAAATCCGTATTTCCTCAACGGCATTAAGTACATTAGTGGAAAATCTATGATTATTGTAGATGTAGATGGTGCTTTTCCAGTGTTCGGACTGATAAAAGATATCTTTGTGATTGATTCCTCTTATGTTGCTTTTGAGTACCAGCGTTATGAGACACTGAACACTGAGTCTAGAATTGCTGGCATATGAGGTGGCAGTTCCCAATGTTGCCCAGGCTACAGAATTTGTACATGAACTCATTGACTGTATTTCCTATTTTTCAGTTAGCTTCAAGGAACATACGTTTGTGCCAATAAAATATAGTCTTTGTGATATTATTGCCCACAGTAGACTTTAATAGAAGGGATGTATTGGGTGACTGAGTTTGCCTTTCCTGTGCCTGTTTTGTTAACAAACATTGGTCATCAAAAAATTCCATGGACTGTATGATGAGTTGTGGTGAAGGCTAATTTATCTTTCACATTGTCTGAACATACTTGAAATCAGAGCAATAATAAAGTCTGTTTCTTTCAGATGCTTTTTGTGTGACTCTTGAATCAAGTTTATTACTGAATCTTAAAACAAGATTTATTTTATGAGAATTTGGGGGGGGAGATGTAATATATCTTATTTTAACAGTTATTTACCTCATTTTAAGACTTCCTGCCTATTTGAGACAAAAAGATAAGGTTGTGCTTGATTTAAGATTATAGTGTAAAGTTGAACACTTAAAATATGACATTCACTCTTAAAACAAGAATTCACTCTTTTTTTTATCTTGGTAAGAACCAAATAATTTGCAGTGCAAACATGAGGGCTTAAATAGACAAGGACTAATAACTAGACAAGGGACACCTGTGAACAATGATTAAACAATGAACCAATGACAACATGACACAAGAGCACATGAGGGCATGGGAATCACATGACAAACCAAGAAACCTGACCGAGAACATGGCAAACTAAGAAACATGAAACATGAACATGAAACAAAACCAAAACACACTGTGGATTTCATCGTTTCATGGATTCCTAGAACTGAACTCTAAAAAAATGAACTGAAAACTCAACTGATTGGGTTTTCAAAGAAAAAAAAAAATTCTGAGTGTGTATTAGAAGTATTGGACTTTTGGAGAGTTTGAGTATTCAGAGTGAATGTAATCTTGCTTTACTGGTTGTTTATTGTTTTAAATTTGTGTTTGATGTTTTATGGGCAAATGTGTTGAACTAAACTAAGATTGAAAAAAAGGGGAAAGGAACAATCTAAAAACAAACCAGTTAAAGAAAGGAAAATTTGAATTGCTTGATGATAAATAGACTTAACATTCAACCTAGTTGAATTAGCTAATAACAAAGCAACAGAAAATTCAACTTACCTTGAAGTGTAAAACTGCCATAAAGCCTGTAAGGGAAGAACTTGGTACAATTGAATGTACACAATTTGAGATCATTATACATTGGGTGTAAGACACATTTATTTTTAATTTTTTGGTTTTGTTGTCATTGTTAAAATGCAACCTTTCCTTGTTCTTACCTCAACCCCATTTCGGAGTTGTTCACTGCTGTTGCAACCTGGTCTTTTGAGCCCACTGGTCCATTGGTAGTGTTACACAGAATTGGCATCACATGTATTGGGTTACACATGTATTATAGCATTGAGAAATTTGTACTTGCATGTATGATGTTAATAAAGTTTATGGAACAACACAGGATTGATTACTGGGTCCATCTGCAAACAACTGTTCAAAATGATGCCTGCGTCTCCACCAATATGTAGCGAGTTAGCTCAAAAGGGAAATATTAATAATTATTCATAACTCATTATCATTATTCATTATGATTAATTGTGAATATTTGAATCAGTTAATGAGATTAACGTGATGTAGCTACATTAACATTACAATCAATCAATCAGTTCATCCTGTGAACACTCAGTACTGATTATTAATTAATTCTAAGAGAAGGGTATTTTTCATGGCCCCAGAAAAATAATTCTTCCTTAGCATTTACAGCGCTTAGAGCGTGTAACAAAATCAATCATTTGAGTGACAATTTATTTGCAGACAGGGAGTACAGAACTAATCTAAAAAAAAATGCATACATACAATTCACACATACATGGGGTAGAATGGAAAGTGAAAGTGAGTGAAAAAACGGATCAGAACAGAGGAAAGAAGCTATGGAAAAAGAGTCTAAGTGTAGGCCTGCCAGCCTGGCCAGGTAGGAGCCAGCAGATGCAACGCGTCAGTCGTCGGTCCAAGAGAGTGAGGCGAAACTGTCCGTCACTCTTTAAAATCTGGGAAAGGTCACACCTCTCAGGGTTGACTTTACCTATGAGAAAGGTAAAATCTTCCAAGCGGGAAGATTCCTCTGTTGGAGATTTTATGGCTCTTTGTTTCAAGCGTGCTCATTTGCATGTGCAGCTGGATTGGTTGCCGATGAAGAAACTACTAAAGATTCCTGTAATACTAATATGTTGCGTAGCTATCGACACATCATATACACGATCATTTCAGTTTTCAAAGTACAAATTTATAGAGACCAACCATGGTATAGGTCAGGTTACATTGACTGTTGGTTCTAGCATAGAATATTCATAAAACAAAAATACCATACAGAAAACACTACATAAGACAGTACTAATCATACACACAATGTCCTGGGATTCATGTTCATTTATAGATCAATTTGTCTATATTCTGACGTCACAGAAGTCAGATAAATCCCAGCACATAGAGACTCTTTCACCTAGATATTATCACATAGAGACTGTGTCTGTTCCACGAATTAGTAAATACAAAAAACCACCAAAACTATTCAACGGTAAAAATTTAATTGATGTCCAACAAATAAACAACAGATATAATACAGATGAACAAATGATAAAGCTCGGGCTGCTGAATATTCGATCCCTTTCCTCTAAAACGCTTATTGTTAATGATATGATTACAGATAATAATCTAGATGTGCTGTGTTTGACAGAAACCTGGCTAAAACCTGACGACTACATTACTTTAAATGAGTCCACCCCACAAAATTATTGTTATAAACACGAACCGCGTCTGAAAGGTAAAGGGGGAGGTGTTGCTGTAATTTATAATAATATATTCAGTATTACTCAGAAGTCTAGTTTCAAATATAATTATTTTGAAGTTTTGGTGCTTTACGTAACGTTATGTAGTGAAATTGATAAATCCTGTTTAACATTTGTGTTGGCTACTGTATATAGGCAACCAGGGCACAATACACACTTTATCAGAGAATTTGCTGATTTTTTATCAGAGTTAGTACTGGCTACAGATAAAGTCCTAATTGTTGGTGATTTTAATATCCATGTAGACAATGAAAAAGACGCATTGGGATTGGCATTTAGAGACATTCTAAACTCTATTGGAGTTAGGCAACACGTATCAGGACTCACTCATCGCCGTAATCATACTCTAGACCTAATATTGTCACATGGAATAAATGTTGATACCGTTGAAATTCTGCAGCAGAGCGATGACATCTCAGATCATTACCTAGTATCATGTATACTTAATTTAGCAAAGGCTGCAAAGCCGTCCCCTCGCTTCAAATATGGCAGGACTATCACTGCTGAGACTAAAGATTTCTTTATAAATAAACTTCCTCATCAGTTTCATCTCCTCAGCATTCCAGATAGCCCAGAGGAACTTGATGTTGCAACAGAAACTACTGACTCTCTCTTTTCCAGCACTTTAGACACAGTTGCTCCTCTGCGCTTAAAGAAGATTAAAGAGAATAGTCCAACGGCGTGGTACAACGAGCACACCCGGGCCCTTAAAACAGCAGCCAGAAAAATGGAGCGCAGCTGGAAGAAAACAAAACTGGAAGTTTTTCGCATTTCGTGGAAAGAGAGCATGATTTCATACAGAAAGGCCGTAAAAACTGCTAGATCTGCTTATTTCTCGACTCTCTTAGAAGAAAACAAACACAACCCTAGGTATTTATTCGATACAGTGGCTAAATTAACCAAAAATAAAGCTTCAACTTCTGATGTCTGCCAACAGCACAGCAGTAATGACTTTATGAACTTCTTTACTTGTAAGATTGATAATATTAGGAAAAAAATTATAACCATGCAGCCGTCTACTACTGTATCACATCAGACAGAGCATTGTAGTGTCACTAAGGAAAAATTACACTCATTCACTGCTATAGGAGAAGAAGAATTGGCTAAACTCGTTAAATCATCTAAATCAACAACATGTATGCTCGACCCTATACCGACTAAACTACTAAAAGAGATGCTTCCAGAGGTCATAGATCCTCTTCTTAATATCATTAATTCATCCTTGACATTAGGATATGTACCGAAAACTTTTAAGTTGGCTATTATTAAACCACTTATTAAAAAACCGCAACTTGACCCTACAGAATTAGTCAATTACAGGCCAATCTCAAATCTACCCTTTCTGTCAAAAATACTAGAAAAGGCAGTGTCCTCACAATTATGCTCCTTTTTAGAAAAAAATGGTATCTGTGAGGTTTTCCAGTCAGGATTTAGACCACATCATAGTACTGAGACTGCTCTCATTAGAGTTACAAATGATTTACTCTTATCATCCGATCGTGGTTGTATCTCTCTGTTAGTGTTACTCGATCTTAGCGCTGCATTCGATACCATCGACCACAACATTCTTTTGAATAGACTCGAAAATTATGTTGGCATTAGTGGAATTGCATTGGCATGGTTTAAATCATACTTATCTGACCGTTATCAGTTTGTAGCAGTAAATGAAGAGATGTCACACCGATCACAAGTTCAATATGGAGTACCGCAGGGCTCAGTGCTAGGACCGTTGCTTTTCACCCTGTACATGCTACAACTGGGAGATATCATTACGAAGCATGGCGTTAGTTTTCATTGTTATGCTGACGATACTCAGCTCTATATTTCTTCACGCCCTGACGAAACTTACCAATTCACAAGATTAACGGAATGCATAGCTGATATAAAAAATTGGATGACTAGTAATTACCTGCAACTTAATTCAGAAAAAACAGAATTTTTAATTATTGGACAAAAAAACTCCACAAGTAGTAACCTAGAATACTGTCTAACACTTGATGGCTGCTCTGTCAAGTCCTTGTCGTCAGTTAGGAACCTGGGTGTGCTCTTTGATACCAATCTCTCATTTGAAAGCCACGTTTCTAGCATCTGTAAAACTGCATTCTACCATCTTAAAAATATATCTAAATTACGGCATATGCTTTCAATGCAAAATGCTGAACAGTTAGTTCATGCGTTCATGACCTCAAGGCTAGATTATTGTAATGCTCTACTGGGTGGTTGCCCCGCTCGCTTAATAAATAAACTGCAGCTGGTCCAAAACGCAGCAGAATATCAAAATCAACTGCAGGCGGTCGATCCTTTTCCTATTTAGCACCCAAACTCTGGAACAGCCTTCCTAGCATTGTTCGGGAAGCAGACACACTCTGTCAGTTTAAATCTAGACTAAAAACGCATCTCTTTACTATGGCATACACATAAAACATTTTTAATTTATATTTTATTCAAATTGTTAGGCTGCATTGAACCGGGAACACTTCCCATAACACCTGATGTACTCGTTACATCATAAGAGGAATGGCATCTATGCTAATGTTAGTCTCTCTGTTTATCCCGAGGTTTACTGCAGTCAGCCGGATCCGGGTCATATCCAGATCAGATGGTGGACCAGCGCCCAGACATTACCAACGCATCCCTGAAGTGTCTGCAGAGACCGTGTCAATTAGTCTACCCTCTGAAATGGCTCATCAACATGGCATCCTCAATGGATCCATCTCCGGCGTGATGACTCCGATATTTCGATTATTCCTATTTAATAATTGTTTAATCGACACGCCATCCTCAATAAACCCGGCGTGATGCCTCCGATCTTTCGAATAATTCCGATCTAATATTACTTCTGACCTATAAGGCTGCCAAAATAATAAACATACACTGTTTCTTAATTGGCCAGAGGAGAACTGGCACCCCGACTGAGCCTGGTTTCTCCATTAGGACACCTGATGGAGTTTTGGTTCCTTGCCACTGTCGCCTCTGGCTTGCTCAGTTGGGGACACAAAATTTTCAAATAAATATCCAAATAAATTTAATTATTAAACTAAATTATATCAACTACATTACTTGAATATATATGATAATTGAAATGAGCTAGATGACATCACCGTTTTCTCCAGAGCGGCTGTACAGCCGAATCAAATTCTGTTAATTATTTTCCTGTTTAACACTGTGAAGCTACTTTGAAACAATCTGCATTGTAAAAAGCGCTATATAAATAAAGTTGACTTGACTTGACTTGACTATAAATTAATGCAGGAAAGTGTGTTCCAAGGGCCTTTCCTATGGCATTGCACCTCCCATTCTTTCAAGTAATAAACTGTCTTATCAGTTGGTATCCATGGTAACCGAGGCCCTTCTTGCTCTTAGTGGTATTTTGGGGGGGATGGTTCTAAAGACCCCAGAGTGAGTTTTAAAGATTATTTGTTATATGTAACAAATAATTGTGTCTGATTTGTCTCATTCGTTACACAGGTGTAGAATCACCTGGCTTCAGTAATCACACTGAATCAAACTAATTGCATTGACATATTGCTCTCTGTGTTTCAGGATGTGCCAAGTCTTTTCAAGGGGAAAAAGAAATAAAGGTTACAGTAAGAAGTGAAAAGGAGTCACAAAAAAAACCCAGAATCTGAATGCGTCCGTTAAATAGAAATATTTGTGTCAAATGCCAGCAACAGGCTGAAAAGAATACTAAATAAACAAGGAAACAGAATTTTTGTTGAATACTTTGTTGATGGAAATAAAATATTAACTTCTACACAAATTTTGTGATATAACTGACCAATATTAGAGAAATTCTCGATCACAGTTACATTCTTGATCAAAGGTGTACATTTTCAAAACTCTTAGTACTAATATCACAATAGATCATCAAAAGTGTAAAGTGTTTTCAAACATTTCAGCATATTTTCAATTGTGTTAGCACAATAAATCTGATGTGTTTCGGTGATTAAAACAAATGTTCTCATTACATATTACAATAATATTGTGTTTGAAACAATGACTATGCGGACTGAAAATGGCAAGGAGGATGAGGAGGTGGCAAAGGGCTGGCAAAGGGATGGCACAAACAGAAAGGAGTCGGCTTTGGAGGTGGACGGACGACCGGGAGAAGGTCCGACAGATCGGGTAAAGGAATGATGGAAGCATGACGACAAAACCCCAGCGGCAAAGATGGAATGTGCCAGGAGGAACAGACCCTGATGTCTCCAGTGTCGACAGCCCAAGGCGGACACGAGGGAGGGAGGAGCCAAGATGTTGCTGGCTTGGCTGGCGATCAACGGAGACAGAGCCGGTGGATCCAGTGGTGTAGTCGGGTCCATACACAAATATATGCCGTATACTTACTTTTTGCTCAGAGCTGTTTGCATATTACAACTTCTAAGGATCAACATTTGAGTATACCCACTTGTTTTTCTGCTTCGAAAGTCCATAATATACTGTCATGTTAGCTTTCCCTTTAACTGCTTGTCCAGTGTTGTTGTGTAAACTCGCGATTCTTTGCTGTAATTAGTGCATTAGCACTTCTATCATTCTACCTAGCTTTTCTCGCCCATCATCGGCCGGTGCGTGTTTGCGCTGCAGTGAGGGTGCTCTGTCTTTTGAGCGAAAAGAGGAGAAAACATCATCTCACGCCAACATTTATTAGAACGTTTTTTAAACTATTTATGACCACACTTACTAGAATTGTGGTAAACTTTGACTAGCTGGCAGAATTTATAATTAATAATCTATTAAAGGAATATTTTTTTCACTATAGATTTACAGTATTTTATAACGGTGACATGTTGTAGCTATTGCTTCTATATTTGTAGATATATGCTATTTTTCATAACAAATGCTATAGTAAAAAAAGTAAAAAGTTAGTTTGACTTTTGGCATGTTGAAGTAAAACAATCTGTCAAACCGACAGCCGCCGAAGCTTCCAGGTACTTAAATCGCCTAATATAAAATACATCATATATTTACTTTATACTTTATTACCGTTATTACCCACCCCCACTTGAATAATTGGCTTTTATATTGCCACTAATGCCAAAGGAAATTTAAGAAAATATTATCTGGAAATATTTATTTCATATTAATTTTTTTTTTTCCACCCACTTGCATAAAGTTAAACATTAATTTCAGATGTATCACTTTTCACAATTAATATAATTAGATAGTTTAAATTATAGTCTGTAAAGTCTGTATAGAACTGTAATGTGGTCAAAAATTATGTGAAAATTAATGTCAACCAATTTTAGAATGCACTGTATATTTGTTTTTTTTTTTATTAAACAAATGTTACTAGTAAACAGCAACATTAAGAAACATTTACTGTGGTAAATAAAAATTTTTACAATTGTGTGACTGGGTTGTCTGACTACCATAAAGGATTATAGACCTGCTTTTCCTGGATTATGCCTTACCGGTTGCTTTTCTGGACGTTTGTTTCCTACTTCTGTGGATAACCCGTTTGCTGAACTCTGTCCAAGGACTAACCAGAGACTTTTCCTGAATTTTCCTGATCTTTGCAAGTTGAGTTATTATGTTCTCGTTCTGAGCTTTTTGAAAGCCATTTCAGTTCTTCTGTTTTTCACATTGTGTTTTCTGTTAGTTATACAGACCCCTGCACACAAATTGTCAGTTGAATGTCTTGTCAGTTCACCACCACCTGTCAGTCATGCCAGTCCCATGGTCAATCCCTCTCCGTTTTCTTGATCTGAAGAGGAATGAAGTGGATTCATACTACAGTGCCAATTAGTGCTGGAAAGGCGAGCCCACCAATTTTCTAGTGAAACGAGCTAAAATTGCTTATGTTATTTTCTTGTTGGCAGGAAGAGCTTTACAGTGGGCTCGCACCATCTGGGACCAGGGCAGGTCAACTTTTGATGATTTCATCCAGCATTTCAAAGAAGTGTTTGGTCCTCCTGCAGGTGATACATCTGTTGCAGAACAACTTGATCGAATCTGCCAAGGATGAAGAGACGTTTCAGATTATGCACTTTATATGCACCAGCTTGTCTCTTATGATAACACTATAGGTATTGAATGCTTTATTCAATTATCTATTAGAGTGGCTCATCGCATACAATCATGTTTCCACGAACAGCCCAGTTTGTCTCCTCCGTTGAACTCATCTGGAAACTATTACCGCCCTCCAGAGCCCAATCCTGAACCCATTCAAGTAGACAACACTCAGCTTACACCAGATGAGAAACAAAGGAGAAGAGACTTAAAACTGTGTCTTTATTGTGGAGTGAAGGATCACTTCATGTCTAAATGTCCTATTCGACAGCCACGCACATTGGTGAGTTCTATCTCGTCTGTGCACAATATCTACTCACCACTATGTACCAAAATAACTGTGTCTTTTGTCTTTGTATCTTGCACAGTCACTGCTCTCCTTGACTGGAGAGCGGCCAGAAGCTTCATCACCGACCAGTTATGCACCAAACTAAACATCTCCAACATTCCCCTTTGTAGCGAATTAGCTCAGAGGGGAAATATTAATAATTATTCATAACTCATTATGATTATTCATTATGATTAATTATGAATATTTGAATCAGTTAAATTGATTAACTTGATGTAGCTACATTAACATTACAATCAATCAATCAATCAGTTCATCCTATGAACGTTCAGTAGGCCTATTGATTATTAATTAATTCTAAGAAAAGGATATTTTTCCTGGCCACAGAAAAATAATTCTTCCTTTGTATTTACATAAGCGCTTAGAGCACATAACAAGATCAATCATTTAAGTGACAATTTGTTTGCAGGCAGGGAGTCAGAAACAAAATATATATTGTGCACAAACTTTAATAACTAAATCGCGGACAAGATTAAACGGACATAAAACATACAGACACAAAACATATATGGCACGAGGTAAAGTTAAAGTGGTTAGGAAAACCGGGTCAGTACAGATGGATGAAGTTATGCAAAGAGTCTAAACCTGGGAGAACCATCCCTGATAAGCTCCTTTGTCTGAGCAAAGGAGTTTACAGTTTTACTAACTACACAGCGACTTGTATTTCTTAGTACATTACTTGTATTTGCCCGGGAAGGCGTCCAGATATACGGAAAAAGTCTTGATGGTTCCGTCCGATGGCTTTGCAGGGCGGATCGTTTCCTTCTGTGTTGAGCGAAGGAACGACGGTGAGCTTGCATGGTTGCTTTGACTCCATCGAGGTTGAGGAAGTTGCACACGCCATGAGGAGTTGGGCCTGCTGGCCTGCATCTGGTTTCCTGTCCCCCACACACACGTGAGGCTGTGTGTGCAGGCCTTACAGGCTTTGTGTCTTAACTATGGCCTTTTCCATGTGGCTACATTTTTTAGGGCCATAAAACGTCTTATCAGTTGGTATCCAGGGTAACTGAGGACCTTTCTCTGTTGTGTTGGGGGAAGGTCTGTTACTAAGTACAGAGTATTTAAAACATATTTGTTAAATGCAACAGGCGATTATGTGTCTGATTTGCCTCAGTCGCTACACCTTTCTGCTCGACTCCCAGTCCAATCCATCCTGGGTCAGCCTCTGGGGCAGGGTTATGTATACTATCAGGCACCACCAGTAAAGATCCAAATCGGAGTTCTACATCAGAAGAACATTCAGTTACTGGTTCTGGAGGGTTCAACCTCCGACATTGTATTGGGCCGTCCCTGGCTATGCAAACATTGTCCAGTGTTATCTTAGCAGTCTGGAGAAATTCTCAAGTGGAGCCTGAATGCCATCTCACCTGTCTTGATTCCATTCTAAGACTTAATGTCATCTGTTCAGATAATGATTCCAAGAAACACACAGTCTCTTTATGTGCTACGTCCATTGAGAGTCCAACCAGCGACGTTCTACTGACATTCCTTTTTGCTATAACCAATATCTTTATGTTTTCAACCCCAAAAAGGCTACTCAGCTACCACCACATCGACCATGGGATTGTGCCATCGACCATCGGTATGCCGGTGCCACAAGGGCGCATCTATCCTCTCTCACTTCCCGAAAAGAAGGCCATGGAGGAGTACATCAAGGAGGCTCTGGGAGTTCCGGGAGTACCTCCACCAGTTTGTCCTGATTTACATTGACAATATTCTTATTTACTCCCGGAACCTGGCCGAACACCGCCAACACGTTGCCCTCGTGTTAGAGTGTCAGCGGAGGTACCAGCTATACCTAAAAGCAGAGAAGTGCAGCTTTAATCAGACCAGTATCCAGTTTCTTGGCTATAATATTGATCAACACGGCATTCAGATGGATGAGGGGAAGGTGGACGCAGTACGGGCATGGCAGAAGAAGCCTTAACCCGGCAGGAGTCAACTGAACATTTAACATTTCTCTGGAAACCATTGCCCCCCGAAACACCAGAGGTGGCGGGATGAAACAGTGTGAGGATGTCGGGAAGAAGCTCATTTCTGATGTTCTATTTTTACATGCCCCGTCTAACTGTCTAACTGAAGACTGTCCACAGTGTGAGTGACTACCTCGAGTAACTCATCGTAAGATCGTTCGTCACGAGATGAGTGCTCAGAGGCAGTACACTCGATATACATATTGAGAACAAGAGAACTGGCGTCCTCAGGATTAAACGGAAAACAGAAACGCTGCAGAAACGCTGGAGCGCGCTCCAGAAGTGGACTGAAGGATTTCTCGAGCTGGTGAAAGAGCAAGAGAAAGGGTTACTCGACCTGTCTCCTGCTCTCCAGCCAGATTGACACACGAGCCCCATGATCTTGACAATGAGGACGTGCAGGCTTGCTCTTCCCGCAGGAACTTGAGCCTGAAGCAGAGCACTTTAACAGACAGTCATTCACAGTGCGCACACTCTGTGTTCTCAAGGGCTGACACCACGTGACGTTCCCCCAGACATAGTATCAAATATTTATACAAGTCATCTTCTGTGATGGGCTGCGAGTAGGGCGGCACACATCTCTTAGATTCCCTCGACATGATATCATATTTATTTTCTCTCTTTACCTTTCGTTGAAAGAGAAAGAGATTAAGAGTATGACAATTATTTTTCCTGCCTGCAAAACTAACTCCTAACAAAGGATAGCTTGAAAGGAAAGAGAAATGTTTGTATGTTGTATGTTTAGCACACGGCACACAATATGGTTCTGAAGACAAAAGAAACTAATGAGTGCACCTCTTTCATGTCTATTTATAGCCTCTGACGTGCGCGTTCAGGTGACGTCATCATCAGAGGTTATTTAAGCCAGATTCTTTGGCGTATTTGCCACACGTGTTCACAACTGGTCAGACAAAGACGTTCTTCCCCATAGTGCTTAAACTCGAGCGCAGCATTGAGTGTAGCTTTTGAAAGGGAACACACTATATTAATCTTTGCTGCAAGTAAAGCTATATTTAATGTACTTAATATACTTTTGTTTGTGGCTTTTGAGATGTCACGCAACCTATCCTTGTTGACATCTGCCTAATTTGGCTTGCTTCTATATGACACAGTGTTTGATGTCAACAACAAAATGGCAAGTGTGGGGATGTGTTTATGGGAAAAAAATTCTCCTCCCTCTTAAAATATTTATTTTTCTATCCTAACTATGCACATGTATACTGTATGGCATTTTATTATTTGCATTTAGCATTTTTCCCACTGCTAAAGAACACTGCATTTATTTTTTAGGTTATAGCCCACCAGTTGAGAATAGATCTAAAAGACCAACAACTGTTTACCTTATGAATATACAGCAAACACAATATCTAACTACATATGCAAGCTTCTTAAGCCTCAAGTTATAAATGCCTTAATTACTAATGCTTTAACAAACACAATATGATCCCATATAATATAACACCCATATAATATAATGATGCAAATAATTGGATAATTAAACCTTCATTAAACCTAGTTCGTATAAATCCTATAAATGGATAAGATAGTCATAAAATTTGAGCAGGGTAAAAGAGAGCAAGAAAGAAAGAAAGAGAGAAAGTGAGATGAGTGAGAAAGAGAAAAGCAGAGATTATAGAAGAGCCTTTGATGGCAGGCTGGGCTTCTGGGAATCCTAGTGCCTTGGGGGTAGAGTGTTCACTCACCCCATCAATAATGGATGAAAGATATCTTGTTCATTGCAGGACTGAACCAAGCTGGCATACTGATTTCTAACCGTGAACCTTATGTAAAAATTGCATCAGTGGGTTTAATTTGCCTCATTAAAACCTGCATTTGTGAACACTGTCAGTTTTACAGAGGAAACTGAAGGGCTCTATTTTTACAATTTTGTAGGAGGCTTGTTACTTCTTACAAAAACCAGAATGTAGGTTCATCTTGTGAGGTAAAAAAAAATGCTATGGAGTAAGCACTGCTGATTATTCAAGAGATTATAATAAAAATCAATATTGTAATCAATAAAAAAAAATCTATATTGTAATATTTAAGTATTATGGTAATTAAATATACAAATAATTTGTAATATTTAAGGTGATTTAAAGTTACACTAGTTCCCTTTCAGTCAGTACACTACGAGTTACGTCAGTTACTGACGAAATGGGGGTTTCGCTTAGAAGCCAATCGCCTTTGAGCTCTACAAAACGAGCCAATGGCATGAAAATGCCATGGGTCTGCGGCATTTGCATGCCGCAACCCCGCCCCACTGCGTGGGTATAAAGGGCGTTGCGTGGCAATCTCGCATTATGTTTCTGCTTCAGAGCCGAGTATTACTGCCTGAGCGTTTTTTCTCTTAAAGACGAGTATCTCTCCAGAGTGTTGGTGTTACGCGTTCCAGCGAGTTCCGCATTCCTGTCTGATCTGTGCAGTGATCTAGCACAGTGTGCGCGTTCTCCCTGGGCGCTTCAGCATTTCTGCAGAGTAAACACTCTTCTCTAAAAGAGCTGCACGTGGCACGTCTTTCTAAAGATGTCTCGCCTGTGCTCCGTTTCTGGGTGCGGTCGGCTGGTGGCTCCGTTTGACGGGCATGATCGCTGTTTGGCGTGCTTGGGCCTCGTGCACGCCGAGTGCGCGTTCATGGATGAGTCATGTTCCCACTGCGGGAACATGGCCATCGCAGTGTTGCGATCAAGACTCAGTGATCTCCGTAGTGGAGGGAGAGTCCCCTCTACCACACCCCAATCTATTTCCTCCACGAGAGGGAATACTTTGGCTGGTGGTCAGGGTGATCTGAGGGTGATGGTGTGGGCCAACCTGACGAATCTTCCTTGGGCCACACCCCCTTCTAGCACACTGCAACCTGTGGTGTTGCCTGATGAGGGCACTGGGGCTTCCCGTCCGGGGCCCTGCGTTTCATTTGGCGCACCGGCGGAGGACGCTATGTCGATCGCCGCATCACAAGGTGGGCTGGATTCCTCCGGAGATGACGATTCAGTTCCAGCATTGCCCGAGTCTGATCCGGAGCTCACAGCCATGCTTTCCCGGGCGGCCGAGGCTCTTGGGCTTGTGTGGAACCCTCCGCCATGTCCCGAGCGCTCTCGGTTGGATGATTGGTATCTGGGGGCGGCCCGTGCCGAAGGCGCCCGTCAGCCCCCAGTGCCATTCTTCCCGGAAGTGCATGAAGAGGTGTCGAAATCGTGGAAGTCTCCCTTGACTTTTCACGATCGCTCGGGCGGCCACTTCCGCCTTCACTGCCCTCGATGGCGGCGCGGTGAAAGGGTACACTGGGGTTCCCCCTGTTGAGCGCTCTGTTGCGATGCAACTGTGTCCGCAGAGTGCTGCAACATGGCGTGGTGACCCAAAGCACCCGTCCAAGGCTTGTAGGTTTACGTCTACTTTGGTGGCGAAGACCTACAGAGCTGCGGGCCAGGCCGCGTCCGCCCTGCATGCTATGGCCACCCTACAGGTCTATCAGGCCAAGGTGCTCAGAGACATGCACGAGGGTAATGCTGACCCCGCATTAATGCAGGGGTTGCGGGAGGCCACCGACGTCGCTCTACGAGCGACGAAGGTGACTGCTCGCTCTCTCGGTCAGGTGATGTCCACATCGGTGGTCCAGGAGCGGCACTTATGGCTCAACCTGGCTGATATGCGAGAATCTGAGCGAACCCGTTTCCTCAATTCTCCCATTTCCCAGGATGGGCTATTCGGCAGGGCGGTCCAGGACTTTGCCCAACAGTTCTCGACCGCTCAGAAACAGACTGAGGCAATTAAACATATTCTGCCCCGGCGGCCAGCTGCTGCTTCCACCCAGCCGCCGGCTCAGAAGCCTCAGTCTGCTCCCCGCCGAGGCCGCCCTCCTGCGGCTCCCGCCCCTCCCGCCCGGCCCCAGCAGCAGCCTTCACCCGGGCCGAGGCACAGAGGACGCCACAGGAAGGCAGCCCCGCCCCGCTCGGAGGTGACCTCGGTTCTTTCCCAGGAGATGGTAGCAGGACCACTCCTTCCCCCCGTGGAGGGCCGGGGGAGAATCTTTTGTTTTCCCCTTCCGCCGCTGGCCTCACGGCCGGCGGTACCTTATCCATGGTTAAAGAAAGAACTGACATTCTCACCTCCGAGCCTCAAGAGGGCGCGGCTGGCAGTGTGCGACGCCCAACAGCCTCGCCACTCTCAGCCCCCTCTGTCGCCAGCCCCCTGGCAGACGAGACCCCCGTGGAATGCTGGTCCTTCCCTGGTCTCCTCTGTCAGGGCGCGGAATTCGACCCCGCCCACACCTCGGGACGCTCCCACGCCTCCCATGTCTGGGCCAGTCATTCCGCCTCGCTGCCCCATCAGGTTCGCATGACCCCTCTGGTTCAGTTCTTGGGAGCCTGGCTAGCGCTTCCCAACCTGTCCAGGTGGCTCGCTCGCACCATCAGGTTCGGCTATGCGATTCAGTTCGCCCGGTCTCCTCCCCGTTTTCAGGGAGTCCGCTATACCGTGGTGGGTGGCAACGCCCCTGTCATGCGTGTGGAGGTCGACACCCTACTGGCGAAGGGTGCGATCGAGATCGTCCCTCCAGCCGAGATGGAGTCCGGCTTTTACAGCCCTTACTTCATTGTACCCAAGAAAACCGGTGGGTTACGGCCAATCCTGGACCTGCGTGTCTTGAACCGAACCCTTCACAGGCTTCCATTCAAGATGTTGACAGCCAAACGCATCTTCGAGTGCATTCGTCCTTTGGATTGGTTTGCAGCGATCGACCTGAAGGACGCGTACTTTCATGTCTCCATTCTTCCTCGACACAGACCCTTTCTACGGTTTGCCTTCGAGGGGCAGGCATATCAGTACACAGTTCTCCCTTTCGGGCTAGCCCTGTCTCCTCGCGTCTTCACGAAGATCGTCGAGGCAGCCCTTGTGCCGCTCAGGCAACACGGGGTTCGCATCCTGAATTATCTCGACGACTGGCTGATTCTAGGCCACTCTCGGGATCAGGTTTGCGAACACAGGGACCTGGTGCTTCAGCACCTCGCCCGTCTGGGCCTTCGGGTCAACTGGGAAAAGAGCAAACTCTCCCCATTGCAGAGGATCTCTTTTCTCGGTATGGAAATCGACTCGGTCGCCATGTACGCGCAGCTTACGAGCGAGCACGCGCAGTCTCTGCTGACTTGTCTATGCTGACTTGTCTATGCCAGTTCGAGGACAAGAGTGCGGTTCCACTGAAACTTTTTCAGAGGCTCCTGGGGCATATGGCATCCGCGGTGACGCCGCTCGGCTTGCTTCATATGAGACCGCTTCAGCACTGGCTTCGCGATCGAGTCCCGAGATGGGCATGGCAACACGGCACGCTCCGGGTCCCAGTGACTCGGGTCTGCCGTCAGACCTTCACCCCGTGGTCGAACCTCAGTTTTCTACTGGCAGGTGTTCCCCTAGAACGAGTTTCCAGGCATGTTGTTGTAACAACAGATGCCTCTGCCACGGGCTGGGGCGCCATGTGCAATGGACATGCTGCCGCGGGCTCCTGGAGAGGACCCCAGCGCCTTTGGCATGTCAATTGCCTCGAGTTGCTGGCCGTACGTCTTGCCCTGCACAGCTTCCGAGCCCTGCTCAAGGACAAGCATGTACTGGTCCGGTCAGACAGTACGGCGACAGTAGCGTACATCAACCGACAAGGTGGTCTACGCTCCCGCCGGATGTCGCAACTCGCCCGCCATCTCCTCCTATGGAGTCAGAAGCATTTGAGGTCGCTTCGTGCCGTTCACATCCCGGGAGACCTGAATCGTGCAGCCGACGAGCTGTCACGCTTTCAGCCGCTTCCGGGTGAATGGAGACTCCATCCCCAGACGGTTTAGCTGATTTGGGAACAGTTTGGCGACGCACAGATAGATCTGTTTGCCTCCCACGACTCTTCCCATTGCCGCTGGTACTACTCCCTGACCGAGGGGACCCTCGGCACGGACGCACTAGCGCACAGCTGGCCGCGGGGCCCACGCAAGTATGCGTTTCCCCCAGTGAGCCTTCTCGCACAGGTTCTGTGCAAGATCAGGGAGGACAGGGAGTAGGTCCTTTTGGTCGCCCCATATTGGCCCGGCCGGACCTGGTTCTCAGAACTCGTACTCCTTGCGACAGCCCCTCCCTGGTCGATCCCTCTGAGGAAGGACCTCCTGACTCAGAGACGGGGCACCATATGGCACCCACGTCCCGACCTTTGGAACCTCCATGTGTGGAACCTGGACGGGACGCAGTAGGTATGAGTACCCTGCCACCTCAGGTGGCGGCTACCATCACTTCCGCTAGGGCCTTGTCCAAGAGACACGCCTATGCGTTGAAGTGGAACCTCTTCGTCATCTGGTGCTCCTCTCGCCGAGAGGACCCCAGGAAATGCCCGATCGGGTCTGTGCTCTTCTTCCTCCAAGAAGGGTTGGAGCGAAGGCTGTCTCCCTCCACCCTGAAGGTCTATGTGGCCGCTATTTCGGCCCACCATGACCTGGTGGACTCAAAAACGGTTGGACAGCACGACCTGGTCAGCAGGTTCCTTAGAGGCGCGAGGAGATTAAATCCTCCTCGCCCACCTCAAGTACCCTCTTGGGATCTTGCAGTAGTTTTATCTGCCCTGCAGAAAGCTCCCTTTGAGCCACTGCAGTCTGTGGAGCTGAAGTTCCTTTGTTTGAAAGTGGCGCTCTTGACTGCTCTGGCCTCCATCAAGAGGATAGGGGACCTGCAGGCATTTTCGGTTGACGAAGCGTGCCTGGAATTCGGGCCGGCTAATTCTCACGTGATCCTGAGATCCCGGCCTGGATACGTGCCCAAGGTTCCCACCACTCCCTTCAGGGACCAGGTGGTGAACTTGCAAGCGCTGCCCGTGGAGGAGGCAGACCCAACCTTGGCACTGCTTTGTCCAGTACGCGCCCTTCGCGCTTACATAGACCGCACGCAGTGTTTTAGGACCTCAGACCAGCTCTTTGTCTGTTACAGAGGGCAGCAGAAAGGGAAGGTTCTCTCCAAGCAGAGGTTGTCCCACTGGATAGTGGATTCCATTGTCCTGGCATATCAGGCTCAGGGCATGCCATGCCCCCTTGGGGTAAGAGCACACTCCACCAGGAGTGTTGCTTCCTCTTGGGCTTTAGCGCATGGCGCCTCGCTGTCAGACATTTGTAGAGATGCAGGCTGGGCGACACCCAACACATTCGCAAGATTCTACAATCTCCGAGTGGAGCCTGTGTCCTCTCGTGTACTCGCCCCAAGTGGCCAGTAACTGGACAGGCTCAGGTGTCTTCGCTTGCTGCGCCATTCCACTCGACAGACTGGATACGTGCGCATTTCTTCTTAGGTAGCTTCTCAGTAAGCCCTGAGCTCCTCCAGCACTTTTGATGTTGACACCAAAGTGCATGCCCGCTTGGTCAGCCCTCGTGTTCGGCTAGGTGCCGCCGTGTGCATGGTTCCCCCGTTGGGTAACCCCCACATGTGTATTTCCACGGTAAGTCTCTCTGAGCGCGTGTCTTCCCTTGGTAAGACACCTTGCCACGACTGTATTCTTGAGTCCTCCCTTCGGGCAGGCATTGTGTTGCATTTCTCCACGTGGGATATGCTTCCCAGTGTACCGTGGTAGCGTTGAGCCTAGCCCCTCATCCGTGCTCACACTCACGGCAGGGAGCCCTGGTCAGCGCAGGACGCTGGAAGACAGCTGTCGTGGCGAGATTGTATTGGGACCCCCATTTCGTCAGTAACTGACGTAACTCGTAGTGTACTGACTGAAAGGGAACGTCTCGGTTACGTTTGTAACCCTCGTTCCCTGAAGGAAGGGAACGGAGACGTTACGTCCCCATGCCTCTTCCGCTGTACCGCTGGAACAGTCCAGCGCTCATGCATCGGCTCTTCAGCAGGTAACATAATGCGAGATTGCCACGCAAAGCCCTTTATACCCACGCGGTGGGGCGGGGTTGCGGCATGCAAATTCCGCAGACCCATGGCATTTTCATGCCATTGGCTCGTTTTGTAGAGCTCAAAGGCGATTGGCTTCTAAGCGAAATCCCCATTTCGTCAGTAACTGACGTAACGTCTCCATTCCCTTTCTTCAGGGAACGAGGGTTACAAACGTAACCGAGACGTTCTTCTTTCAGGGAGAATTACTAGTTTAGTAATTACTACTAAGTAACATCTAGATTTCAAAAACAATTACAAATATTACTAAAAGTAGTGAGATAAATATCCTCACAGTCTGTTCAAACAAGTGAAAACTTTATTTTATTAATGTTCTAATAACCAAAAAAAGTAACTTTAATGCACTACAGGGAAAAGTAAAGTTTGAACTTTAAACATAAAAAGACATCAGCAAGACCATACAAATACATCAGTTTCGTTAGACGCCAACGAGTGTGTTGTCTCTCATGCAAACTTGTATCCTTCAGGAAATAATCCATCACCATTTGCTTTTAATACATTTACATTAGATCCAATTAAACCAGGAAAATTTCACATGCACACTGATTTATCTGTTATGCCCCGTGGCTCAAAAGGGACAGTTTCATGTCAGTTTCTGGTCACATTTTTGGCCTACATATTCAGGTTTTTTCAGTGGCCAAAATTTTTGCACATTCCTATATATAATCCTTGGATATGGGCTGGGATAATGATGGCATATTTGAGGAATTTCTTAGGATTGAACATGTCAGTTCACTGAAATGATTTTGATCAGAAAGAGAAATCTACAAATCCCAAATTAATTTACACCATTGTTTACACTTGTGTCTCATTTACCTCATCCTATATAAACCATGTTCACTCTGTCATTCACTGCGAAGTCTTGTTTATTGTATTACTGCATTTCTGAGCGTTTTGCCTGTTTTTTTGTCTCTTGGTTTTGGATTACTTGCCCGTTCCGTGGATTACCCTTTTGCCTGTCTCTCCTGTCTTGTTTGCCTGTTTGGACTGCTTGCCTGTGTATGATCTTTTGCCTGTTTTTGACTACGATTGTAGATTATCCTTTAATAAGGATTCTCAGCCTTCATGTCTCAGAGCGTTACGTTATAATGGAAGACTCTAAGGCACAGCAATGGAGAGCTTCAAAGTGTGATATGCAGACATTTATATGTGCTGCCTTGTCCCTTATGATTACTTTAACAGATGTTATTTGAAGGACAAGTCTGCTTTAAATGCAGATCTCATTTTCAATAAAGATATCTCTATTTTAATAACCCTCTCGGTTACTAATACACCACCAATAAGTCTTCATCTGGTGTCCAGCATGTACAACTGCATACCAAACGGACAAAACACTCTTCAGTTAGTCAGTCTGTCTGTTTCTTCAATAATGTCTTTTCTAAGTGCTTTTTTCAACATGTCCTCCAACCACTATGATAGGCAGGTTGTTTGTCACTTCCCTGAAATACGACCCATAGGAGTGTTAACTAAAGTTGCGCCCCTATCGACAACAGGACACTTTCATTTGAATGCATTGTTCCCTTTTATCTGCATCTTATTTCAGATTTTGCTTAGCTCAATTGGCAGAGCATTGCAATATACAACAACATGTAATCATGTGATCATGCAATCGTGGGTTCGATCCCAGGGAACGCATGTGCTCATAAAGTGTATATGCACTATAAATCACTGGATAGGTTTAGGTTTAGGGGTGGTTGGGTGGTTTGGTGGGGTGGGGTGGGTGTAGTTGTTAATAAAAAATTATTTTTGCTAAATGGAAATATGACAAATGGTAGTAAAAAGTCCACACATTGCATTTAAATGACCAAGCATTTTGATTGGTAATGACATTCTTACGTCATTTCATGACGTCAGACATGGACACTGTCATTATTTTTACGCCAGCTAGAGGGCGCATGCCTTTAAAACGTAAATAAAGGTCGTAATAAGGTGCTTGAAAAACTACCTATAGAGTCGTGTTTTTTTGGAGGACAGTTTGGCTTTTTTTTATCTTACCATTCATGGATTATCAATACAAGCCAACCCATGATAGAACACAAGATTTAGGTCTTCTGGGGTCTGAAGTGTTTTCTGAGCCCTGGAGATGTTTGGACATGCCCTGACATTTGTGCTTATTTCTGTTAATTATAAAATTTTCATGGTTTAAGCCTGATTACACTGTATTCAGCACAAACTCTGCTGCAATAATATGTGAGCAGCATGTATGTAAATGTTTGTAGTTTTGAGAAAAAATGTGGTAAGTGAAAAAAAAAAAAATTTAAGTCACTAAAATAAGGCGTTAAATCCACACTGAATATTTTGTCACATGCCTTTTGAGAACTGGATCTTGTAGCCTAGAATTTTCGCTTTAAAACGATGTCCTGCCCACTCATTCATATAAAACAATATATTGATTTAAAATGTGTAATATATTTTTTGTGTTAGAAAGGCTATATGACTGAAGGCGTGAATGAATATGAATCATGAATATGTTTTTCACACATGGGAAAACAATGACCCTCCCCTATATAGGCCTATCAAGGTGAATATGACTGTGAGGGAACTAGAAGAATGTAAGGAGATTAGAAGAATGGCTTTTTTGATTGTTTGTATTTTACAACACAACATCATCCAAATATAAATGACAAAGGACAAATTATTGAGCACATTGATCTAAACAGTCACACACTTTGTGCCATTCCTGAAACAGTTCCTGTTCAACATACCTGGTGTTTGCTTTTCTTATGCCATGCATGGATAAAAAAAAACTGCCATCTATGACAAAGTTGAAAAAAATAAGTTTGATGTTTGATAGAGTATTTCTGTGCCAAAAATACTCCTTCCGGTTTCTCACAAGTTTTCGATGTGCATTTCCCACATGTACACCTTTTAAAACGGGCAAATAAAAAAAATTACAACGACATAATGAAAGTAGAAATTAGTAATTTACACAAGCCACTAAGCAAATATGTACAGTTACAGTACATAACGTTACCACATAGAGACGTCATGCTGTAGTCGTTGTTGCTGCTCCTCCTCTTCAATTTCAGCCTCTGGATCTGATTCTGGATCATATATGTATGGCTGAATCTGATTGATAGCCATCGTTTATTTAGGACAACGTTTTTTTCCACGTTTTCTAAGGATGTCACAGCTTTCACAGACGCTCTCAACGCAATAGCTGTGCACGCTCGTGGCTCTTTAGCTCCGTCCACATGATACGCCTCCAGCCACTCGGTCGCTTGTTTTTTTGCGTCCTCTTCGCGTGTGCTTTGATCAGGAGATTCTGTACTCATTCAGACGATGCGTAACAGCGCCCCCTAGCGTATAACAGTGAAAACACGGGGAAGCGTTTTCTCACAAATAACGGAATAATAGTTTGTTTTCAAGATGCTTACGCTAAGCCTGACGACATTGCACACCAGTTACACTCGGCAAAAGCATTTTGAACTGCGGGATGCGCTACACTTTTTCCGTAAATTGAATACAGAAGGCGATCGGTCAGAAGCTAGATAATTACACAAACGCATTGATTCGCTTGAGAAGGCCTTTATTAACCTCCCGGAGCCGTGTGGAGCATGTTATATGACGGATAGATGCACTTTTATGGACTTCAAAAACAGAGCCACAATCACTGCTATTATAATGCTTGGAAGAGCCAGGACATTGTTAATATAACTCCGATTTTATTCGCCTGAAAGAAGAATGTCATATACACCTAGGATGACTTGAGGGTGAGTAAATCATGGGCTAATTTTCTTTTTTTGGGTGAACTAACCCTTTAAGATGCCAAATGGAAGTTATTTCAAACACTCAACTGATGTTCTGAAGTGAGTTTGGGGTAAAAACATGTAATGTTTGGCACGTTTTGCTTTTAAAATGCACATCGTAAGTGACTCAAACTCACAGTTCTAGCAGAGATGGAGCAGCATTTACTGAACTGAGCCGCTCTGATCACACTGCCACTCCTCACTATGAAACCTTATTGTTTAGCACATTATAAACATCTATGTTTGAGCAGATAGTCACAAACATGGTATTTCACAGTAAACATTGTTCTAAACATTCTAACATTTATTGTCTAGCAAGATTGTTGTCTAGCATAGTAGGTCATACATACCATGTAATATTACAGTATTATAGAATAGATACCCCTTATTTAGTTATAGAACACTTACAGTATAAATAAACTTACATTTTCCTGGTTACCCGCACTGCACAAAAGAATACTGCATAGGACAAAGGCTATTATAAGCCAATGTGTTGGTGTTGTTTTGGGTTAAAAATGCATTAGCAGATTTTTAAAAAAAAATTTTTTTAGCTATAATACATACATTTCTCTAATGTTTCTCATTCTGTTTTACACAGCGAGTGAATTAAGATAAAATCTGTTTAGCTGCTGTAGGCACTTGCTGGGAGCTTGCTTAATGATTTACCTCTTGCTGAACCTCAGGAATAAAGTGGACGCAACAACAAAGCCATATGGTGTATCCCTGAAAAGCTCTTTCAACAACATGTCCAGATGAGACATCTAAGCCACTGTGGCATTGTTACTCTCAGCTTTTAAATAATTTTTTTCAAGTGGGCAAAAATTATTTGGGGTGGAGGATGATAACTAGCGCTACACCCTCGCCTCTTCCATCTCCTTCCAAGTCGTATAAATAGGCTACGTTTCTATTTGGTATTCAAACTGTTGTGGCCCCTTTAAGAGATTTCATTTCTCTTCCCGCGTTACTGAACTGCAAGTTTTGAATGTGTGCGAACACAGTCAGAGAAGCCATTTTCACTGCGTGTGAGCACTCCCTGTTGTAGTGCTCGCAGCGATCTAATTTACTGTGTGGAGACATCTTTGAGGATGCATTTGGACAGTACATGTGACGAGTGAACCTCGTGGTGATTGATGAAGGATTGGCCACTGCCGTATTTCAATTTGTTTTAACGTCTAAGTATTTTTTTGTAATTCAGTTAGCTCTGGAAAACTCCGGTGTGTTTTTCTTGTTATCCTATTACCTTGTGTTTTATTGTACACAGGGTTACACGTCCTTATCTGAATTTGGAAGTGACATTTAACAATTTTCCTAAAATTTCTCAGATTGTTTTAAAAAAAATTCAAATTGTGATTTCCTGAACAGTGAATAAGAGTTTTTTTATTTGTGAAATCCTCAACTTTCCACATTTGTTTTCTGTAAGCTTTCTTATTCAAGTTTTGCACCCTTCGACCGCTGTCATTTTAAAATAGCCGTCAGATTAAACAAACCCCAAGTTTGAATTGTGTTTTGTTGTTCAGTGCGTTTTTTTTTCTTCTGAAATACGGTAGTGGTGGGTACGTGAGCTACAGAAAGTTTACAGAAAGTTTATTGAAGGTTTTTCCAGAATCGCCGGCCCCCTACATGACCTGGTGAACTTGAGCCTAAAACAGCACAGAATTGTGAGAAGGCCTGAGTTTTGTTCACTGTGGTCAACGGAGTGTCAGGCAGCCTTTGAGCTATTGAAAGAGAAGCTCACATCTGCTCCCATATTAGGCTATGCAGACTTTTCTCTTCCATTTATAGTGGAGACGGATGCTAGTAATGAGGACTAGGTGCAGTCCTTTTTCCAGCAGCAAGGTGACTGTAAGAGAGTGATCGCCTATGCTAGTAGAAGGCTACGCAATGCAGAAAAGAATGACTGGAACTATAGTAGTATGAAGCTTGAACTACTAGCTCTCAAATGGGCTGTTTCCGAGAAATTCCGGGGGTATCTGTTAGGCTCAAAATTTGTAGTCATCACTGATAACAACCCATTACGCCATCTGAAGACAGCGAAACTGGGTGCTATTGAGCAAAGATGAGTGGCCCAATTAGCAGTTTTCGATTTTGAGGTTAAGTACCGACCCGGACGGCATAATGCTGCTGCTGACACCCTCTCTAGGCAGCCATTAGCAGGGGAGCCTGTTAGTTCTGAGGACGTGGAATACAATGATTGTGTTGCCATTTGTAATGTAATCAACAAGGGTACACCCTTAGACGTGGAATTGTTGGCAGCTGGTGATCAGTGCTGTAAAGTGAGTCGGATCCGTGCTTTGGAGTGTGGAGCCAGATTTGAAGGGACTGATACTTCGGTAGGTACATTTAATCTTCCAGGCTATACCAAAGCCCAGTTAAAAGATTTCCAGCTAAAGGATGTGATTCTCTGATCCTTCAGGGAGTTTTGGGATCAGAAGCGAAAGCCCAACGGTCAGGAGCAGCAAAGCGTTTATTGTCACTGTTAAAACAGTGGAAATATATTAGAGAGTCTGATGGGTTGCTCTATCGTGTTGTGGATGATCTTCGCCTTGGTGAATGCCAGCAGCTGCTCCTGCCAGCCTGTTTAAAGGATCAAGTCCTTGAAAGTGTCCATGATAAGATGGGACACCAGGGTATTGAACGTACCCTCAACCTTTGGCGTAGAACCACGTCTTCCTGTCGATGCTCTTCTTGGTTAGGAACAAGCTGTAGATAGGAGGCAGGATTGGTTAGTAATTCACCAGAAACGACTCAGTGAAGCTCACGAAAAAGCGAGAGTATACGCAGAGCACAAGGCTGCTGAGAGACTCGCTCCGTTAAACGACAAGGTCTACTGTCCTGCCGTTGGTATTGGTCAGACAGTGTATTTGCATCACCGACCAGCTGGCAGAAACAAGATACAGGATACTTTGGCTCCTACTGTGTATCGAGTCGTAGAGGTTCAGGGCACCACATATGCAGTTCAGCCTCTGGAAGGTGGTCCCAGTAAAAGAGTCCACAGAGTCGACTTACGCCCTTGTGCGAATCCTGTTGTGGAACCAATGGTAACAGAGAATAGTTTGTCGTCATCGTCATCTAAGACTACGGTTGAGTCGGTGGAAGTTGGAAATGCTGACCCAGAGTATGTGGTTTTAGAAGAGGTTGCATTACCTCAGCTCGAAGAGACAAGGAATGTGGATGTTGGAGTCTCTGTGTCAGCTGAGGAAGCTTTAGATGTTGGGCCTATTTCCTTTCGGGATTTGGTGGAACAGCCAGCGGAGTCTGAGCCATCAGTGGAGCATGAACATGACCCTGTCCCTACCGTCAAAAAACCTGTGTCCAGGAAGCCTGTTCCCGCACCCAGAAGAACCAGTTGGGCCAATTCTGGTATGCATTCAAACCCATTTAATGAGCCAAGATCGGCCTGTAATTCTGTCTTACTTAGCCCTGAAGTCACAGGTTTTGACAAGTCTTGTTAGTGTGTTCTTCAGAGAGGCTGTGAAAGAAGTTAAGAATATGTATTAATGTCATTGAGGACAATAACTTCTTAGCAGGGGAGAGTGTGGCCAAGTGGTATAAATAGGCTAAGTTTCTATTTGGTTGTGGCCCCTTTAAGAGACTTCATTTCTCTTCTCGCGTTACTGAACTGCGAGTTTTGAATGCGTGCAAACACAGTCAGAGAAGCCATTTTCACTGCGTGTGAGCGCTCCCTGTTATAGTGCTCGCAGTGATCTAATTTACTGTGTGGTGACATCTTTGAGGATGCATTTGGACAGTACATGTGACGAGTGAACCTCGTGGTGATTGATGAAGGATTGGCCACTGCCGTATTTCAGTAGTATTTCATGTATTTTTTTGTAATTCAGTTAGCTCTGGTAAACTCCGGTGTATTTTTCTTGTTATCGTATTACCTTGTTTTTTATTGTACACGGGGTTACACGTCCTTATCTGAATTTGGAAGTGACATTTAACAATTTTCCTAAAATTTCTCAGATTGTTTTAAGAATTTTTCAAATTGTAATTTCCTGAACAGTGAATAAGAGTTTTTTTATTTGTGAAATCCTCAACTTTCCACGTTTGTTTTCTGTAAGATTTCTTATTCAAGTTTTGCTCCCTTCGACCGCTGTCATTTTAAAATAGCCGTCAGATTTAACAAACCCCAATTTTGAAAAGTAATTTTGTTGTTCGTGTGTATTTTTTTTCCTTTCCCCCGGTTACATTTATTTATCCAGGTAAACTGTTTGAGAACCACTTCTCATTTACAAACATGACCTGGCCAAGAGGCTACAGAAATAAATTAGAAACATACTGTACAACTATACATAGTCATACACATGACACATAGAACAAGCAATTAAATTAAAAGAAGTAGACAGCAAAAAAGAAGAAAAAAAAAGAATAAAGTGCTTAAGTGTATCAATATGGTTCAGGATTATCAGCAGGAACAAGAGTCAACTATGGTGTTTTGGAGGTTCTGCTTTAAAGGTGGAGGTTGGAATCAGAGACAAAAGTTTCAGAGTATTTTGTAGTATGTTCCAGTCATGTACTGCTGCAAAGCGGAAGGCATTACGTCCAAAGGTAGCAGAAGTAGGGGGGGTACTAAACTTAATAAAATTACTTGATCTTGTGTGATAGGTGTTATGAACGGCATGAAGGAGAGATGACAGATAGTATGGTGTCTTGCCCAAGATTGTCTTGTATATAAAGAGAAACCAATGATAGAGACGCCGGGTAAGAAGGGAGGGCCAGCCCACCAGTTTATACAGGTCACAGTGATGAGTGTGAAAGGGTGCATTAGTGGCAAAACGGATGGCTGAGTGATAGAGTGTGTCAAGTTTTTTTAGGGCTGTGTTTGGTGCCATTCTGTAGATAATGTCGCCATAGTCCAAAATTGGCAGTACTGTCATCTTAACGAGGTTGCATTTGGTTGCATGAGTAAAGGAAGCTTTATTGCGAAAAAGAAAGGCTAGTCTAGCTTTGACTTTTGCTTGAAGGTTATTAATGTGTGTAATGAATGGCAGGGATGAATCCAACCAGATGCCTAGATATTTATACGTATTGACATCCTCCAGAGCCATACCGTTCATGAAGGTGATTGTAGGTGGAGGCTTGGTAACAGGTTTTCGGCTAAAGAGGATGCATTTTGTCTTACTGGTGTTAATACGTAGGTGAAGATTGTCAAAAAACTGCTCTATAGAGGTAAAGCTCAGTTTAAAACTGGAAGCCGCAGAACTGGGAGAGGGACCAACTGAGTACAAAACGGTGTCATCTGCATAAAGGTGAATTCGGGAGGTGCCAGCAGCTCTGGCTATATCATTGATGTAGATAGAAAAAAGGGTTGGGCCCAGGATGAAGCTTTGAGGCACACCTTTAGAGATGATAAATGGGTCTGACATGATGTTCATTTGCTGGACACGGTTGGTGAGTCTCAAACCAATCACAGCTAGAGGTGGACAGACCAATACTGAAAAGCCTATGTAAAAGGATCCTATAGTCGACGGAGTCAAAGGCCTTGGCGAGGTCAATAAAGGTGGCAATACAGACCTGCTTACTATCTAATGCTGTAATTACATCATCGAGGACCTTTGTGTTGGCTGTTATGCACCCATGTCCTGTCCGAAAACCAGATTGCATGTCAAACAATGTATGATTTTTGTAGGGTTTGTTTCGGATCAAATAACTCAGCAGGGTATTGAATTACAGTGAAAAGAACCAAATTACATATAAATGATTCAAAATTAATATTTAACACTTTATCAACTATTCGTCCACCGATTCGTTGAAATTACAGTATTCTATCAATCTTGAATCGGGATATTACCCCGTGGCCAACGGTAATAATAGCATTAACTTTACACTCACCTAAAGGATTATTAGGAACACCATACTAATACTGTGTTTGACCCCCTTTAGCCTTCAGAACTGCCTTAATTCTACGTGGCATTGATTCAACAAGGTGCTGAAATGTTGGCCCATATTGATAGGATAGCATCTTGCAGTTGATGGAGATTTGTGGGATGCACATCCAGGGCACAAAGCTCCACCACATCCCAAAGATGCTCTATTGGGTTGAGATCTGGTGACTGTGGGGGCCATTTTAGTACAGTGAACTCATTGTCATGTTTAAGAAACCAATTTGCCAAGAAAACATCCCCCACACCATTACACCACCACCACCAGCCTGCACAGTGGTAACAAGGCATGATGGATCCATGTTCTCATTCTGTTTACGCCAAATTCTGACTCTACCATCTGAATGTCTCAACAGAAATCGAGACTCATCAGACCAGGCAACATTTTTCCAGTCTTCAACTGTCCAATTTTGGTGAGCTTGTGCAAATTGTAGCCTCTTTTTCCTATTTGTAGTGGAGATGAGTGGTACCCGGTGGGGTCTTCTGCTGTTGTAGCCCATCCGCCTCAAGGTTGTGCATGTTGTGGCTTCACAAATGCTTTGCTGCATACCTCGGTTGTAACGAGTGGTTATTTCAGTCAAAGTTGCTCTTCTATCAGCTTGAATCAGTCGGCCCATTCTCCTCTGACCTCTAGCATCAACAAGGCATTTTCGCCCACAGGACTGCCGCATACTGGATGTTTTTCCCTTTTCACACCATTCTTTGTAAACTCTAGAAATGGTTGTGCGTGAAAATCCCAGTAACTGAGCAGATTGTGAAATACTCAGACCGGCCCGTCTGGCACCAACAACCATGCCATGCTCAAAATTGCTTAAATCACCTTTCTTTCCCATTCTGACATTCAGTTTGGAGTTCAGGAGATTGTCTTGACCAGGACCACACCCATAAATGCATTGAAGCAACTGCCATGTGATTGGTTGATTAGATAATTGCATTAATGAGAAATTGAACAGGTGTTCCTAATAATCCTTTAGGTGAGTGTATGTCATCTGCATATAGATGGTACATAGTATTGGGAATGTTAATCACAAATATTATTTATATACAAGGAAAATAAAATGGGTCCCAGAACAGACCCCTGAGGGCCACCTTTTGAGACTGACAGAACAGATGAGGTACAATCCTTTAAAAACACACACTGTGTTCTCGCTGAAAGGTAGTTAGCAAACCAATTGATCGCATTTTCGGAGAGACCAACAATGGCAAGTTAAAAGGATGTCATGATCAATTGTGTCAAAAGCCTTCGATAAATCAAGAAAAAAAGCTGAACAAATTTGTTTACAGTCTAAGGCATTAATAATATCACTAAACACTTTCATAGCAGCAGTGACAGTGCTATGCTGCTTTCTAAAACCAGACTGAAAAGAAGAAAGAATATTATTTATTTCGAGAAAATGTTTCATTGTTAAGCTTGGATAAAACACACAGTTTAGATATTGGCCTATAATTGTTCAAGTGCAGTGAATCCCCCCCTTTAAAAAGAGGAGAAACAAAAGCAGACTTCCACATCTTTGGAAGTTTGCATTGGGAAATTGAAAGATTAAATAAAGTCAATGGTTCAGCAACAAAATCAGCTGCTAGCTTTAAATAAAATGGTTCCAGCTTATCAGGACCTGTAGGCTTATTTGGGTCCAACTGACCCAGGACTTTATGGACCTCAGAAACTGGGTAAATTCTAATTTTTATTTTTAATTTACATGGAACATCAATTGAGGGTACGGTCAAATGATTAGTCATAGAACAGTTAAGAGACTGAGATTCAAGTAGAAAAGCTGAGGATATAAAATGCTCATTTAAACTATCTAAAATAACTGACTTATCTGTAGCCAGTTGATCATTTTTAGTAATAATTTTATTAATCTCCATATTATCAGCTCAAGACAATGACTTAAATAAAAATCTGATTTGGCCTTTTTTTAATCTGGGAAGTACAGAGATTTCTAAACTTTCTAAAATAAAGCCAGTACGATTCAACCTTGGTGCTTCTGGCTTTAGCCCGAGCTGCATTCCTGTCCCGCAGAAGCCTAGCTAGCTCCGATGTAAACCAAGGATTATTTTGGGTCTTCACTCGTATTTTACGCATCGGTGCATGCTTATTTACCAAATGCATTAAAGTACTATGAAAAAAGTTCCATGCTAACTCGACATTATTTATTAAATTAATACGACTCCAGTCAAAAAGATACAAATCATAAGGAAATGCTTGTTCTACAAAATGTTTTCTGTTTCTTGTAAAAAAAAAATTGAGGTCTAAATTTTGGACATTTAATATTCCTCACAGCAGCTATGACACAGTGATCACTAACATAATTTGCAAATATACCTATATCTGTATATTTATGAGGTGTATTAGTCAGGAAAAGGTCTAATAAAGTTGATTAATCAAGTGGGACTATCAATCAACTGTGTTAAATGAAATGTGTCACAAAAATATTTAAAATTATTTGAAACAAGATAACCAATCCCAGTTAAAACTACTTTAGTATTTCATTAAAGTTAATAGTAGAAAGTTGCTGTTGCAATAGAACAAGAGATTCAGAATTTGCTGAGGGAGGCCTGTAGCATCCAACCAATGTCAAATAAGCATCTTTAGAAAGCTCAATTGTTAAAGCTAAAAACTCAAACATCTTACTGATCCAGGACAAAATTTCAGGCCAAAATGTCACACCCACCCAGGCCATCCCATACACCCACAACAAATTTTGGAACCATATTTTTTGTATGGTCATCACATAAAAAAATCCTTAGGCTGAGGCTGTGAAAATAATTAAAGGTTATCTCTTGAAATGCACCTTTACTGCCCTTTTTATTTTCATTATCTTAATTTTTCCTGATATCTCTGTCTCGACTCTCTCCCTTGTGTTGTTTACTTTTTTGCTACTTTTCTTGTACCTGTCACTTCTTCAGCAGGTCAAACTTTACCGTTAGGAACAGAACTGTCTCAACGTTGTTGCAAAAAACAAACATTAGAACGTGTTGTTGTTTTATCTTAAAATGTCTTAAATATCCAATATTTAACTAAACCATTTCATGCAAGTTATTGCATTAGGCTAGTGGCTCCCTCCAAACGTATAAATCGATGTTGTAAGCTCCATCCGTTAGCCCAAAAACGGAATCTAACGGCTTGGTTGAAGGGCTTCTGCGTGTAAGCCTTTTCAGCATTTCTGTTAAATTCACTTAATTTATTAATATCTAATTTTAAATCTGACTCCATGAATAAAGTGATCTGACTCCAATTTTATGTGACTTCGTTCATTTTGTTACGTTTGTAATTTAACAGCTGATGATTCGTTGTGATTTAATTTGGATCGTTGATTTTTCTTAGTATCTCTTAGTTTCGAATATTCGTTCATCAAGGGACCCGATATCGCACAGAAACAGACGCGTCGCGATTCGCGCGTTCACGGACACAAACCGTCCAGTTCTGATATTAGTCAAAGGATTGCAGAGTGAATATTTTACCTTTAAGTGGTCGCACCTGCTTACTCAACAAAAAGTGTAATTTGATTAATAGTCACGGAAGCTGCAACTTGCTAATACAGTGATAGTCAGAAATCAGATTATCCCAAAATGATGTGCTCCATGCTCCAGTCATTGGGTCCTCAGTTTGATCTATCCTGGCAACAGATTTGCGGAAATAAAGGACTCCACATTGATCCATACTAGAATAATGATTTCAGAATAATACAAGATAAATCAAGATTAACATTTATTTTGGCCAGACAGAACTTAAATAAACATAATTAAACACGAATCCATGGTACACAACTTTCAGCATAAAAATATAAAATACAATTACAATGTAATGTGAAAATAGTTTCAAAGAGTCATTATAGCTGGCACAGTACACACAGTGTGTGTGAGTGCCTCTCTGACACTGACACAGCACTGCATGGGGGCTCTGGCTACAGAATGTTCCCAAATGGCAGCCCTGCTACCCTTCCTTAAATACCCAGACCAGAACAAAGGATGGTAAATATTTGCAACACAACACCTAGTTTGGGGGAGAGGATCAGATATCTTTGAGGAGACCACTCAAAAAGGAGAACATAATTCTCATATGTTTCTCATCCTACCAGTGACTACAGTGAAGTTGAGACCATTTTACCAATCGCACTGAGACCTTTAAAAAAGATACCACACATGAAAGGGGACAAAACAATAGATTTACAAGATGCATCATCTGTGGTATATCTGCATTCTGTGACTTGAATCAGGGGAAGGGAAGGGAGGAGGGAGAGGGGGAGAAGGTTTTGGCCAGGCCGATGTCCTACACTCTTTCTGTGAGATCTTCTCTCCAGATTAGTGAGTTTTATTGTTCTATTGCAGGGGATTGGATCTTCAACTTTTGTCTTAGCAGTAAAACCGATTCGTACAATGTGAATATCTGTCTGCTAAATTACTATTGTAACTTTACAATAGATAATAATGATGTCATTTAGTATACAGTTTTTTGAATGACGATAGTAATGGGGTGCTACTGCTAACATTTGCTAGCAGTTTAATACTTAGCTACATTAAAGAAGTCAAAACCACAGTAGCCTATTTGCAGGTGAAACTGACCTGCATTTGAAGCCCTGAAGAGGTTTTTATTTTCGAATGCCGAGTTCGCGAATTACTACTTTAGTGCATTGGGGCAATTAAATATGATGAAAAAGGCAAGAATATTATAATTAAAATAATTAATTAAAAAAGAAAGAAAGAAAGAAAGAAGGCAGCAGGCCAAATCAGTTTCCAGGCCACCGGGAATTCACCCAGTGCTCCCGATGGCCAGTCCAGGCCTGTAGCTTGTAGCCTCAGTCTCTAGAGCGTCTCTTGAGATCAAAGGAGTGAGGTTTACCAAGCGGGACTCGAACCCGGGTCCGCAGGCGCTCTAACAAGGAGGCTAAAGGCTGCAACCTCTAGCGTCAGTCGCCAAGTACTAGCTGGCCTCCATTACACTTACATATATGTCGATTCCACCACCCTTTTTCAAATGATCACATCTGAACAAAGGGAGCCCACTTATATTTATTTCATGATCTGGAATAGCTTTGATTAACCAAGTTTCAGAGAGTATAATAAAATCTGTGTCTGCTGAATGAGCCCAGATTCTGACAGATTCAGTCAATTTTTGGAAGCAAGCTGTGAATGTTCTAATGAATAAAAGCAATTCCAGATCTAGATTTAAAATCATCAGGAGTACTCAAATAACCAGGTCCGGGATTAGGGTAAATATTACCAGATAAAAGTCAAAGTAAAAAAACAAAAACGCGACGGATAATTGAATTGGCTGAATTAGGGCTGGGTAATTTTGCCTGTAGCACATCTATTGTAAAAAGAGAACCATTCACCATCATTTAAGTTGTAATAATTAAAGAAACATAGTGAATGAGAAAAGTCTGATTTCAACACTCTATTTTTCCAACCATAGTCAAGATCACAGGATGTGCCCCCAGCACACTGAAACGGCTGTACTACATCAGAATGTGAAAATGACATAACCTTCTTTGAGGACAAAAGATCTAAATCCAATAGCAAAAAGAGCAGGACTAGAAGAAGTTACATTTTTCTTTAACCTGTTTCACTGATCTGCGGTCAGAGGCACTCCAATCAATTCGACCAATCCTAACGAAACGTTATCTGACGTCACGATGTAAACAAGGAACTACACCAACATCAGTCCATGTCCCACGTCGAAGAGAGAGAGCTGATGGAAACGAACACGGTCAGAAATAACAAACCAAAGCAATATTATATGCTAAGAAAACGCTAATGGACAAAGCCACGCATTATAGTGTAAAATAAGCACTTTCCTTTAGCTAAGGAAGGCTTAGTCCAATAGACTCAATGGGCCAGCGTCTTCACTTCTCTAGTAGCAATATCGTATCCCAACACAATCGGCACCATCAGTAAACAATTGCAGGAATGATCCACTTAACGGACCACTTATTCCCCTTCTCAGACCTTTTCTTTTCTAACTTCACTTACATAAACACTGTGACTCAGGAATGACAAAACTAGCACAAAAACTTAGACAAGCTTACACACAGACAAGCTGCCATCTTGGATTGTATGTCCTAATCAGCTAATCAGCTCGAGAGGAGGCATATACATACACTATGTTGCCAAATGTTTTGGGATGCCTGCCTTTACATGCAAATTAACTTTAATGACATCCCATTCTTAATCCGTAGAGTTTAATATGGAGTTGGTCAACCCTTTCGCAGTCTCCACTCTAATTCATCCCAAAGATGTTCTATCGGGTTGAAGTTAGGACTGTGTGCAGGCCAGTCAAGTTCTTCCACACCAAACTCGCTTATCCATGTCTTTATGGACCTTGCTTTGAGCAATGGTGCGCAGTCATGTTGGAACAGGAAGGGGCCATCCCCAAACTGTTCCCACAAAGTTGGGAGCATGAAATTGTCCAAAATGTCTTGGTATCCTGAAGCACTAAGAGTTCAAGTATAAGTGATCAGCACAAGTACCGCTCTCCTGGCAACTGCCAAACCCAGGCTCGTCCATTGGAGTGTCAGACAGAGAAGCGTGAGTCTAGTGAGTCCTGCTCTAGAGTCCAGTGGCGGTGTGCTTTACACCACTGCATCCGATGCTTTGCATTGCACTTGGTGATGTAAGGCTTGGATGTATCTGCTTGGCCATAGAAACCCATTCCATGATGCTCTCTACGCACTGTTCTTGAGCTAATTTGAAGGCCACACAAAGGTTGGAGGTCTGTAGCTATTGACTCTGCAGAAAGTTGCCTACTTCTGTACAGTGTGCCCCTCAGCATGCGCTGATCCCGCTCTATGATTTCACGTGGCCTACCACTTTGTGGCTGAGTTGCTGTTGTTGCCAATTGCTTCCACTTTGTTGTAATACCACTAACAGTTGACTGTGGAATATTTAGTAGTGAGGAAATTTCACGAATGGACTTATTGCACATATCACGGTACCATGCTTGAATTCACTGAGCTCCTGAGAGTGACCCATTCAGCAGTCTGCATGCCTAGGTGCTTGATTTTATACACCTTTGGCCATGGAAGTGATTGGAACACCTGAATTCAATGATTTGGAGGGGTGTCCCAATACTTTTGGCAATATAGTGTGTATACAGTATATATATGTAGATTTATATAATTCATACGATCCCAATGGACAAATCAATGTCTTCTGAAGTGAAACGATAAGTGTTTGTATGAAAAATACCAATATTTAAAAAAAATTTAACTGTAGACTATCGCTTCCAACCCACAGTCACCTGCGCATGCATGAGAGGATTAAGTTCACGGCACACTTGATGTAACTTGAAGCGTGACGTGAGCGCGCCGATAAACTCTAGTCACGCGGATGTCGGATGCCATCGGTTTTTATTTTATTAGATTTTTTTAATTAATGCTCACAACAGTATACAAACAATAACATAATATATGATAATACCAATGAGTAACAAACAAGACAGGAATACAGAGATGCCAGTTCTTGCGTGAGCTTCAGATGAAACTCGCGCAAGAATGTCATGAAAGCTTGAAGCTTCACGTTGCTCTTTACTCATATTGCACGCACTGGTAACAGTTGGTTGGAAGTGAAAATATTAGTAAATTATGAGAGCATTACTTACCCTGTAACTACATGAAACAAGAGGGGAACAAACACCACTGTAGTTTACAGCCCGTATATTCATACTTACCCTGTAACTACATGGAATAACAAGCACCACCTACCCTGTAACAACACAGATAATTACCCCTTAATTAAAAAATACTTACATAGTATAAATAATTTGTTAATTTTCCTGGTAGTTACCCTTTTAAACCCTACTAAACCTCAGTCAACTGCTAGTTTAGTAGTTTTATACTGCGGGTATACTTGTACGTTTTCTTTAAAGAAGCTGTATTTAAGTTTTTGACTGTATTAAAGCATACAAATACCATAATATGTTTGCAGACAGACGTTTCTCAGAAAAACAATGCTACAGCCAGTTATTTTACTTTGAAATGAGCGTTCCATGTCGGAATGTCTGTTTTTGTTTTGGTCTGTGCGATAATGCACGTTGCCAATTTAACCAATAGTATTTTGACACCACAGGTTGCCAGTTGGTGGAAAACACAGTGTATTGCTGCCATGGAAGTCAGCAAACAAACTGGGTCAGAGATTGCAGATTCTACCTCACCTAAAAAGAATCAGCATCCATCTAAAAATCGCTATGAATGGAAACACATTAAACCGTGGATAAATCAACTCGTCAGCTTACAGTCTGCAAGTCTCTTCACCTTCCATTGTCAATTGCGCTCATTCCTTTTGTGTGTCCTCAAATTGGCAACCCGCATGAGCATCCAGTCTGAGAAGGAGAGGGATGGGCAAACAATATTTTGAATTTGGACTGCAGTACCCATTACAACCACTAGCTGTCATTCCTACATACAGCACTTCTAAGTGAATGTATATGTTGTGTATATGTTATTTTTGCACTTTAAGTATACTACTATACTACTAGGTAGTAATTCTTTATACTTAAAATTTACCTTTAACTGTACTTTAACTCTTTCCATTAAAAAAAAAACAAAAAAACATTTTATTCTAGCTCCATGTATCTTTTTTTTATCAACACTTGAATGTGGGTGTTTAATAAAAAAAGCAACATTTTAAACAAAAAGCTGAGATGATCAAAACATAGATGGAGTAGATCGAGTCCAACACCCCCAAATCTTCAAAGTCTTTTCCTTTTCCTGGGTTCGACATTTCATTCGGTAATGTTAGGTAGTTTTCATTTATATTTTGTTGTTGATGATAGCGTTGTTTTACATTTACGTAAGCAATCTTCTATCACTTGTTTCTGCTTCTTCACCTGTGTTTTGATCCGGAGATTCAGTCAATAAATTATACTTTTAAATATATCGATCAAAAGATTGAGTAGTTTTGTAGTCCAAATATACATTCTGTCAGTATAAGTCAAGTATACTTAAGTGCAATTTAAGTATATTTCTGAGAAGCACAAAGCACATGTGCGTGAATCACGTAAAATCCGCTTCAATAATGTAGGTGACTGATCCACTATGAGAAGTGAGATATTGTCTGTCCTGACTGCCCTTTTTCAGTCCTCATCTGATTGCAGCCACCTACTGTCATCTACTTTCATAGTGAGGCATTTGGCATCTCAAACGAGTCTATTGTAAAGCTTGTCACAATGCATTCTGGAATTGCCCTTTCCATTATTAAAAAAAAATCTGATTCAAAAATACCTTGCACACATGTGCAGTGTGCATATGGTATGTTTACATATGTTTTATGTCTTACGAACATGCATATGTTTATTAATGAACTGGTCAATGGATGAGACTGAGTATTTTGTAAATATTAGCTAAAAAAGCTCTTCTGACAAATTTTGGCATTCTTTTTAGATATGTCATCAAAGCAATCAACTGTGGACAATGGCTAGAGGACCAAATCTTCCATACTGCAGCTATAAATGTTGCTTCGTTGTCTGACCTCAAAATAAACTAAAAAACATCTTTGCAGTAAATTGTGAGGTATTTTACTGATATAATCAATGGTATATCCAGCCTCTCTACTGTTTTAAAAATATTTATGTGCAGTCACACTGCGCCTGGGCCTTTGATTCCCTGCTTAGAGCCCTGGGATAACGGGACCAACGTGTCTGCAACAAAATCCATACGGGGGATTTAAACTTCACAACAGCAGGGATTGGAAACGTGGTGCTTTTCAAGCAGGGTTTGATTTCTCATCATCTGAGGTAGTGTTTTTCCAGAGAACTGGGAGCAGCCAGCCTACTTGCACACGGCAGGATTTTAAATGTGGTCTGATGCCGTCTTTGGCATATTGGAGGAGTGATTCTCATTGTGAGAGCTCTGTGTTTTTAGTGGCTCATCAAAGGCCTCCGCTCAAGGGTGAATGATGGAAGAGTATGTGACTTATACACAAGAGAGTAGCAATCTTCAAACACTTTTATTCTTTCTCTGAGCAGCAGATGCTCTCATGAATATTAAAATTGAGATTAAAAGTGTTTATGTCAAGCATGTAAAAGTATTTACAGTTATTTGTTTTATGTGGTACAATATTCAAAAGTGTTAGTACAAAACTCCTAAATACACATATATTACTAATTAATACAAAACTGATTACACTTGATATTTTCTCTCCACATAATCTTTGTTTTAAAACACAAGATTATTGTAATATGTAATGACCACTATAAGACAACTTTCTATCAATTTAGTAATTTTAACATCAGGTAACTCATTAGCAAAAATATGTGTGTTTCAGATCACCTTTGTTGCTAAATTATAAACACAAACTACAGTTGCCACATTAGAAATACACTAATATTGCCCAACTTACATAAGTGATATAAAATCCAAAATGTAATAGTATCTATCTATCTATCTATCTATCAATCAATCACATATTGTAAAACAATTGTATTTGACAGAAATATGCCTTTTGATCGGGAAAGGCCCTCAAGCCAGGACTCGAACTTGCGAGATAAAATTACTGTGGCAGAAATAAGCTTCAATAAAAAAACTGAAAGAGAAAGAGAGAAAGTTCATTCATTAGTGTCATTCAGCAAAAGAGACATGACCAAAGAAAAAAATCTGCCCAGAGATGTAATACTCAGGATCTAGAGTGGATGGATGGATGGATTACAGAATTCATTTAAAATACATTAATTTCTTCTCAACCCACATTGTTTTTAATTTTTATTGTAACCAGGTGATGGTTAAGGGGAGTTTAAATACTTTTAATGGTAGTGCAGTATATATCTGCAGAGAAAATAACGAGGCTCCTTTAAGAAATGTCAGTTGACGTCATCGCACGTCTGTACAAAACGCGGGCGCGCACTCGCAATGAGGAAGTCACAGAGTTATGCTGTATGTGTGTGCGCGATTGCTGTTCGAGTGAAATTGGATATCATCCAGGTACAGATCAGTGCATAATGCATTTATGAAAGTGTATATTTGCTGTTTACTGGAAGATTGCCTTGTCAATTTATATCCATAAGGAGTTGGATGTTTACGCAGGATTGCGTGGATGTGTGAGTGTGGCTGAGCTAACGTACCACATGTACAGAAGAGGCCTGTTCACGTGAAAGACGTGATGTATTAGTGTGTATATAAGAAACACAGGGAAAAAGTGAGTAATGTCCACACTATATTATTTTACTTGTATTTTGTGAGTGTTATTGCAGTCTAACTGTTTGTGCAGTTCTAAGATTTTGTGTTTTCTTTTCTTGTTAGAGTGCCACTACTATTATTATTATTATTATTATTATTATTATTACTGCTGTTCTACTGTTTGCATTGTTCCTTTATTATTGCACACAAGAAGAGATGACAAATTGTACTTTATATTGTCTTTATTTTTGGGGTGAACAGTTTGTTGTGTAATCTGAAGATATTCTGACATTGCCTTTTGGTTCCTTTCTGGCTTTTTGCCCCACATACTATAAATAAAAGAAGTAGAGACCCCAACTCATTTATTAAGGAATAAAATACAAACCTCACCTCTACCACATTTTTGGTACCAGGAGTGGGGTCTTCCAAGAGAGTTAGTTTTTTTCATTGGTGTGTGCAATATAAAGGAAATGTAGTGAGATAATGCGGTAGTGGTGAAGATAAGAGTGCAAGCGTGGAGAGTGACGGCTGTGGAAAGCAGAGGGACAGGTCGTCGTGGAGCATTGCAGGGCCCAGCTAGATCTCATCGGCCAGGGACCAAAAGACTGTTTGACAGCTGTTGCATCAGATCGGAAGGACTTCAAGCATTTATCCTTTTCAGAGCTTTGCACAGAGACTTTTAAAACTCGAAATCTCACAATGTCAGACCCTGTTGATGACCATAGCGGAGATAACTTAACAGAACAAATTAGAGAGTTGCAAAGTAAACATGATCAAGCAATGGCTGCGATTTCCTCACTGAATCAGCGGTCTTATGTGTACGACCCGAGAGAAAGGCATATATTACCATATTGCGGCGATATGGAGAAAGATGGCAGGTCAGTCGATGATTTTGTAGAGGAAGTCGAGCGAGTGCTGCGTGCTAGGCATCAGTCCGAGCTGGATCAGTATGATTTTGTTATGTCTCTGTTAAGGGGCACAGCCTTGGAAGGGGCACAGCCTTGGAAGGGGCACAGCCTTGGAAGAGGTACGTCTGCGCAGTGTTACTGATGATGGGGTTGATGATTTATTTGAGTACCTCAGGGAGGCATTTAGAGACAGACACAGCACACCTCAGCTCTTGCACAGTTTTTACAGCCGAAGACAACTAGAGGGGGAAAACTTATGAGACTTCTCTCATGCACTGTCACAAGCCCTCAGCTTGGTTTTAAAATGTTCCCCCGGTGTTATTGCAGACGAAAGGGTGGCATTGAGGGATCAATTCGTTGAAGGGGTCCACAACCCATCTCTGCGGAGAGAGCTTCGCAGATTTGTGCGAGACCACCCTAGGTGCACGATGATAGAGGTGCGAGATGAAGCACAGCTTTGGTTTGTAGAAGAGCCCCCAGCGAGTTCAAGAATTACGAAGTCTCGTTGTAGTAGTAACATGACACAATGTTCAGTTCTCACGGTGCAAGGAAAAAAACGTGTCACCTTAGAAGATGTTCTTGAAGTGGTAGCTGAACAAGGCAAAGCAATTAGTGAATTAACTCAAGCCGTAAAAAATCTGTCTGTAAGGAGTGGTAGTACAAGGGTGGAGACCTCTAGGCCTAGATCACAGCCAAAATTCACTGAGGATGGGCAACCAATATGTTTCAAGTGCCAAGTAGCTGGACATGTGGCAAAGAATTGCCCACAGAAGCAGAGCTCTGGTGCCAGGAGATCTGTATCTTCTGACCCGCAGGGAAACGAGAACCCCCGGTTGTTGTGAGTCGGGCAATCCGGGGGGCCGGACATACTCAAAAGATGTGCCTCAAACCTGTGACCAGTTGTTGCAATGTGCTGTTGGCACATATCCTGTGGTAGAGCTTTCAATTTGTGGTGTCACCACTAAATGCCTATTGGACACAGGCAGTCAGGTGAGCACAATAACTTTTCAGAGACCATTTGTGTGGAAAAGATGACGACATTCTCTCCATGGCTGGGTGGCTAAAGCTCACAGCGGCCAACGGTTTTGACATACCCTACCTGGGTTACTTGGAGCTTGAGGTGGAGGCCATGGGAATTAAAATGCCGGATTGTGGCTTCCTAGTGGTCAAAGACGTTTCTAGCCCTGAAAGCACAATGCCGTTCATCCTAGGAATGAATATAATCAGCCGATGTAGACAGCTGGTCCAGGCAGAATTCGATACCACTTTAGGGGGAAAATTAGATTCTGATTGGAGACATGTTTTCCAGAAAGTACAGGCATGTACTGTGAACAGAAAAACTGTTGTGCGTTTAGCTGGAAAATGGACGGAGCACATACCTGCGGGATCGGTTGTGACAATTACAGCGACAGGCTTTAATAGGGGTGTCGGGGAAGGAAGTCCTATGTTGTTACCTCTTAGTACTTCATTGCCAGGAGGTCTGGTAGTCAGAGGATGTATGGTTATCACCCAGGACCCGGCTGGGTATCCTATCAGAGGTGGAGTGCGTGGACAGCACAGGATTTCGGCAGACCTTGAACAGGTGACTTTAAATATGAAGGATGGGCAAAGTAGAGACCGTGTGCAGGAAATCTTGGATAAGATTGATGTAGGAGGAACAGAGCATGAGCAAGCTCAGCTTCGGTCATTGTTGAAGAAGTACATTGATATATTTGCCCTAGAGGATGAGGACCTAGGCTACACTGACAAGATCACACATGAAATCCACTTAACTGATGATGAGCCTGTCACACAGCCCTATCGTCGAGTTCCTCCTAATCAGTATAGAGAAGTGAAGGATCACATCTCACAACTGGTAAGGAAAGGAGTCATACGAGAAAGTAATAGTGCCTATGCATCACCAATCGTGCTGGTACGTAAAACAGACGGTAGTATCAGGCTATGTGTAGATTACCGCAAACTAAATCAGAAAACAAAAAAAGATGCCTTTCCCTTACCTCGAATCGACGAGAGCTTTGATGCTCTGCGGGGTGCCTGTTACTTCTCGACAATTGATTTAGCAAACGGCTATCATCAGGTGGCCGTGGCAGAAGGAGACCGGCACAAGACGGATTTCTCGACTCCTTTTGGCCTCTATGAATATCTGCGCATGCTATTCGGGGTCTGCAATGGACCTGCAACGTTCCAAAGACTGATGCAGGCCACCATGAATGATCTTGTTTTCCAGATTTTGTTAGTTTACCTAGATGATATCCTGGTATATTCTTCAACGTTCCAGGAGCACTTGGTAAAGGCTGGAAATGGTATTGAGCCGGCTTCAGGACACTGGTCTCAAGGTCAAGTTAGAAAAATGTCACTTTCTTCAGTCGGAGGTTGTGTTTCTGGGACATCAGATATCTGCCGATGGTATTGGCACAGACCCTCAGAAAGTGGCAGTTATAAAACAGTGGCCAGTTCCGTCCACGCTAAAGGAATTGAGATCATTCCTTGGGCTCTGTAGTTACTACAGACGGTTTATTCAGGGGTTCTCTAAGATAGCCGGCCCACTCCATGACGTAGTGAATTTATGTCTGACCCCTGGAAGCTCCAGCAGAACTAATGTCTTTTTGGGGAGTCTGTGGACTGAAGAATGTCAGACAGCTTTTGACACTCTAAAAAATAAACTTACTAGTGCGCCTATCTTAGGGGTGGCAGACTATTCTAAACCCTTTATTGTGGAGACAGATGCGAGCAGTCAGGGACTGGGCGCCGTTTTATATCAGCAACAGGGAGATGTAAAACATGCCATTGCCTTTGCAAGTAGACGGCTGAGAGATGCGTAAAAAAATTATAGAAACTATAGCAGCATGAAACTCGAGCTGCTTGCTCTCAAGTGGGCGATTGTTGAGAAGTTTCGGGGGTATTTGTTTGGGTCCAAATTTACTGTGATCACTGACAATAATCCTCTGTGCCACTTGAAAACAGCAAAGTTTGGAGCGATTGAACAAAGATGGATTTCACAGTTGTCTGTCTTTGATTTTGATGTCCAGTATCATCCGGGGCATCGAAACACAGTTGCTGACACACTATCTAGACAGCCGTTTGCAGGGGAGCCTGAGGCAGCTTCTGAGGATGCAGAGTATGATGGGTGTGTGGCAGTCTGTGGTTGGATTCATCGTGGTACAGACCTGGACCCTGCACTGGTGGCTGCTGGGATGTACAGCTGTAAAGTGAGGCAAATGCGAGCTGGAGTGTCTAACTCCCTGGATGATGGTAATGGACTAGGTCAGGGAAATACTTCCACCTTTCCAGGCTATTCAGCTGATCAATTAATTGGCTTCCAGCAGCAAGACTTTGTAATTAGTGGATTCAGGAAGTTTTGGGATCAAAAGAGAAAACCCCATGGGAAGGAGCTAAAAGCTCTGCCAAAATCTGTTCGGTCAATGCTGAAGCACTGGAACAGCTTCAGGGAGCGCCAAGGTCTGCTGTACCGTGTCTTTGAGGATGTCAGACATGGGGAATGTTCTCAGCTCTTGTTACCCCTCAGCTTGAAGAGGCCTGTCCTGGAGTATGTGCACAATACTATGGGGCAGCAAGGTGTCGAGCGTACCCTCCACTTGTTGAGGCGCAGGTGCTTTTGGATAGGTATGCACAATGATGTGGACGAGTGGATAAAAAATGGTCTGCAATGTGTGATCTCTAAGCTGCCACAGCCGAGGGTCCACCCTCCCATGAAATCGTTCTTGGCTTCTAGACCTCTTGAGGTAATCGCTGTGGACTTCACTGTCCTGGAACCTGCGTCTGACGGTCGGGAAAACGTTCTCGTAATCACCGACATCTTTACAAAGTTCACTCAGGCCTTCCCGACCCGAGATCAAAAAGCAGACACCACTGCCAAGGTGCTGCTTAGAGAGTGGTTCATGAAGTATGATGTTCCGACACGTCTGCATTCCGATCAGGGCCGTAATTTTGAGATTGAGGTGGTGGCTGAACTTTGTAAGCTTTATGGGGTGAAAAAGAGTCGCACCACTCCATACCACCCTTCCGGCAACGCTCAGTGCGAGCGGTTCAGCAGGACGCTACATGACCTGTTGAGGACGCTGCCACCTGAAAAGAAACCTACCAGAGTTGGTTTATGCATATAATGCGACGCCTCATGCGACTACTGGCTATTATCCATATTATTTATTGTTTAGAGTTGATCCTTATCTGCCAGTGGATTCCCTACTGGGACAAGAGCAAGTTTTAAACCAGAAACACGACTGGCTGTTGGTCCATCAAAAGCGTCTGAATGATGCACCTGCCAGGGCAAGGGAATATTCTGAACAAAAGGCGGCTGAGCGCATTTCTTTGGACAAGGGTAGAGTCCATTGCCCGAGGATTGAGGTCAGGGCACTGGTGTACCTGAGGAACAGGCCAGTAGGGCGTCACAAAATCCAGGATGCCTGGGGGCCAACTATATATCAGGTAGTAGGGATTGTGAATAACACCTACACAGTGGAGCCGTTGGAAGGAGGGCCTGCAAAGAGAGTTAGACATTAGGCCCTGTGTGAATCGTCCTACTCCTGCCCCTAGGAGAATGCCAAAGGCACGAGAGGAAAAGTCAGAAATTGATTCAGAGGATTCAGAGGAGGGTGTAGTTTTGATTGAGGAGAGATCTTGTGCGCCTGCAGTAAGAGATCTTAACACCCAATCTGCGGGCCAACAGGGTGTAGGGCATGTGTCCAATGTGGAACTCCGCAGAGAATCGGTTGATTCTGCTCATGCCGATGCCTTATCAGAGCCTACTGACACATTGGAGACTGAGGAAAGGCTGGATGCAACTACTAGTGTGTTAACTCTTCCTATTTCTGCACCACGCCGACTTGGTAGGAGGCCAAATGCTGGACAGCATTCAAATTTGCACCATGAGCCAAGGTCTGTCCTGGACTGTAGCTCCATAAGTCCGGCGGCAGTTTCAAAGATATTGGCTGATTTGAGTTCTGTTTTGTTTAGGGAAACAGTGAAAGAGATTAAGAGTACTCTGGTTTTAAATGAGTAATCGAGGACGCTTACCTTGATGCAGGGGAGAATGTAACCAGGTGATGGTTAAGGGGAGTTTAAATACTGTTAATGGTAGTGCAGTATATATCTGCAGAGAAAATAATGAGGCTCCTTTAAGAAATGTCAGGTGACGTCATCGCACTTCTGTACAAAACGCGGGCGCGCACTCGCAATGAGGAAGTCACAGAGTTATGCTGTATGTGTGTGCGATTGCTGTTCAAGTGTAATTGGATCTCATCCAGGTACAGATCAGTGCATAATGCTTTTATGAAAGTGTATATTTGCTGTTTACTGGAAGATTGCCTTGTCAATTTATATCCATAGGGAGTTGGATGTTTACGCAGGATTGCGTGGATGTGTGAGTGTGGCTGAGCTAACGTACCACATGTACAGAAGAGGCCTGTTCACGTGAAAGACGTGATGTATTGGTGTGTATATAAGAAACACAGGGAAAAAGTGAGTAATGTCCACACTATATTATTTTACTTGTATTTTGTGAGTGTTATTGCAGTCTAACTGTTTGTGCAGTTCTAAGATTTTGTGTTTTCTTTTCTTGTTAGAGTGCCACTACCGTATTATTATTATTATTATTATTACTGCTGTTCTACTGTTTGCATTGTTCCTTTATTATTGCACACAAGAAGAGATGACAAATTGTACTTTATATTGTCTTTATTTTTGGGGTGAACAGTTTGTTGTGTAATCTGAAGATATTCTGACATTGCCTTTTGGTTCCTTTCTGGCTTTTTGCCCCACATACTATAAATAAAAGAAGTAGAGACCCCAACTCATTTATTAAGGAATAAAATACAAACCTCACCTATATTTGTTGGTCCTGAGTGTCATTTTCAGCGGCCACATTATGAATTGTTATGAATGATTGATTGTAACCTTACATTTTCGCTTTTGGCATTGTCATCCTCTCAAATAATGGACTCTAGATACCAACCAATGAACATTTTAAAATCCAGCACATGGAGTGTCACAGACTGAATTATTCAATTTGTTTCCAGCAATGCTGGGTTTCTCATCAGCGCTGTGGGCTCAGGGTGATTTACATGGCATGCTATGGAATGTGGCAAACAAATGCTTTGTTTGGATCCTCGGTTTATATTCACTATAAGTGAAGATGAATGCATTTTATAGTGAAATGTCGGTAATTGCATGTGATCCATAGACTCTGTGATCATGTGATATGACAAAAAATATAAATACATAATTAATTATGGGGGGGAAACATAAGTTGTAAAATGTCAACAAATTAAATGACTAGTTCTGCCAAAAATAAACATTCTGTCATAATTTACTCCAAACCTGTATGATTTTCTTAAGTGTAACTTAAAATATCTTAATACAATAATTATAGGTTATACTTTATTTTAAGGTGCCATTGTTACAATGTAATTATATATTTAAAGGGATAGTTCACCCAAAAATGAAAATTAGCCCATGATTTACTCACCCTCAAGTCATACTAGGTATATATGACATTCTTCTTTCAGACGAATAAAATCGGAGTTATATTAAAAAAGTCCTAGCTAATCCAAGCTTTATAATGGAAGTAATTGTTGCTCTGTTTTTGAAGTCCATAAAAAATGCCTCTGTCCATCAAATAACATGCTCCACACGGCTCCGGGGGTTAATAAAGGCCTTCTGAAGCGAATCGATGCGTTTGTGTAAGAAGAATATCTATATTTAAAACTTTACAAAGTTCCAGCCGATCGCCTTCGGTGGAAAAGTGTTGAAAGTGCCTTCTCGCAGTTCAAGATGCTTACGAGTGTGGACAAGTGTATGTCTGACGAGCGTACCTGGTAGTGTAAGCCTTTTGAACTGCAGAGGCACTTTCAACACTTTTTCCATAAATTGAATACGATCGGCCGAAACTTTACTTTGTAAAGTTTTAAACATGGATATTTTTCTTACACAAACACATCAATTCGCTTCAGAAGGCCTTTATTAACCCCCGGAGCTGTGTGGAGCATGTTATTTGACGGACAGATGCATTTTTTATGGACTTTCAACTATTACTGCCATTATAAAGCTTGGATTAGCCAGGACTTTTTTAATATAACTCCGATTGTATTCGTCTGAAAGAAGAATGTCATATACACCTAGGATGACTTGAGGGTGAGTAAATCATAGGCTAATTTTCATTTTTGGGTGAACTATCCCTTTAAGTACTGAGTAATATTAATTAACAACATGTATTAGTAATAAATAAAAATACAAATGACCTGTTATGGCAGGGATCACATCAGCTGCAGTTGCAGTCTCCCTGCTCACATCCCTGTTCAGCTCTTCAAAGGGGGATAGCACATCAGCAGTCTTATTCATCAGCTCCCACTGGTGAGCTGTCAGTGTTGCTGGTAGAGTGCGCTCAGCTGCAAAGACACTAAGAGCACGTTTTTGTTGCAGTAGGCTCTGCAGCATGTAGAGGCTGCTGTTCCATCGTACATAAGTTCTGCACATAAGAGAACATGATTTACTTTATTTTTTTGCAAATTAGGTGCAGAGCACGTAATGTATCAGTGGCTTACTAAATCAAGTGTATGGGAAATAATAATAAAATAGAAATACATTAAAGAATGTTACGAGAGGAATCTCACCTGTACATCTTGCTGTAGGCGCTTGATATCCATATTTAGGTCCATCTGTATGTCTTCTAGTTGAGAGTAGGCCAACGGGGAGTGTTTAAAATGGCCTACAATCTTCCTTGCATTGGCCAGGGTCTCTGTCACGCTGCGCTGAGACAGCAGGCCCTCATGCACACAGAGTTGACAGGAACACTCGGCACCCTCATATCCCTTATAGCTTTCTTCATATTTGCCGCGTTGTCACGCAAAATTACGTGGACCTGTTGCTTGTCAATTCCCCAGTTGTTTAGCATCTTTTCCATCGATTGCTGGATGCGCTCTGCGGTGTGCGATCCGCGAAATTCCTGGACATGTAGGGTCGCACAGCGTAAAACAAAACTTGAGTCAATCCATTGTGCGGTAAGGCTTAGTAGAGACATGGGAGCTACGGACGAACTCCAGATGTCTGTGGTGAACGAAACATGGGGTACATCTGATAACAGGACAAGTAGTTTGTCAGAAATCTTCTTATAAAGGGCTGGCAGAGCTTTCTTGGTGAAATAGTGGCGAGACGGCATTTCAAAGGTTCTACGTGCTCCATAAGCATAAGAAATCCAGGGTTCTCTACAAAGGTGAATGGCAGGTCATTCATTGCGATCATTTGTGCTATCTTGGCTGTGATGTCCTGCGCCTTTGCGCTGTCACGGGGCATTTTTTTCTCTCCTCTTCAAACTGTCCTACAGCGTGAGCTGACTCGTCTTCGGCTGGGTTGCCTGGGTAAACTCGCTGTACTGTGTCGGGTGTTTGTTTTTGAGGTGCCGTATCAAGTTTGTTGTGTTAAATGTAGCCTTTTCCTTTCCACCTCTTGCAATCCCAAGTTTACATATCTCACAGTTTGCTATGGCAATGTTGTTGTCATCAACTTTATAATACCTCCAGACCGCAGACATATTCGCGCTTTCCGCTTCAAGCTGCTTCCGTGTTCTACTTTGCCGGCATTTAACCAATAGCGTCTCTGCAACAAAGTGATGTCATGCCGCACGCGTTGCTGTTTCTGTGTGGAGTCAGAAGGGTCTAACTCTGTGCCACCGCATGACTATAGATGTGTTAAAAAATAATGAGAATATATATACACATATATATCCGAGTCCTGATCGGGAGGTAACGTCCGATTCCAATCGAGTCTGAAACCACGTGATCGGGCCCGATTTCCGATCACGTGATCGGATCTGGACATCCCTAGTTCTTACTATAGGGTTAGGGTAGGTTTAGGGTTTGGTTGAGGGTTAGTTGGATGTAATTATACACAATTTACTGTTATTACTATGGTAAGTGCATGTATATGTAACAAGGATACTGTAAAATAAAGTGTTACCTAATTATATAATACTATATTATGCTTTTGTGCTTCACAGAATAAATAAAGACTCACTGTATAAGCTTGAAACACCATCATGAGGCTGGGCAGAATCATGTTTTTTGCAACAATGATACCTTGAAATAAATTCTAAATGATGACAGTGTTCTAGGTTGCTGGGTTGCTAGGGTGTTCTGGGTTATTGCTAAGTGGTTGCTCGCTGTCAAAAGAGCCCAATCACAAAGTATCTTTGACAATCTGGTCTCTCTGAGTATATAAACTTGGGTAGTTCTATTAGTCTCTGTTATTTTTTCACCTATCGGTGAATAGCTTGTAATAGCTTGTCTTTCCACAGAATGCCTCACAATTTGAGGTAGCTATCATTAATGTCATTAACACAAATACTGTGGGATGAGTTCCACTATATAGTTGACCTCCGAGTGACCCCTGAGTAAAGGCCATGGGTTGCGCATAGTGGCTACTCCTAATGAATTTCAGTGTTTGCTTTCCAGAGCATTTATAAAAGGAACATTTATTAAAATATGACCACACTTATACAGCGTATGCACAATTATTAGACAAGTTGTATTTTTGAGGACTCATTTTATTATTGAACAACTACAGTGCTGTCACAGACACGTCAGGCTCCCACGTCATCCAATCACAGCACAAACCTTCACCAGAGTACTAATCATGATCACCTGCATCCCATCAGCACTGCAATCACCCACAGCACAAAAGACACTCTCTCACACTCAGTCACTGTCCGTTAGCACGTAGACACTTACCTTCATGCTTACCTCACGGACTTCTACAATCCTTACCCGCATCCTGAGTCCTTCCAAGTCTCCATCGTGTTCCCTCGTCCCGTGTGATCCTCCAGTGTCTTCCTCGATCCAGTTCTGTCACCACCCCACTACATCGGCGAAGTACAAAGACTGGTCATTCAGATATCTTCATCAGATGCCCACAAACTTCTATATCACTCACCTGCACTTCTGTTCATCAATCTGGTACTCAATAAACATCACTAACTTGTACACCTTGTCACCGTCCCTTCTGTTATGTAACAGAAGACCGGACCATAACCGCTGAGCACCAGAATGAGCACCCCGGATCCCTTTCAAGAACTCGTGGACGCTGTCCGCCGAGCACTGCCATCCAGTTCACCAGCACCTTCACCAGCAATCACTTCCGCAAACACCGTCACCTCTCCTTCACCACCCGTCTATGTCAGTCCCATGGCCAAACCGGCCATCCGTCCATCTACTTCCCCTGCTGCTTCCAGCTTTTTCTTTGTGGCAAAAAAGGACTGAGGCTTGCGGCCCTGTATCGATTACCGATCCCTCAAGAGAATTACCGTCAAATTCCGCTATCCCCTTCCTCTCATTCCAGTGGCGCTGGAACATCTCTGTGGTGCCACTGTTTTCACCAAGTTGGACCTCCGCAGCACCTACAACCTCATCCGGATACGTGAGGGGGACGAGTGGAAGACAGCCTTTGTGACCCCTACTGGACACTATGAATACCTCGTCATGCCCTATGGACTGGTCAACGCCCCCTCCGTATTCCAGGACTTCATACATGAGGTGCTCCGGGAGTTCCTCCACAGGTCCGTGTTGGTGTACATAGATGACATCCTGATTTACTCCCGGAGTATGGCCAAACATCGCCACCACGTTGCGGAGGTCCTGCAACGCCTGAGGGAGTTCCAGTTGCCGTTTCATCCAAGACTACAGCATTATCTCATGTTCCCTCACTCATCTCCTACAAAATAAGCCCAAGTCTCTGTCCTGGAATCCCGCTGCCACTCATGCCTTTGAAACCCTGAAAGAGGCATTTACCTCCACTCCCCTCCTCGTGCATCTAGATCCAACTAACCCCTTCGTCGTCGAGGTGGACGCTTCAACCACAGGAGTGGGAGCCGTTTTGTCACAGCAGCAGGTGAACCCAAGTAGACTCCACCCATGTGCCTTCTTCTCCCGCAAACTCAACCTGGCGGAGATGAACTATGATATCGGTAACCGGGAGCTTCTCGCCATCAAGATGGCCCTGGAAGAGTGGAGGCATTGGTTGGAGGGTTCTCAACATCCATTCCTAGTTCTCACAGACCATAAGAACCTTGAATACCTCAGAGATGCCAAACGGCTTAATCCCCGCCAGGCCCGCTGGGCATTGTTTTTCACACGGTTCAACTTTACCATTTCTTATCGTCCTGGCCCAAAGAATGTAAAAGCGTCTCTACAACCCCGAAGAAAATTCCAAAAGCTGTTCGTGAATCCCATCACCAGGTCTGAGGAAACATTGCCCTCCTCCAATGTCTCCACCAACACTCCGCTGGGTTGCCCACCAGGTTTGCTGTATATAACACGGACACGGCGCACTCCCCTCATCCACACGTCCCACACGTCACTGGGCACTGGCCACTGGCCACCCAGGGGTCAATGAAACCCTCTCGCTGCTGAAGGAGCGCTTCTGGTAGCCCAACATGGCATCTGATGTCAGAAGGTACGTGAGGGGTTGCAAGGAATGCGCAGTCTCAAAGAGCCCTCGACATCTTCCCTCCAGTACGCTCCATCCTCTGCCCGTTCCCAATCGACCCTGGTCACACCTAGGAGTTGATTTCATCACCGACCTTCCAGCTTTTAACAACTGTACATGTATCCTCGTAGTCATTGACAGATTTTCCAAGTCATGTCGTCTGATTCCGTTGGAAGGACTGCCCACTGCCATGGAAACTGCCGAACTTATGTTTAACAAGATATTCCGATACTACGGAATCCCTGAGGATATCGTGTCTGATAGAGGACCTCAATTCATCTCCCGGGTTTGGAAGGCCTTCTTTTCACTCCTAGGTGTGACCGTCAGCCTCTCCTCTGGGTACCATCCACAAACGAACGGGCAGACGGAGAGGAAGATACAGGAAATCGGTCGCTTTCTCCGTACCTTCTGTCACGGCCACCAGGACTCCTGGAACCAGTTCCTGGGTTGGGCCGAGTACGCACAGAACTCCCTGCGTCAACCTACCACCGGACTTACTCCATTCCAGTGCGTACTTGGTTACCAACCCCCATTGTTCCCTTGGTCCGGGGAACCGTTGGATGTTCCAGCTATCGACTACTGGTTCCGGGAGAGCGAGAGGGTCTGGGACTCCGCACACCATCAGCTTCAACGGGCCCTGCGCAGACGCAAAATGACAGCCGACCTTCGTCACTCCGACGCTCCCACGTTCCTACCTGGTCAGAAGGTCTGGCTGTCCACCAGGGACCTCAGATTGCGTCTGCAATGCAGGAAGCTAAGTCCCAGGTTCATTGGCCCCTTTCCCATCGTGAAGCAGATCAACCCGGTCACGTATCAACTCCAGCTACCTCCACAGTACAGGATTCCTCCCACTTTCCATGTCTCCCTGTTGAAGCCTCACTTTCCCTCTGTTTCTGTTCCCACAGAGCCTGGCGTAGCCGCTGAAGCCCCCCTTCCACTCATCGTAGAAGACGGTACCGCATACCAGGTGCATGACATCTTGGACTCCCGGCGCTGTGGTGGTCTTCTTGAGTATCTCGTGGACTGGGAGGGCTACGGTCCCGAGGAACGCTTGTGGGTACCCAGAAACGACATTCTCGACCCTAATCTGCTTGAAACGTTCCATGCCTCTCATCCCAACAGACCTGTGCCTTGGGGCAGAGGCCGACCACCACGATGTCGGGGTCCTCGGCCCTCAGGAGCGGGCCGTGGAGGGGAGGGGGGGGGGAGGTTATGTCACAGACACGTCAGGCTCCCACGTCATCCAATCACAGCGCACACCTTCACCAGAGTACTAATCACGATCACCTGCATCCCATCAGCACTGCAATCACCCACAGCACAAAAGACACTCTCTCACACTCAGTCACTGTCCGGTCTCGTTAGCGCGTAGACACTTACCTTCATGCTTACCTCACGGACTTCTACAATCCTTACCTGCCTCCTGAGTCCTTCCAAGTCTCCATCGTGTTCCCTCGTCCCGTGTGATCCTCCAGTGTCTTCCTCGATCCAGTTCTGTCACCACCCCGCTACATCTGCAAATACAAAGACTGGTCATTCAGATATCTTCATCAGACGCCCACAAACTTCTATATCACTCACCTGCACTTCCGTTCATCAATCTGGTACTCAATAAACATCACTAACTTGTACACCTTGTCTCCGTCCCTTCTGTTATGTAACAAGTGCTTTCGGTCACTCCAAAATGTTAATAAACCTCAAACCTGAATATTTAAGTAAAAGTGAGGTTTTGGCTTTCTTAGGAGAATATCTATGTGTGCACAATTATTGGGCAACTGTTAGTGAGCAGAATTATTATGCAACAAAATGAAAAACTAAAATTTTCCTATTTAACTTGTTTATTTTCATCTGTTAAAGTGAGAATAATAAACTCAATTTACAAATAAACATTTCTGACATTTAAAAAAGCTGCCCTTCTTTTCAATAACAGTTATAAGCCTTCCATCCATGGAGTCTGTCAGTTTCTTGATCTGTTGACGATCAACTTTTTGTGCAGCAGCAACCACAGCCTCCCAGACACTGTTCAGAGAGGGGTACTGTTTTCCTTGACCGTAAATCTCCCTGTCATAGTCACCAGCTCACCTTCAGCACTTCACATCCCAGAATCCTCCCTACTCCCTACTCACCACTCACAATCCACTATCACCTGCATCTGCCGTCAGTCACCCTCATTAGCACACCAGTACAAAAGCCAGCACTCCTCAATTCACCATTGACTAGTCTTATTGTTGATCATGACCGCTCAACTCACCTGACTCCTTACCTGCTTGTCTCATGTTTGAGATTCCTCACCTTCATCATCCTTCGCCATCGCTCATCTTCAGACCAGATTGTCCGCCCTTCATCAGCCTGCCAGTCGCCAGCATTTACAAATATAAAGAGACTGAATGATGACAGGTTGAATTAACTTGACAATAACAGTCTACTCACCTGTTTATTCTCCCGCTCTCTGCCACCTGCACAATAAACATTTGTGAACTGTATTACCTGTGTTGTCTCCTTCTGTCCGCTGACACTCCCATTTAAGAATGGCCCACAAGTTCTCAATAGGGTTTAGATCAAGTGAGGAAGGGTGCCATGTCATTATTCTTTCATCTTTAAGGCCTTTACTAGCTAGTAAGGAGTGCTTAGATGCATGTGAAGGAGCATTGTCCTGCATAAAAATCATGGTCTTCTTGAAAGATGCAGACTTTTTCCTGTACCACTGCTTGAAGAAAGTGTCTTCTAAAAACTGCCAGTAGGTTTGGGAGTTGATTTTGAGTCCATCTTCAACCCGAAAAGGTCCAACTAGCTCATCTTTAATAATACCAGCCCATACCAGTACCCCACCTCCACCTTGCTGAGTCGAAGTGGAGCTCTGTGCCCATTACTGATCCAGCCACAGGCCCATCCATCTGGTCCGTTAACAGTCAATCTCATCTGATCAGTCCATAAAACCTTTGAAAAATCTGTCATCAGATATTTCTTGGCCCAGTCTTGACATTTCAACTCTCATCAAGGCTTGTTCAGTGGTGGTCGGGTTTCAGCTTTCCTGAGCACTGAACACCTTGTACTTCTGGGCACTCCAGGTAGGTTGCAGTTCTGGAATATGACAGCACTGGAGGATAATGGGTTCCTGGCAGCTTCACGTTTGATTCTTCTCGAATCTTTGGCAGTTATTTTGCGGGGGGGTTTTCTCAACACGTTTCTTGCGACCCTGTTGACTATTTGCAACAAAATGTTTGATGATTCTGTGATCACGCCCCAATATCTTAGCAATTTCAAGAGTGCTGCATCTCTCTGAAAGAGTTTTTACAATTTTTGACTTTTCAGAGTCAGTTAAATCTCTTTTTTGGCCCATTTTGCCTGAGGAAAAGAAGCTGCCTAATAATAATGTTCACCTTCATATAGGGTGTTGATCTCCTTAGGCCACACCCTCCCTTATTACACAAATACACAACACCTGATATGCTTAAATCCAATAAGCATTCAAGTTTATACAGCTTGGAGTTGGAAAATATGCATAAAAATTATGATATGGTCAAAATACTTACCTGCCTAATAATTGTGCACACAGTGTATGTCACAAGCTTTAAAAGGAGGTTGGCTCTGTGCGGAACACCTCAGTCGAAGCAAGGGATTTCCCATGAACAAGCATCGAGCCAACACAAACATCACATTCCAGAAATCCGGAGACCCACCCTCTCCCACCATTAGCGAGCCATAAAACTAATCCATGGAGCCAAATGGCCCGAGAAGACACCTTTTTCCCCCTTGTCTGCCTTATCTCAAACCCTAGTGCAAGGACAGGATTGGTCAGTAACCTGGGTTTTCTTTGTTCCACAAATGTAACATCTGGCAGAACCATAAGGGCAAGGAACACCTCCATGACCCTCATGCATAAATCCAAACTCTTATCGGGACACAGAGAGTCGCTAAAAGCTTTCCAACGGCCCAAAATCAGCATAAACATTAAACAGTGACACTTCACTTCCCCCTCCCCCTTGATCTGCACATTCCAGAGACGTTTTGAACATCACACAAAAGACCTCACAGAGCCTCAGAATAAAGGCCAGTAATATAAATTAATCCACAATCTGAGTTTTGACACATACCATATGTATTATGTACGTCTATATAACCTGTGGAGTTCTTTTGGTGTGTCAAGCATGTATTGCCGCCGATTTGTATGTTTGTTCTTTATCTTAGTTATAAGAAGGTGCCTTAAAATATATACCAAGTATTATGTGTGTTTCATATAACCTATGGAGTTTTTCTGTATGACTAGACAGTTATCACATCTAAATCTTTATTATCTTTCACTTCATATATGGGAAATATATGTTATTTGGTATCTATGTGATGGATAAATGATGTCCAGTATTTTGATGCAAAGTACATTCATGTAGGATACACCATATTCACACTATGAAAGTTGTCTGCTTAAAGTGTTTACCAGAATTCTACATCAACTGACCGCCAGCCAATCAGCACCGTAGGTATTCCTTCAGCAACCTCGTCACAAAAGAGAATCCGCGCTCATAGGAGCATCCTAACGCAAGTACACAATTTTACACAATTTCTCCTCATTCTGGCTGAACTGGTGCAAATCTTATTTTCGCATACTGATTTTCTCAGGTTGCGGTCAAGAAATAGTGTCTAATGCAAGACATTTGGGACTCCATTCCTATTCCGTTAACAATATCACATCTCCCTGCAACTGTATGAATGAGTATGTGTGCGTGTTTCATTAGATTACTTTGTGTGTATTATAATAGTTCAATAAAGTCTCCTTTAAATTTTCATCTATACAAGTGTCTTGTGCTTTGTGTTTATAAATTACTGCCTTAAACTGATTTTGTTACCTTGCTCATGTCAATGAACATAAAATTAATTATATTATTACCGTTGGCCACATATAAATACTCTAATATCAACATATGGGTGGACGAATAGTTGATAAGGTGTTAAACATTAATTCTGAATTATTTAAATATAATTTGGTTCTCTTTCACTGTAATTCTATTTTTCTGTTGAGTTATTTGATCCCAAATAATCCTACATTGATCATTACTCTGAATCTGATCTGGATGTAGTCTTTGACAAAAACGTGATTTTCTCAGCTTTTTGTTCAAAATGTTGCTTTTTTTATGAAACTTACCCATGTTTAAGTGTTGATAAAAAAAGGAATGCATGAAGCTAGAATAAAACGTTTTTTGTTTAAAAGCAGAGGGTCTACTCTTTCTTTTGATATATTGCATGCCCAGATTGTAACACAAGTCCACTGGAGGCAAGTTTGCTGAACCCAAGTGCAGTTTTATTCAACTTAAATCTTAACATAAATCAAAATGCAAAACATAAAACAAAGACTTGGCTTGACCTGACTTAGCTTAGCTTAGCTTGTCTTGACTTGACTTGACTTGACTTGACCAAAAACAATGGCATGGCATGGCATGGCATGGCATGGCATGGCATGGCATGAACAAAGACTCACCCACAGTGGGTTACATAAAACAATACTCTACAAAGACACACGGCAAACATGAGGGTTTAAATACACAATGACTAAACCAGACAAGACACACCTGTGAACAATGATTAAACCAATAAACCAATGAGAACATGACAGACCACAAGACAAAGGAGCACATGGCAGGATCACATGACAAGACCAGGAAGTGCATGGCAAGACATGACAGTGAACATGGCAAACTTAAACACATGAAACATAACCAAAACACCCTGTGACACAGATATTCAAACAACAAAATATTCTATGGGCCATTACATTTTTGTGAAAATGATCAAAAAACCTGGCGGTGGCTGGCAACTTTTTTTTTAAACGCTGGCGGGGAAAGAGTTAATAGTGGGGGGTAGTATTGCTCTTGCTAACCAGATACTGATTCGTAATTGATATTATATTTTTCATTTTACATGTCTGATAGATTTTCCCTTCCCATCATGCAGGTCTGTGTAAATGGGATATATGGATATATGATTACTAGAAATTTTCTATGGCATTATCTCCACAGAGGCAGGCAGTAAATCATGTACGGGACTAATGAATGGTTTTGCTTTTGCAAATGAGGGACTCGGAAGCTGCAAGTGCAAAGATAAATGTTGTAATGATAATAATACTTAACCCTATTTTGGGGGTTACGATAAATAAAGTTTCTTTTATTAGAAAAATGCATAAAGTTTTCTGTTATGGGTTAAGCCCAAACTATACTTCAGTTTTAACGTGAACATTTAGCATGTGTGCAATTTAATGCACAGCTTATAAAAGTAAAATCCATTTGATAATGTGTGAGAACAGGCACTCAACACATGTGAGCTAGACAGTTTTAAACTTGTACAGTGTCTGCGCTATTTCTCTGCACTAAGTTATCACAGATAAAAATGTGTTTATACTTATTAAACCAGAGCTGTGGTTTTATAAAGTTGTTGTTGTTCTGTGTCATCGGTTTCTTTTCGACTGTGAAACGATGGGCATGTGCAGTGTTGCACCTTGTGGACAAACAAATTAGTTCTGATTATGAAATTTGCGTCACATGTACTGTACACATTCCCTAGCATTCGTGTACAACTGGAACTTTAGGGTGTTGTTAACCCCTGCTGGTAGATGCAGTAAAGGCACATTACATAAACAAAAAGCATCTTTCTCCATTGATGGACATTCAGATGTCCCTGCTTAAAAAAATCCAGCATACGGGACCCTCCAGGATAATAAGTCACCTGTTATTTACAATAGCCTTCTCCACATATTAAAGACATTTGACAATAGTGTGCTGCAGTGATGATGTATTTTTGTTGGGAAGTCAGAAGTTAGCAACACCCTGGTTCCCTATCTCTCACGTTCAACGTTATTTTGATACTGACAAATGTGGGGTCTCTAATTGCCTTGCTGGCAGTGCTGCTCACCCTGCACTGGTTTCGGCCATTGCTTCAGGCACGTGTTGGTCCGGACAGACAAGGCTGCTATGGTTGCGTACATCAACCGCCAAAGCAGTGTATGCTCATATCACACGGCACAACTCACCCGCCATCTCCTCCTCTGGAGTCAGAAGCGGCTCAGGTCTCTCCGCACTATTCACATTCCGGGCTAGCTCAATCTTGCAGCCAACACGCACTCACTGCAGCTCACGCTCCCAGGAGAATGGAGACTCCATCCCCAGGTGGTCCAGCTGATCTGGACTCGATTCAGGGATGCACAGGTGGACCTGTTTGCCTCCCATGAGTCCTCCCACTGCCTGCTCTTCTATTCCCTGACTGAGGCACCCCTCAGCATGGATGTGTTGGCACACAGCTGGCCCCAGGGCCTACACAAATGTGTGTTTCATAATTTTTGGTTCATGTATCAGCCGTTGTGTGGTTAGTCCCATTTGTCTCTTGTCTTTGTCATTGGGGTTCCGTCCTCTCTCTTTCAATGCAATCACGTCACAGGTGGAAATATCTCCTTTTTGGGCAACTCAAATGTCTTCTGGAGGAAACACTGGGGTGTTGGCAGGAAGCAGATTACCATCACTGGAACCGAGCTGAAGGGCCACAACCCATGGTACTTCTCTTTCTCTCTTGGCTTTATCTCCATGCCATATGGTGGACACAACATCTGGAGGTAAAGTCTCAGAGTATTCTCTGATGTGGTCCTGGAGCTTCACTGGGAACCGTGATAGGGTGTCAGAATCAGTGTTTGTCTTGCCTGGTCTGTATTTTATGGTAAAATGAAAGTCGGCCAATTCACCCACTCAGCGATGCCCAACAGCACTCAAACTGGCGGTACTCAGGATATAAGTAAGAGGGTTATTATCTGTAAATACAGTGAACATGGGGGCATAGTAAAGGTAATCTCAAATTTTTACATTGTATTTAGTCCACGTAAGTCAACGTAGATTCTTATCTTTTTTCTTACGCAGACCACAGGGAAGGAATAAAGTGACTTCCTAATCCATCCATGATCTAGCAGCTTCCTTAACCTCTCTAAACAAGGACTTTTTAAATGGTGTATCATCTTTTAAGTAGATTTTGAGTTAAGTCAATAGTGCAACCAATATCTGTGTCATCTTTGGCAAAGACATCTGACTGGACGAATAACATACTTTTCACAATTTCCTGCTCTTCCTCAGTTAACCCCCTGAACCTAAAGAAAGCGCCCGCGCATTTTGCTGGATTTTTCCTCATGACAGTGTAAAACAACTTAAAATACTCCGTAATTTTTGGCCTCACAGACATGAATTATATGTCTTTACAAAGCTTAAAGTGTCTAGGTTTAGGTACACTCAAAATAAAAACTAAATGTTGTGCTTTTCACTAAATAATTCACTAAGTCCATTCTCAAATGCATCTGAAAATGAACTCAGAACTCAGAGAATACTTGCCACACAGATACGACAGTTCCCATTCAGTCGGTCATTCTCGACGCCACGTCGGAGTACCGACGAATAGGAATCTCGCTAGCGAGAGCCAATCTACTTCGAGTGTAACTAAACGAGCCAATGCACATTGGCATGCAATGATTGCACCAGCTGCTCATGCCACTCCGTGTGGGTATAAATGAGGCACAGGTGCTTGCATCAAATTAGCTTTTTGCTTCGGAGCCGAGTGGTGGATGGTTTGTCCTGAAATCACTCTCTACAAAGCATGTGTTAACATTTTAACGAGTCAAGCTCTTCGGATGGACCTCTCCTCGTTTGGTGTTGGAGTGACGGCACTGCAGCGGGGTCGATTTTCTCTCTTTTTCTATTTTGTTTTATTGAGCAAAAACAAAAGGCTGTTCTCACAGCTGGTTCGGTGCGCTGTAAAGAGCGCTGAAAAGCCGTTTTCATGGCTGGTAAGAGATCGCCTTCTATGAGAGAGAGAGCGCGCATGACAGGCTGCACTTTTTCCCTGTCTGTGTCACCGCGACTATTCCCCTGTGTGCTTCAGCACCGCGGAGTGCAGTTTCCCTAGAAGAGCTACACAGATAGAGCTTGCGTCTTTTTAAAGATGACATTCTACCTGTGTGTTTCTGGTTGCGGTTGTTTCCTGTCCTCACTGACGGCCACGAGCACTGTTTCACATGTCTGGGCGTATGCATGCTGAGACGGTGTTCGTGGGTGGTTCACGTTTTCTAATGAGAACATGACCACGTCGGCACGCCGGTCGCGACTCTTCTTTCTCCGGGAAGCTTGAGTCCCCTTTGTTGTTGGCCAGCCGCCGCTCGTGTGTAAAAGCACAGCCGCGGGTCTGCTCGACACTCTGGGAGACCGCGGAGATCAGCGGGAGCTGCCCGCCGGGGAAACCCGGTGGGACCTCACGCTTCTCTACGTGTCGTGTGCCGTCGAGTGCCGGGCTGCAGCGCGGGTTGTCACGGCAACCCAGCGCTCACTCGCCACTCTAGGTGCGCTGTCCCCTTGCCTATTTCCCGTTGTAGCGCCCTCCCTGGTGGCCAACAGGAGAGGTCTACTTCAGTGAAATCGCTGGGGTGACCTGAGGAGTGGAGGGCTTCTCCTTCGGGGAACCAACCCCCTAGGGCCCCTCCCCCTCTAGCGCACTGCAAGCTGTGCAGCTTCTGGATGGAACTGCTGGTCCTTCTTATGGAGGAACCTAGCATTTCATTTGGGGCTCCAGCTGAGGATCAGATGTCAATCGCTGCATCGGAGAGAGGGCTGTTGTGCTCTGGAAATGAGGATGATGCTGAGCCCACTGTAATGGTGTGTGCTTTGCTGAATCAGATTCAGAGTTAATAGCCATGCTTTCCCGGGATCTTTCCCGGATGTGCATGGAAAACTTGGCAGTATTGAACGCCAGGGGGGCCAAAACTGCATAAGTTTTCCTCTCTCACTACCCTCAACGGTGGGGTGGCTGTGCGCAGACCACCTCCACCCTGCACTTTAATGCACGAGGGTAGTTCTGCGCATGTTGAGCTGCGCATGTTGACTAACCGTGATCAAAGTCACGGCGCAGGCCCTCGGCCAGACGATGTCCACCTCGGTGGTCCAGAAACGCCCCCTGGCTTGCCTTGCTGAGGTGTGAGTGGTCGTCAAAGTGCGCTTTCTCGATGCTCCCATCTCACAAGGTAGCCTTTTCGGTGACACTGTTGAGAACTGGGCCCAGCAGTTCTTCGCAGTCGGTAGCAGGCTGAGGCAATCAAGAGCTTCCCCCGACGCACCACAAGAGTGCCTCGTGGGTTGCCCCTCAGTCTGCTCGTCGCCAAAGGCGTCATCCCCTGCAAAAAAAAAAAAAAAAAAAACTTTGGCACAGCCTGCTCTACTGTGTCCGACGCAGGAAGGCGACGCCACCCGTCTCTGCTGCTGTTTAAGCAGTATTCAATCGACTTTTCTGAAATTCAAAACAAAATATTAATGCATTCGTAATTTCCATTTCTGAATAGTTGCTATGGTCACGCAAGTTTGTGCATTAAACACATGGACCCGAGAAATAGCCTATCAACAATTATGTTGTTCCCCGAACATGACCCCTCTCTGCCACCTTTTTGAGCATTTGGTCATGTATTTATTTATTTATTTATTATTATTATTTTTAAATAACGCATAGGCCTAAATAGAAATTATCACAGAAACAAATCTACAGCTGAACCGCTACAACACGTCATGTTGTTTTCGATTTGAAGGAATCAAGCGAATGGATTGAACTCACTCGTTAAGACAGTGACTTGCTGCCACCTGCTGTCTGTCTTCAAAATGTAAAACACTCATAATATTTTTATGCACTTGTAGGCTAATTGCTGTGTAAATACATTAATATCTCTTCTGTATTGATGGCTCTGATGAAGCTCTGATTGGATTTTACTGGTAGGCTAACTGCCCTACAGCCTTATCATCTAACTGAATTTATCGATTGGGATTAACGTGACATTCATACATTTAATAAGGTTGCCCCTGGACATCAGTTTATGAGGGTAGGCTAAAGACTACCACTGCTTAATAGAAAATAAGTTTCTGTTGCTGTCAGTATTGTTTTTGGAAGTTAATATGAGGGCATGCGACAGGTGATGCATCTGTATATGTTTTATATGTGCATCTGTATATGTTTAATGCATGGCGTGTGTGTTTCATCAGCTCCGTTTTCATGGGCACATTTGATTTATCTAATTTTGGATATTTCCAGTTGATAACTTAGCCTAAGACGTGTGATTAATAATAAGACCACATACTAATACTGTGTTTGACCCCCTTTCACCTTCAGAACTGCCTTAATTCTACGTGGCATTGATTCAACAAGGTGCTGAAAGAATTCTTTAGAAATGTTGGCCCATATTGATAGGATAGCATCTTGCAGTTGATGGAGATTTGTGGGATGCACATCCAGGGCACGAAGCTCCCGTTCCACCACATCCCAAAGATGCTCTATTGGGTTGAGATCTGGTGACTGTGGGGGCCATTTTAGTACAGTGAACTCATTGTCATGTTCAAGAAACCATGTTGAAATGATTCGAGCTTTGTGACATGGTGCATTATCCTGCTGGAAGTAACCATCAGAGGATGGGTGCATGGTGGTCATAAAGGGATGGACATGGTCAGAAACAATGCTCAGGGAGGCCGTGGCATTTAAACGATGCCCAATTGGCACTAAGGGGCCTAAAGTGTGCCAAGAAAACATCCCCCACACCATTACACCACCACCACCAGCCTGCACAGTGGTAACAAGGCATGATGGGTCCATGTTCTCATTCTGTTTACGCCAAATTCTGACTCTACCATCTGAATGTCTCAACAGAAATCGAGACTCATCAGACCAGGCAACATTTTTCCAGTCTTCAACTGTCCAATTTTGGTGAGCTTGTGCAAATTGTAGCCTCTTTTTCCTATTTGTAGTGGAGATGAGTGGTACCCGGTGGGGTCTTCTACTGTTGTAGCCCATCCGCCTCAAGGTTGTGCGTGTTGTGGCTTCACAAATGCTTTGCTGCATACCTTGGTTGTAACGAGTGGTTATTTCAGTCAAAGTTGCTCTTCTATCAGCTTGAATCAGTCGGCCCATTCTCCTCTGACCTCTAGCATCAACAAGGCATTTTCGCCCACAGGACTGCCGCATACTGGATGTTTTTCCCTTTTCACACCATTCTTTGTAAACTCTAGAAATGGTTGTGCGTGAAAATCCCAGTAACTGAGCAGATTGTGAAATACTCAGACCAGCCCGTCTGGCACCAACAACCATGCCACGCTCAAAATTGCTTAAATCACCTTTCTTTCCCATTCTGACATTCAGTTTAGAGTTCAGGAGATTGTCTTGACCAGGACCACACCCCTAAATGCATTGAAGCAACTGCCATGTGATTGGTTGATTAGATAATTGCATTAATGAGAAATTGAACAGGTGTTTCTAATAATCCTTTAGGTGAGTGTAATTATAAATAAATAAATATATGAAGATACATAAATATGTACATAAATAAATATACATAAATATGTACATAAATAAACATACAAAGAAATGTAAAAAAAAAATAATTATAATTTATACTTTTTTCTTAATTATGTATATTCATATGTTTCCCCCACATTTATTTACTTCCACTTTTAGTTATTTCCACATTTATTTATGTATATTTGTATTTATGTCTATGTTTATTTATTTCTGCATTTATTTATTTCAAAATGTATTTATTTTCACAATTTTATTTATTTTATTTTATTTATTTCTACATATAGGGGAGGGGGTGCTAATGCAATGCTGTATCAGATATATGTATAAAATAATAATTGCAGAGAAAACAACATTACAATGTCAAGAAATCAATTTCAGTAGTACAATGGGTTTAATTTAACAACAAAGAACTCATGTTTATAGTTTCATCTTTACATCTACTAATAATATACAGTTAGTGCCAAATTTTTTCACATTAATAAATGCATATGGACACGTTTGTGTGCACTTTGTTTTGTGATTACATTATTTGTATTAGGTAGGTAATTGTATTAGGTCGACCCCAGCAAAAATTTGTAAAGAACATGTCCCGCCCCATCCATAAATTACGCCTAAGTTCACTATTATTCACATTTAATGTAAACGTGCTGAATGGAGCTGATACAAGCTTGCGTTTATTGTCGATGAGACTCGCACACCAACTCAGAACTTCGAAAGAAACCCAGCGCGCTATAATGCCAGCCCTATAGTGCCTTAATATTATAATTAAATTTATTGATTAAGGCAAGGCAAATTTATTTATATAACACATTCTGAGGTCAACTTATGACGTTTGCGTGGTTTTTACATTCAAAAACATCAAAATGAATAAGTAATAGGCTATTTTCTAGCCTGGTTTTGAGGCCCTCTCCTGCACGCTCAGTTTTTGTGGCCGTGCTGCACTGAAGACTTGGAAGTAAATGCCCACGACTAGGATTGGATAAGATTTGCATATTTAATGAGATTCAGCTCCCCTGTCAGTACACGTGGGAATTGTTTTGAAGCGTGTGGGAAAACGGCAACCGGAATGAATCGCCCACAGGGCTCGCAAAATGTCTTTATCAAACAAACACAATGATTTATCTCTCATCCACACGCGATTGATTGGAATGTTATTTTTTTATTACTTGGCCCGCCCGATTGGTGGATATAAGCGCGAATCATGCGTCACACACACATACACGCCAAGTACGTTGCAGACAGCATGACCAAAAATTCCGCGAATGTATTTTTTCTTCAAATATCAAGTCAAGAGAGTGAACAACGCACATAGCCCGTCGGCAGGCTGAGCTTAAGTTTTGGTAGCCCTTCTGGAAAACACATAGCCCCAGGACATTGGGCTTTGTGAGCCCTGGCCCATACATGTCCGAGTCGCAATGAACCAACAACACCACAAATAAAGGATTCTTTAGCCTTTGACAGAGTGCTACGGTATGTTCAGTTAGACACGTACACATAATCAATAGATCTATATCAAACGATAACAATGCAATACTATCACATATAAAAAAACATTTTTTACTCACATTAGTGTGTCGCTTCATTCATTCATGTAATCGAATCCGTGGTGAAATGAAGGAACAAACACACAATGTCTTCCCCATGTGAGCTGGATATTCATTAAAAACAAAGTTCATCCATGCATTCATAATATTGGAATCCGAATGAAGCTTATGCGGTATGTTTATTGCTTAGAATTTAGATCCAGTTTAGCTCTATGTAGGACTATGTCATGTCACGAGTCGGTGGGCATGGCTACAGAATCAGGCGTTGTTCTTATTATGTTGAGGCGGCGTTTCAGCATACGATGACGTCAAGGGTCGACATATTCTGAGATCAATCGTTTTCTGGGCCTGGTGTCAATAAAAGCTTTTCTTTGACTAACAAGGAAGTTTTCAGCTCTGAAACTTACAGGATATTCTTATATTACCATGACCTTTTATATATCAAACGCTCAAGGGAAAGTTGATTTCTCAATTCATGACCCCTTTAAATAATAATAATAATAATAATAATATAAGAAATAAAATAATAATGAAATAAGAAATAAAAATCGTAAGAATGTGACACATGATGACAAATACATTTAAAAAGATTAGGGAAAAAAATGCCCTTGGAAATCAATTTAAGGAAATACACCCCTTAGTGGAAACGTGTGTTTCTGTCGCTGTCAGTGTTGTTTTTGGAAGTTACTTTAAAAATGCAGTTTGCTCAAAAATCTGAGGGGGCACATTAGGTGCTGTTTGAATGGGCACGATGCTTCTGTGTACAGGCTATACAATATATGGCGTGAGCTGCGTGTTTCACTAACTGCATTTACATGAGCACCTTTTGTTTGATTTAATCCTAAATAATTCCAGTTGATGACTTGTGTTGTGATTAATTGGTATAAGAGCAGCATCTTTAAAATGCGTTATAGGCTATTTTCAAGTATTTGAACTTGTGGAAATGTGAATGTGCACTAAATTTGCAGTCACGTTTCAAAAGTATTGATCAATATGCTTGCATATACCTCAGTGAAATGTGAGCTGGGTTCTCTTCACGTTCTGAGCTGGTGTGTGAGACTCATCGTCAATAAACCCAAGCTCTTATCAGCCCCATCCAGTGCATTTACATTAAATGTGATTAATAGTGGATAATTGCACATGTACGTGCTTCCGTGTCGAAGTATCTGTTAAAGATGCAGTTTCTGTTTATGTGTGCCAAGACATTTTAGAAATCCCAATCGGATGATGTTTTACGGCCATGTAAGGCTGGGAAAACTAGCAAATGCCGGACTGTCTGATTGAGGAACGAGGACTCCCTGAGAAAATAAAAGAAATTAGCATCAGAACTCCCTCTTATGCATTTAGAGTTAATCATCGAAAGAACACCTTAATTTACATGTCTTTCCCTTCACTGCCTCTACCCCCATCTCTCCTCCAGAATTCACCAAAATCTATATGGTTTAATGTGAACAAGTACGATACAGTATTCAGGGGCGTAGGAGCAATTTTGAACCTGGGGGGGACAGTAAATGCTAGGGGGGTTCGGGAGAAATTCACCGAATTTTTTTTTTTTATATATAAAGCACCTAAATGCTAATTTCTAATGACTTTTGGGAACAGACTGTACTACTTAGTTTGGTTGTAAGAGGGTATATGCAGTGACAGACTGGGTAGATTATAAAAACAGAGAGAAGCAATCTAATATAACTACAGCCAAATGACTACATACCATGAACTGTACAAAAACATACTTTATTTAATAAAGAATAAATAAATGAAAACACACCATTTAGAAGATAATCGGGCTGGGACAGAGCCTGGTGATAAAGAGGTGGGGCAGAGCCTAGCAATGGAGAGAGGCTGAGGCAGACTGATGGAGAGAGACTGAGGCAGAGCCTGGTGATGGATGGGGACTGAGGCAGTGATGGAGAGAGACTGAGGCAGAGCCTGTTGATGGAGAGAGGCTGAGGCAGAGCCTGTTGATGGAGAGAGGCTGAGGCAGAGCCTGTTGATGGAGAGAGGCTGAGACAGAGCCTGGGGATGCATGGAGGTTGAGGCAGTGATGGAGAGAGGCTGAGACAGAGCCTGGGGATGCATGGAGGTTGAGGCAGTGATGGAGAGAGGCTGAGGCAGTGATGGAGAGAGACTGAGGCAGAGCCAGGTGATGGAGAGAGGCTGAGGCAGAGCCAGGTGATGGAGAGAGGCCGAGGCAGTGATGGAGAGAGACTGAGGCAGAGCCTGTTGATGGAGAGAGGCTGAGACAGAGCCTGGGGATGCATGGAGGTTGAGGCAGTGATGGAGAGAGGCTGAGACAGAGCCTGGGGATGCATGGAGGTTGAGGCAGTGATGGAGAGAGGCTGAGGCAGTGATGGAGAGAGACTGAGGCAGAGCCAGGTGATGGAGAGAGGCTGAGGCAGAGCCAGGTGATGGAGATAGACTGAGGCAGAGCCAGGTGATGGAGAGAGGCCGAGGCAGTGATGGAGAGAGACTGAGGCAGAGCCTGTTGATGGAGAGAGGCTGAGACAGAGCCTGGGGATGCATGGAGGTTGAGGCAGTGATGGAGAGAGGCTGAGACAGAGCCTGGGGATGCATGGAGGTTGAGGCAGTGATGGAGAGAGGCTGAGGCAGAGCCAGGTGATGGAGATAGACTGAGGCAGAGCCAGGTGATGGAGAGAGGCTGAGGCAGAGCCTGGGTATGCATGGAGGCTGAGGCAGTGATGGAGAGAGACTGAGGCAAAGCCAGGTGATGGACAGAAAGAGCATGTTGACTTAATTGAAGGTCCCAAAAACATGCCTTCTTTGATCGTTTGCAGAGATGAACTGCTAGACGATCCAACTTGTTCTGATGGATGTGACAGATTGCAGTGCAGTTTAGACGGGTCTGTGACATTGTGCTCCTTAGCCAGGTCTTCAGTCTTCTTAGGGAACTGAAACTTCTTTCTGCTTCTGCAGAGGATGAAGGAACAACCAAAAGCAGCCTCACCAATGTCTCGACCTGGCTGAAGAGACTGCGGACCTCTGGCAGCAGATTTTTTTAGTATGTTGGTAGCCTCAAGAGTGGTACTATAGTTGAACTGAAGCTTGAACATTGGCATCTGTACCTCCAGTGAATACCGATCTAGCTCTGGATATTGGCTGACAACATCTTGCATCTTTCCAGTCAGGAGCACTCTCTCTAATTCATCCAGGACTTGCAGGCTACTCTGTTCAAAGTGCTTGGTTAGTTGCATGTCCACAGTATCCAGCATTTTGAAGAAGTCAATGCCTTAATGCTCTTCAGTGGTTGCTGGGACAAATGCTGTTGCATTTCCTGTGAAGCGCTTGGGTGGCTTTCTGACATGCGGCATCTGGATAGGTTCAATACCTGTGCTGGTGACTAGCTCAGTGGCCCTTGTGTGTATGCGGTGAAACATTTCATCTGACCTCTTTGCCTTCAGAGTTGACTTCACGCAGTCCACAGCTGCCGTCATGCCCATGACAGTTCCTGTTGACGTCTGTAGGGAGTAATTCAGACACTCTAGTTCTCCAATCACTTCACAAGCAAGAAGAAGCCCAAGCACCGTGGTCCCCTTTTGGAATCGCTCCAAAAGCCCCCTAGCTGTGATTGTTGTTTCAGAGTAACCAGATGAAGCCATCTCCTCCAGACTGAGCAGCACTGCCTCATACTGCCCAAGAACAGCTCAAATAGCCGTCATCCTGACAACCCATCTGGTAGGGCATAAGGGCTTCAGTGTTTTGATGTTCCCATGTTCTGATTTGGCAATCTCTTTAAAGACCGTTTTAAAATTGCCTGACTGGTTGAAGAGGGTTCCAAGTTTGTGGACCAATGACAGTGCATCCATAACCACACAGGATGAACTGTAGGCAGCCTGTGTTACAAGATTGACGCAATGTGGGCCACAATGGACATAGAGGGCAAGAGGTTGAATCTCCTTGATTTTGGCCTGCACTCCACCAGTCGTACGTTTGCCCACGGAGACCAGATAGCGGCAAATTCATTCTCTGGAGGACATCAATGGCAACCCTAGCCAGATTTTCCCCTGTGGTCGAAGACACTTCATAAAGACCGACAAACTCTTCATGAGGTATTAGATCATGGTCCACATACCGGATGCAGATTGACTCCTGCTCTACCCCTGCAACATCTTGGGTGCCATCCATGATGAAGGAGTATTGGAGTGTCGGCAAGTTCCGCACAGCAGATGCTATCTCCTGCACAATGTTTAAAGCCAGGATCTGCAAAATCTCATTTTGAATTTGAGGGCTGAGAAAATTCGACCTCCTCCTGCTTGTGATATTTCATGTGATTTAAATTTTTCTATTGCTTTTTTCCAGTTTTGGAATCCTGTAGATACAAATGACTGATCTACACTTTTAGCAAGGGAACTTGTCTGATTTTTAAATGCTTTCATGCAATAGAAACCGAGTATACCTCTCACATCAGGACAGTAATGTAGCCATGTGTGGTTCTTGTACCATCTATCCTGGAAACTAAGTGTCTTGTTTGCAAGCTGCTTCTGAATGATACATCCTGCCTCATGTTGATATGGCCTTTGATCCTCTGTCTGGCTGACCTGCTCTGAAACCCTGGCCTCTCTCCAATTCTGACTGCTCTATAGAATGTACACGAAATAACACAAATCAAACTCTATAAATTGTTATCATAAAAAGCCACTTTACTTAGAAAGGTAATCTTTGCATGTAGGGCCCTTTGATTTCCGCCATGCAGTAAACGCAATGCAGTAAGGCTGAAATAATAAAAATGGAATCAGCTGTTAAAACCCTCTGGTCCTCTTCGTTTAGGGGTCACACTTGGCTTCTTCCCGGTCATAAGTGACCGAAGCCTTAAAATGTAACTTTTTTTTTTTCAGGAAAACCAATGTAATATATTTTTGTTCAATAATATTTTTTGATTATTATTTAGAAATTTTAAAGGTTTTTATGTTACTATGCAATAATTATATAATTTTTATGAGCAATTTTTTACATTAAAAAATTTTTTCAATAAATGCAACATTTTACATTAAAATAGAGTGCAGGCCTTTAAAAAATAAATTTTCAAGTGAGAAAAGCGCCATCCAGTGGCGTTGAAAAATATAATTCTGTGTAATGTCATGTAACTGCCTGTAGGCTATACTATAGCTCCCTATATAAATGCATAGAGAGGCCTTTTGATTCCCATAGTTTTTTTTTTTACACGATTTCTCTATCTTATTAGTTTTTTTTATTTATATATATATTTAGATATTCTAAAATACTACTTTTTGATATTTTTAGATATTTTTAGATATATTTTTTAGATAAGTATCAGGTTTTGCATTATTACAATCAAACAATAACATTTGGTGTGTGTGTGTTGCATTTGAGCGAGAGTCTCTTTTGTATTTTTTTTATTTTATTTATTGATTTTATTTCGCATATTCTCAAAATGTGCTGTTGCAGTCTTACCAGTTAATTTCTCTCTCTCTCTGTGTGTGTGTGAGAGAGAGAGAGAGAGTGTGTGTGTGTGTGTGTGTGTGTGTGTGTGTGTGTGCATTTGAGCGAGAGAGAGTATCTTAGGTATTTTTTTTTTCAATTATTGATTTTATTTAGCATATTCTTTTTTCTGCACAGTGGCTGATTTGTAGTTTGTACCACCAAAAGTTTCTCTGAGATTTCCTATTTTTTAGTATTTCCCATTCATTTCATATGGCGGTCATTTTTGACCGCAAAGGAGCCAAGTGTGACTATTTTTTTACGACCCTTTAACATCATCTCCTTGATTTTTTTGTGTGTTCACATAGGTAATACAACAAAAGTCACCAAGTTTCATCCCATTCCGATGAAGCAAAAAAATGCTAAATTTCAAAACGTAAATGTTTTCAGTCATTTTTGACCGAAGTGGACCAGAGTGTGGAATATTAAATGTTGAATATCGCAGAATCTGCCAAAATTGGAATTTGGAAAAAAAATGGATTTCAAAGGTCCCTATGTAGCTTATCATTATAAAGCTTCAGCGATAAACTCATTTTACATTCAAATATAATCATAAGAACAACTAGTTAAATTAGCTGGACACAGTACCAATGTATTCTGTTATCCTACACAAATGAGCATTCTGTCATATTCCCATTACCTGTGTCTCACTTGGCCCTAACTCTCCCTGTTCTGTGGTCTCTTCATCTCCTTTCTAGGAAAGTAACAAATGTTTGAGGACACAGAACTCATTTTACATTCAAATATATATAATCATAAGAACAACTAGTTAAATTAGCTGGACACAGTACCAATGTATTCTGTTATCCTACACAAATGAGCATTCTGTCATATTCCCATTACCTGTTTCTCACTTGGCCCTAACTCTCCCTGTTATGTGGTCTCTTCATCTCCTGTCTAGGAAAGTAACAAATGTTTGAGGACACAGAACTGGTTTCAATGCAAACTCTGATGACATGCCGTTGGCCTAATTTTACTGATCTAAAGTGCTTTTACTATGTGAATTTTAGAATATACTGTATGTAGCTATCCATACAACTTGCAAGTTCGTTCTCCTCTGTCCTCTTCCTCTTAAAGTACTGAAGGATGCTCATCTCTGTGTGAACATTTTGACTAATGTTACTTCTACATAGTTTATGGACACGTATCAATGGCACATTCACACACTCTTGGCTGTTCATCAGCTTTGATAGCATATAGCTAGTTATTACATGGCTTGGTTGGTTGAATTCTAATGTAGAATGTGATCTGTTATTTCTTGATAACAGACCGCTACTAAGTATAACAGACCGTTGCCATGAAAAACAGAGCGTTGCCATGGACGCAGGATTCTAACCGTAGAGACGGAACGGACTATTTTCTTTAGCAGAAGCAATATAAATCGTTTTTTAAATCAATAAACTCCTTTATAAATCAATATTTTGTGTCAAATTATTGATTTATTTGGTAGGTAGCCATGTAATAAGCGGGATATAGCGAGGCGGTTGTTATAGCGAATACAACCCCTTCAGGCTGATTCAAGACCCCCTTGTCAAAAAATCCTATTGGAATTTGTTTATCCTGTAGGATCTTATTGGATTCTTAGAATCTTATTGAACATTCTGATTTATTTTAATGGAATTTCAGTTTATCCTGTAGGATCTTATTGGATTCTTAGAATCCTATTGGTCATTCTGATTTATTTGAATGGAATTTCACTTTGTCCTGTAGGATCTTATTGGATTCTTAGAATTTTATTGGACATTGCGTTTTTATTTAATGGAATTTCACTTTGTCCTGTAGGATCTTTTTGGATTCTTTGAATCTTATTGGACATTGCATTTTTATTTAATGGAATTTCACTTTGTCCTGTAGGATCTTTTTGGATTCTTTGAATCTTATTGGACATTGCATTTTTATTTAATGGAATTTCACTTTGTCCTGTAGGATCTTATTGGATTCTTAGAATCTTATTGGACATTGCGTTTTTATTTAATGGAATTTCACTTTGTCCTGTGGGATCTTATTGGATTCTTAGAATCCTATTGGACATTCTAATTTATTTTAATGGAATTTGAATTTGTCCTGTAGGATCTTATTGGATTCTTAGAATCTTATTGGACATTGTGTTTTTATTTAATGGAATTTCACTTTGTCCTGTAAGATCTTATTGGATTCTTAGAATCCTATTGGACATTCTAATTTATTTTAATGAAATTTGAATTTGTCCTGTAGGATCTTATTGGATTCTTAGAATCTTATTGGACATTGCGTTTTTATTTAATGGAATTTCACTTTGTCCTGTGGGATCTTATTGGATTCTTAGAATCCTATTGGACATTCTAATTTATTTTAATGGAATTTGAATTTGTCCTGTAGAATCTTACTTAGAATCTTATTGGATATTGTGTTTTTATTTAATGGAATTTCACTTTGTCCTGTGATATTTTTTATTATTACTTATTATAATAAATAAATTATTAATTAATGAATTACTTTTTAGAGTCACCCTGGAATGAAAATAAAGTCACCCTTCTGTTGTCCATAATGTCCTTCTATCTTTTTCGGACCTCATAAAAAGAAATAAAAAAAAAAACGTCCTGCACGCACTCCTCCATGGCAGTGAATGGCAGTGAAATCCAGGCTAAAACGTTACAAAAAAGGATACAAAAGTATTACGCAATGATACAGGGAGACGCGCGCCATATATGGAAAGTGTTCAGGAGGGAAATCACTCGCTCCAGACGCTCTATTCGTGTTCGGTGTGAACGCAGCATAAGGTTTTGTGGAGCTCGGCCGTTACACTGTGCGCGTTCCTGTGAGTGCGTGTGAGCCATATTACTATAACTTGCACTGTTGTTATGGCACCCAGGATAAGCACACACACATGCACCATTTTGAGAAATCAGACTCAATAGAAACAAAAGTGACTCTCGTCTCTTTTATAAGGTAAATAATAAGAAATAATACAATAATACTATAATGAGGTAAACCTCCTGAGGTGAATGCTTTGTACCGGTTGTCATGACAACATTGCTTGAGAGCTGACGGCTCGCACACACTCAGAGGAACGCGCGCACAGAGTAACAGCCGAGATCGTTATTTTAACTGAATAATACGGTTTCTTTCTTGCAAAATCTTATGCTGCGTTCACACCGAACGCGAATAGAACGTCTGGAGCGAGTGATTTCCCTCCTGAATACTTTCCACATGTGGCGCGCATCTCCCTGTATCATTCCGTGATACTTTTGTATCCTTTTGTAAAGTTTTAGCCTGGTTGCCATTCACTGCCATCATATGGAGGAGCATGCAGGACGTTTTTCAAAATTTCAAAAAAGATAGAAGGACATAGGGCATTGGAACAGCAGCAGGGTGAGTAAAAGATGACTTTATTTTCATTTCAGGGTGAACTATCCCTTAAACTTTTAAAAATAACAGTGTGTGTGTGTGTGTGTGTGTGTGTGTGTTTGAGAGAGAGAGAGAGAGAGAGAGAGAGAGACCCAATTGGATCCTACAATAGGAATTAGATGAGAATCTTATAGGACAAGACATAAATATCCTATAAGACTATTTGTAATAGAATCCTATAAGAACGGTTCCAAAATATGATAGAAATTCTAAATGGAATCATGTACAGGTTTCTTATTGAAATCCTTTAGGATTTTTTGACTAGGGCCCCTCCGCGAGCCTGTCGGGGTTGTATTCGCTATAACAACCGCCTTGCTATACATTATCCCTTACTTAGCTAATTAGCTAACATTTGCCTGTTTTACACAACATGCAATTAGATAGTTTGCTTCTAAGTAGGCTATATTTGACAGTTTCAAAATACAACAAAACTGATGATCAAACTGAAAACCAGCAATCTGCCATTTCATCGGCTGAATTAGCCTACTCCTACCTCAAATACAAAGTGAGTCTCTGAATGCTGTCGTTGTTCTGTTGTAACGTCAACCGTCCACCAGTGTTGCCAGATCAAGCTGATGAATTCCAGCCCAAAAACTGTTCAAAAACCGCCAAAATGCACACAAAACCGCCCAAAATATGTTATCAGTATTTATTTCAGTATTTTCATTCAGGAGATTTTGGGTAACTGCACAACTGACAGATGACTTTGAGCGCACCGTGTGTGTGTGTGTAACCATAGCGACAAAACGACCAACTTTCGGACCCTGCACTTAAGCCTATAATTTCGTTTTTAGAAATTTAATTATGTATTTAAAAATTGCAGAATGGATTCATTTGGAGACTCCGAAATCGGCAGAGATAGGCAGGCCATGCAAAACTAAATCTTACATGGGGAAATAGTGGGGGGACAAAACTTAGATTTTGAAACGTGGGGGGGCTCCTACGCGTATGACAGTATTATACATGTTTGATATTATTTGAAATGTCTCAGTGCAACTGGTACAGAGGTCTCATCCCCACAGAAATATTAAGAGATATTTTGCCTAATGTGTGATGGGTGTGTCTCCGGCCAAATGTTCTCTACCTCCTGCCGTCAATACAGGTCTATAGGACTTGATTAATGTAAATTCCCATTGTTAACACGTTTACATTTGAAAGAGTTTTCTTTCTTGGTCTCGTATTTAAGGAGATGTTGTAAAGAGGTCAGGGCTGGAACCTTTATATCGGTCAGCCCGTAACGCTGAGTGTCTCTTAGATGCTCAGCGTTATGTAATTTTCAGGTATCAGGTATCCATATTTTATTCTATACTTCAGAGCATTTGATGATATGTATGGATTATCTTTGAATTGATTATGTAATTGGCATGATACATTTACCTGACTAATAATAAATTGTTATGCTGATTTATTCTGATTTACTCTGGAATTATTAACTATCTCTATTAGATTATGAACGGGTATAATTTCAACAAAGGGTTAAACTGAATAATTAAATGTGTAGTTAAACTATTAAATATAAATGAACAAATAACCAATTGGCATTCTAACCTAAATTCGAGGTCATAATAAAATGGAGTCAGATAAAACTAAATTAGACTTAAATCCCTTTGCCCAGCTGAAAAGACCGAACGTGCAAGGAACCTTCACCCACCATTCGTAAGCCACCACTGGGACGATTGGACGGCCTTACAGCCATGTCCAGGATAAAGAGTATGTATGGTCACCCAATATACATACAGTTAGGGTGATATTAAATTATTTAAACTGTGATATAAGAATTTGAGAATCTCTAAGTCATTCATTCCCTGTGTGACTTGCAAAGGCTTGCTTTTCATTTGGTCACACCGTAAGATGTCATTGTGGCATCAAAGCTTCAGCACTGCCAGAAAGAAATGTGGAAATAAACAAATGTATAAATAAATAAATGTATAAATAAATAAATGTAGACATAAATACAAATATACATAAATAAATTTTTAAATAAATACAAGTGGAAATAAATAAATGTATAAATAAATGAAATAAATAAATAAATGTGGGAAAAATAAAAAATTATACATAAATACGGAAATAAACGTCTCGGTTACGTATGTAACCCTCGTTGCGTTACGTCAGTGACTGACGAATGGGGGTTTCGCTTAGAAGCCTATCACCTCTGAGTTCTTACAAAACGAGCCAATGGCAATGAAATGCCATGGGTCTGCGGAATTTGCATAGAGTAGCTCCGCCCCACCCTTTGGGTATATAAGGAAGGACACTGGCAATCTCGCATTGTTACCTGCTGAGGAGCCGAGACTGAACTCCCAGCCATTCCAGCGGTACAGCAGAAGTGGCAGAGGGACGTAACGTCTCCGTTCCCTCCTCAGGGAACGAGGGTTACATACATAACAGTGACTGACGAATGGGGGTCCAATCTAATCACGCCACTCAGCTGTCTTCCAGTGCCCTTGAGCAAGTCTGAGCTCCCTGTCGTGAGACTAGCACGGATGAAGGACTCTACTTAACACAGGAATACCAAGGTACACTGGGAAGCATATCCCACGTGGAAATATGCAACACAATGCCTGCCCGCAGGGAGGACTTAAGAATACACATATGACCCGCAAGCGGGATGAATATGGAACACACTGGGGTATCCAGCCCGAAGGGTGGAATGTTTCAAGGGAAAGACACATGCTCAGAGAGGCTTACAGTGGAATACACATGTGGGGGTTGCCTAGAGGGGGAACCATGCACATGGAGGCACCTAGCCTAACACGAGGGCTGACCGAGCGGGCATGCACTCTGGTGTCGGCATCAACAGTGCTGGAGGAACTCAGGGCTTCAAGGAGGAAACTCACCTAAGGAAGTATTGCAAGTATCCAGTCAAAGCAGGTCCTAGTTACGGGCTACTGGAAGCAAGTACACGGGAGGACACTGGCTCCACTCGGAAATAATAGAATCTCGCGAATGTGTTGGGTGTCGCCCAGCCTGCAGCTCTGCAGATGTCTGTTAGTGAGGCGCCATATGCTAGAGCCCTGGAGGAGGCCACACTCCTGGTGGAATGTGCCCTCACCCCTAGGGGGCATGGATGACCCTGCATCTGGTAAGCCAAGACAATGGCGTCCACTATCCAGTGCGACAACCTTTGCTTGGAGAGAGCCTTTCACTTCAGCTTCCCACCATAACAGACAAAGAGCTGGTCTGAGGTCCTGAAACACTGCGTTCTGTCTACGTAAGAATGGAGGGCACGTACTGGACAGAGCAGTGCCAAGGCTGGGTCTGCCTCCTCCAAAGGCAGCGCTTCCAGGTTCACCACCTGATCCCTGAAAGGAGTGGTGGGAACCTTGGGCACGTATCCAGACCGGGGACTCAGGATCACGTGAGAATTAGCCGGCCTAAATTCCAGGCACGCTTCGTCAACGGAAAATGTCTGCAGGTCCCCTACCCTCTTGATGGAGGCCAAAACGACCAGAAGCGCTGTCTTCATAGACAGGAACTTAAGCTCCACTGATCGCAAAGGCTCAAAGGGAGCTCTCTGCAGGGCAGATAAGACCACTGCGAGGTCCCAAGAGGGTATGAGGGGAGAGCGAGGAGAATTTAGTCTCCTAGCCCCCCCTCAGGAACCTGATGACCAGGTCGTGCTGACCCACTGTTTTCGACTCCACAAGGTCTTGGTATGCAGAGATAGTATCCACGTAAACCTTCAGGGTGGAAGGAGACAGGAGGGTAGACCACCTTGTCGGTTGATGTACGTTACGCTGTGGCCATGCCGTCTGACCGGACTAGTACATGTTGGCCCTTGAGCAACGCCCTGAAGTGGTGCAGAGCGAACCGTACTGCCAGCAACTCGAGGCAATTGACATGCAGGCGGCACTGGGGTCCTGTCCAGGAGCCCGTGGCAGCATGCCCATTGCACATGGCAATGTGTGACAGCATGACCGCGGCTGCGGATGCCATATGCCCCAGGAGCCTCTGAAATAGTTTCAGTGGAACCGCACTCTTGCCCTGAATTTGTCTCAGGCAAGTCAGCAGTGACTGCCCGCGCTCGCTCGTAAGCTGCGCGTACATGGCGACAAATCAATTTCCATACCGAGAAAAGAGATCCTCTGCACGGGGGTGAGTTTGCTCTTTTCCCAGTTGACCCGAAGGCCCAGACGGGTGAGATGCTGAAGCACCAGGTCCCTGTGTTCGCAAACTTGGTCTTAAGAGTGACCTAGTACAGCCAGTCGTCGAGATAGTTCAGGATGCGAACCCTGTGTTGCCTGAGTGGGACAAGGGCTGCCTCAAAGACTTTCGTGAAGACATAAGGAGACAGGGCTAACCCGAATGGGAGAACCATGTACTGGTATGCCTGCCCCTCGGAGGCAATACCCGGGGGCCAGCAGCGGAACAAAAGATTCTCCCCCAGCCGTCCACCGGGGGAAGGAGTGACCCTGCTACCACCTCCTGCAAAGAACTGGTGCACATCTCTGAGCTGTCCGCATCAGGAGCGCCGTAACCCTCAGGTCACCCTGGCCACCAGCCAAAGTATCACCTCTTGTGGAGGCGATAGATTGGGGTGTGGCAGAGGGGACTCTACCTTCCCGCAATGATAACATGACTCATCCACAAACGCTGCTTGAGCGTGCTGTAAGGCAATGTGCAATCGCTGGAACACGCTGTCACACCAACACACTGGAGAACCGCTCGTCTCGAAGAACTCAGAACTCAGAATTCTGGCTTGCAGGAGTGAAGAGATGGTCTTGGCTCTGAAGCAGAAACATAATGAGAGATTGCCAGCATCTTTCCTTATATACTTTCGAGGGGCGGGCATATCAGTACACAGCTCACCCATTCGGGCTAGCTCTGTCACCTCGCGTCTTCACGAAGATTGTCGAGGCAGCCCTTGTGCCACTTCGGCAACACGGGGTTCGCATCCTGAACTATCTCGACGACTGGCTGATTCTGAGTCACTCAGAGAGAGCAGGTGTGCGAACACAAAGATCTGGTGCTCCGGCACCTTGCCCGTCTGGGCCTTCGGGTCAACTGGGAAAAGAGCAAACTCTCCCCCGTGCAGAGGATCTCTTTTCTTGGTATGGAAATCGACTCGCGCAGCTTACGAGCGAGCGAGCGCAGTCACTGCTGACTTGCCTCCGTCAAATCGAGAGCAAGAGTGCGGTTCCACTGAAGGTATTTCAGAGACTCCTGGGGCATATGGCATCTGCAGCCGCGGTCAAGCCGCTCGGATTGCTTTATATGAGACCGCTTTAGCACTGGCTTCACGACCGAGTCCCGAGATGGGCATGGCAGACAGGTACGCTCCGGGTCCCAGTGACTCAGGCCTGCCTACAGACCTTCACCCGGGGTCGAACCTCAGTTTTCTAAGGGTCGGAGTTCCCTTAGAACGAGTTTCCAGGCATATTGTTGTATCAACAGACCCCAGCGCTGCCTGCATGTCAATTGCCTCAAGTTGCTGGAAGTACGGTTTGCCCTGCACCGCTTCCGAGCGTTGCTCAAGGGTCAACACGTACTAGTCCGGACAGACAACACGGCCACAGTAGCGTACGTCAACCGACAGGGTGGTCTACGCTCCCGCCGTATGTCTCAACTCGCCTGCCATCTCCTCCTATGGAGTCAGAAGCATCTGAGGTCGCTTTGTGACATTCACGTCCCGGGTGACCTGAACTGTGCAGCCGACAAGCTCTCATGGCTTCAGCCACTTCCTGGAGAATGGAGACTCCATCCCCAGACGGTTCAGCAGGTATCTGTTTACCTCCCTCGACTCTTTCCACTGCCGCCTGTTTTACTCCCTGACCGAGGGAACCCTCTGCACGGATGCACTGCGCACAGCTGGCTGCGGGGCCTCCGAAAATATGCATTCCCCCAGTGAGCCTTCTTGCACAGACACTGTGCAAGATCAGGGAGGACAAAGAGCAGGTCCTTTTGGTCGCCCCATATTGGCTGCAGGCTGGGCGACACCCAACACATTCACCAGGTTTTATAACCTCAGAGTGGAGCCAGTGTCCTCTCTTGCACTTGCCTCAAGTAGTGGCCGGTAACTGGACTGGCTCAGGTGTCTTCGCTTGCTCGCCATTCCACTCCAAAGCTTGAAAGCATCAACCCCGATTCAGTGCATCTCCAAGGAAATAAGCAATACAAATGTTCATAATTCCTCATGTGTCCACGGACTGGATATGTGCGATATTTCCTCAGGTTGCTTCCCTGAAGCCCTGAGTTCCTCCAGCACTGTTGATGAGTGCATGCCCGGTTGGTCAGCCCTCGTGTTAGGCTAGGTGCCGCCATGTGCATGGTTCCCCCGTTGGGCGACCCCCACATGTGTATTTCCACTTTAAGCCTCTCCGAGCATGTGTATTTCCCTTGGCAAGCCTTGCCACTCCTGGGGTTTAAATATCCACCTTCGTCTGGTTACCCCATTGTTCTTCCATATGCAGCCCCTCGGCGGGTCATATGTGTATCCTTAAGTCCTCCCTGCGGGCGGGCACTTGGTGCATGTTTCCACGTGGAATATGCTTCCCAGTGTACCTTGGTATTCCTGTGTTAAGTGGGAGTCCTTCATCCGTACTAGTATGCGACAGGGAGCTCACACTTACGCAGGGCACTGGACGACAGCTGAGTGGCATGATTAGATTGGACCCCCATTTCGTCAGTCACTGACGTAACTCGGAGTGACTGAACGAAAGGGAACGTCTTTGTTACGTATGTAATTCTCATTCTCTGAGGAGGGAACGGAGACATTACGTCCCTCTGCCACTTCCGCTGTACCGCTGGAACGGCCGGGAGTTCAGGTCTCGGCTCCACAGCAGGTAACATAATGTGACATTGCCAGCGTACTTTCTTATATACCCACGAGGTGGGGCGGAGTTACGCTATGCAAATTCCGCAGGCCCATGGCATTGCATTGCCATTGGGCATTTTCTAAGATCTCGAAGATGATAGGCTTCTAGCGAAACCCCCATTTCGTCAGTCACTGACGTAACGTCTCCATTCCCTCCTCAGGGAACGAGGGTTACATACGTAACCGAGACGTTCTGTCACTTGCCAGATGTGATGCAGGGGAACTTTGTCATTAATGTTAGAACTATAATGCAGAAGTCTTCTTAAAAGTATACAGTGTTTTTCCTTATTTAAAATAAGGTATTTTCACCAAATATCCTGTGATGGAATTGATTTGTTAATAAAGTGAAGTTATAAAAATGGCAAAAATGTCAATAAAAAACTGAGAGATATAACATTACTTCATAAGATTTGCAATTAAAATACACAAGTCATATTCCACTTCAATGATACTTTAATTCTGCTTTAACATCCTTTATAAAGCTTGAAAGCATCAACCCTGATTCAGTGCATCTCCAAGGAAATAAGCAATACAAATGTTCATAATTCCTCATGTGTTCCAAGGAAAAAATGAAAGTCATTGAGGTTTGGAACAGCATGAGGGTGAGTAAATAAAGTCAGAGTTTTGTCATTTTTTGTCAGAGTTTTGTTCCTTTAAGTAACATTAAGTCTAAGTTAGCAATATCAGTGCAAATTGCTGATTGCTGTAGCCTTGTTTTTGATCAATATTAAACAATATTAGTGCTTTTCTTTCAGTTTACACCATCTGTTGTTGTCATAAAATCAGATGCCCAAGGGTATGCCATGTGGCACACCTCAACATCCACCGCTAGAAACAGGAACTGTGGCCATTCAGTTTATATAAAGGTCTTGAAAATCATGAAGCAGCTGCTCACCTGGGTTTAGGCACTTTAACGACTGGCGTCTTAATATTTCAGGAACGGTATGAAAGTGCCAGGCACAGCACTTTTTGGACAAGCTGTTTCCACTCCAGGCAGCTGGAAAGGAGCTTTACTGCGGCTTAATTAGAGAGAGAAGCCGTTATCAGAGCGGCAGGCAGGGAAACGAGTGCCAGGTGCCAGATCTGAATGTTTCATCATGGGCCCAGGCGAGAGATGCAACATGGAAGTGTCAAACACAATGGAGAATGCGCAACACGTCTGCAGGCACTGAACTGGGGGTACATATGGGTGAATGGGTTGGTGGGTAAGTAGGATTAGGAAGTTGAAGAGTATGTTATGTTTGTTTGTGTGTGTGTGTGTGTGTGTGTGTGTGTGGTTGCTGCTGTATGTGTGTTTAAAGGTATGAAGGTTTCAAAATAATATTGTGCAGACAGTTTTTTGCTGAATGTGAAAAGAATATGAATAGATTGGCTGTTCATGTGTGAGGTGATGATAAATTCTATTTGGGGGGGAGGTGCCACAATATGCATTGTATCCAGCTAACAATAATGGATCAGTAACATTTTATTTTATTTCATTATTTATTTATGACTGCATGGCTATGTAACTGTAGCATTATTCATTACCTTTTCCTACCTATTTGCTAATCCATACTGTCACAATGCAATTTCTGTTGATGAACAACAGTTAATTATAACAAAAATTATTTTGCTATTCTAAAACAACCAGTCATTGGTCACTTCCAGTCAGGGCTGGACTGGGGCTAAAATTCGGCCCTGGCAAACCCAGCCCATCCGGCCCATGAGTTCCCCCCTGAATGTTTTTGCTGGGGTTAAGGCCTTAAATTGGAGTAAATAAATAAAACTAGGACATGGACAAATAATGATTGATATTATTGAATACTTAATATTGCACTTTTGTCACACAGAAATGCACTTGACAGTAAAGCACTGATTTTGAGGTATAAGATACAGTAAATTTACTGTTTTTAAAAGCTGTCATCATTTACTCACTCTCATGTCGTTCCAAATCTGTATGAGTTACATTTCAACCAAAATTCATGATATACACAATGCATTTGAACTGTAGTCCATTGCTATTACATGTTTCTAACAAATCTGTATGACTTTCTCTCTTCCGTGAAACACTAAAGAAGATATTTTGAAGAATGTTGGCAACCAAACCATTTTGGTTAGGCTACCATTGAATATTGTATGGACAAAATCCCTCCGTACCACTGCAACCGGTTGAGTTGCCGGAAGATCGTGGTGGCCCCTCCCATGGGTGTCCACCCGTGTCTTTCGGTGCTCCAGCAGAGGACAGTATGTCGATCGCTGCATCGGAGGGGGAGCTTATGTCATCTGGGGATGAAGACTCGGCTGCGTTGCCTCCCTCTGGGAGAGTGGCATTGCCCAAGACCGACAATAATAACAGACGTCACATATGGCTAAATGCATAACATGCATGTGTGCATTTAATTTGTGTTAGAGCTGCATGATTCTGAATAAAATGAGAATCACAATTTTTGTTTGAAATATAGATTATGATTCTCCCACGATTCTGAACAGATAACTAAACAAAATAACATGTAACTATTTACTACAAAATATTAATTGCTGCACTATTTAAAAAATATTTAATTTAATTTAATTATTTAAAAAATGGATTAGAATTCAATGACTCACTCATAACTACTTCACTTTTTTCATTACTGGATGAATCAATGTTTTTGAACAAATCTTTTGAATGAATCATTCAATGTCAAATACACTTTTAACAGTCACTTGTTGCCACCTAGTGGCATGCCGATATAATCGATACAACCGTTATTTGAAGCGCCAAGTTAGTTTTAAAAGGTGATTTGCTTGCTAACGTGCATGTCTGGGTTTATATCCAAACTATAAACTTATATCTCAATACTTCTGCGATAACTTGTAACATAGAAATGTGAATCACTTGCTTTCTCCTGCTCAGACACAGGAAAATCGATGTCATTTAGAAATATAATCTCGTGGGTGTTTGAATCGAGATCGCAGTATTTACGATTAATCATGCAGCTCTAATTTGTTATATATGTTTTTTTTTTTACCTAAACTGTGTAGACACATTGATGTAGTCCGCATTAAGCATTTCAGTGGGCTTACACAGATCGCCATTAACAACTCACAGTTGTGACCTAAATATCATTTTCAGTTACAATAATTAATCCTAACATTTGACATTAGTAACTTACTTTTCACCATCAGTCGCGCACTGAGGATCTGAGGATCCCCCAGCTCCTGGCTAATTTTCAGACTTGTAAATTCAGTTCACTGGAGACTCGCTCTGAACGGATCATTGAATCAGTGAGTTGTTGACTTGAGAACAGCTGCTCTTTACAGGACATCAATACTTAAAACTGACATGTATGGTGTCAGAGAAATTCACTAAAATATAATGTGGCACCCAGGAGGGTATGGCACAAAGAAAAAAAAAGAAAAAAAAACTTTTTTGTGAATAATGGTGACTAAATGATGACACTATTTTCATTTTGGACAAATCTATCCCTTTCACATTGGATACATTTCTCTCTGTAGTGGTATATTAGGATCCGATGAAGTGCTGGAGAACAGAATAAAATAGTAGTGGAGGTTACAAGATTTTACTACATAAAATATTTTAAAATGTGGAGATTACAAGATGTGTTTGCTATTAGATGTTTGTGAATGAGGTAGCATTATGATCTTACCTCAGTGAGATTTACATAGAGTTTTATACCTAATTTATACAATGAACAATAAACTTTAAGCCAGACAATGCACTTTAAACATTTCAACCAAAATTCATGATATACACAATGCATTTGAACTGTAGTCCATTGCTATTACATGTTTCTAACAATATAAGTTTGTGTAGCTGTCATTTTTTGCAGTAAATATTACTAGGAAACGGGCTTGAATCAGTTATTCAGGCTAACATGAGGAGTACAAAGCAGGCACAGCGAGCAGAATGCAGGTAAATTGGGTCAGTTTCAATTTATTTTCGCAGCTAGGAGTCTGTTGCCGCAAATGAAAACACTCAGATGTCAAAAACACAAATCTACAGTCACATCATATTAATGCATTGACACAAGCAAGGGGGTCTAAAATGCCTTTCACACAAATGTAAGATCTGAATTGATTGAAAGGCAGAAAGATACTGATGCGTTTATTCATAGTAATACCGGACTCTTTCATCATGCTCATCTGTCTTTTATCTTCTTCATGATTGTCACAGTGTATTTTCTGAAATATGGTTGGGTGTACGACAAAATTTTTTTTTGCTAGAAATAATAATAAAATAGGTCATTCTGCTATTAAAAAATCCTGTTTGTTTCAAAACTGTTAGTCAGGAAACAGCTTTTATTGAAACCCAGAAAGCACAAACGTCTCGTTTTGGATTTTGTCACATTATAACGTAATAATGCGGCAAAATAATGCATCTGCAGAAGAAAATCAACGCCTTCTTCTACATCATTGCCTCATTAGCCCCGCCCACTAATTTGCGCATGTCATGTAGTAAAAAATACGAGATGCAAACACAATATTACACCAGCAACAAAACGATAGAGATGCCCCTGAGGATTACAAGATGTTTTGCAGTGCCAAGTTGTGGGAAAACAGTGTAATAGATGTGCTGGGTTAGTGAAGGGTTAGACTGTGTGCAAATATATTACACACAGTCTTTGCATTGCCTTCATTGTGATTATAACATTAAGAAAGCGTGGGTGAACTTTAAGTTCTTTTTAGATATATTATGCTTTTTTAGATAATACCTTTAATGCCGTGTGTAATATAGCGGTTTGTGAATGTAAAAGGTCTGCAAAGTTAGGTCTGTAAATAAATGTATTGTCTCCCCAAAAAAAGAACCAATTTTAAACTGCTTAAATGCATCGTCAGTATTTCTAGTCTTACTTCAGTAACATTCATACATAACAATGTAACAAATTGGCATAATGCCAGCCTATTGTCTACATTGGCTGCCCATGAAAATGTCTACTTTGACCTGCCCTCAAACACATGTTGTGTAGATGGCGAGAAGACGCTGTTTTCTGCATTGCAAAGGCAAACTCTCTTTGTATACACTTCCAAAGGATGAGGATGTGTGATATGTAATACAGGCTCAGAGACAAATAAATGCAATAACAGGTTCTTTATTTTGCAGCAATGAGCATTCAGGCAGGAAACAGGTGAGTAGACAGTGAAATGGTGATTTATGTTGAACTGAGATGGATGATAATGAAATGTCTTTTCCTTACAGATGACGGAGATCGTAGATGGCTGAAGCACACACCTTGTCGACAAGGGAACAGATGCTGGAGAATACCACTGGAGAATACCGCTGGAGAATACCGCTGGAGAAGGGTAAGTGTTTCACATAGTCTAAACGAGACTGGACCCTGAGGGAAGACAAGGTGTGTGCTTAAATGGTGCTGTTGACGAGGGTGATTGCTGACAGGTGCGGGTGATAGTGAAGTGAAGAGGGCTTATGGGAAGTGTAGTGCAGATGTGGTGACTGAGCAGGTGAGAATGTGAAAAGTCAGTGATTAAAATTACCTCATCAATACAAGATCAGATTTCTGTTGTGTTCCCGTCATTTTAGTGACGATTGCTTCTCAAATCACAGGATTTGCAAAACACTGATCCATTAAAGATGGGATAGTACTTCTCGGTTACGTATGTAACCCTCGTCCCCTGAAGGACGCCATGTCGGGAGACTGACGAATAGGACTCTCGCTAGAGTGAGCCAATCTACTTCGAGTGTAACTAAACGAGCCAATGCACATTGGCATGCAATAATTGCACCAGCTACTCTTGCCATGCAGCGTGGGTATAAATGAGCTGCAGGTGATTGCATCAAACCAGTTTTTCGCTGAGAAGCCGAGTAGGTGAATTGGCACCCCAGCGGGGCACAGAAGACATGGTGACGGGATGTGCCGTCTCCGTTCCCTCCTTCAGGGAACGAGGGTTACATATGTAGCCGAGATGTTCCCATTCAGTCGGTCACTCTTGACGCCACTTCACACATTACTCTGTGAGGCGTGCCATCTGTTCGACCAAATCCAACTCCATACCAAGAGATCCACTGCATGGGGGCGAGTCTGCTCTTTTCCCAGTTGACCCGAAGACCCAACTGGCTGAGGTGTCTGAGCACCAGTCCCTGGACTGTGCTAAAATGAGCCATGTGAACACACTGTTCTCTCATGGGAACAAGGGCCCCCTCCCCGACCTTCGTAAAGACACGGGGAGACAGGGACAGCCCGAAGGGCAGGACTTTGTACTGATATGCTCGTCCCTCGAATGCCAAGCGCAGACCGGCCTGCGTCGAGGGAGAATCGAGACATGGATGTACGTGTCCTTCAGGTCGATTGCTGCAAACCAATCTTGGGGACGGACACATTCGAAAATGCGTTTCTGTGTGAGCATCTTGAACGGTAGCTTGTGAAGGCTCAGATTCAAAACTTGCAGGTCCAAGATAACCCACCGTTTTCTTTTTGTACAATGAAGTACGGGCTGTAAAACCACGTCTTCATATCGGCTGGAGGGACCGGCTCTATCACGTTCTTCGCCAGTAGGACTGCGATCTCCGCTTGCAAGACATGGGCATCGCCCATGAACCTGGGGGGACATCGGGTGAACTGAATCGCGTAGCCAAGCCTGATGGTCCGAATGAGCCAGCGAGACAGACTGAGGAGACCAAAGCGGGACCAAAGGGACCACCAGCATACCCACAGTGGGGCAAGCAATGTGCTGGGGGGGCTCTCTCTTTGAGGTGGCCTGCGACGGGGTCTGAGTGTACTGTGCAACACTTACCTGGTCCCACGGCAGAGGGTACGTGAGAAGGCTTGGTTACGTCCTCAAACCGTCCACTGCTGTCCGCTGGCAAAGGAGGAGGATGAGTGTGGTCCGATGTTTAACCGTCCACAGCTCTCCGAGCTCCCTTGGGACCAAGAGATAGAGGATCTGCTATAATTTGGGTACCACCAAATTTGACAACCCGTGTTGCAGCCCGGCAGCTCGACGGCACACGACACACAGAGAAGGCGAGAGGTCTGTCCGGGTTTCCCCGGCTTTTACACACGAGCGGCGGCTGGCCAACAACAAAGGGGACTCAAGCTTCCCCGAGAAAGACGAGTCGCGACCTGTGTGCCAATGTGGTCATGTTCTCATGTGAAAACATGAACCACCCACGAACGCCGTCTCAGCATGCATACGCCCAGACATGTGAAACAGTGATTGTGGCCGCCAGTGAGGACAGGAAACAACCGCATCTAGAAACACACAGGTAGAATGTCATCTTTAAAAATACGCAAGCTCTACCCGTGTAAGCTCTTTTAGGGAAACTGCTCTCCTTGGTGCTGAAGCTTGGTGATGGTCACGGCGACAGGGAATGTGCAGCCTATCGTGCGCTCTCTCTCTCTCTCTCTCATAGAAGGTGCTCTTAACAGCGCACTGAACCAGCTATGAGAAGTCTTTTCTTTTTGCTGAATAAAAACTAAATAGAAAAAGAGAAAATCGACCCAGCTGCAGTGCCGTCATTCCAACACCAAACAAGGAGAGGTCCACTCAAAGAGCTTGACTCGTTATAATGTTAACACACACTGTGTAGAGAGCAGGAAAAATATCCACCACTCGGCTCATATGCAAAAAGCTGGTTTGATGCAATCACCTGCAGCTCATTTATACCCGTGCTGCGTGGCAAGAGCAGCTGGTGCAATTATTGCATGTCAATGTGCATTGGCTCGTTTAGTTACACTCAAAGTACATTGGCTCGCTCTAGCGAGATTCCTATTTGTTGGTTTCCCGACGTGGCGTGACCAACTAAATGGGAACCTATTTTATTTGGATCAACTTGCAACCTGTAAGTATGATTAAATATGGATGTTATATATAATCTACCAAGTGTTCAAAATATGTAGTTTTGTGTTTAATTTTTTGTACACCTAGTGCAGCTGTAGATCTCTGGATTGTCTGTTGTTCTTACTACTTTGTGTAATGATAAAGGATGGAGCAAGATTTTGGTTTACAAACTGTAATGTTAAATCAGTCAATCACGTTAGTGCTCATTTAACAATGCACTGTTGTTGATACAGTTCCCAATAACACAGTTTCCACATGTGCACCTCAATAAATTAGAAATATAAACATTGGCTTGTTGATGGACATACACTTGTTAATGCTAATGTAGAGGAATTACAGTTGGAACATCTCATAATGTACAACAAACTGAGTAAAAACTTGAAAATGTCCTGCTCAAGTCGTCTTGAGGTGCCATTGAGGTTCAGGTTGAATAACTTATTCTTGTTTCATCAGACTCGCGCTCAAATTGATATGGCACAATTGACTCCATCATTACTGTCTTTAGTGTGTACAATGGCTGAATATTTAGGAAGTCTCCGGAGCTGAAATTCTGTTATGGTAATGGGTGTTTTGTTTCCGAAATGCACTGTAAGTGGTCGACAAATCACAACAAACTAAAATTGCATAATAGGGCACTTTAGCCCCTAGAGGTTGACGGTTGCACCGGCACGACCAGCTCGCTTTTTTTCTTATCAGTGCGTAAGAGACTCAAAATACTCCATCGATTTTGGTCATACAGGCAAGTGTTATGCATTGTTATAATCTGTTAAGTTTCTACTTTTATTTGAAAACTAATAAAACTATAAAAACTAAATTTTGTGCTTTTTGCAAAATAAAGAAAACAAACATAATGCGCAATCTGCAGCCTCTATCTCAATGAAGTTGAACCTACTCTTCAGAAAATGAACTGTAACTTAGTGAATACTTGTCATAAGGTAACACTTTACTTGAAGGGGTGTGCATAAGACTGACATAACACCTTCATAATCATGACATGACACGTGTCATGAATATGAAGGAGGTTTTATGCATGTTTATGACAACTGTCATTAAGTTTCATTCGCTCAATTATGTCATTTTAAATGCAAAGATCACATTGTTTGAGATGTCTTTGTTATGACAACTTGACATAAACCAATACAACATAACCTGTCATAAATCTGTCATAAACATGACATAGCAGATCAAACTTAAGAAACTACTTAGCTTTATGGGTTAACATTACATTAAACTGTCATGTGGTTGGTTTTGACATTGGCTGTCATGAGGCCATAATAATGTCCTCATAATGTTTTTTTGTGGCCACTTTTTCAGTGGTACAAACTGAATTTGTCATTAAAATGTCATTAGTCAAGTCAAGTCAACTTTATTTATATAGCGCTTTTTACAAGATTGTTTCAAAGCAGCTTCACAGTGTTAAACAGGAAATTAATGCAACAGAATTTAATTCGGCTGTACAGCCGCTCTGGAGAAAACGGTGATGTCATCAGCTCATTTCAATTATCATATATATTCAAGTAATGTAGTTGATATAGTTAATTTAGTTTAGTAATTACATTTATTTGGATATTTATTTGAAAGTTTAGTGTCCCCAACTGAGCAAGCCAGAGGCGACAGTGGCAAGGAACCAAAACTCCATCAGGTGGCCTAATGGAGAAAAATAAACCTTGGGAGAAACCAGGCTCAGTCGGGGGGCCAGTTCTCCTCTGGCCAATTAACAAACAGTGTATGTTTATTATTTTGGCAGCCTTATAGGTCAGAAGTAATATTATAAGTGTTAATACGCTGTCAAATTATTTTATAACAGTGTCATGAATATATTTCTTGACCTAAACTACAGTGGTACAAGTTGAATTTGTCATTAAAATGTCATTAAAGGGCATATTGCAGGTTAGAGACCCCAGTGAGTCAATGTATAGAAAAAATAATGTAGGAACTAGATTTTCTTTAAAATATACTTATAAATACGCTACTAAGGCTTTTGGAGTTGTTTTTGTGAGAAAATTGTACTTCCGCATCTAAAAATGCCAAAACCGGAAGTGACGTAACGGGAGGGAGTGCAGTGAATTTCAACGATAGGAAAACAATGGATTGCAACAACAGTTAAGGAACGTTAAGGATATTATAAATGTTTATTAATACTCATATGGCAGACCACAGCCATACAATAATGACACATAATTAGGGACAGGCCAGGATTAGACAGAACAACGATTAGAGGAGACAAATTGAGTTGTGTGAGGAGAAACAGTGGAGAACAGAGCAGATGTTTGGGTGAGAGACCAGTATTAGCTAATGTGCTAGCTAACAATATGAACACTGTGCTCAGATTACAATACTGTGCAGATTATTATCATGTATCAGGCAATAGCAAAGCTGGTATTGGTCATCTAGGAGTATTGATACTTACCAATAACAGAAACTAATAAGCTTTGACCATCAGACATAAGTCACACTCGTTAATATCCGTCCATATCCGTTATATGTGATATAACGTTAGCGGTTTCTCATCACGACTGATTTGGTAGTTAGCAAATGTTTAAAAAACAAGATTTACGGTGCACAGTTCACCATTTCTTCGAGCTGCATCTCTAACGGATCCGTGACCACCACGTCTCCCGCCGCCGGCCGAACCACAGACAGTATAGTGTTATTGTATGTGGTTCATGTTATCCTTTTTTCATTAATTCTGTGTTATGGGTTTATTTCCTGCCGATTCACTGATAGTGTGAGGATGTATATGACGTTATGAGTATGTATTTGAGTGAACTTGAATGTACATACATGGCATGAATAAAATATTTACATTACCAGCACATAATTCCAAACTTTTTTGAAAAGTGTGAGACTGTATGCATTTGTGTTAATGTACATACTTTGTATTCATCAATGTTGAAATTGATTCATGTAAAAAAAACAGCAAAAAAGCATCGCTTGTGGATGTTTATTCATTTAATATCATCCTTTACATGAGCATTACAATGTTTGACTCCATCATATCGCCGGGATGATAATCCTCCGGTCTAAAGTGAACACTATACACACCACCACGTGTTTTGAAGCCGATGCAGAAGTGAAGTCCCGTCTCTTCAGCTGCACAAAACGCCACCATGCAGGTTTGCCAACACAGAGCCCGGCAAACAACTCCCTCTCGTGACGTAATATGATGTGATGTTGGAAAAAAAGCATTTTTTACAAACAGCCAAGGAAACAGCCACTATATCTACTAAATTTGTACTCATGTCTTTTTAAAACATTTTAAATCCTGCATTACCTTTTCATATGGTATTTTCATACAAGGTTATATATTCATTTTTAATTTTTTTTTTTACCTGCAATATGCCCTTTAAGTGTTAATACTCTGTCAAATTATTTTATAACAGTGTCATGAATATATTTATTGACCTAAACTACAGTGGTACAAGTTGAATTTGTCATTAACATGTCATTAAGTGTTAATACTCTGTCAAATTATTTTATAACAGCGTCATGAATAATTTTCTGCAGTGGTACAAGTCATTAAATGTTAAGTGGTATTACTCTGTCAAATTATTTTAAATATCTTAACAAAATGCAACAGACACATCAAAAGATTTTACTTAACTTTATGTATGTGCGCAATACATAAAAAACCCCTGAAAACTAAAAGAACTTGTTCTTCCTCACAGAGGGTTCTGACTTTTTCTGACAGAATGGGAAAAAAAAATAACAAAAATAATTACCTGTGCTTCCTCAAACAGAGGATTACAAAATAATCACATATATTTAGCGTTTTGGAGGCAAAACAAGAGGATAACTTGTTCATGAAAAAAAATCAGCTCTTCTATCTCCAGGCTGGGCTGTCTGGCGGGGCAGTCGGGAGCTTGGCCCAACAGTTCTCGACTGCACAAAAGCAGACTGGGGCGGTTGAACATTCTGCCCCGGCGGCCCGCTGCTGCCCCATCCAGCCGCCGGCACAGACGCCTCAGCCTGCTCCCCGCCAGGGCTGCCCTCCTGTGGCTCCCGCCCCTCCCGCCCTGCCCCAGCAGCAGCCTTCACCCAGGCTGGGCAGTGGAGGAGGTCGCAGGACAGCAGCCCAGCCCGTCACGGCCCCCCGCCCTGCTAACAGCAGGTTAAGCGGTGCGCCTAACTCGGGCCCCTCAGAGATGAATTCAGTTCTTTTCTGGAGACGGTGACAGGGCCACTCCTTCCCCTGGTGGAGGGCCAGGGGAGAATTTTTGCTTTCCTTAACTGAAAGAACTGACTTTCATCTCTGAGCTCCCAGAGGAGCACAGCCTCGCCACTCTCAGCCCCCTCTGTCGCCAGCCCCTGTCAGACGAGACCCCCGTGGAACGCTAGTCCTTCCCTGGTCTCTTCTGTCAGGACGCGGAATTCGACCCCACCCACATTTAGGGACGCTTCCACGTCTCCCTATGTCTGGGCTGGTCATTCCGCTCGCTGCCCCTTCGTGGGTGCGTCTGTGGCTCGCACGACCACCGATTCAATTCTGGAGACGGGTTACGACTCCCAGACTGGCCAGCTGGTCCGCCACAGGCTCGGCTTGCGATTCAGTTTGCACGATCTCCTCCCCGCTCTCTGGGAGTCCGCTATACCGTGTTGGGGGGAACCCCCCCCCTCATGCGTGCGGAGGCTATCACCCTACTGGCGAGGGGTGTGGTCGAGGTCGTCCCTCCAGCCGAGATGAGGTCCAGCTTCAAAGTCTTGACTTCATTGCACCTAGCAGAAGCGATGGGTTACGGCCAGCCCTGGTGCACGTCTCGAACTGAACCCTTCTCAGGCTTCTTCCAAGATGTTGCACCCGAACGCCTCGTCAACGCCACCTAGGCACACGGGGTTCGCATCCTGAGCTATCCCGATGACTGGCTAAATTAGCTCACTCTCGAGACCAGGATTGCGGACACAGGGATCTAGTGCTCCGGCACCTCACCCGTTTGGGCCTTCGGGTCATCTGGGAAAAGAACACTCTCCCTTGGGTAGAGGATCTCTTTTTCCGGCTCGGTCGCTACGTGCACATAGTGCGAGTGTGCACAGTCAATGCTGACTTGCCTCCATTATTTCGAGGGTAAGAGTGCGGCTCCACTGAAGTTATTTCAGAGGCTCCTGGGGCATATGGCATCCATGGCCGTGCTAATGCCGCCTGGACTGCTTCATATGAGACCGCTTCAGCACTGGCCTTGCGATCGAGTCCTGAGATGGGCATGGCAACAGGGCACGCTCCGGGTCCCATTGACTCGGGCCTGCCATCTTTTCCTCACCCTGTGCGAACCTCACTGTTCTACGGGCCAGAGTTCCCTTAGAACGAGTTTCTGGGCATATTGTTGTATCAACAGATGCCTCTCCCACGGGCTGGGGTGCCATGCGCAATTGACATGCTATCGCGGGCTCCTGCGAAGGACCCCAGCGCCTTTGGTTGTCAATTGCCTCGAGTTGCTGGCCGTACGTCTCACCTTGCACCGCTTCGAGCCCTGCTCTAGGCTAGACACGTACTGGCGCATTCAGACATCGCGGCGACAGTAGCGTACGTCTACCGACAAGGTGACCTACGCTCCCGCCCGATGTCGCAACTCGCCCGCCATCTCCTCCTTGGAGTCCGAAGCTTCTGAGGTTGCTTCGTGCCATTCACGTTCCGGGAGACCTGAATCGTGCAGCCGACGAGCTGTCACGCTTTTAGCCACTTCCGGGGGAATGGAGACTCCATCCCCAGACGGTTCAGCTGATTTGGGAACAGTTTGGCGACGCACAGATAGATCTGTTTGCCTCCCACGTTCTCTTCCCCTCGGCACGGACTCACTAGCGCACAGCTGGCCGCGGGGCCCACGCAACTATGCGTTTTCCCCCAGTGAGCCTTCTCGCACAGGTCCTGTGCTAGATCAGGGAGGACAGGGAGCAGGTCCTTTTGGTCGCCCCATATTGGCCCGGCCGGGCCTGGTTCTCAGAACTTGTACTCCTTGCGACAGCCCTCCCTGGTCGATCCCTCTGAGACAGGACCTCCTCACTCAGAGATGGGGCACCAAATGGCACCTCAGGTGGCGGCTACCATCACTTCCACTGTCTACGGGACAGGCCTATGCGTTGAAGTGGAACCTCTTCGTCACCTGGTGTTCCTCTCGCCCAGAGGACCCCAGAAAATGCTTGATCGGGTCTGTGCTCTCCTTCCTCCAGGAAGGGTTGGAGCGAAGGCTGTCTCCTTCACCCTGAATGCGTGCGCATTTTTTCTCATGTGAGCTTCCCAGTAAGCCCTGAGCTCCTCCAGCACTGTTGATGTCGTCACCAGAGCGTGTGCCTTCTCGGTCACCCCTCGTGATCGGCTAGGTGCCCCCCCCGTGGGTAACCCCCACATGTGTATTTCCTCGGTAAGTCTCTTTGTAGCTCGTGTCTTCCCTTGGCAAGACACCTTGCCACACCTGGGGTTGAAATATTCCACCTTCGGCTGGATACCCCGGAGTGCCCCCTATGCAGCCCCTTCGGGTCATAGGTGTATTCTTAAAGTCCCCCCCTTTGGGTTGGCATTGTGTTGCATTCTCCACGTGGGATATGCTTCCCAGTGCACCTTGGTAGCATTGAGCCTAGCCCCTCGTTCGTGCCCACACTCACGGCAGGGAGCCCGGGTCAGCGCAGGACGCTGGAAGACAGCCGTCATGGCGAGATTGTATTGGGACCCCCATTCCGTCAGTAACTGACGTAACTCGTAGTGTACTGACTGAAAGGGAACGTCTCGGTTACGTATGTAACCCTCGTTCCTTGAAGGAAGGGAACGGAGACGTTACGTCCCCCTGCCACGACCGCTGTACTGCTGGAACTGGCCAGGCGCTCATGCCTCGGCTCTTTAGCAGGTAACATAATGCGAGATTGCCACGCAACGCCCTTTATACCCATGCTGTGGGGCGGGGTTGCGGCATGCAAATTCCACAGACCCATGGCATTTTCATGCCATTGGCTCGTTTTGTAGAGCTCCCTTCAGGGAACGAGGGTTACATACGTAACCGAGACGTTATTATGAGTTTACTCCTGCAGGTCATTAGATATGGCATAGGATAATTTCGAGACATGGTGGTGACTAAAGATGAGGACAGCTTTTGAAGTTTAAAGAGAAGGTCTGGATAACAAAAGGTATTTAAACTAAAACTCTAATATGAAAAGTTAAACATTTAAATTTCTAAACGTTGTGAAGGATTAAAGGTCAATTAATTAATATTATAGGTTTTCTGAGTTGAAGTCTTAGGAGGCTGTGAAAAGATTATTTTGTGTAGAGAGAGAGAGAGAGAGAGAGAGAGAGAGAGAGAGAGAGAGAGAGACTGCTGGAGTGGAAGCAGGGATTGTACTGTGTCTGCTATTGCCCTGTTAAAGCTAAAACAAAACAAAAGCAGCGGTATCGGAGCCAAAACAAACCAGATGACTTGTGTGAAGACAAATAAATAATAAACAGACATGATTTGAAATTGGTTAAGAGACCATGTAAAAGCTAGGGTTAAATAATTTTTAGAGTTTAAACTAACAGGAAAATTTGAAAATGAGCAGTTGATGTTTATGTGTGCGTACGTTGGTGTTGATGGGTAATTCACCTCTGGAATGAGTGTTTATCATTACAGATGGGTTAAGTGAAATGACAAACTTTAAATAAGCTTATACTTCTGAAGGAATCTGGTGAAAAGATTATCCAGAACATGGGACGAGCTTTAAGTGGATTGGGTATCCAGCTCTGTCTGTCACTGGTAATTATGACTACTTTTGTCATTTATGATGCTGATTTGAAGTACTCTCTGGATTAGTAAAGTTAAAGATTGCCGTCCATCATGGGTTTAACACCCTTGTCTAAATTCAACAGAGAGTCTGAGTTTAAATAAAGTCAAATGATTAAAAAAAAAAAGGTAAATGTAAATTTTATCGACTGAACGGCAGAGACAAAGTGACAAATTAACTAAAGTCACTATCCAAATGATCCAGAGACTCCCTAATGTTTTTGAAAGGCCGAAGGGCAAACAAAGGGATAACTTCTAAAAAGAAAAGTTTTATTTTTATTTTATTTCTCATCCATTAAATGGATGCAGGACATTAGAGGTCTAGAAATAATGTTTTAAGGGTTGAAGGAGCACGTGGCTATAAAGCTTTCTGTGAGACTGGGATTGAGATATGAGTAATATAATATTTTGAATTTCTGCAGAGCAGTAGAGATAAGTGATACTAAAACAATTATGATCATATGGTGCATCTGCAGACTAACTATTTGATAGAGGAATAATGTGACAAGTAAGTTAAATGAAAGAGAAATAGCCCCAAAGATTAATGTTGTGAAAATAAAACTTCTGACAGAATTTATTAACAATTTATGAACACCTGAAAAGCACAGCGATCGAGGAGGAGGAGGAACAGAGAGGTAAGGAGCCAGAGGCGCATGTCAGTGTATGCCGAAATCCTGTTTAAACAACAGGTGCAGTTATCAGTTTACACAAGGTCACCAACTCTTCAGAGTGGTGAGATAACAGACAGCAGTCACTGTGAAAAGATGAGAATGAAACCACAGAGAACTGTACAGTGACAATCAGCGGAATGACAACAAACTTTATGAGAATGGCCGTAAGAGAACCTGAGAAAGCTGACAAATAACGGTTTGGGTGGTTAACAAATCCGAAAGGATGGGGATATTGGTTATGTTTCACTGTGTTGCCAATCCTTGAAATAGTAGTACTGATATTGATGTGTCTGCAATATATATATATATATATATATATATATATAAATTTATCAATGAGTGATAAAAATGGGGAAATTGTAGTGGAAAAATTTAATCATAGAAGAAGATTAAACATTATGCATGTTTATTGATTTATATATATTCATACAGTAAAGAATCATTATGTTTGTAACATTTCTACTATGCATAAACACTTTTCTAAAGTCTAACAGACACAGTGGCTAGGTTGTGACCTTAGAGGTCACTGGACATCTAAATCTGTATGTGCTCCAACTTTTACCATATGTGTGGAAAACTACAGAAGAAGCTAGTGCTGACCTTGGAGGTCAGGGGAGGTATACGAATGCAAAGGATTGTTTTGTGTGTCATTTAGCACTCTGCAGACATTCAGGATGGATGTATGACTGTGACTCTTAATAATTTTTTTATTTTTGCCACAACACCAGACATCCCACTCTGCGATTTCCGGGCATCCGGAACACGCTACCGAAATGCAGGAGACTCACAGAGCTTCTGGGACAAGTGGTAGGCTATGTCTGAGATGCTTCTGTAAAATGGTGAGTAACTCGTGTCTTCTCTGAGGTGTTTGAGGTGGTGGAGCGCGAGTTTTGGGAATTCCTGTCAATTGTCGGTCATTGTTACAGTTATGTAATAGCAAATGCGATTAATCGTGTCAGCTTCTTTTCAGGCAACAGCAGATATAAAAGAATTATACTTACCCTGCTGGTACACTGTGCATTCGCCTTTCAATTTACATAATAAAGGCTTTAAATTTGACATCACAGACTTTGAGTTTTTCCTCTATTGCCAGACTTTTTTTTCAAACAGAAAAACATTGTTTTTACAAGAGGAGGAAGCACCAAGAACCAGCACAGTAAGCTGTGTCCTTTCATATCTGACAGCCTATATCTAACATAACCAACCTGGGTAGAGGATGCACACTGAATCAGCATGTAAATTAGTGTCTGTTCTTGTCTGCTTTAAAGGCTAAGTATATGTTTATTTATTAAACATGCAAGATAAATGAAACATTTTGTTTTAATTTACCCATCCTCATTTCATTCAAAATCTATATTAATTTATTTTTCTCTGTGTAACACAAAAGAAGATATTTTGAGAAATGTCTCAGTGTTGTTGTTATTGTTTTTAGTACATATGAAAGTTAATGGCAACCAAAACTCTTTGGTTAGCAACATTTCTCAAAATATCTTATATCTAGAAAAAAAGAAAGTCACACAGGTTTAGAACAACATGAATGAGAGAAAATTATGACAGAATATATATTTTCGGGTAAACTATCCCTTTAAAGGGATAGTTCACCCAAAAATGAAAATTAGCCCATGATTTACTCACCTTCAAGTCATCCTAGTTGTATATGACATTCTACTTTTAAGACTAATAAAATCAGAGTTATTAAAAAATGTCCTGGCTCTTCCAAGCTTTATAATAGCAGTGAATGGCTGTTTCTGTTTTGAAGTCCATAAAAGTGCATCTATCCGTCATAAAAGTGCATCTATCTATCATAAAATTGCTCCACGTGGCTCTGGGGGGTTAATAAAGGCCTTCTGATGCGAAGCTGTAATGTCTAACTTCCGCTAACGGTCGTCCACGCATTCACGAGAGACTGGCGTTCCAGCGGATGACGTAGGACACAGGTATAGCGTAAGTTCTGGTGATGAACGTGGAAGCGCAGAGGATAGAGAAAAACAAAACTTGCATATTCTCACCGGTCTCTCTTTAATGACCAGTCTCTCGTGAACGCGCGTTTGACAGTTAGCGGAAGTTAGAGATTACAGTTTGAAAAATTTTAAATATGGATACTTTTCTTACACAAACGCATGGCTTTGCATCAGACACAAACGCATCGCTTCGCATCACATTTATGATGGATAGATGCACTTTTATGATGGATAGATGCACTTTTATAATGGATAGATGCACTGTTATGGACCTCAAAACAGAAACAGCCATTCACTGCCATTATAAAGCTTGGAAGAGCCAGGACATTTTTTTAAATTACTCTGATTGTGTTTGTCTGAAAGAAGAATGTCATATACACCTAGGATGACTTGAGGGTGAGTAAATCATGGGGTAATTTTCATTTTTGGGTGAATTATGCCTTTAACTAAGTCCATGTTAGCAGATGCTTTTCATGCAAATATGAAAAATGAAAGACAGTTAATTAATGGGCAATTTGAATGTAAGAAATCATCTTATTATGAAGAGAATCAATGCCTGTGCTTACTTCTTGAACGGCTGTGTGAGTCAGTGTATTTGTTTTACTTTTTCTTTTCCTTCTTCTTCTTCTGCTCCTCTTCTGAGGATGATGAGGAGCTGGAGTCTGAGGATGAAGAGGAGGGGGATGGAGACGTTGAAGGTGAAGATGAAGAAGGAATGTGAGCAGTCTTTCTGAAGCCTGTGAGAAAAGGGTAATTGGGCAGGTGGACAAGCAGAAAGACGTATAAATAAACAAAGCCCCATGTAACGTAGTTCGTTGTTATGGGAAGAAGGAGGCGGGAACCGGTGAACTGTTAAGCCACTTTAATAAAAATAAAAAAACACAAAATGAAAGTAAAAGAGGCAGCCCCTCACAGACGACTGCCGCGCACACACATAACAAAACGTAAATAAAACACAACGTAGATTCCAGGCCTGTTCCTCTCTCGTCTTGCACTGTCGTCGCTCCTCCTTTTATGCTCCCGTCACTCCTCCGTGAAACGAGACCGGTGTGGCGCTCAGCTGGCCATCCCGCTCTCATGGTCCCTCGCCTCGCTGCTTGCTACATACCCCCAACGCCCTTCGCAGGCGATCACGGCGGCCGCGGTACCTGGGGGTAAGGACAGAGAGGCGAGAGAAACGGAGCCAGGAGCATGAGGAGCGACAGAACGAGAGAGGGGAGAGAGAAGAAAAGAAAAAAGAAAAAAAAAATTGTGGTCCGTTCCCGGACACACTGCCGCTCGGTCCTCAGCCAGCCGAGAGGCTCTTCCTCGCGGTGCCATGTGATGGCACTGGACGCTTGGTGGGCGAGGGAGCCGGCAGCGAGTCCTGCGCTCCCTGCTCCTCCCCTAAATGGCGGACGGCGGCAGGCGCCGGAGACTCCCCCGCTCCCTCTCGGACGGCAGCCACCCCACCTCGACCCAGGGGCACGGCAGCGAGCTCTCCGTCCCACCGGATCTTCACTTGCTCCAGCACCACCGCCTCGGGCAGCCCCTCGCGGTCTTCATTCATCCGCGCTGCCCGACCTCCTCAGCAGCAAGGGCTCTTCGACAGCATGTCCCTCCTTCCTCCCGGGCTTCAGCACCAATGTAACGTAGTTCGTTGTTATGGGAAGAAGGAGGCGGGAACCAGCAAACATTTAAGCCACTTTAATAAAAATAAACACAAAATGAAAGTAAAAGCAGCAGCCCCTCACGGACGACTGCCGCGCACAAACATAACAAAACGTAAATAAAACACAACGTAGATTCCAGGCCTGGTCCTCTCTCGTCTTGCACTGTCGTCGCTCCTCCTTTTATGCTCCTGTCACTCCTCCGTGAGACGAGACCGGTGTGGCACACAGCTGGCGCTCATTATCAGTCGCCACCAGGTCCCTCGGTCTCACGGTCCCTCGCCTCGCTGCTTGCCACACCCCAAAACCTAAAAAGCTACCTTTCTCAATGTGGGCCCAATTTTGGGTACTATCTGAAAGCAGAGAACGGTTTCACAGAAGAACACAGATAACAGGCTTTGTTTCATTACAGATAAATTATATAATGCTCTCATTGTAGTTGATGATTAAAAGAACTTTCGGTAACACTTTATAATAACGTTCAGTTGTAAGTCATTTATAAGTGGTTAGTTAATGATGAACTAATCATTTACAAAAATGCCTTGTAACGGAATTTACAAAACATACATAAAATGTTAGCATATCACTTGATAATCATTTATGAATGTTTTGTAAATTCCGTTACAAGTCATTTACAAGTGATTAGTAAATGATTAACTAATAATTTACGAAACATGACTATGCGTTCATAAATGATTAATAAGTGATATGTTAATTATTTTACGTATGTTTTGTAGATTCAGTTATAAGTAAATTACAATTGATTAGTTAATGATGAACTAATAATTTACAAAACATGACTATGCATTTCATAAATGTTACATTTTTTGTATGTTTTGTAGATTCAGTTATAAATTATTTACAAGTTATTAGATAATGATAAACAAATAATTTACAAATCATGACTATACATTCATAAATGATTAAGTAATATGCTAACGATTTACAAATCTGTCGTAAGTTATCTTTAAAAAAGCATATCATAAAATAATCAAACAGATCCTTAGTAAATGGTTATTAAGTTACTAGTTAATATATTATTAATCACTGAAATGTCAACGTACCATTATCTCAATAAATAATTGTTAATCATGAACAAATGATGATCAAACCATTAGTAAAGGATAAGTATACACTCACCTAAAGGATTATTAGGAGCACCTGTTCAATTTCTCATTAATGCAATTATCTAATCAACTAATCACATGGCAGTTGCTTCAATGCATTTAGGGGTGTGGTCCTGGTCAAGACAATCTCCTGAACTCTAAACTGAATGTCAGAATGGGAAAGAAAGGTGATTTAAGCAATTTTGAGCGTGGCATGGTTCTTGGTGCCAGACGGGCCAGTCTGAGTATTTCACAATCTGCTGAGTTACTGGGATTTTCACGCACAACCATTTCTAGAGTTTACAAAGAATGGTGTGAAAAGGGAAAAACATCCAGTATGCGGCAGTCCTGTGGGCGAAAATGCCTTGTTGATGCTAGAGGTCAGAGGAGAATGGGCCGACTGATTCAAGCTGATAGAAGAGCAACTTTGACTGAAATAACCACTCGTTACAACCGAGGTATGCAGCAAAGCATTTGTGAAGCCACAACACGCACAACCTTGAGGCGGATGGGCTACAACAGCAGAAGACCCCACCAGGTACCACTCATCTCCAAAACAAATAGGAAAAAGAGGCTACAATTTGCACGAGCTCACCAAAATTGGACAGTTGAAGACTGGAAAAATGTTGCCTGGTCTGATGAGTCTCGATTTCTGTTGAGACATTTAGATGGTAGAGTCAGAATTTGGCGTAAACAGAATGAGAACATGGATCAATCATGCCTTGTTACCACTGTGCAGGCTGGTGGTGGTAGTGTAATGGTGTGGGGGATGTTTTCTTGGCACACTTTAGGCCCCTTAGTGCCAATTGGGCATCGTTTAAATGCCACGGCCTACCTGAGCATTGTTTCTGACCATGTCCATCACCACCATGTACCCATCCTCTGATGGCTACTTCCAGCAGGATAATGCACCATGTCACAAAGCTCGAATCATTTCAAATTGGTTTCTTGAACATGACAATGAGTTCACTGTACTAAAATGGCCCCCACAGTCACCAGATCTCAACCCAATAGAGCATCTTTGGGATGTGGTGGAACGGGAGCTTCGTGCCCTGGATGTGCATCCCACAAATCTCCATCAACTGCAAGATGCTATCCTATCAATATGGGCCAACATTTCTAAAGAATGCTTTCAGCACCTTGTTGAATCAATGCCACGTAGAATTAAGGCAAATCTGAAGGCGAAAGGGGGTCAAACACAGTATTAGTATGGTGTTCCTAATAATCCTTTAGGTGAGTGTATAATTTATTGATGCATCGTTAAAGTTATAAGCTGGTCTGTTAAAACCAACACGCTCTCACTCCTATTCGTCACATGTTGACCCTTGCTCAGTTCCCTTCGGCGTCACATTTTAACACACAGGGTACCCCTTTAACGTCTTTTTCCGACATGCAGAGTACTCCATTGATTTCAGTTGTTTGCCCAATGCGTAATGATTTTATAAATATTTATAGGCTACTTTCACAAGACACACAAGAGCCAATGGCATTTTACAATCAAAGCTGACGTAATGACGCAATTGGTCATGAGACATACGACAGCCAATGCTGTCAAAGCTGACGTGATGTTTTTTTCCGGCGGCAAATTTTTAAATGTGTTTATCTTCGGCCGGTGGATGGACTCGACGCTGCTGATCGCTTTTGGGGATTTACTTTACACAAACCAATCGTTTGGCCTCGGGACACTTGGAATATTTGTACTTTTTGAATAAATTGTGCCTGCAGTCGTATCTGCCTGTTATATCCTGTTTTTATAATACACAAACGGGTAGGTTTAGGGAAGGGATTGGGTTACTTGTTCAAAACGTGTCTGAATGTCGTAAATAAAAAAAGAAAATAAATGTAAAATTATGCTGGCTGATTAAATTGAGAATCACACTCCATGTCATAATGGCAAAATCATAACCCAATATATAGTTTCATCATGACGATAACCATGCCCAACGCGTCTGTATATGACGCCAAAGGTTCCAAGCGTCAATATGTGACGAATAGGAGTTAAATGTTTACATTAATCAGATGATTTACCTATTTACACATTTCTATTGCAACAGGTGAGGAATAGCAGAATTAAATTTTCACATGTACATTTGTTGTTGCAATCAGGGGATGCATTTGTAAGGGGTAAGAAAGATCTACAAATGATGTGTAAGACATTTACAAGGGATGACTAGTCTACACTTTAGATTAGGGGACGCAGAAAGGGTTGTAAATGCCTTGTATACACGTACAGATAATTTGTAACGGGTAGGAAAGATCTATGAATGATGTGTAAGACATTTACAAAACATACATAAAATGTTAGCATATCACTTGATAATCATTTATGAATGTTTTGTAAATGATTAGTTCATCATTAACTAACCACTTATAAATGACTTACAACTGAACGTTATTATAAAGTGTTACCCAACTTTCTGTGAAGTCTTGTTTTTGAAACCAGAACAGAGAGCTATTGGAAGTGCTTGTCATTGGATATAATCAAATCAAATCAAATTGATTTGTTTAGCGCTTTTCACAATACGAATAGTTTCAAAGCAGCTTTACACAAGTCACAAAGTGTCTATGAAAATGTCTATATTATTAATGCTTTACATTTACATTACAATATATGTTAATATATGACAGACGGTTTTGATTCTTATGTAATAATGTGATTAATAATTTATTTACTGCATTTAATAAACATGACTACATGAAGTTACTAACATCGAGGAGCAACAGCGAGAACTCGGATGGAAACACAGAACAGGACGTTGTCGATGTTGAGGTTATTAATACAGTAAGTGAGAAAGAGAAATGCATGTGGTCGTGTGTGTTGTCTGTGTGACCTCTGTCGGCGTGTGCTATGTGACAAATACCAGCAGTGTTGCAGTTCAACGTAACTAAGAGATTTAAATGTTTTAATATTCTACTAAGGTCTATTTTGATGAAGGCGAGTCTAAACAGATCTTAAAGGCGTAGATTTAAGAACGGTCAATAGTGTCTTGCTGATGTAATCATTTGGTGTGAGTTAAACAAAAAAAAGAGTAATTTCATAATATATTTAATTTATGAAAACATTAAATTTAATATAGTTTAACTATTGTTTAATTAATCCCCCAGTGAGCAAGCAATGATAACAACATTTTTCCAATTGTGTTCCGCTGAAGAAAGCAAGTCACCGACACCTTGGGTGGCCTGGGGTGAGCAAATTTTCATTTTTAGGTGGGCTTTTCCTTTAAAAGTGTATGTCCTGGTGTGCTTAAAACAGAGTGCATCACTTTAAATGCATGTTGCAAAATAAAAGCCAAGCACTTGCAATAGAAGACAGAAATACATTTATTAAATATATATATATATATATATATTAATCCATGATGTAATAATAAAAAAAATATCAATAATATGTATTATTATTAGACAAAATTTTGGCAATAAATTAAATTAAACATTTTTACTTTGGTATGGAGAACTGTGTAAAATTACTTGTATTTGCACTGATTAGTGCAATTTTAATATTGCGACAATACTTTATTATGCTACAATATACAAAAACATACAATATCTACAAAATAATAAAAATAGGAAATATGATATGCCACGATCCTGCAAATACAGATTGAACATGTTGGCAATCTGCTGACAAAGTGGCTATAATAACTCATTTAATAAGCTAATGGCAGGTTTTTATTTCAAGCACTGGTTGTTAAAGTATTAACACAAAAATGACTTACATAATTTCCTCAGGGAATATTTGACTGTTTTCTTTCTCTTTGGCCCAACAGGGACCTCATCCACATCTTGTTGTAGGCTCTCATTCGCAATCGCATCATCCACATCTTCTATACCTTCCTCGGCCTCCATTCCCCCACCATGTGCTCTTTTTCTGAAATGAGTTTCCATCTAAATAAAGTTGCGCAAAGCAAAGAACACAAAAACCATGTCATGTCAGCTACATTTGTAAACTAACAGTTCTGTACAACTTTGGCTAGCTGTAGTTGTGTTAAAGCTAACTAACATTAAATTGCTTAACCCTAACTTTACCTAGAACATTAAAGACTGATTGTCAATGTTCCTAAATAAAATACAAATGTTACATGTTTAGCTTACCTCAAATAGCGAACTTTGTGGGTTCTTCATTTTTTTGATGCTCCTGTATGTTGTCCGTGTGGTCTGTTTTATGACAGTTATAACCACGGGACAGTTGGGTAACGCTACGCACGTCGCGCGCATCCAGTAGCCGCCAATATGTAAAGTGGCACGACATTTGAATGTGGTACAGGACAGAGACTGGTTGGGTTGTTGGCTTAGAAAGCAGCTACAGATGACCCGGTTATTGCAAGAACTCCTAAAAAATATTAGAAGTTATGATAAAACGAAAAAAAGAAGAATAGTTTGATGGATGCAGAAACGAGGTATCCTGTAAAGTAGGATGCAGTGTCCAAAATGCAATTGAAGCATGCGCCTGCAAATATGCGATTGCAACGATGGGTTACGATGGTAAGCCAGTCTGTCTGTCTGTAAATACATTAACAATTTAATTAAATGAAATCGCTATTTGCGATATTTGATATTTTCATGTGTTATACTTTACATTATTTTGCCTTCGTTTTCTGCAGGGTCTGTAAGCGTCACAAAAGTTCCCCACTTTCTGTGCGCAATGGCTCAATATTCACCAATTCTCACACTCCATTGGTGAAATGGCTTGAGTTTATGTACAGGTATAATAATGATTTATTAGTTTTTTTAATAAATAATAAAGAATTATTTATTAGTTATCATTTTTTTTCCCTACACTAGTTCACTAATATAGTCCACTTGACAGAGTTAATGAAAAGAAGTGAGTTAATTCAGACACTGATGAACACCTGACAAGCAGAATCACTGAAGGACAGAGAAACAAGAACAGAAAAAAAAAAGATACGAGCAGACACACAAGAACTACAAACCAGTTTGACATTATTTATTTCATGCATGTACAAAAGTTCTTGTTGAGGTTTAGCAGTGATTTAGAAATAATAAAGTTTGTAGTCAGCATTATGGTGATCTGTGTTCACTTTAGTTGGGCTCTGACCCTTGACTTTTTAGCATTAGTTTTTCTCTGGCTGCCATGACATTGAGTTTATAAGACACATTTGTAATGGCAAAAAAATATATAAAAAAAATAAAGCTGCAAGCAGTGACGACGGGCCCAAGCCGGTGGCTTAAGGGAAACTGTGCACGACAGGCAATATGCATTTAAACAGAAGAATATTTTAAAATCGCTCGAATATGCCACATTTATTTAAGTATTTAATTCAAGGTATTTGTATAGTTTTCATACACTTCAAAGCACCTTTCTCAAGGATTTACCCAACCCTCTTTAAAAATTAAAACAATATTGCTCCCTTTTGGTGGTTGAGGGAAGGGCAGACAGAGAGAGAGAGCGATTCAGATTAAATATATTAAATTAAATAAATATTGATCTGAAAAATAGTACATAAATTTTAAACTCATCCAGGTAAAATTACCGAACATACAATCTTAATTTAATTTCTCTCATAACACCTGAGCAGTGCCACAGACTGATCAACTCCATGCCACGCCGCATTGCTGCAGTAATTCAGGCAAAAGGAGCCCCAACTAAGTATTGAGTGCTGTTCATGCTCATACTTTTCAGTTGGCCAAGATTTATAAAAATCCTTTCTTTGTATTGGTCTTAAGTAATATTCTAATTTTCTGAGATACTGAATTTGGGATTTTCCTTAGTTGTCAGTTATAATCATCAAAATTAAAAGAAATAAACATTTGAAATATATCAGTCTGTGTGTAATGAATGAATATAATATACAAGTTTCACTTTTTGAATGGAATTAGTGAAATAAATAAATTTTTTGATGATATTCTAATTATATAACCAGCACCTGTATGTACTGAGTTTGATGACTGTAGGTAAAACTAACCCCCCCACTTTTGTCAAAAGGTGGCGCTACAGAGCCCCTCATCCCCGCCCGTTACTGAGGCTTTGCCCGTGTCTACTGACTGACATCTCTGATGTGTGTGTCAAGTTTCATGCATTTTCAAGCATTCTAAGAGTCTCAAAAACACCCAACAAGATTATTAAACTTTGACATGTTGCCATGGCAACAGTATTTAACATATTATGAATCAATTCATGTCTATATCTGCCATGTTTTGACATTATACTGATGAAGTTTAAAGTAAATCGGGTGAAAATAAGACAGTGATTCAAAGCATTTTTGAAAGTGACACTTCCTGCTGCCAGTTGGTGGCGCTATAATTATGACTCACAAAAGTCATATCCATGCGATCGGCCTCTTATAACGAACACACAGCTGAAGTTTCATCACAATCAGTAAATGTTTGCAGAAGTTATAACACACTTCCTGTTTCCCTTTTCTCGCCATAAATCCATCTCCTCGCCACGGCCAAACCGTTTGAGATATCAAAAATCCGCTCGCAATTTAGCATCCTCAATGCCTTGACTCCATGCTGACCGAGTTTGGCGCTGATCGGAACAATAGCCTACGAGGAGTATACAGGTGCTGGTCATATAATTAGAATATCATCAAAAAGTTGATTTATTTCACTAATTCCATTCAAAAAGTGAAACTTGTATATTATATTCATTCATTACACACAGACTGATATATTTCAAATGTTTATTTCTTTTAATTTTGATGATTATAACTGACAACTAAGGAAAATCCCAAATTCAGTATCTCAGAAAATTTGAATATTACTTAAGACCAATACAAAGAAAGGATTTTTATAAATCTTGGCCAACTGAAAAGTATGAACATGAAAAGTATGAGCATGAACAGCACTCAATACTTAGTTGGGGCTCCTTTTGCCTGAATTACTGCAGCAATGCGGCGTGGCATGGAGTCGATCAGTCTGTGGCACTGCTCAGGTGTTATGAGAGCCCAGGTTGCTCTGATAGTGGCCTTCAGCTCTTCTGCACTGTTGGGTCTGGCATATCGTATCTTCCTCTTCACAGTACCCCATAGATTTTCTGTGGGGTTAAGGTCAGGCGAGTTTACTGGCCAATTAAGAACAGGGATACCATGGTCCTTAAACCAGGTACTGGTTGCTTTGGCACTGTGTGCAGGTGCCAAGTCCTGTTGGAAAATGAAATCTGCATCTCCATAAAGTTGGTCAGCAGCAGGAAGCATGAAGTGCTCTAAAACTTCCTGGTATACGGCTGCGTTGACCTTGGACCTCAGAAAACAAAGTGGACCAACACCAGAGGATGGCTGTGGAAACTTTACACTGGACCTCAAGCAACGTGGATTGTGTGCCTCTCCTCTCTTCCTCCAGACTCTGGGACCCTGATTTTCCAAAGGAAATGCAAAATTTACTTTCATCAGAGAACATAACTTTGGACCACTCAGCAGCAGTCCAGTTTTGTCTTTAGCCCAGGCGAGACGCTTCTGACGCTGTCTGTTGTTCAAGAGTGGCTTGACACAAGGAATGCGACAGCTGAAACCCATGTCTTGCATACGTCTGTGCATAGTGGTTCTTGAAGCACTGACTCCAGCTGCAGTCCATCTAAATGAAGTGAGTTTTTGCTTAAAACAAGCAAAATTATCTGCCAATGGGGTAAGAAAAATAATCTTAATTCAGTTTGGGACAGAAACAAGAAACAAGATTATTTTTCTTCCCCATTGGCAGATAATTTTGCTTGTTTTAAGCAAAAACCCACTCACTCACTTCATTTTAATTTTATTTTCAACAAAACAAGAAAAAATATCTTATGTCATTTTACTTATCTAGTAAATGCATCTTGATTTAAGAATTTTTAGATATTTAGACTCTTGTCTAAACAGTCTTGCATCTATGACATTTTATGTTGCAGCAGGATTCATATTTAAATGGTCTTTTTGAATTTAATATTCACAGACACTAACAGAATAAACTTACCCCACAATCAGCAGCTGAATCCGTTGCTCTTAGAAATAAACAGCATTTCATGAGGGAAATTATTCCAGGATTATTCCTCAATGCGTCTCAAAACTATGTACAGTGGGGCAAAAAAGTATTTAGTCAGCCACCAATTGTGCAAGTTCTCCCACTTAAAAAGATGAGAGAGGCCTGTAATTTTCATCATAGGTACACTTCAACTATGAGAGAAAGAATGAGAAAAAAAATCCAGAAAATCACATTGTCTGATTTTTAAAGAATTTATTTGCAAATTATGGTGGAAATTAAGTATTTGGTCACCTACAAAAAAGCAAGATTTCTGGCTCTCACAGACCTGTAACTTCTTCTTTAAGAGGCTCCTCTGTCCTCCACTCGTTACCTGTATTAATGGCACCTTTTTGAACTCGTTATCAGTATAAAAGACACCTGTCCACAACCTCAAACAGTCAGACTCCAAACTCCACTATGGCCAAGACCAAAGAGCTGTCAAAGGACACCAGAAACAAAATTGTAGACCTGCACCAGGCTGGGAAGACTGAATCTGCAATAGGTAAGCAGCTTGGTGTGAAGAAATCAACTGTGGGAGCAATTATTAGAAAATGGACGACATTCAAGACCACTGATAATCTCCCTTGATCTGGGGCTCCACGCAAGATCTCACCCCGTGGGGTCAAAATTATCACAAGAACAGTGAGCAAAAATCCCAGAACCACACGGGGGGACCTAGTGAATGACGTGTAGAGAGCTGGGACCAAAGTAACAAAGGCTACCATCAGTAACACACTACGCCGCCAGGGACTCAAATCCTGCAGTGCCAGACGTGTCCCCCTGCTTAAGCCAGTACATGTCCGGGCCCGTCTGAAGTTTGCTAGAGAGCATTTGGATGATCCAAAAGAGGATTGGGAGAATGCCATATGGTCAGATGAAACCAAAATAGAACTTTTTGGTAAAAACTCAACTTGTCGTGTTTGGAGGAAAAAGAATGCTGAGTTGCATCCAAAGAACACTATACCTACTGTGAAGCATGGGGGTGGAAACATCATGCTTTGGGGCTGTTTTTCTGCAAAGGGACCAGGACGACTGATCCATGTAAAGGAAAGAATGAATGGGGCCATGTATCGTGAGATTTTGAGTAAAAACCTCCTTCTATCAGCAAGGGCATTGAAGATGAGACGTGGCTGGGTCTTTCAGCATTACAATGATCCCAAACACACCGCCAGGGCAACGAAGGAGTGGCTTCATAAGAAGCATTTCAAGGTCCTGGAGTGGCCTAGCCAGTCTCCAGATCTCAACCCCATAGAAAATCTTTGGAGGGAGTTGAAAATCTGTGTTGCCCAGCGACAGCCCCACAACATCACTGCTCTAAAGGAGATCTGCATGGAGGAATGGGCCAAACTACCAGCAACAGTGTGTACAAACCTTGTGGAGACTTACAGAAAACGTTTGACCTCTGTCATTGCCAACAAAGGGTATATAACAAAGTATTGAGATTAACTTTTGTTATTGACCAAATACTTATTTTCCACCATAATTTGCAAATAAATTCTTTAAAAATCAGACAATGTGATTTTCTGGATTTTTTTTCTCATTCTGTCTCTCATAGTTGAAGTGTACCTATGATGAAAATTACAGGCCTCTCTCATCTTTTTAAGTGGGAGAACTTGCACAATTGGTGGCTGACTAAATACTTTTTTGCCCCACTGTAGCTAAAGTATAACAATACATTTGATGTGTTTATTTGAGTTGATGTGGGCGTTGACTCTTGCATGGATCGGTCAGATTTGAATCTCAAAAGAATGCACACTCCATGGGCGTGTCACATTAGCGGATAATGAGACGATAATGAGACACTTGCGAACGACTGACATCTCTCCCTTTTCAAACAGATTACATATACACTCACCTAAAGGATTATTAGGAACACCATACTCATACTGTGTTTGACCCCCTTTCGCCTTCAGAACTGCCTTAATTCTGTTTGCGCATTATGTTTGTTTTCTTTATTTTGCAAAAAGCACAGCAATTAGTTTTTTTGTGACTGTACACAAAAAAATTTGAAACTTAATAGATTATAATGATGTATAACACTTGCCTGAATGATAGAAATTAGAGTTATTTGATATATCTCTTTGGCACTGATAAGAAAAAAAGCGAGTTGATCACGCCAGCGTGATTGCCGACTCCAGACGGTTAAATTCCAGAGCATGCGTTTTCCGAACAACCCATAATAGCTCACTTCCTGTTGGGCAAAGCTTATGACTATGAGTGTGGAAGTTGTTCGGCCCGATGAGACCTATATGTGTACCGAGTTTCATACATGTACATGCAAGTGTGTTTGAGATATGGACCACGTTTTTGGACCCCGCTTAAGGTGGCGCTGTCGAGCCCCCCTGCCACGCCTGGGTACCAGCTTTGGCCCGGACCTGATGGCCGCAGATTCCAACATATGTGCAAAGTTTCAAGAGTTTTCAAGCATGTTAAGGGCCCCAAAAGTGCCAGAGAAGTCGAAAAAAATAAATAAATAAATAATTAAAGCTGCGAGCAGCGATGACGGGCCCAAGCCGGTGGCACCGCCACCCCGGTGGCTTCAGAGCAACTGTGCATGACAGGCAATATGCATTTAAACAGGAGAGTATTTTAAAATTGCTCGAATATGCCACATTTTCCGCAGCAGCTGGTGCCACTATGACCACAAGCCCCACCCATGATGTCATTTAAATATAGATTATTTTTAATGTCATAGGATATGATAGGTCACTTTCAAATATGTGCAAAGTTATCTTTTGCAGCTCAAAATGTTGTAAGTCCAGAAGGCCATTGTTTAATTCAAGGTATTTATATAGTTTTTTTTAAAGTTTTTTTTTTAAAGTTTTTTTTTCACACTAAAGTGATAGTTAATTGTGATAGCCAATGATATGAAACGGTTAAATTGTCACCATCAAGAGAGAAAGTGACACAGAGTGAGAGAGAACTTTGAGTCACAATAGCCACATCCATGATAGGCCTCTTACAACGAACACATAGCTGACGTTTCATCAAAATTAATCAATGTATGCAGAAGTTATAGCACACTTCCTGTTTCCCTTATCTCACCATAAATTTGTTGCTTCGCCATGGCCAAATCCGCTCGCAATTTAGCATCCTCAATGTCTTGACTTCATGCTGACTGAGTTTGACACTGATTGGAACAATGGCCTAGGAGGAGTATATCAAATTCCAGAGCATGTGTTTTCCGAACAACCCATAAAAGCTCACTTTCTGTTGGGCTGACGCATAACTTAGAGCATGAAAGTTGTTTGTCCCGATGAGCTCTATATGTGTACTGAGTTTAATACATGCAAGCGTGTTTGATATATGGACCAAGTTTTCGGACCCCATTCAAGGGGGCACTGTCGAGCCCCCCTGCCAAGCCTGGGTACCAGCTTCACCACTGATGGCCGCGCATTCTGACGCGTGTGCAAAGTTTCAAGAGTTTTCGAGCACGTTAAGGGCCCCAAAAATGCCCAAGAATTCAAAAGAAAATATAAAAATAATTAAAGCTTCAAGCAGCGATGACAGGCCCAAGCCGGTGGCAGCGCCACCCCAGTGGCATCAGCGCAACTGTGCACGGCAGGCAATATGCAATCAAAGCGGGTAAATGAGAAAGGATTATGTAAAAGTAATTTGAATTCACCACATTAACTGCAGCAGTTGGTGCTGCTGTGACCACGAACCACAACAGCCAAATCTATGAGATTTAATCAATTAAATTAAAAGGAATTTCATGTCAGATGATGTCAGATGATGTCAAAGGTCAAATTGAAATGAGAGCAGAATACCGTTCGAATGCTGATGTTTTATTATCCTAACACTTCTCTTCATGTGTTTTTTTTACCTACCTTAGCTACCGTTTGTGCACCAATCTTATGCACCATAAAGCATGCTTTTATTTCAATATGGGTGGTATAGTGATATAGTGTCATAGATTCATTTCAAATGTGAAGTTTTCATTTGCCGCAATATGAATTTAAACCCAGAAATAAAAGTTATCTTTTGCAGCTCAAAATGTTTTAAGTCCAGAAGTCCAGTATTTATCTAAAGGTGTTTTTATATTTTTATTAATACAAATAATTAAACTAATTATATAAAACTATATTGTCAGTGCACTAAAAAGCTGACACATTACCCACCCCCCCTCCACACGCACACACACACAAAGAGAGAGGCAGAGAGAGAGAGACTTTTAAAAATCCCTTTATTAATTCAATAACTTTTGGGATTTATCAATATAAATATATATAAAAACAAACAAATATTCCAATTTCCTTTAAACAATTCCACATGTTTTCTCTCATCAATACATTAGAAAATGTTTAAATTAAATCCCCCATTCCTATCAGGTTCACAGAGAAAATTATTAAAATCCCAAAAATAAAAGAAAAACGGAACATTATGCGTAAGGCTATAAAATGCATACTCTAACGTTAACCTTTTCTTTACAAAGCATTTTGTCAATAAAATAGGATCAGTACACCCTCTTTCTTCAACCTTTTTTTTCTAGTACACCAAATTGCCAACTTCAACATTCCAAAAAGGAAATTAAGAATAATTGTTTTTTCCTTGTTTTCTACTGAGTATTTTGGACCATAAATAAACAAAGAAATATTAAACAATCCCATTAACTTCAGACTCCAAACCTTCACTAACTGCAACAAATTCTTTAAGCGATGACATTCCATAAATGTATGAATCACAGTTTCTGATATATTACAAAAAGTACAACCCTCCCCAACTAAAGGATTCAGTCGTGCAAGTCGTGTCTGTACAATTCTCCGTCTAAGCAAACACAATAAGGGTTCAATCGCCAAGCTATACAGTTGGCCAGACATTGGGCAACCTTGTCTGATTCCTTTTTGTATTTTAACTGGTATACTTAAACCACCTCCTATTTTTATCATTCTCTCAGATCCTTTATACAACACTTTTAGCCATGATATTAACTTATCACCAAAACCAAAACACTTTAAAATATAAAACAAATACTGATGATCCACACGATCAAACGCTTTTTCTTGTTCTAAAGATATAAGACCAACACCAACATTATACATCTTTAAATATTCAAACAGATCTCTCATTAAAAACAAATTGTGGTAACGCTTTAGATTACAGCCCGGAAAGTACTGTGTAACTAAAGCGAATTTACAGCTTAACTTTCGGTAATTATAGTGTAACTATAAAGTAAGTGCGTGTAGTTATAAGGGTACAATATGTAATATTTGGGGAATAAAGGGGTAACTATCAGGAGAATTAACAAATAATTTATACTGCAAGTATTTTTTAATTAAGGGGTAATTATCCATGTAGTTACAGGGTAAGTATGAATCTGCGGGCTGTAAATTAAAGTGGTGCTTGTTCCCCTCTTGTTTCATGTAGTTACAGGGTAAGTACAATAAAAACACATACACAATCTGATATCACTCGGAAATCTTTATTTGAAAAACAACTTTTTTTAAACAGATTTACAACAATTATTTGTTTCTCTTGCTTGGCTTCTCCTCTTGTTCCTCTTCTTATTCGTTCTTGCCACAGATGAATCTTAAGAAGGAATCCTATGTCTCTAGCTATTCTGTAGCTATATTATGTATTTAAAGAAAATACAGTGCATGCAGAAATGTCCTCACCGTTTACTCCTCTTTTACCCTCATGCCATCCGAGATGTATGCGACTTTCTTTCTTCAGATGAACACAGAAAAATAAATAATCTCTGATAATGAAAACTCATTTGGGTTCCTAAAAGTTGAAGCATCAAACAGCACATACAGCAATAACTACAGTAATCCATACAATCCCAATGGATGAATCAATGTCTTCCGAAGTGAAACGATAAGTGTTTGTAAGAAAAATAACAATATTTAAAAAAAAACTATCGACTGCTTCCGACCAGCAGTCACCTGCGTAAATGAGAGGGAATGAAATGTTCACGCTTGACGTAACTTGAAGCTGACTGGTCACACGGATGTCAGATGCCATCTGTTTTTATTTTTTGTATGTTTTTTAATTAATGCTCACAACAGTAAACAAACAATAACATAATATATGAGAACACCAGAGAGACAGAGTCGCCACTTACACGAGAACGTCATGAAAGCTTGAAGCTTCTTTACTCACGCACGTCGGATGTAAAAAGATTAGTAAATTATGAGATCATTTCTCATTACTTACCCTGTAACTACATGAAACTATTACCAGCCCGCAGATTCATACTTACCCTGTAACTACATTAAATAACTAGCACCACTTACCCTGTAACTACATGGATAATTACCCCTTAACTAAAAAATACTTTTAGTGAATCATTAGTTAACTTTCCTGATAGTTACCCCTTTATTCCCCAAATATTACATATTGTTCCCTTATACCTACACGTACTTACTTTATAGTTACACTATAATTACTGAAAGTTTCGCTGTAAATTCGCTTTAGTTACACGGCTGTAATCTAAAGCGTTACCCTACATACTTATTTAGTGCACTTAACTTTTTACAATTCCATAATAAGACATTGTTACAAGTCAACTTGTGTTGTGTTATTTCTATATTTGAAGGTATGCATTGCTGCCCTCAAGAGACAGAGGATCAGAGGAATGAGAATTGGTGGTCGACATCGATTTGTTGTTATCGACAAGAGCAAGTTTGCCCACAAACGAAAGGTAGGCTTTTTATTTGAATGCAACTCTACTATAACTTTACTTAACATGTATCAGTTTTGTCATGTTAGTGCAGTGCCAGTCTGAGATTATGGAAAGAGAGATGATAGAGAAAATACAAAAGAGAAAAAGGTTGGAGGAAAATAATTTGAAAATGAAGTGTTCCCTTTCGTTCAGTCACTCTGAGTAACTTCAGTGACTGACGAATGGGGGTTTCACCTAGAAGCCTATCATGTTCGAGATCTTAGAAAAAGCCCAATGGCAGGCCAATGCCATGGGCATGTGGAATTTGCATAGCGTAACTCCGCCCCACCGTGTGGGTATATAAGGAAGTACGTTGGCAACATCGCATTATGTTTCTGCTTCGGAGCCAAGAGTATCTCTCTCTTCACTCCTTAAGCCTTCTGAGTATCGTCAGCCTCTTCGAGACGAGCAGCTTTCCAGGCGGTGTTGGTGTTACGGCGCGTTCCAGCGATCGTTTACTGCCTGCTGATCTGTGCAGTGGTCTGCATCCAGCTGGTATTCGGTCCCTGGGCGCTTCGGCATCGCTGTGAAGTTTTCCTCTCTAAAAGAGCTCACAAGTGGCACGTCTTTTTCAAGATGTCTTGCCCGTGTGCTTCTGGGTGTGGTCGGTCTCTGCCGCCCTCTGATGGGCACGAACACTGCCTGACGTGCTTGGGCAGCGTTTGTGGATGAGTCATGTTCTCACTGCGGGAACATGACCATCTCGGTGCTGCGGTCGAGACTCAATGAGCTCAGCCTGCTCGCCGCAACGCCACTCTCGTCCCTCTCTGATGCCAGTCTCCTCTCAGAGCAGACCCCAGTGGAATGCACGTCCTTCCCTGGTCTTCTCTGTCAGGACGCGGCTGATGATCGTGCCCCCGCACCGGGACGCTATGCCTCCCGCGTCTGGGCCGGTCACGCCGCCTCGCTGCCCCACCCAGGGTACGCCTGTGGTTCGCATGTCCCCGCTGGTGCAGTTCCTGGGAGCCTGGCTAGAGCTTCCGGGACTGTCCCGCTGGGTCGCGAAGACCATCAGGTTCGGCTATGCGATTCAGTTCGCTCAGGCTCCTCCCCGCTTCCGGGGAGTCCGCTATACCATGGTGGGGCCCAATGCGAAGGGTGCGATCGAGCCTGTCCCGCCAGCCGAAATGAAGTCCGGCTTCTACAGCCCCTACTTCATTGTACCCAAGAAAACCGGTGGGTTACGACCGATCCTGGACCTGCGCATCCTGGACCTGCGCATCCTGAACCGATCCCTTCACAGGCTTCCGTTCAGGATATTGACAGCAAAACGCCTTTTCGAATGCGTTCATCCAGCAGATTGGTTTGCAGCGATCGACCTGAAGGATGCCTACTTCCATGTCTCCATCCTTCCTCGACACAGACCGTTCCTACGGTTTGCTTTCAAGGGGCAGGCATATCAGTACACGGTCCTCCCATTCAGGCTAGCTCTGTCCCCTCGCGTCTTTACGAAGATTGTCGAGGCAGCCCTTGTGCCACTCGGGGTTCACATCCTGAACTACCTCGACCACTTGCTCATCCTGAGTCACTCTCGAGAGCAGGTGTGCGAACACAGAGACCTAGTGCTTTGGCACTTAGTCTGGGCCTTCGGGTCAACTGGGAGAAGAGCAAACTCTGCCCCGTGCAGAGGATCTTTTTTCTCAATATGGAAATCGACTTGGTCGCCATGTGCACGCAGCTTACGAGCGAGCGCATGCAGTCACTGCTGACTTGCCGCCGCTCGGATTGCTTCATATGAGACCGCTTCAGCACTGGCTTCGCGATCGAGTCCCGAGATGGGCATGGCAGTCGGGCACGCTCTGGGTCCCAGTGACTCGGGCCTGCCTGCAGACCCTCACCCCGTGGTCGAACCTCAGCTTTCTACGGGCCGGTGATCCCTTAGAACGAGTTTCCAGGCATATTGTTGTATCAACAAATGCCTCCACCACGAGCTGGGGTGCCATGTGCAATGGACATGCTGCTGCGGGCTCCTGGACAGGACCCCAGCGCCTCTTGCATGTCAATTGCCTCGAGTTGCTGGTAGTACAGTTCGCCCTGCACCGCTTCCGAGCGTTGCTCAAGGGTCAACACGTGCTAGTCCGGTCAGACAACATGGCCACAGTAGCGTACATCAACCACCAAGGTGGTCTACGTTCCCGTCGTATGTCTCAACTCGTTTTATGGAGTCAGAAGCATCTGAGGTCGCTTCGTGCCATCCATGTCCCAGGAGTCCTGAAACGTGCAGCCGACGAGCTCTCACGGTTTCAGCCACTTCCTGGAGAATGTAATGTTAACCCATAAAGCTAAGTAGTTTCTTAAGTTTGATTAATCTGCTATGTCATGTTTATGACAGGTTATGTTGTCTTGGTAATATCAAGTTGTCATGACAAAGACCCTGACAGGTTATGATGTATTGGTTTATGTCAAGTTGTCATAACAAAGACATCTTAAACAATGTTATCTTTGCATTTAAAAAATACATAATTGAGCGAATGACACTTAATGACAGTTGTCATAAATATGCATAAAACCTGTTATGTCAGTCTTATGCACACCCCTTCAAGTAAAGTGTTACCATGTTGAGGATTTATTGAAAATCACCATTATGGTGATTAGTGTTTCCTTTAGTTGGGCAGATTGACTCTTGGCTTTTTATGTCAGTTTGTGGTCTTTGTAATAGTGATTACCAAAACACATCATTTGTTGCAAAGGAAGCCATGAACATAAATGATGAGAAGAAAAAGTTTTTATTATCTTAAAGTAAAATGACTGACTAATCTCATAACTGATCAAAAATAGTTATTGTCACATGTCTGATATTTTGTGTTTTTAGTTCCCTTTCAGTCAGTACACTACGAGTTACGTCAGTTACTGACGGAATGGGGGTTTCGCTTAGAAGCCAATCGCCTTTGAGCTCTACAAAACGAGCCAATGGCATGAAAATGCCATGGGTCTGCGGAATTTGCATGCCGCAACCCCGCCCCACGGCGTGGGTATAAAGGGCGTTGCGTGGCAATCTCGCATTATGTTTTTGCTTCAGAGCCGAGTTTACTGCCTGAGCGCTTCCTCTTCAAGACGAGTTTCTCTCCAGAGTGTTGGTGTTACGGCACGTTCCAGCGAGTTCCGCATTTCCTGTCTGATCTGTGCAGTGATCGAGCACAGCGTGCGCGTTCTCCCTGGGTGCTTCGGCATTCTGCAGAGCTTTTCACTCCTCTCTAAAAGAGCTGCACGTGGCACGTCTTTTTAAAGATGGCTCGCCCGTGCTCCGTTTCTGGGTGCGGTCGGCTGGTACCTCCGTTTGATGGTCATGATCGCTGTTTGGCGTGCTTGGGCCTCGTGCACGCTGAACGCGCGTTCATGGATGAGTCATGTTCTCACTGCGGGAACATGACCATCTCAGTGTTGCGATCGAGACTCCATGATCTCCGTAATGGGGGGAGAGTCCCCTCTACCACACCCCAATCTACTTCCTCCACTGGAGGGGGTACTTTGGCTGGTGGTCAGGGTGATCTGAGGGTTACGGTGTGGAACAACTCGACGAATCCTCCTCGGGCCACACCCCCCTCCTGCACACTGCAACCCGTGGTGTTGCCTGATGAGGGCGCCGGGGCTTCCCGTTCAGGGCCCTGCGTTTCATTTGGCGCACCCGCGGAGGATGCTATGTCGATCGCCGCATCACAAGGTGGGCTGGACTCCTCCGGAGATGACGATTCGGCTGTGTTGCCTCCTTCGGGAGTCCCAGCATTGCCCGAGTCCGATCCGGAACTCACAGCCATGCTTGCCCGGGCGGCCGAGGCGATTGGGCTTGTGTGGAACCCTCCGCCATGTCCCGAGCGTTCCCGGCTAGATGATTGGTATCTGGGGGCGGCCCGTGCCGAAGGCGCCCGTCAGCCCCCAGTGCCTTTCTTCCCGGAAGTGCATGAAGAGGTGTCGAAATCGTGGAAGTCTCCCCTGACTTTTCGCGATCGCTCGGCAACCACTTCCGCCTTCACTGCCCTCGATGGCGGCGCGGTGAAAGGGTACACTGGGGTTCCCCCTGTTGAGCGCTCTGTTGCGATGCAACTGTGTCCTCAGAGTGCTTCGACATGGCGCGGTGACCCAAAGCACCCGTCCAAAGCCTGTAGATTCACGTCCACGTTGACGGCGAAGACCTACAGAGCTGCGGGCCATGCCGCGTCCGCCCTGCATGCCATGGCCACCCTACAGGTCTATCAGGCCAAGGTGCTCATGGACATGCACGGGGGCAATGCTGACCCTGCGTTAATGCAGGAGTTGCGGACGGCCACCGACCTCGCTCTACGAGCGACGAAGGTGACCGCTCGCTCTCTTGGTCAGGTGATGTCCACTTCGGTGGTCCAGGAGCGACATCTATGGCTCAACCTGGCCGATATGAGAGAATCTGAGCGGACACGTTTCCTCAATTCTCCCATTTCCCAGGATGGGCTATTCGGCGGGGCGGTCGAGGACTTCGCCCAGCAGTTCTCGACCGCTCAGAAACAGACTGAGGCAATTAAGCATATTCTGCCCCGGCGCCCAGCTGCTGCCTCCACCCAGCCGCCGGCTCAGATGCCTCAGTCTGCTCCCCGCCGAGGCCGCCCCCCTGCGACTCCCGCCCCTCCTGCCCGGCCCCAGCAGCAGCCTTCACCCGGGCCGAGGCGTGGAGGACGTCGCAGAAAGGCGGCCCCGCCCGTCCCAGCCCCCCAGCCTGCCAAACGGCAGTCTAAGCGGCGGTCCTGAGACGGGCGGCTCGGAGGTGACCTCGGTTCTTTCCCAGGAGATGGTAACAGGACCACTCCTTCCCCCGGTGGAGGGCCGGGGGAGAATCTTTTGTTTTTCCCTTCCGCCGCTGGCCTCACGGCCGGCGGTACCCTATCAATGGTTAAAGAAAGAACTGACATTCTCACCTCCGAGCCTCAAGAGGGCGCGGCGGGCAGTGCGCGACGCCCCATGGCCTCGCCGCTCTCGGCCCCCTCTGTCGCCAGCCCCCTGGCAGACGAGACCCCCGTGGAACGCTGGTCCTTCCCTGGTCTCCTCTGTCAGGGCGCGGAATTCGACCCCGCCCACACCCCGGGACGCTCCCATGCCTCCCTTGTCTGGGCCGGTCATTCCGCCTCGCTGCCCCATCGGGGGTACGCCGGTGGTTCGCATGACCCCGCTGGTTCAGTTCTTGGGAGCCTGGCTAGCGCTTCCCAACCTGTCCAGTTGGCTCGCTCGCACCATCCGGCTCGGCTATGCGATTCAGTTCGCTCGGTCTCCTCCCCGCTTTCGGGGAGTCCGCTACACCGTGGTGGGTGGCAATGCCCCTGTCATGCGTGCGGAGGTCGGCACCCTACTGGCGAAGGGTGCGATCGAGATCGTCCCTCCAGCCGAGATGAAGTCCGGCTTCTACAGCCCTTACTTCATTGTACCCAAGAAAACCGGTGGGTTACGGCCAATCCTGGACCTGCGCGTCTTGAACCGAACCCTGCACAGGCTTCCATTCAAGATGTTGACAGCCAAACGTATTTTCGAGTGCGTTCGTCCCTCGGATTGGTTTGCAGCGGTCGACCTGAAGGACGCGTACTTTCATGTCTCCATTCTTCCTCGACACAGACCGTTTCTACGGTTTGCCTTCGAGGGGCAGGCATATCAGTACACGGTTCTCCCCTTCGGGCTAGCCCTGTCCCCTCGCGTCTTTACGAAGATTGTCGAGGCAGCCCTTGTGCCGCTCAGGCAACACGGGGTTCGCATCCTGAACTATCTCGACGACTGGCTGATTCTAGGCCACTCTCGGGATCAGGTCTGCGAACACAGGGATCTGGTGCTTCAGCACCTCGCCCGTCTGAGCCTTCGGGTCAACTGGGAAAAGAGCAAGCTCTCCCCAGCGCAGAGGATCTCTTTTCTCGGTATGGAAATCGACTCGGTCGCCATGTTCGCGCAGCTTACGAGCGAGCGCGCGCAGTCTCTGCTGACTTGTCTTCGCCAGTTCGAGGGCAAGAGTGCGGTTTCACTGAAACTTTTTCAGAGGCTCCTGGGGCATATGGCGTCAGCAGCCGCGGTGACCCCGCTTGGTCTGCTCCATATGAGACCGCTTCAGCACTGGCTTTGCGATCGAGTCCCGAGATGGGCATGGCAACACGGCACCCTCCAGGTCCCAGTGACCCGAGCCTGCCGTCAGACCTTCACCCCGTGGTTGAACCTCAGTTTTCTACGGGCAGGTGTTCCCCTAGAACGAGTTTCCAGGCATGTTGTTGTCACAACAGATGCCTCTTCCACGGGCTGGGGCGCCATGTGCAAGGGACATGCTGCCGCGGGCTCCTGGATAGGACCCCAGCGCCTATGGCATGTCAATTGCCTCGAGTTGCTGGCCGTACGTCTTGCCCTGCACCGCTTTCGAGCCCTGCTCAAGGACAAACACGTTCTGGTCCGTTCAGACAGCACGGCAACAGTAGCGTACATCAACCGACAAGGTGGTCTACGCTCCCGCCGGATGTCGCAACTCGCCCGCCATCTCCTCCTATGGAGTCAGAAGCATCTGAGGTCGCTTCGTGCCGTTCACATCCCGGGAGACCGGAACTGCGCAGCCGACGAGCTGTCGCGGTTCCAGCCGCTCCCGGGGGAATGGAGACTCCATCCCCAGACGGTTCAGCTGATTTGGGAGCAGTTTGGCGACGCACAGATAGATCTGTTTGCCTCCCGCGGCTCTTCCCATTGCCGCTGGTACTATTCCCTGACCGAGGGGACCCTCGGCACGGATGCACTAGCGCACAGCTGGCCGCGGGGCCCACGCAAATATGCGTTTCCCCCAGTGAGCCTTCTCGCACAGGTTCTGTGCAAGATCAGGGAGGACAGGGAGCAGGTCCTTTTGGTCGCCCCATATTGGCCCGGCCGGACCTGGTTCTCAGAACTTGTACTCCTTGCGACAGCACCTCCCTGGTCGATCCCTCTGAGACAGGACCTCCTGTCTCAGAGACGGGGCACTATATGGCACCCGCGTCCCGACCTGTGGAACCTCCACGTGTGGAACCTGGACGGGACGCGGCAGGTTTGAGTACCCTGCCACCTCAGGTGGCGGCTACCATCACTTCCGCTAGAGCCCTGTCTACCAGACAGGCCTATGCGTTGAAGTGGAACCTCTTCGTCACCTGGTGCTCCTCTCGGCGAGAGGACCCCAGAAGATGCTCGATCGGGTCCGTGCTCTCCTTCCTCCAGGAAGGGTTGGAGCGAAGGCTGTCTCCCTCCACCCTGAAGGTCTATGTGGCTGCTATTTCAGCTCATCATGACCTGGTGGACTCTAAAACGGTTGGACAGCACGACCTGGTCAGTAGGTTCCTCAGAGGTGCGAGGAGGTTAAATCCTCCTCGCCCACCTCAGGTACCCTCTTGGGACCTAGCAGTGGTCTTAGCTGCCCTGCAAAAGGCTCCCTTTGAGCCATTGCAGTCAGTCGAGCTGAAGTTCCTTTCATTGAAAGTGGCGCTCCTGACTGCTTTGGCCTCCATCAAGAGGGTAGGGGACCTGCAGGCATTTTCGGTTGACGAAGCGTGCCTGGAATTCGGGCCGGCCAATTCTCACGTCATCCTGAGACCCCGGCCTGGATACGTGCCCAAGGTTCCCACCACTCCCTTCAGGGACCAGGTGGTGAACCTGCAAGCGCTGCCCTTGGAGGAGGCAGACCCAGCCTTGGCACTGCTCTGTCCAGTACGCGCCCTTCGCGCTTACGTAGACCGGACGCAGTGTTTCAGGACCTCAGACCAGCTCTTTGTCTGTTACGGAGGGCAGCAGAAAGGGAAGGCTCTCTCCAAGCAGAGGTTGGCCCACTGGATAGTGGACGCCCTTGTCCTGGCATATCAAGTCCAGGGCATGCCATGCCCCCTCGGGGTAAGAGCACACTCCACCAGGAGTGTTGCCTCCTCTTGGGCTCTAGCGCATGGCGCCTCGCTAACAGACGTTTGTAGAGCTGCAGGCTGGGCGACACCCAACACATTCGCAAGATTTTATAATCTCAGCGTGGAGCCTGTATCCTCTCGTGTACTCGCCCCTACTGGCCAGTAACCGGACAGGCTCAGGTGTCTTCGCTTGCTGCGCCATTCCACTCCGCGGACTGGATGCGTGCGCTATTCCTCTCAGGTGAGCTTCCCAGTAAGCCCTGAGCTCCTCCAGCACTGTCGATGTCGTCACCAGAGCGAGTGCCCTTTTTAGGCCACCCCTCGTGTTCGGCTAGGTGCCTCCGTGTGCATGGTTCCCCCGCTGGGTAACCCCCACATGTGTATTTCCACGGTAAGTCTCTTGTAGCTCGTGTCTTCCCTTGGCAAGACACCTTGCCACGCCTGGGGTTGAAATTTTCCACCTTCGGCTGGATACCCCAGAGTGTTCCCTATGCAGCTCCTTCGGGTCATAGGTGTATTCTTCAAGTCCCCCCCTTTGGGTTGGCATTGTGTTGCATTCTCCACGTGGGATATGCTTCCCAGTGTACCTTGGTAGCGTTGAGCCTAGCCCCTCGTTCGTGCCACACTCACGGCAGGGAGCCCGGGTCAGCGCAGGACGCTGGAAGACAGCCGTCATGGCGAGATTGTATTGGACCCCCATTCCGTCAGTAACTGACGTAACTCGTAGTGTACTGACTGAAAGGGAACGTCTCGGTTACGTATGTAACCCTCGTTCCCTGAAGGAAGGGAACGGAGACGTTACGTCCCCCTGCCATGACCGCTGTACCGCTGGAACTGGCCGGGCGCTCATGCCTTGGCTCTTCAGCAGGTAAACATAATGCGAGATTGCCACGCAACGCCCTTTATACCCACGCCGTGGGGCGGGGTTGCGGCATGCAAATTCCGCAGACCCATGGCATTTTCATGCCATTGGCTCGTTTTGTAGAGCTCAAAGGCGATTGGCTTCTAAGCGAAACCCCCATTCCGTCAGTAACTGACGTAACGTCTCCGTTCCCTTCCTTCAGGGAACGAGGGTTACATACGTAACCGAGACGTTCTGCCCTCTGTGACCTAGTTTTCTCTGTTGTTGATTAGTTCATTAGTTTTCACCTGTGTTCATTTATGGCCTCTGTTTTCACCCAGTCTTTGTCTGTCTTCGTAAATGCAAACGTTAGTGTTTGGTTGCCCTTCTCTTGTATCTCCTTTGTTTATGATTAAAAGCTATTTCAGTTATCTTCTTCATCATTGTGCACTTCTTGTCCACAACCAAACCATTACAGTTATGCTTATAAATACAGAATAAGCATATGAATCTCAACAATGGTGACATGCTTCATGCAGCAATGCATGCTGGGAGTCATGAGTTTTATTCTATGGTGGCTCCCAGAACGCATTGCGGCATTAAGCATGTCACCATTGTTGAGATTCATATGCTGATTCTATATGTCTGTGTATCTATAAAAAAATAAAATAAAAATATAATGCATTTAAAAATCTAAATTCAGAATGTCTGATTTGCACCAACAAAATAATATTGGTGAAAATCTATTAATATCAATTAACTACTTTTGATCAGTTAAAAGACAAAACAATCATTTTTTATTGACAATAATTCAAACTTTATCATCTGATCACCTTTGTTTATGGTTTTCTTTGCAACAAATTATGTTTTAGCAAACACCGTTACAAAAATCACAAACTGACATAAAAAACCAAGAGTCAAACTGCCTAACTAAAGAAAATACTGATCACCATAATGGTGACCAAATATTTTTAATAAAACATCAGCATTTAAACCTCTGTTAATTCTCAAAAAAAAAAAAAACTAGACTGAATGACAGAAATAAATAAATTTGGTTTAGTAATAAGAGAGATTAGTAATAAGAGAGATTTAATGTCTTCTTTTATCTTCAGTTGATTTCGTCTAAGGCTGTGGCTGAAGTCAGTTGTAGTTAGTTAGTAGTTGTAGTTTTGGTTGACATTTAAGAAATTTATTTGATTAATTCTTACTCAATTCTTATTTGTTGAATTTAATTAATATTGCTTGTTATCTGTTGCCACAATTTTGAGTAGATATAGCATATTACTTTTTATAGTGACTTTTGTAGCCATTAAAACATATTTTGTTTCATATTTATGTTTAAATTGTATAGCCTAATGTATAGCCTAATGTTATTTTGAAAACTCCCTGGCAGGAGTTTTCAAAAAAGTTCAGTTTCAGTGTCCGGATACTGCGTTTGCGTGTGGACGAACGGCCAAACCGCATAGAACATAGAAAAAGCTGCGGTTTTGAAAATACCAGTGTTCATGTGGACAGGACCTGTGTCACAACAGAGATATTCACCTCAGAGAATAAAGTATACATATACTTTTGAGGTTTATAGTCCTTGTGTTTTGTGTCTTGATTTTATTCGTCTTTACTTCTCAAAATGATTCGCTTGTATGCTTTTCCTGGGCACGCCAACGCGAACTTGCATGAATGTACACAGGAGTGCAATGACCAAAGATAATAGTAGAAATAATAATCTAATAATAGATTACATTTTCGTCTTGTTTCTCTGCAAACCCTTGCATGGGATTATTTTATTACGTTTAAATCCTTTTTTTAAAAGGATTGAAGAAGTTCACAATTCACTGCGATTAAATGGACAAGAGCAAGCATGATTTCTTTTTTTGTGATACGAAAAAAATAAGGTAATACGACTTTAGAATGAGGTTGACAAATTATTTTCTGAATTGAACTACACTATCCCATAGACAAGTTGTGAAGGGGTAAACTTTGAGAGAGAGAGATAGACAGAAAAAGAAATCATTACAAAAGTAAAAGATTACATAGTTGGTGTGCTGGTGCCCCAAAACTCTAAGTTCACCCCTGTTGGTCGTGACTTGTTTGAGACACCTTCTGCTCTGTATTTTCACCTTACTGCACGTTTTGTCACGTGCTTGTAAGAATCGGTTTTACTGCTAAGACAAAAGTTGAAGATCCAACCCCCTGCAATAGAACAGTAAAACTCACTAATCTGGAGAGAAGATCTCACAGAAAGAGTGTAGGACATTGGCCTGCCAAAACCTTCTCCCCCTCTCCCTCCTCCCTTCCCTCCCCCTGATTCAAGTCACAGAATGCAGATATACCATAGATGATGTATCTTGTAAATCTATTGTTTTGTCCCCTTTCATGTGTGGTATCTTTTTAAAGGTCTCAGTGCGATTGGTAAAATGGTCTCAACTTCACTGTAGTCACTGGTAGGATGAGAAAGATTGAAACATATGAGAATTATGATCTCCTTTTTGAGTGGTCTCTTCAAAGATATCTGATCCTCTCCCCCAAACTAGGTGTTGTGTTGCAAATATTTACAAACCCTTTGTTCTGGTCTGGGTATTTAAGGAAGGGTAGCGGAGCTGCCATTTGGGAACATTCTGTAGCCAGAGCCCCCATGCCGTGCTGTGTCAGTGTCCGAGAGGCACTCATGTATGTATTGTGCCATATATGATAACTCTTTGAAACTATTTTCACATTACTTTGTAATTGTGTTTTATATTTTTATGCTGAAAGTTGCAATCCTCTGTAATATCAGAACTGACCAATTTGTGTACGTGAGGTAATGTAAATTCGCGAGCATTATTCTCTGAGCGACTCCGGGTCACAACGAATCATGAGCTGTTAAATTACAAACGTAACAAATTTAATGAAATCACATAAAATTGGAGTCAGATCACTTTATTCATGGAGTCAGATTTAAAATCAGATATTAATAAATTAAGTGAATTTAACAGAAATGCTGAAAAGGCTTACACGCAGAAGCCCTTCAACCAGCTGCTGAATTCCGTTCTTCTTGGGCCAGTAGGTGGAGCTTACATGCTCATGTGCACCTAAAGTAAAGCAGTTCTGCCCATCGACAGCTATGCAAATGAAACTACCACAGTATGAATGGCACAGCAAAATCTCTGACATATTTCCAACTTTTGCACTTAATGTACTACCCAGCCCCACTGTAAAAGAAAAAGCTGTCAAAACATTTCACTGTGGCTGAATGGTATTGCATCATTGTTCCTTTTCCTCTTCTGGAAAATGTTAAAAACCTGAGAAATTCCAAGAATAACAGAGTTGCCCACGCTACAATTGAGACCTGTCTCTTTATGATGCTTATTCTTCAATACGTCTGGACTTATGTGTCTATTGCTGATTTGGGAGTGCTGGGAGCAGTAAGCCCTTTGAGGAAATAACTCTGCCCAGCTTTTAATATATTAATGAACCATTGAAAGATGGGATCAGAAGAATAGAGCGCAGGGGCTTATCAAGGAGAAGAGGATTTCAGCATGATCATTCATCTCAAACCAGTGAATCTTCTGCAGATCCAAACAGCCACTCTCTGCTGCACCCACACACTCACTTGCACTGCTCATGTGTTGCTATTAAAGTCATAATACAGATGATTGTACAGGATAGTGATACATAATGAGAAGGTTTGTGGTTTTTCCATGGCAGTGGGTTATGTTTTTTTTTAGTTTGATTAAATGAGCCATGTTTGAAGCCATAATATAGCAGATAAAGGCCATATTTGACACATTATGTGGAAATTATTATAATTATGAGTTTCCTTTTATAAATTAGTCCAACTCATTATTACAATTTAAAAACTGGAAATTTGTGCTACTACCTTCTGTTATTTGCCTGTTGGATTATTATTAACCCTCTATAGGGTTTTGAGTTTTGGCTGAGATCGATTGCTCCTGATCGATTGCTCCTGTCTGCCTCCTGTTTGTCCTGCTGCTGTGTTGCTGCTGTGTTCGTGTCTGCTTTGCTTGCTTTTGAATCTCTATTTGATATCATTCCCTGTTGTTTAAACTGCTAAATATAACTTACCCATTACCATATATTTTCTAATATTGTCTATCACATTAAATCTGACATCGCTAGCTTTTAATCTAAATCACTATCATGTGTTAGCATTTCGCTAGCCTGTTAGCCTACCATCTGTGCATCCGGGTCTCCTGTTTTCTGAGTTCAATAAACAACTGTGGTGAGTTGGATTAGTCAATAGAGTCCATCAAACAACTGTGGTGAGTTGGATTAGTCAACAGAGTCCATCAAACAACTGTGGTGAGTTGGATTAATCAACAAACACGGTAAGCCATGCCATCTCCTGTTATTGTTACTTGCACTGCCTGTTACATGTTCAGTATATCCTTCTCTGTCGGTGAACAGGGCTTCACATGTGATAAATGCAAGGAGATAGTCAGGCTGATGGAAAAGATTTCAGAATTAGAGACATGCATCCAGACTTTATTTGAGAGTAGTGAGAATGTAAAAGCTTTAGACACTGCTTTGGATGTGACTAGCATAGTGAACTCTACATTGTTCGGTTCCGGCTGTAGAGGCCGTGCAGCAGGGCAACTGGGTGACTGTGAGACGGCATAGTTGCGGATAAAAAAAACGCTCTTCCGTTCCGATTAGGACATCAAACAGGTTCTCCCCACTCAGTGACGCACCTGCTGAGAATCCTGTTGAAAGTGCCCTAGTTATTGGCGATTCTATTACACGGAACGTGAAAATAGAGACACCAGCCACAATAGTCACATGTTTACCGGGAGCCAGAGCACCTGACATCAAAGCAAATTTAAAGTGCAGGCTAATGCTAATCGTAAATTCTCTAAAATCATTATTCACGTCGGCACTAATGATGTTCGACTTCACCAGTCGGAGATCACCAAAATTAACATTAAAGAGGTGTGTGAACTCGCAAGTACAATGTCAGCTGACGTCTTTTGCTCTGGTCCCCTCCCTGTTCGCCGGAGTGATGAGATACTTAGCAGACTATCATCAATCAATGGCTGGTTGTCTAAGTGGTGTCCGCAGACAATTGGAAAAGCTTTTGGGGCAGAGCTGACCTGTTGAAAAAAGATGGCATCCATCCTTCCTGGGATGGTGCCGCTTTTCTCTCTAGTAATTTGGCACATAGTCTTAGAGCTAAACTTTGACTAACTGGGGCCCAGGTCAGGAAGCAGACGGACTGGCTTAACCGACCGTCTGCTAGCTGTCTCACGTCACAGAAGTCAGATAAATCCCAACACATAGAGACTCTTTCACCTAGATATTATCACATAGAGACTGTGTCTGTTCCCCGACTTAGTAAATACAAAAAACCTTCAAAACCATTTAACGGTAAAAATTTAATTGATGTCCAACAAATAAAAAACAGATATAATACAGATAAACAAATGATAAAGCTCGGGCTGCTGAATATTCGATCCCTTCCCCCAAAAGCGCTTATTGTTAATGATATGATTACAGATAATAATCTAGATGTGCTGTGTTTGACAGAAACCTGGCTAAAACCTGATGATTACATTACTTTAAACGGGTCCATCCCCCAAGATTATTGTTATAAACACGAGCCACGTCCGAAAGGCAAAGGGCTGTAATTTATAATAATATCTTCAGTATTACTCAGAAGTCTAGTTTCAAAAATAATTTTTTTGAAGTTTTGATGCTTTATGTAACGTTTTGTAGTGTAAATGATAAATCCCGTTTGACATTTGTGCTGGCTACTCTATACAGGCCACCAGGGCACAATACAGACTTTACCAAAGAATTTGCTGACTTTCTATCAGAGTTAGTACTGGCTGCAGATAAAGTACTAATTGTTGGTGATTTTAATATCCATGTAGACAATGAAAAAGACGCATTGGGATTGGTATTTAGAGACATTCTAAACTATATTGGAGTTAGGCAACACGTGTCAGGACCCACTCATCGCCATAATCATACTTTAGACCTAATACTGTCACATAGAATAAATGTTGATACCATTGAAATTCTGCAGCAGAGCGATGACATCTCAGATCATTACCTAGTATTGTGTATACTTAATTTAGCTAAGGCTGCAAAGCCGTCCCCTCGTTTCAAATATGGCAGGACTATCACTGCTGCCACTAAAGATTGCTTTGTAAATAATCTTCCTCATCAGTTTAATCTCCTCAGCATCCCAGAGAGCCTAGAGGAACTCAATGTTGCAACAGAAACTATTGACTCTCTTTTCCAGCGCTTTTGACACAGTTGCTCCTCTGCGCTTAAAGAAGATTAAAGAAAATAGTCCAACGCCGTGGTACAACAAGCACACTCGGGCCCTTAAAACAGCAGCCAGAAAAATGGAGCGCAGCTGGAAGAAAACAAAGAGCATGATTGCATACAGAAAGGCTGTAAAAACTGCTAGATCTGCTTATTTCTCGACTCTCTTAGAAGAAAACAAACGCAACCCTAGGTATTTATTTGATACAGTGGCTAAATTAACGAAAAATAAAGCTTCAACTTCTGACGTTTGTAAACAACACAGCTGTAATGACTTTATGAACATCTTTACGTGCAAGATTGATAATATTAGGGAAAAAATTATAACCATGCAGCCGTCTACTACAATATCACATCAGACAGTGCATTGTAGTGTCACTGAGGGAAAATTACATTCATTTACTGCTATAGGAGAAGAAGAATTGGCTAAGCTTGTTAACTCCTTGCCTGTCACCCCCCATTTTAGCAAGTGGGGCATTTTGACATACCCAAAATAAAAGGGCTGCTGCTTGCAAGTCTTTCTGAATATACACATAAGTAACATATATCTAGAAAGCAAACGCTTAAGAGTTTACAATTCAGGACTCAGAATTGAGACATGCTTCATGCTTCATTTCAAATCTGAGGATGAAATCTCTAAAATTATGCATTTTATGAAGCATATTGTATGGCATGTCATGTGAGTTTTTAGCGAATGCTAAGATAAGATGCTATCATTATGTTATTGGCCTGTAAAACACATACTTGCAGTCTACTAACTAGTCTTTCAACTTAATTCATACTCTATTGTTTTCACTCAATGAACTTTTCACACGTCTGTCATGAATGACTTAATCCTCATTATTCTTTTATAGTAATTATTTTGTTTGTATTATATCCATTATAGCCTATTCAAGCATTCTGAATTGGCCACCAACCCCACATTCATCCCACTTTATAATAAAACCTACTATCTGAAGTCTTTCTAGCAAACAGACAAACAAAAAAAGCATGCTTTTGGTACCTTATGTGAAATAAAATATAGCTCCTGGTGTGACAGGTGCATTAAAGCTACAGTTAGCATCAAGCTACATAACACAAAATAAAAGATTAATATTACACTTTAACTCCAAACTCCATTTAAACAGCCAGCGAGTGTCTGGATTTACTTCCTATCGCGATATAATGTGGGTTTCAGTGATGTTCAATGATGTTAAAATGTTATATTTAGCATTTTATATGGAGCTAATCACTACACCTGCTTAGCATGTTACTGGAAACATTCTTTATTCATATGAAAATACACCAAATCGCATGCAAAACACACACAAACCATATGCCATCGTAATCGTGCGTTTATTAGCTTCGTTTTCACGTGTTGGCAATGTTTACAACAGAGAGATGAGAATGAGGAAGTGCACTTAACAGCGTGACCAGATGGGGCAGGATTGTTGTCACGTTGAGTCACGTAAGATGATTGACACCTGTACATCAAATGAGAGAGCTCTGAGATCATAAGTGACGTGCAGCAGGAAGCAACAGACACAGAGATCGCTCTGAATGTCATTCAGCTCTTCAGACGAATTTCTGACGAAATATTTTGCAAACATGTGATAATAAATCTATATTTGTCCAAATATGAGCACGTTTGGACTAAGAGCCCGAACGGATGCGGTTTAGTGCATGTATGTGACCACAAATAAAACGGAGAAGACGTGACTGGCTTTTGATTCTTGTTGATATTGTATTCAAAATATTGTTCATTACAGATCGATTATTTTGCACTTCCTGACATAAATTAAGAAATTAATGTCACTGCAACCTCATTTTATCATAAACAGTGGTCAAACAACGAAGCTGGAGGCTTTAATCTTTATAATTATACCAAGTTTTTCCAGATGAAGTAAGTGTGTGATGTTTTAACAAGCAGTGAATGTTGAACAACAGTAATCTGGGGCCGTCTGCGATACTTGACTGCTAAGGGGTTAAATCATCAAAATCAACAACATGTATGCTCGACCCTATACCAACTAGGCTATTAAAAGAGATGCTTCCAGAGGTCATAGATCCTCTTCTTAATATAATTAATTCATCCTTGTCATTAGGATATGTACCAAAAACAAAAAGTTGGCTATTATTAAACCACTCTTGAACTTGATCTTACAGAATTAGTCAATTACAGGCCAATCTCAAATCTATCCTATCCTGTCAAAAATACTAGAAAAGGTCACAACTATGCTCCTTTCTAGAAAGAAATGGTATCTGTGAGGATTTCCAGTCAGGATTTAAATCGCATCATAGTACTGAGACTGCTCTCATCAGAGTTGATTTACTCTTATCATCCGATCGTGGTTGTATCTCTCTATTAGTGTTACTCGATCTTAGCGCTGCATTCAATAATATTGACCACAACATTCTTTTGAATAGACTCGAAAATTATGTTGGCATTATTGGAATTGCATTGGCATGGTTTAAATCATACATATCTTATCAGTTTTTAGCAGTAAATGAAGAGATGTCACACCGATCACAAGTTCAGTATGGAGTACCGCAAGGCTCAGTGCTAGGACCATTGCTTTTCACCCTGTACATGCTACCACTGGGAGATATCATTAGGAAGCATGGTGTTAGTTTTCATTGTTATGCTGGCGATACATTTCTTCATGCCCTGACAAAACTTAACAATTCACAAGATTACCGAAATGCATAGCTGATATAAAAAATTAAATGACTGGTAATTTCCTGCAACTTAATTCAGAAAAAAACAAACAGTTTTTTTTTGGACAAAAAAACTCCACAAGTAGTAACCTAGAATACTGTCTAACACTTGACTGCTCTGTCAAGTCCTTGTCGTCAGTTAGGAACCTGGGTGTGCTCTTTGATACCAATCTCTCATTTGAAAGCCACGTTTCTAGCATCTGTAAAACTGCATTCTACCATCTTAAAAATATATCTAAATTACGGCACATGCTTTCAATGCAAAATGCTGAACAGTTAGTTCATGCGTTCATGACCTCAAGGTTAGATTATTGTAATGCTCTACTGGGTGGTTGCCCTGCTCGCTTAATAATTAAATTGCAGCTGGTCCAAAACGCAGCAGCTCGAGTTCTTACTAGAACCAGGAAGTATGACCATATTAGCCCAGTTCTGTCAACACTGCACTGGCTCCCTATTAAACATCGCATACATTTTAAAATCTTGCTTATTACTTACAAAGCACTAAATAGTTTAGCTCCCCAGTACTTGAGTGAGCTCTTAACGCATTATACATCACGTCTATTGCGGTCTCAAAATTCTGGCCAGTTGATAATACCTAGAATATCAAAATCAACTGCAGGCGGTTGATCCTTTTCCTATTTAGCACCTAAACTCTGGAACAGTCTTCCTAGCATTGTTCGGGAAGCAGACACACTCTGTCAGTTTAAATCTAGACTAAAAACACATCTCTTTACTATGGTATACACATAGAACATTTTTAATTTATATTATTCAAATCAGTTAAATGATTGTTTTAGGCTGCATTAACTAGGTCAGCCGGAACCGGGAACACTTCCCATAACACATGATGTACTGGTTACATCATAAAAAGAATGGCATCTACGCTAATGTTAGTCTCTCTGTTTATCCCGTGGTCTACTGCAATCAGCTGGATCCGGGCCGTAATCAGATCAGATGGTGGACCTGTGCCTAGACATGACCAACGCATCCCTGAAGTGTCTGCAGAGACCGTGTCAATTAGATTCTCCCCTAAAATTGCCTCATCAACACAACATCCTCAATAAACCCGTCTCCGGCATGATGACTCCAATCTCTTGAATATTCCTATCTAATAATTGCCTCATCGACAGCATCCTCAATAAACCCGTTTCCGGCGTGATGACTCCGATCTCTGGCACCCCGACTGACCTTGGTTTCTCCCAAGTTTTTTTTTTCTCCATTATGCCACCTGATGGAGTTTTGGTTCCTTGCCGCGGTCGCCCTTGGCTTGGCTTGCTCAGTTGGGGACACTAAATATTCAACTAAATATTCAAATGAATTTTCAACTAAATTACTGATCTGCCCGCATTGTCAGCGGGATGACAGCTGTACAGCTGAATCAAATTCTGTTGCATTATTTTCCTGTTTAATACTATGAAGCTGCTTTGAAACAATCAGCATTGTAAAAAGCGCTATATAAATAAAGGTGACTTGACTTGACTATAGTATACATTATGTTCTTTAACCAATCAATTTTTATTACATGAAATAGCTTCAATCATACAAATCAAAACAGGGAAACGTTGCTATATGGCAACGCTGTACCACAATGGAAAATGGTCAAAAAAGTAGTTTTTCTTTAAAATTATGATTTTCTTTTCTATTTAAATGCACATTTCTTTTAGAAATTGATAGATTTATATACTTGGAACTCATGGACCAAAGATAAATAAATCCCTATCATTTAACCTTCAAAATAGCTAACTTATTTTCAAAACTCATCCTCACTCTCATTACATGGAAGAGCTAACTCTGCACTCTTCAGGCCATTACATACTCAGCAAGAACTCAGCTTGTTAACTCCTTGCCTGTCACCCCCCATTTTAGCAAGTGGGGCATTTTGACATACCCAAAATAAAAGGGCTGCTGCTTGCAAGTCTTTCTGAATATACACATAAGTAACATATATCTAGAAAGCAAACGCTTAAGAGTTTACAATTCAGGACTCAGAATTGAGACATGCTTCATGCTTCATTTCAAATCTGAGGATGAAATCTCTAAAATTATGCATTTTATGAAGCATATTGTATGGCATGTCATGTGAGTTTTTAGCGAATGCTAAGATAAGATGCTATCATTATGTTATTGGCCTGTAAAACACATACTTGCAGTCTACTAACTAGTCTTTCAACTTAATTCATACTCTATTGTTTTCACTCAATGAACTTTTCACACGTCTGTCATGAATGACTTAATCCTCATTATTCTTTTATAGTAATTATTTTGTTTGTATTATATCCATTATAGCCTATTCAAGCATTCTGAATTGGCCACCAACCCCACATTCATCCCACTTTATAATAAAACCTACTATCTGAAGTCTTTCTAGCAAACAGACAAACAAAAAAAGCATGCTTTTGGTACCTTATGTGAAATAAAATATAGCTCCTGGTGTGACAGGTGCATTAAAGCTACAGTTAGCATCAAGCTACATAACACAAAATAAAAGATTAATATTACACTTTAACTCCAAACTCCATTTAAACAGCCAGCGAGTGTCTGGATTTACTTCCTATCGCGATATAATGTGGGTTTCAGTGATGTTCAATGATGTTAAAATGTTATATTTAGCATTTTATATGGAGCTAATCACTACACCTGCTTAGCATGTTACTGGAAACATTCTTTATTCATATGAAAATACACCAAATCGCATGCAAAACACACACAAACCATATGCCATCGTAATCGTGCGTTTATTAGCTTCGTTTTCACGTGTTGGCAATGTTTACAACAGAGAGATGAGAATGAGGAAGTGCACTTAACAGCGTGACCAGATGGGGCAGGATTGTTGTCACGTTGAGTCACGTAAGATGATTGACACCTGTACATCAAATGAGAGAGCTCTGAGATCATAAGTGACGTGCAGCAGGAAGCAACAGACACAGAGATCGCTCTGAATGTCATTCAGCTCTTCAGACGAATTTCTGACGAAATATTTTGCAAACATGTGATAATAAATCTATATTTGTCCAAATATGAGCACGTTTGGACTAAGAGCCCGAACGGATGCGGTTTAGTGCATGTATGTGACCACAAATAAAACGGAGAAGACGTGACTGGCTTTTGATTCTTGTTGATATTGTATTCAAAATATTGTTCATTACAGATCGATTATTTTGCACTTCCTGACATAAATTAAGAAATTAATGTCACTGCAACCTCATTTTATCATAAACAGTGGTCAAACAACGAAGCTGGAGGCTTTAATCTTTATAATTATACCAAGTTTTTCCAGATGAAGTAAGTGTGTGATGTTTTAACAAGCAGTGAATGTTGAACAACAGTAATCTGGGGCCGTCTGCGATACTTGACTGCTAAGGGGTTAAATCATCAAAATCAACAACATGTATGCTCGACCCTATACCAACTAGGCTATTAAAAGAGATGCTTCCAGAGGTCATAGATCCTCTTCTTAATATAATTAATTCATCCTTGTCATTAGGATATGTACCAAAAACAAAAAGTTGGCTATTATTAAACCACTCTTGAACTTGATCTTACAGAATTAGTCAATTACAGGCCAATCTCAAATCTATCCTATCCTGTCAAAAATACTAGAAAAGGTCACAACTATGCTCCTTTCTAGAAAGAAATGGTATCTGTGAGGATTTCCAGTCAGGATTTAAATCGCATCATAGTACTGAGACTGCTCTCATCAGAGTTGATTTACTCTTATCATCCGATCGTGGTTGTATCTCTCTATTAGTGTTACTCGATCTTAGCGCTGCATTCAATAATATTGACCACAACATTCTTTTGAATAGACTCGAAAATTATGTTGGCATTATTGGAATTGCATTGGCATGGTTTAAATCATACATATCTTATCAGTTTTTAGCAGTAAATGAAGAGATGTCACACCGATCACAAGTTCAGTATGGAGTACCGCAAGGCTCAGTGCTAGGACCATTGCTTTTCACCCTGTACATGCTACCACTGGGAGATATCATTAGGAAGCATGGTGTTAGTTTTCATTGTTATGCTGGCGATACATTTCTTCATGCCCTGACAAAACTTAACAATTCACAAGATTACCGAAATGCATAGCTGATATAAAAAATTAAATGACTGGTAATTTCCTGCAACTTAATTCAGAAAAAAACAAACAGTTTTTTTTTGGACAAAAAAACTCCACAAGTAGTAACCTAGAATACTGTCTAACACTTGACTGCTCTGTCAAGTCCTTGTCGTCAGTTAGGAACCTGGGTGTGCTCTTTGATACCAATCTCTCATTTGAAAGCCACGTTTCTAGCATCTGTAAAACTGCATTCTACCATCTTAAAAATATATCTAAATTACGGCACATGCTTTCAATGCAAAATGCTGAACAGTTAGTTCATGCGTTCATGACCTCAAGGTTAGATTATTGTAATGCTCTACTGGGTGGTTGCCCTGCTCGCTTAATAATTAAATTGCAGCTGGTCCAAAACGCAGCAGCTCGAGTTCTTACTAGAACCAGGAAGTATGACCATATTAGCCCAGTTCTGTCAACACTGCACTGGCTCCCTATTAAACATCGCATACATTTTAAAATCTTGCTTATTACTTACAAAGCACTAAATAGTTTAGCTCCCCAGTACTTGAGTGAGCTCTTAACGCATTATACATCACGTCTATTGCGGTCTCAAAATTCTGGCCAGTTGATAATACCTAGAATATCAAAATCAACTGCAGGCGGTTGATCCTTTTCCTATTTAGCACCTAAACTCTGGAACAGTCTTCCTAGCATTGTTCGGGAAGCAGACACACTCTGTCAGTTTAAATCTAGACTAAAAACACATCTCTTTACTATGGTATACACATAGAACATTTTTAATTTATATTATTCAAATCAGTTAAATGATTGTTTTAGGCTGCATTAACTAGGTCAGCCGGAACCGGGAACACTTCCCATAACACATGATGTACTGGTTACATCATAAAAAGAATGGCATCTACGCTAATGTTAGTCTCTCTGTTTATCCCGTGGTCTACTGCAATCAGCTGGATCCGGGCCGTAATCAGATCAGATGGTGGACCTGTGCCTAGACATGACCAACGCATCCCTGAAGTGTCTGCAGAGACCGTGTCAATTAGATTCTCCCCTAAAATTGCCTCATCAACACAACATCCTCAATAAACCCGTCTCCGGCATGATGACTCCAATCTCTTGAATATTCCTATCTAATAATTGCCTCATCGACAGCATCCTCAATAAACCCGTTTCCGGCGTGATGACTCCGATCTCTGGCACCCCGACTGACCTTGGTTTCTCCCAAGTTTTTTTTTTCTCCATTATGCCACCTGATGGAGTTTTGGTTCCTTGCCGCGGTCGCCCTTGGCTTGGCTTGCTCAGTTGGGGACACTAAATATTCAACTAAATATTCAAATGAATTTTCAACTAAATTACTGATCTGCCCGCATTGTCAGCGGGATGACAGCTGTACAGCTGAATCAAATTCTGTTGCATTATTTTCCTGTTTAATACTATGAAGCTGCTTTGAAACAATCAGCATTGTAAAAAGCGCTATATAAATAAAGGTGACTTGACTTGACTATAGTATACATTATGTTCTTTAACCAATCAATTTTTATTACATGAAATAGCTTCAATCATACAAATCAAAACAGGGAAACGTTGCTATATGGCAACGCTGTACCACAATGGAAAATGGTCAAAAAAGTAGTTTTTCTTTAAAATTATGATTTTCTTTTCTATTTAAATGCACATTTCTTTTAGAAATTGATAGATTTATATACTTGGAACTCATGGACCAAAGATAAATAAATCCCTATCATTTAACCTTCAAAATAGCTAACTTATTTTCAAAACTCATCCTCACTCTCATTACATGGAAGAGCTAACTCTGCACTCTTCAGGCCATTACATACTCAGCAAGAACAGAGAAAAAAGTTCTCGCTCCCAGGGCTGCGAGAACAAAATGACGTCATTTTGTTCTTGCAGCCCTGGTTTGGGAGTTCTCGCAGCTTGTTCTCGACACATCATCTGAACAGAACTTTTTTCTTGTGGGTGTCCGAGAACTATTGTGTGATTGGTCAGAAACTTAAAGTGGGTGGGGTTAATGCAGAGAAACAGAATTTTTTTTTTCTTGGGGAGTATGTGCCAAGCTTTCCTATTGCCCTTTCCATAAAATATTGCTGTATTAATTTTCACATTATACTGCAATGTGACACATTAATAACACATTACTGCAATTGCACTGTGGGACAGCGTTTCCATATGGCAACATACCTATTTTTCTGTATTGGTACAGCATTGACATATGGAAACATTGATATTTTCTCAATTTACAGTAAAACTATGTTAAACAAAGTTGATATGTGAATAAAAATATATAATTTACATTCCAAAGATGCTGCAAAAAAAATCCCCCCCGAGAAGAGATGTTTAGAAATGAGGTTAATAGAGCAATTTCTGGAGCACTTCAACGGGTATCTTCCGTGTGAGGGGGACAGAGGGAAAGAGAGTTTTGGAGGGACTTTTTTGGTGGATTCAAATGTCATTTTACTTAAAGGGGGGGTATAATGCTATTTCATGCATACTGAGTTTTTTACACTGTCAAAGACTTGGATTCCCATGCTAAACATGGCCAAAGTTTCAAAAAATAAGTTTGATGACATTTGATGGAGTATTTCTGTGCCAAAAATACACAAGTTTCAGAAAGTTTTTTTCGAGTATGGGCCTATGTGACGTCAACAAGGGTGGGATTTCCTTGTACGGGCACTTCTTTCGGAAGTTCTTACGCGCCATTCCAACGCGTTTTGTTCGGCTTTAGGGAAGTCGTCGGCTGCGCTGCACAGGTCACAAGACTTCACAAAATCAACAATGTTACCAAAGAAGTGTGTTTTTGGTTCCCAAAGAACCCAGCGTTAAGGGGACAGTGGATGGAGTTTGTTTTTCCGGAGGAGCAACAGATTTGCTAAAGTGTTTGTGTTTGTTCCCTGCATTTCGGCAATACACAAAGAGTGAGAAAATATGTTGAACTAAATTCATTATTTCATATTAAACCAATTTATTAAACAAAGAGCGCTTCTTCATTCAAATGCACTACTATTCCATTGTTTTTCTATGTAAACACGCACTAGTCTGACGTGCAAAACCGTTCCGCTTGCTACTGCCAAGTCACATACAATAGTCCATAAACCAAATCATGTCCTCATAAACCATGAGTAAACACACACAAATGTTGTAAAACTCGCGCATGACATGGTGTTCTATTTGTTGCCATATGGCAACTCCGTACCATAAAGGGTTAAACTCTGCATTTGAACTTTATCTTCATCGTTGTGTGTTTGCCAGCAACATTGCTAGAGACCGGACCCAGTAATGGATTATGCTGCTAAGTTTGCAGCAGTGGCCCAGAGTAGCCACAACCTTTTAAACTTCACAGAACAATTATGCCGTCTTGCCGTCACCTGCCCCTACGACGACGAGACCCTTAAATCGTTGTTCTAGATCGGGGCCAACTACCACCACCCTGTAGACCTCTGGAGAGATTCTGTCCCTGATCCAGGACACAGCCAGACCCAGAGCTCAGCTCACCACCACTCTCGACACCGCCACCATGATGATTGAACCAAAGCCCTGTAAAGTGAGGACAACACCGACCATCGCCACAGAGCCGCAGAGTGAGCCTGACCAGGGGTGTGAGCCAGCCTGGTTGATGGATTTAGATACGGAGGTACTGCCTCCGACCCTATCCCACTCTGAATCATCAATGTTTAAAGACAGCACTGAGACTGTTTCGTTGACTGGTATGGACTGTGATCTATCTGTTTGTTCTGAATCATTTTAATTTTTTTAAGACAGCACTAAGAACTGTATGGACTGTGATATGTCTGTTCTGAATCATTGTCGTTTCAAGACAGGACTGAGACAGTTTCATTGGCTTGTTGGGAAGTGGAGTTGCCATTATTGATCACAAGCTTACCTCTATCACCCTCACCACAAAGCTCAGGCAGTCCTCCAGCCCCGCATTTGCTAAATGCTTGCAGCCCTTTGTCTTCACCGGTGATGCCTTGCTGTAATGTGAAGCCTCCGGTCGTGCAACCAGTACCCTCGCCCGAGCGAGTGGATCCTGTGGCTCTGCCTCCGGCCTCTGATCCCTTCTCTTCACCTCTGCCCATCATTTTGTCGGCTTTGCCTTGGCTCCTCCCACCTTCGGCTCCACCAGAGACCCTCGGCCTTGCGGCTCTACTAGGTTCCCTCGTCCCACCGGCTCCCCCTTGGTCAGTCGTCACTCTACATACTCCGCTGCGCTCAGTTTTTCCATCCCTACAGCTACAGAGGGTTTTTCCTTCCAACCTGCTCCGCCTATGTCCTATCACACCGGCTCGGTCTCAGTCCTCAGTCACTCTGGCTTCGCCTCAGACACTCGTTGCCGCATCAGCAGTGTCGCTTAAGGTCCATTGGCTCTCCGTCTGCGCCCTGAGATCCATCGGCTCCTTCTCCGTTGGTCGTTGCACGGATGACGTTGACCCCGTCAACACCTTGGCTCTTCCCTCCCTCCCTCGTCAACACTGTCATGCTCTAGGCCTGTAGTAGCATACATCTACCATTATCGCCGCTGAGGTTTCGTCGTCCTCCTGTCACCATCCCTTCGCCATCTCCTTGTCCTCCTCCTAGGCCTCCTCATTCTCCTCTCCATGCCACGAGGTTGCACCTTCCAGGAGAGGGCATACTGTTACAAATAATCAGTTGTGTTTGTTGTTAGTTTTGTTTTCATGGACTTTTAGTTTATATTCATTAGTCTCATGTGTTCCTTTGTTTGAGTTTCCCCGCCACTCATCAGTTTTTTTATGGACACTAATCTATCATCACAGCTGTTCGTCATTTAGTTCATCACCATGTGTATTTTAGTTCAGTGTTGGTCCGGTCTTGTTTGTGAAAGTGTGTTGCTACTATCTTCTGTTATTTGCCTGTTTGATTATTATTAAACTCTGCATTTGAACTTTACCTTCACCATTGTGTGTTTACCAGCAACATTGCTACCCTTGCTGACAACAATAAGGCTGCAACTAACATTTATTTTGATTACCAATTAACCTGTTTGTTTTTTTTATTAATCGGATACAAATTAATGCATGTCTTTATATCATTAATAAGGGACAAAACATTTTTTACAACTTATTATTTAATAATACATTAATTATAAACCGACATATTTGTAGACAAAGGTCTCAGCTAATGAACAATGTAAGGGGAACAGTTTTTTTTTCGAAAAATTTACATTTATTAACTTCATAACTTAATTTGTGATTAACTCAGTGTGTCAGATGCATTAAAAAGCATGCCATTTTAATTTAATCCATCCAACAACAGTGTAAATTTTTCAATTATGTAATAATGGTGTTCAGTAAAGGAGCTAAGTGATAAAATACATTTTCTATATTTTTTTCCTTAGGGTTATGAACAATCCAGTTCCTAAATGTTCTACTGTCCTTTTTAATACTAAACATACAATCCAGTTCCCCCAATGTTCTTAGGTAAATCAGACATAACATCATGTAGTTCAGCTGATTCAGTTGTTTTAATATTTTAACACAATAAATGGAAAAAATAAGATATTTCTTTCAAAATTAACAGAAACCTTCATCTGACGGTGTTAAATACTGAGGGAGTTGACAAAGGTCCAACTGAGGTTACAACAAATGATTGACAAGACAACTAATTAAGAGAACAAATTTTTAAACTTTAATTTAATACAACAATCCTTCCAGTGGTTTGTTTTTCTCCTTTTAGCAGTACATTGCGTCTCATTCTGGGTCTCAAAGTAGCTCAGAAAATACAAGAAGCTCATGTTAGGTCGAGTGTAACAGTAATTATATGCTGCCCTGTAGCAGCAACAGAAATGTTCCCAATGTGAATCCAAAGGATCTGTAGCCTGTCTTTAAACCGCATCAATTACGTACATTTTATTTATGCCGTCCTGCATGACTTAAGCAGTGGGAAATGCCGTTGGACATGTTCGAGCTCTATGAAGTCCATTACATCAGGGTTTGCTATTGCTGTGATCTCATGTGTGACAGGTTGTAAAAAAAAAAAAGAAAAAAAAAAAGAGGTGTACAAATTATTTATAATAAGAACTGCAATATTCCATAAAAATAAGAATTATCAATTTTGAATTCATGGTGACAGTAGATGTAAAGATGTAAAGAAGTACACTCACCTAAAGGATTATTAGGAACACCATACTAATACTGTGTTTGACCCCCTTTCGCCTTCAGAACTGCCTTAATTCTACGTGGCATTGATTCAACAAGGTGCTGAAAGCATTCTTTAGAAATGTTGGCCCATATTGATAGGATAGCATCTTGCAGTTGATTGAGATTTGTGGGATGCACATCCAGGGCACGAAGCTCCCCTTCCACCACATCCCAAAGATGCTCTATTGGGTTGAGATCTGGTGACTGTGGGGGCCATTTTAGTACAGTGAACTCATTGTCATGTTCAAGAAACCAATTTGAAATGATTCGAGCTTTGTGACATGGTGCATTATCCTGCTGGAAGTAGCCATCAGAGGATGGGTACATGGTGGTCATAAAGGGATGGACATGGTCAGAAACAATGCTCAGGTAGGCCGTGGCATTTAAACGATGCCCAATTGGCACTAAGGGGCCTAAAGTGTGCCAAGAAAACATCCCCAACACCATTTACACCACCAACACCAGCCTGCACAGTGGTAACAAGGCATGATGGATCCATGTTCTCATTCTGTTTACGCCAAATTCTGACTCTACCATCTGAATGTCTCAACAGAAATCGAGACTCATCAGACCAGGCAACATTTTTCCAGTCTTCAACTGTCCAATTTTGGTGAGCTCGTGCAAATTGTAGCCTCTTTTTCCTATTTGTAGTGGAGATGAGTGGTACCCGGTGGGGTCTTCTGCTGTTATAGCCCATCCGCCTCAAGGTTGTGCGTGTTGTGGCTTCACAAATGCTTTGCTGCATACCTCGGTTGTAACGAGTGGTTATTTCAGTCAAAGTTGCTCTTCTATCAGCTTGAATCAGTCGGCCCATTCTCCTCTGACCTCTAGCATCAACAAGGCATTTTCGCCCACAGGACTGCCGCATACTGGATGTTTTTCCCTTTTCACACCATTCTTTGTAAACTCTAGAAATGGTTGTGCGTGAAAATCCCAGTAACTGAGCAGATTGTGAAATACTCAGACCGGCCCGTCTGGCACCAACAACCATGCCACACTCAAAATTGCTTAAATCACCTTTCTTTCCCATTCTGACATTCAGTTTGGAGTTCAGGAGATTGTCTTGACCAGGACCACACCCCTAAATGCATTGAAGCAACTGCCATGTGATTGGTTGATTAGATAATTGCATTAATGAGAAATTTAACAGGTGTTCCTAATAATCTGTTAGGTGAGTGTATATAAGGCATGTAAATCAGGCCAAATATATAAGTAAATAAAATCATGAAACAACATTAAAATAATTCCCCATATGCAAAATAACAAAATTATTTAAAAGTAAAATGTCCTGAGTGTCCAGATTTCCTTTAGATGTAACTTTTTAAGTATTTTTTTTTTTTTTTTATTAATTAATTTATTTTTAACATAAAGAGGGCTTTTGTGTGTAGGACATGTTTTGTCCCTTATCTCAAGAATCTTTGTCCACAGCTGACAGTTCAAATCAAACAATTATAAATGATAAAAAGGGTAACACTTTACAATAAGGTGTTATTCATTGACATCATTAACATTAGTTATCATTACTTAACATGAACAACACTTCTACAGCATTTATTAGTCTAAGCTGATGGTAATACAAACATTTACTAATACATTTTTAAGATCAAATGTTATGTCTGGTAACACTAGTTTATGCACTGTAAACTATGCATATACATTTTTTTTATTAACTAACATTAACAAAGGTTAATAAAAGCTATATTTCTTTCATGACAACTCTCGGAGAGACTGGAATGGTAATAGAGATTGGCATGGTAATGGATATGGCAGTGGTAATGTATTTGGTCTTGGCGGAATAGATTTGCTTCGCTGCTGCAGAGCAAGTACCAAGACTTGCTACAGCCAATTCATTCAAAGACACTGCTGTGAGCATGTAAGACATACTGCTGCTGCACATGTAACATACATGAAATAACCCCCATAGCAGATCTACACAGGTGGAGCTGGGGAAGGTGGAGGGTGTCTGAAAGCATGCTGCAGACTGATAACAGCAAGCTACCAGTATTTGAATGTTAAGCCGCAGCTCACTGGCCGCTGATGCAACAGCAACCAATCAGCTACGAGATAATGATGTGATCGCTACCAATGAGTTAAGGACCTATCAGCCTGCGCCGTCTAGAGTTTCATGCCAGAACTAGGTATATATTAGTAATTGTTAGTTCATGTTAGTTGATACATTAATGTTAACAAAAAAAATTGATTATTGTAATGCAAGCAAAAAAAAAAGAAACACAAACTACAGGAATGATTCAGGAACACATTCTCCTATCAACCTGTCCACAGCAAACTATATGCTTATGACCTTGTTTCATATGTATGCAAAGCTCTGTATGACGAGTGCAAAGCAAGATCTGAGTGCCATCTAGAGCAAAAAAGCTATTTTGGATGCCTTTGCCAGTGTTACACAATGGGAGATAGGTTCCAAGCGGCAGAGCTATATCACTGATGCGATAACATTTTACCTTGCAAAAGACTTGGTATCAATTAACACAGTTACCAAAGGTTTTTAAAGTTTTAAAAACATGATCCGGTCACGTGACTTCACATAACTATTTTTCTCAAGTTGCCGTCCCAGAGCTGTACGAGAAATGCATGACACCAAGTGGAAACCAAGCTGTCACAAGTCGAATATTATGCAGCAACATCGGACTTGTGGTCCAGCCTAACAACCAAATAAAATAAAACTGATTTTGGACAGACTTCTGAGACAGCGTAAAGGTTTAATGATGTACAGCAAAATAGAGCGAGCTTTGGTGAGAACTAAACAAATATTTAATTATTACACTTTATTAATGAGGACCTCCAACTGAAAAGTTGCTGTTTGCAAACAGCATTTTCCCTGGAGGATCATAAAAGAGAGAACATCGCAAAAGGAATGAGAGACGCATTGGCTGCTCGGGGTCTAGTTGAGAGTTGTCTAGTCTGTATAACAACAGACAATGCAGCGAACATGGTGAGTGAACAACATCAACAAGTGGACAAGGCTGCAGTGCTTTGGCCACAGACTGCATCTTGGTGATGGACACATTGTGCTACAGGTGTCTGCAAGAAGCTGGTGGGTCATAGCTGGAAGGCCAGAGGTGCTCTTGAAAAATTCCAAAAGCAGTTAAACTTACCAGCACATTTCCTTATATCTGAATGCCAAACAAGGTGTTCCAGACAGATGATAATCAGTAGCATACTAGAGAAGCAGAAGGCTTTAACACAGGTTCTGTCTGAGGACAATCCAGCTAACACACAACGGAAAAGTTACGCAATGTGCTCATAGTTTTTGGTAATTTCATGACTTACTAATTGACAACGTAACTTTGACGTTGCATGCTCGTAATTTCATTACCATAAAATTACATTCTCACAACATCGTAGTATGATCTCCGAATGGTATAAGATTAACAGCGTTCCAGATACGTACTCTATACATAATATTTTGGTAATTTCATGACTTACTGCACTCTTAACCCGGATTAGTTGACTTTACTAGAAATTTGCGTGGAAACCGGTTGCACTTATCCATTTTAGTTTTTACACAGAGCAAAACTAAACAGGTTAAGTTGTAATATAGAATCTTAAGTGGGCGCAGTAGACAAAACAAGTTAACATTAGTAGTCTTCACTAAAATCCTTTAGTTCACATTATTACTTTTTTTTGAGCATACATTTTATAAAATAACTATCAAGTTAAACATACAAAAATATACAATATTAACAAATGATTTTAAGTTGTAATAAATGTTATATTTAAGTAATGTCTTATAATTTTGAAAAAATATATACTAGCGATGTTTTGCATTAATTTAAAGAAATGAAACATTTCAATGTTCATGTTTTTTATTGTTGACAATCTTTTTGCTGATGGTTTATGTAACAGAGTTTTATATATACATGTATGTGTGATGTGTGTCTCCACTTGCTAACGATGCTTTTTGTTAAATAATCACACTGAAAGATGATTGGATCAAACAGGGATTAACAGGGCTTCCTATTGGCTGGTTGGTTCTCTTTGCTGGGTGCGCCCTCTGTTGCACTTTATCAGTTTATGTGTGTAAAGCCAGCGGTAAGTCATGTAATGTGATAGCTCCTTAATTCTAGTTGTAATTGTCTGTAAATTAAATGTGTGATCTAACTTGAGCAACAGCATTTATATATTCAATATCAAGAAAAGTCAGATTTTGATGAAGTGTGAAAAATGTGTGTTTTATTGTACCATCAGCATGAGGTGGAATATGCTGGAATACATCCACTCACCCGGTGTTATAATGTGTTTCAGGTACATGTTATGTTTTGATTTTTTGAGATTGTATTATTTTAAACTGTCTTTTATATTTTTGAATTTGTTCAACTTTGTTGCATCTATCAGTTTATGTGTGTAAAGCCAGCGCATTAGCACGAGGTGGAATATGCTGGAATACATCCACTCACCCAGTGTTATAATGTGTTTCAGTGAATAAATTAATGGAAGAAGAGTTATTGAAGCACAAGCTTTATTGATATACAACACAACGCAGAGGACAAAAGAGACTAGTTACATTTAGAGGAACATGAACACATAATTTTCAACAATATGCAGGCAAGCATTAAACTACTCACCAACTGTTGACAACTTTTCAGTTGACAACTGTCAACTCATATCAGTAGAGCAACATTATGTAGTTTTAACACATACAGTACACTTCTAGTGCAAAACACTGGGAAAATTTAGAGCACTTACTGCAGTGACTGGAAAATCTGAACAAGAATCTGTTGAGACTCTTGAGAACAAAAAAAACAGTCATGGCTTCTAATGGTAACTTAGCTTAGCTCTGATGGTAGTTAACAATAGTAAATTGTTTAGAGGAGGAAATTAACACATTAAACTGGATATGCATTAAAATTTTAACACATACAGTACACTTCTAGTGCAGAACACTGGGAAACTTTAGAGCACTTACTGCAGTGACTGGAAATTCTGAACAAGAATCAGAAGGCTTCTGATGGTATCTTCTCAGTTTCTTTGTAAAGAAAAATCCAACTGTAAGTTGATTCTTTAATGTTTGTAACTTGGGTTTTAGTTCACTGTGGCCCAACATGAGGATTACTTGTTGAAGAAACTAGAATGTGTTACTCATTGATGTTGGGTAGCTGAGGTGCAATGCATACGTAAGTCCAAAGAGAATGCACACAGCTTTTGGCAAGTCTTTAATGCCTTCCATTACAACTTCTCCCTCGATGATGATCTTGATTGAGGCTGGGTTCAGATTAAGAGAAGATGGGAGCACAGCACATTCATGCTCAACAAGGAGGATTCCAAAATGAAGGTGGTGGAAGGAATGATCATCATCAGAGTCCTAACAACAGAGAACATTCATTACATTTCTCATTACATAACCATCAATAATGTATTGTAAAGAGACCGACACATGAGGGAATGTGTGAATTGGTTGCTGAATATAACTGCTGGAGTACATTAAACGGTTATTTCATCCAAAAATGTACTTGTTTACCCTCATGTCATTCCAAACCGATAACTTATGTTCATCTTCAAAACATTTTCATTCAAAGTCACAGAAAGCTATCTCATCTCGATTCATATGGATATATTTTATTGTGCCTTTGACCTTTTTAAACCTTTAAAGGAATAGTTGACCCAAAAATCATCATTTACTCACCCTCATGTTGTTCCAAACCTGTATGAGTTTCTTTGTTCTGCTGAGCACAAAAGAAGATATTTTGAAGAATGTTTGTAACCAAGCAGAGAGAGCAACCATTGACTAGCATAGTATTTTTCCCTACTATGGTAGTCAATGGTTGCTCTATCTGCTTGGTTACAAACATTCTTCAAAATATCTTCTTTTATGCTCAGCAGAACAAAGAAACTCATACAGGTTTGGAACAACTTGAGGGTGAGTAAATGATGACAGAATTTTCATTTTTGGGTGAACTATCCCTTTAAGTCGTGGTTACCTGGACTTTTAATAGAGGGACAGAAATGTCTCAGATTTTATTAGAAAAAAATCCTTAAATTGTGTTCTAAAGATGAACAAGATGTCTTTGTGTTTGGAATGACATGAGGGTAAGGAAATGACAATGTTAGAATGTTAGAGGTTAGAAAGACCATTTGCTATTTATTTTCAATGTTTTAAGCTCACGTTTGATCAATTACAAGGACTATCAATTAATAAAAGAATTATGTTGTCATGGTCCTTTTTAAATAGCCTTTGAGAAAATAAGTTACTTACAAAGCATGCTTTGAAGAAGTCTGTTGGGTTGTCACCAAGGACAATTGGAAGCCCTCTGAGCACCAGTGACCAAATATCCGTTGGCTCTCAAGTCTGTTGGGTAGTTTAAAAAAAAAACGAAAAAGTTACATGGTAAGAATAACAAGAAATTATCTACAAGAAATCAGAACCAACAAAGCACAATTTTAATTGTTTTGGACAACCAATATAGTATCACTTTTTGTGACTTGTTTATATTACTTACACTGTAAAAAAAACAATGCAATAATGCAAGGGTATAATGGATATGAACCAACCGTGGTTTGTTGTAAAAGCTGTGTCAGCAACTGGCCAACATTTCCTCTCTTAGATCGAAATATCTCAATTAGACGAAGACTGTGTCGATCAATGCTTTCATAGAATTCCTGCTTGAGGTTCTTTCCCACAATTCTATTGAACTCCATGAACACCTGCAAAATAAAAAAAAATATATAGAGCAAAACTAAATAATACTGTGGTTAAAGGCACTTGTGTTGTGTGTGCTTTCCCAAGTGCATATGAATTGCTTTCTTTCTTTGGATGAACACAAAAAAAAAAGATTTTCAGAAATAATTTTTGTAAGCTTGTGTACTTGGATTACATTAAATTATTTCTAAAAATCTTTTTGATGATTTTCTACTGTACAGGACGGTAGTCTAAAAAATATTTGTTTGTGTTCACTTGAAGAAAGAAAGTCATATACATCTGGGAGAGCATAAGGGTGTGTAAATGACAATGACAAAATAATAATAGAAAGATTGATAAGTTATAACACTCTTGAACATACCTGATCTTCTGTAAAAAGAGCAGGCCAGCGTTCCACCATATGGCTTATGGCAGGCTCGGACTCCACCACCTCTTTTCTTCTTAGTGCAAACGTAAGGTCCATCTTCTCTTTCACAAGTCGTCCATTTCTTTTCTGCATTTCATCCACCAAGACTTCGCGAGCGTCTTCAAGGCCTGTCTGATCAAATCCATCTGGAAAGTTGGGTAAGTAGTTGAGTTTGCCTTTCTTTGCCTTCTTTATGTTTTTGTTAGCTGGTTCTCCTGGGGTTGAATGCCCTCCACACTTACCAGCATTTACAGCAACATCAAGACATCCTGACTGTCTGCGCTTTGATCGGTAGTTGGCCATTTTTATACTTTAAACTGTTCTTCCAACCAGAACAGCGACTGGTTGAGCCTTTTTCCTGGAGACGGGGGTGCTTGTTTACCAGTGCTGCTGCAACACTTTCAAACTGAGCATTGTTTGGGTATGCTGTGAAACCATACATGCTCTCTGCCAATCTTTCAAGGATCTTGTGTTTAAGATCTTTTGTTACTTTTAGGTGTGTTCCATCTCTAAGATACAACAGGTTTGCTTGCCTGAGTCTATACTCCACGTCAACAGAAAAATTTGGGACATCAAATGGCTCTGGCCACTGTGTTTGTCGCTCCTGAGATGACTGTGAAAGGATCTCTGTATCTCCTGTACTGTAGGTGTCATCCAAGCTTTCTGCAGATGCTGAGACAGGTACCAGCTCAAGTACAGGGATGACTTTGATTGTTGGTTTTTCAGGAAGATCTGCAATATCTGACAGGTTGCATAGTTCATAATTAAATTCAGGATCTTTGTATTGAAGACTGCAGCTGTAATCAAGTCCCAGCAATTCTTTAATATTGCTGATCAATTCCTCCACTGTAGCAGGCCTCCTATTCAGAGTGACCTTTCTTATATCTGCCTCAGTAAGAATAACCCTCAATGTCATCTTCTGGTCTGCCATCGCTTAAAAAAGAAATAAAAATTTGCTTATTAAAAATATGCATGTCTTCATCAACATAAATATGATTAATGAGCAAAATGAGGCATAGGGGAAGGTTAAAGTACATACATATTTCAGGTGTAGAACATATTTAAGAAACAGTTTGACACCAACTATGAAAAAAACCTGAAATGCGACCATTTAGGCTAGGAATGACTGCATCTGTCACACTTGTAGCTTTTTTTTTAACACAGAATATAACGTGTGAGTGTCACTATTAAATTGCCCCAAATCTGTATGCTGGAAGAGGAAAAACATCATTAAGCTCATTTAGTTGCACCACAGAAAGAGAGGGGTTAGTGCTTTCACAGAGCTCAAACGACCTGAAATGCTCATGGTACCATGCAGTCATCTCTTTGCAGACAAAGAGGATCTCTGAGTTGATTGCCACAATCTTTTTGATCTGCTTGAATTTAGGGAGGCCTGAACATGAACCAACAGAGAGCATCATATCAGCACAATATCTTATTCCATCTACAGAGACTGAAGATGCAACAAGAACTGATGCAAGGTGAGGAACTCTCTGGCAGAATATTTGTTGGACATTCTCAGGGTAAGATATGATCGATGATGAAGTAACCTTGTCCATTTCAATTGAGGGCTTGAAAAATGAACTTGAGTCTAAAAAGTAAGCCATCATTCTCTGATGCTTTACAGCCAACGTAAGAGCTACATTTCTGAAATTGTGAGCATTACGAATGACTTGTTTGAAAAATGTATGTTTCCCCTCAAAGCGCATTGTCCAGAAAGTGGACCAAATGTCTTAATCATCTCAGGGTAATGCTCAATAAAGTGGTGTTTTGGGCGTAATCTGAAATCAGGGAATGTAGTTTGCAGCAGTTCCCTGTGTTCTGACACTTTGCAATCAAGAAAATGTATTGACTCGTCAGTGTGCTTTGTTGCTACCACCAACTCAACAATGTCTTTGAGGAGCAACAGAATGTTCCATGCATTGTCTCCTTCAGGTTCTTTATGGCCAATAAGAAGTGGGAGGAGTCGGATTAGAGCCCAGTTCTCATGGCCATTTCCACCTATGGTTCCTTTGGTAGAAAAGCCATGGGCAATAGGCTGAGGCTGGTCTGTGGAGTCATTAAAGGCATATGCAAATGTTTTGATAGCATGGTTTAGTGTTTCTAAACTGAAATATTTCTTAAAAATGAGGTGTGAAATGCAGAGTGATAACTCAACTGGAACAATGCCTTCCAAAAAGTCATGAAGGATGTCAGGGGGGTAGCCATGAACAACATGGAAGTGCTCCAGACTCTCTGTCAGCACACATTCTCCTTTCACACCATACTGTTTAGCTAAAGTTGGATCTTGACGTACCTCCTGTACGTGCTGGTTGTGACTTTCTTTGGTTCTGGGTTCAAAGGTGCCTGAAGAGATGTCTGTGTTTTGGATGTCACTCCTCGTCGCCAAGCAAAACCTGCAGAACTTGTCCACAGCAAAGCTCTTGAAGAATCCTGCCAATGAATGAGCAGCCAGGTTATCAGCAGCCACATATACCACTGTGCCTTTGATACAAGCTCCCAGCTTCTCAACATATATGCCATGTTGCTCCAAATAAACAAGATCATGGATGAGAGGATGGAAAATTTTAGCATAGCCATATTCTTTTACATCAGAGGCTTTACATAAGAGAGCAAGCTGAATGGAATGGAGTGTAGACCTGTATTTTGATGGCAGATTAGCTAGCACCCAATACACTGCATTCCTGTTCCTAAAGGGTTGGACACTTCAAAATCATCTGTGTAAAGTCCAACAGCAATTTTGAACTCATCCCCTTTAAGCAGGTTGTTTTCTTTACAGTTTGAACCATTTCTGTATGTACTGTACTCATGTGGCACATGCTTCTGTAGTGGAAGAGCTTTGTCTAAAATGTCTGCCCTGTTCAACATTTTCTGGAGCATTGCATTTAAAGGAATATACACGGCACTAGATTTTTTTTCTTTGCCAATAATGTACTCTACTGGTGTAACCACTGTAAAATTCTTGCTCACATATGCTGCTCTCCTTTTAGTGGTTGATAAGGAGCCTTCTTTGCCACAAAATCTTGTTATGACATTGCTGTCGGAGGCAGCCCTGACTAACTGTCTTACAGTTGAATCATCTATATCTGTGTATTGTTTAAGAATTTCTTTGACTGAATTATGCAGCAGTGGCTGGGACAGTTCACATATCTGTACAAGCTGTTGTATGACCTCTTGTACAGAACTTTCAGGAATGCGAAGGACAGTTTGCATCTTTAAAAAAAGAGCTGCAAGATTGTGCTCCAACTGCTTCCCTAAATCATCAACTTCTTCATTGCTGGAATCCTCACTGTCCTCTAAATCAGGGGGGTCGTTTGGAGGCATATGTTCTTCTTGGGCCATTTCATCCGTTACACTACCAGAAACTAATTCTGACTTGAACATCCTCCAATTACATTTACATTTATATTTACATTTATGCATTTAGCAGACGCTTTTATCCCAAGCGACTTACAACTGAGGAGTACAGGAAGCGATCCGTTATGAAGAGGCGTAAAAACGCGAAAAGTGCCTTAAATACTACGTTTCGGACATTGCTCAGAGTAGCCTAAGCTAGAATAGGGAGGGTGTAGAGAAAGATAGAGGAAAAAATAATTAGAATTTTTTTTATTTTTTATGATGAGATTAAGTGCTCGTGGAAGAGATGGGTTTTTAGCTGTTTTTTGAATGATGTTAGTGATTCTGACATTCGGATGGAGGTGGCAAGATCGTTCCACCAGCCAGGAACAGTGAATGAAAAAGTTCTGGAGAGGGATTTCATGCCTCTCTGGGATGGTAACACAAGCCGCCGCTCTTTAGCTGAGCGGAGGCTTCTGGTAGGGGTGTAGACTCGTAGGATCGAGTCGAAGTATGCGGGTACTGAGCTTGTGGTGGATCCATAAGCAAGCGTCAAAGCCTTGAACTTAATGCAGGCAGCGAGTGGTAGCCAGTGCAGAGAGATGAAGAGAGGTGTGACATGGGCCCTTTTGGGCTCGTTGAAGACAAGACGTGCCGCTGCGTTCTGAATCATTTGAAGTGTTTTGATTGCACACCATGGAAGTCCAGCCAGAAGCGCATTGCAGTAGTCAAGCCTAGAAATGACCAGGGCTTGGACAAGAAGCTGTGTTGCATGCTCTGTAAGGAACGGTCTGATCTTTCTGATGTTGTGCAGCGCAAACCTGCATGACCGAGCTGTCTTTGAAATGTGGTCTTTGAAGGACAGCTGGTCATCAAAGATTACTCCGAGATTTCTGACCGACTCTGAAGGGGTAATCAAAGATGAACCTAGCTCGATGGTGAAATTGTGTTGTAGAGTTGGATTAGCAGGGAAGACGAGAATCTCAGTCTTTGCCAGGTTGAGCTGCAGGTGATGTTGTTTCATCCATGACGAGATGTCTGCTAGACAATGTGAGATTCGTGCAGCTACTGTGGGATCATCTGGTTGAAATGAAACTGAGGAACCCCCGTGGTTAGTTGATGTGCTTTGGATACCTCCCCTCTCCAGGCAACCTTGAAAGACCTACCTGTGAGATAGGACTCAAACCAGTGGAGTGGAATCCCTGTGATGCCCAGTGATGAGAGGGTGGATAGAAGAATCTGATGATTCACAGTGTCAAACGCAGAAGATAGATCGAGGAGGATGAGGACTGATGATTTGGAAGCAGCTTTTGCAATCCGCAGGGCTTCAGTGACTGACAGTAATGCAGTCTCTGTTGAGTGGCCCTTTTTGAAACCTGATTGGTTTATGTCCAGCTGATTAAACTGTAAGAGGAAAGATGAAACCTGGTTGAAAACAACTCGTTCAAGTGTTTTCGCTATGTATGGTAGGAGAGAAACTGGTCTGTAGTTATCTACAAGTGATGTGTTGAGTGTGGGTTTTTTAAGCAGTGGAGTTACCCAAGCCTGCTTGAATGATACCGGTGCAGAGAGATGTATTGATGATGTGTGTGAGTGCTGGTAGGAGTGTAGGAGAGATGGCTTGTAGGAGGTGTGAGGGGATGGGATCTAGGGGGCAAGTAGTAGGATGGCTGGAAAGGAGAAGTTTAGATACTTCTGTCTCAGTGAGTGTAGAGAAGGAGGAGAGAAGATGTTTGTCTGTGGATGTGGCTGATCTAAGATCCTGTGTGTGTGGAGGTGAGAACTGACTAATGATGATTGTTGTTTTATCAGTGAAGAAATGGGCAAAAACGTCAGCAGATAAAGAGGTGGTGGGAGGTGATGGAGGGGGACAGAGGAGAGAGTTGAATGTTCTGAAAAGTGTGTGTGTGTTTGAGGTGCTGTTGATTTTGTTGCAGAAAAATGAGGATTTAGCTGCATGGACATCATCTAAAAAGGATGAGAGCAGAGTACTTACCCAGGTCAGATGGGTCGTTTGATTTTCGCCATTTTTTCTCTGCTGCCCTGAGTTTGGTCCGGTGTTTGCGAAGAACATCAGATAACCAAGGGTTAGAGGGAGTAGGGCGTGCTGGCCTAGAAGATAGGGGGCAGATAATATCGAGACAGGAAGTTAAGGTAGAACATAAGGTGTCTGTTGCAATGTTGACATCCATAGATGAGAATTGTGTGGGTGAGGGAAGGAGGGATGACACAGCAGAGGAGAGATGAGAGGGAGAAAGAGAGCGCAGGTTTCGCCTGAAAGTAACTGGCAGAGGAACTGGAGGTGCACGAGTAGTAAGTTGTAGATTAAATCTGATGAAGTAATGATCTGAGGTGTGTAAAGGTTTCACCAAAATGTTATCCGTAGTGCAGTTGCGTGTGTAGATGAGGTCAAGTTGGTTGCCAGATTTGTGGGTGTGTGCAGTGATGAGGCGTTTGAGATCAAATGAGGCTAGGAGGGAGTGGAAATCTGTAGCATAAGGTTTGTCCAGGTGAATGTTGAAATCGCCAAGGATTACAAGTGGACTGCCATCCTTCGGGAAAGAGGACAGCAGCACATCCAGTTCCTCAACAAAGGTGGCCAATTGACCTGGGGGGCGGTAAATTACTACAAGATGGATTTTAAGGGGAGGTGTAACTGTAATAGCATGGTATTCAAATGCGTTGTTATTGCATAGAGAGGTGTGGGTTGTGTATTTCCAATTGTTAGTAATGAGAAGACCTGTGCCTCCACCCCTCCCCTTGAACATCCTCCAATTATCTGTTCTGTGCTTTTTACTTTTATGTGCTTTAAATGTGAAGCACACATCAGTATGAAAGCTACATCCTATATATGGACACTGGACTGTGATTCACTTTTAAATGTGTACTGCGCAGGTGATTGAAAAAATCTGCTTCTGTGCAGGCCCCAGAAAAATCACATAACTCACAGTGAAAGGTTACATGGCCAGTTTCACACAGTTAAGCATCGTAGGCTTTTGAGTGAATCTTAGACAAGTGGACCGTAAGTGCATTAATGGAGTTAAATGTGCACAAACAATCTTGATGTAAGCAAGGGAAGGGTACAGTTCTGCTGTAGCTTCCATGTTTTAACCTATAATGTTTTAATAGGTAACCCCGTTTATCACATACAAATTCACAAAACGTACACATCCACTGCATCTTCACAAGAACCTGTGAAAACAGAACATAAGAAAACTTTTAGATTAACAGATCAGTCACAGATACAATTCAACGGTAAAAAGTTAATCAATAAATGCTAATGACAACGTTTTTAAACATTTATGTCACTATACTATAAATAGAGAAAAAAATCACTCATGTGAAACCTTAAGAAGCACATTTTTTAACTGTTGCCTTAATACAACAACGAGACATACGCTAGCATTAGCCACAAGCACGTGTAACATTCAAACATGCTGATATAAATCGACAGAAAAGGCTAAACTGTGAACATACAAAAACACACCGGCTAACGTTATAAACTGCAGCCTGACAGAAATGGCTAATTTAAATGTTAACGATATAACTAACGTAAACTTTAAACCGACAGAGAAAAAAAACCGACCACCACATTAACACTACATAATTTTTTAGCGTTCATAACATCGGTCTGGTTTTTGGTAATCACTTTTGTTAGAAAGATATGTAACAGATAATAAGACACTTAATACACTCACTGTTTCACGTTGCTTCTAAAATCCACGTTTATAGTGCAGTATCGACGAGCCACTCTCAAACTGCGCGCTCTCAGCTCACTGTCAGTTTCAATAAGCCCCTCCCCTTCCCCACAGAAGCATAACATACCGAGTTATCTCAGCTAAACATGATCATTGCACTCAATATTTCGACTGATTAGTGCAAACAACTAATTTAATTTAGGATGGAGGAATGACATCGTTTTTTTAAAAAACAACAAATAATAAGTAATGACCACTTAAAATGTTTCATTAACACAAAATCCGGGTTTATAGTGTGGGAACGTAACGTCTCTGTTACGTATGTAACCCTCATTCCCTGAAGGAGGAAACGGAGACACCACGTTGGGAGAACGACGAATAGGAATCTCGCTGGCGAGAGCCAATCTACTTTGAGTGTAGCTAAACGAGCCAATGCACATTGGCATGCAATGATTGCACCAGCTGCTCATGCCACGCAGCGTGGATATAAATGAGCCATGAGCCACAGGTACTTACATCAAATTAGTTTTTCGCTGAGGAACCATGTGCCAGCGCCCAGGAGGATGCTACACTTCTAGTAGAGTGTGCTCGCACCCTGAGCAGACAGGGCATACCTTGTGCTTGGTAAGCCAATGTGATGGCATCCACTATCCAGTGGGCCATCCTCTGCTTGAAGACAGCCTTTCCCTTCTGCTGGCCTCCGTGACAAATAAAGAGCTGATCTGAGGTCCTGCAACTTTGCTCATAGTGGCACATAGTGTTACAAGCTCTCTCAGTTTAGGATTGGGAGAGGGTAACAGGACTAAATAAAAAAAAATTTAAAAAGGAGAAAAACGTAAACGTGAAGGATTCCCTTCATGTTATTTCAGGATAAATCAAATAAATGCAGCTGTGGTGAGCATAAGAGGCTTAAGTAAAAATAATAACCCCAAACTTTTGAAGTGTACGTTTGATATTTTACTTACTAGCCATATGGTTCATAATTTGGAGATCCACTCAACTCTGCTGGCCTTTAGCATGGAAGAATCTAGGGACATAAGTGATTTGTCAAAAATATTAAGAATATAATGCTAGGTTTATTACATATAAACAAGCTAGAGCAGAGGTAAAATGCAGAAAAGAAAAAAATATAATATACAGAATATACAAAAAAATAATAATTCTTAAGATAACAGAATTTAGGTTTTTAGGTTTACTCATTAAGTATTGCCCTGTGTATTTAGTCCTCAGTTTTCCCTCAGTGTTTGTCTGTCGATGTTCATGTATACCAGGGTTTCTGAGTGTTCCCTGTGAGTTTCTTCATTACAGTTCCTGTTCCAAGTTCTCCTTCACCGTCGTGAGTTTTGAGATACACCTAGTTTGTAACAGGTGGAGCTTCACCCTTTGTTTTAAAGGGATTTTTTTTGATGCTCCTGAAATCACATAACAATTTTCTATCAATATTTGTTTACCATGAGAGATCAAAACATGTTTGAATGAGTTTCAGCCAATTTCAGTCACCGATTAAAAGTACAGCACATACAATTGCAAGAAAAAGTATGTAAACCGCTTGCAGAATCTGTGAAAATGTGAATAATTTTAACAAAATAAAAGAGATCATACAAAATGCATTATTTTTTATTTAGTGCTGTCCTGAATAAGATATTTTACATAAAAATTTTTTTTACATATAGTCCACAAGACAAAAAAAATAGCTGAATTTATTAAAATGACCCTGTTCAAAAGTTTATGAACCATTGATTCTTAACAGTGTGTCGTTACCTGTGAGTTTCTTCATTAAAGTTCCTGTTCCAAGTTCTCCTTCGCCTTCGTGAGTTTTGAGATAGACCTAGTCTGTAACAGATCGACGGACAAAGACAGTTTTTTTGTGGCGTTTTCCCCTTTTTTTTTAGTTTTTCCCCGTTTCCCCATGGCCCTTCCCGCTGTTTTCCTTCTCTGCCTGGAGCAGGTAGACCGTCCGCTGGAAACCCATACACGGGACTTCCTGGACCTAGCGTGGCAGACACACTTCCCTGACCGCTCACTCTGTGCTTTTTACTATGCTGGCCTGAGTGAGCAGTCAAAGGCACGCGTTCCAGCGGGGGGTCCCAAGGAGGATTTCGCTGCATTCGTGGAGTGGGTACTGGTATCCAACAACTCGCCCTTTACCATCGGCCCCGCTGAGGAGGACAGCGGTACCAGTCCCACTCCACCACCGCCAGAGACCAGCCATCCACCACTGACCACGACCGGCACGAGGGAGTTGCCTGTGCCCGCCGCAGACCGTGGAGACCGGCCTGCCGCGATCGACGAGCCCAAACCCAGGCAGAGGTTGAGAGGAGTCATCGCCCTGGAGCCCGGACCACAGCGAGGGTCTGACCAGGTGCGTGAGCCGGCAACATCATGTGTCATGGAGGGAGTATTTGTGGAGCTAGAGGGCTGGGAAAGGAGCCCCGCCCACCAGCCCGCCACGGTGGAAGCAACGAGGACCTCTGGTGGCTATTTAGAGGAACTGAAGGACATTTTTGAGGTGAACTTAATGGACTTTTTTAGAGAGGTTATACCCTGTTCCCCTGTATCTCCAGCGCCCCCTGTATCTCCAGCACCCCCTGTATCTCCAGCGACCCCTGTATCTCCTGTGTTCCCTGTTTCTCCAGCGTCTCCATCCTCGGAATTCCCGCCCAGCCTACCTCTCCCGCCTCCTCATTCAGCCAGTTTCTCAGCCCCACCATCACTGCTGTCCTTCAGCCCCTCTGCTCTGCCCACATGCTGTGTGGACCCGCCCCGGTTCCTTAGTCCATCAGCTCCAGCCAGCACAGAGGATCCCCTGTCGTCGCTGCCAGTTTCTGCACCCTGCACTCCACCGTGGCCCGTCGACACTTCGGCTACGTCCTGGCTCCTCCCTCCCTCGGCTCCACCGGAAACCTGCGGCCATGCGGCTTCTCCGGGCTCCCTCGTCTCTCTGGCTACGCCTTGGTCAGTCGTCGACCTGCCTGCACCTTCGGCTTCGTCTGGCTCCGCCTTCCCCTCAGCTCCGCCTTCATCCTCGGTCCCACCGTCTCAGCCTCTGTCCTGCGGTCATCCGACTCCACCTCGGACGCTCGTCGCCGCGGCTCCTCCTCTGTCTTTTGGGCCTCCGGTCTCGTGCAGGCTCATCGACCCAGCAGCTCTTCCAGTGTCTCCATCAGTGGCTGCTTCCTTGTTGGTCGTCCCCAGGGTGTTTTCCACCAAGTCGTCGACACCATGACTCCTCCCTCCTCCGACTCCGCCCTGGGGCCTCGTCTTGGCTGGCCTCTGGCATGTCACCTGGCTTCTCCTGCTCCAGGCCCCTCACTGGCTCCTCCCACCTTCAACTCCCCCATGGACTGGTTTTCTTTGTTTTGGACTTTGTGTTTCCTGTTTGTTTCTACGCCCTCCTCCAGAGCCCCTGCTGAGTCTAGTCTGTTTTGCTTGTCTTTGAGTTTGTTCCTTTGTTCAGTTTGCCCGCCATTGTCAATATGAGTTCATTTGTCCCAGCTGTGTCTTGTTAATTAGTCTAGTCATCACCTTGTTTGCCCTGTGTATTTAGTCCTCAGTTTTCCCTCAGTGTTTGTCCGTCGATGTTCATGTATAACGGTGTTTCTGAGTGTTCCCTGTGAGTTTCTTCATTAAAGTTCCTGTTCCAAGTTCTCCTTCGCCTTCGTGAGTTTTGAGATACACCTAGTTTGTAACAGGTGGAGCTTCACCCTTTGTTTTAAAGGGATTTTTTTGATGCTCCTGAAAATCACAGAACAATATTTGTTTAGCATTAGTGATCAAAACATGTTTGAATGAGTTTCAGCCAATTTCAGTCACCGGTTAAAAGTACAGCACATACAATTGCAAGAAAAAGTATGTGAACCGCTTGCAGAATCGGTGAAAATGTGAGTAATTTTAACAAAATAAAAGAGATTATACAAAATGCATTATTTTTTATTTAGTGCTGTCCTGAATAAGATATTTTACATTAAAACTTTTTTACATATAGTCCACAAGACAAAGAAAATAGCTGAATTTATTAAAATTACCCTGTTCAAAAGTTTATGAACCATTGATTCTTAACAGTGTGTCGTTACCTGGATGATCCACGGCTGTTTTTTTGTTTTGTGATGGTTGTTCATGAGTCCCTTGTTTGTCTTGAGCAGTTAAACTGCCCAATGTTCTTCAGAAAAATCCTCCAGGTCCTGCACATTCTTCTGTTTTCCAGCATCTTTTGCATATTTGAACCCTCTCCAGCAGTGACTGTATGATTTTGAGATCCATTCTTTCATACTGAGGACAATTGAGGGACTCAAACAGAACTATTAAAAAATGTTCAAACATTCACAGATGCTCCAGGAGGAAACACAATGCATTAAGAGCCTGGGGCTATAAAGTAAATATTCAACAGAAGCGTGTCAATCAGTACGTTTACATGGACAACAACACTCAAATTGTAAGTAGGTCAAGTGCATGATGATAAACACCTATGTTTGATTGCAGTGATTGGCGCGGAGAGACAGCATAAAAGCTAGAGGAGAACAGACACCAGTGAGAGAGACACAGACTGGGCACTCGTGGATTGGAGACAGAATCGGAGAAAGATTGCTGTCAACAAGTTATAGAATTCTGAGTTGTTGAGAGCGCTGTGAGCACGACTTTATGTTTGTACCAAGAGTGTTGAATAAAACCACGAGTCCCAGTTACGCCGACCCTGCCTTCTTCCTCCTTATTTATACGAACATTATTACAGTGGTGCTGAAACCCGGGAGGAAGAAGAGTGCCGCTGCTAGGATGCAGAGCCAGTCAGGATCGCCGTTTGCGGACGTCATTACGTCACTCCAGATCCTCGTCTGCGCCCAACAGGAGGACCACGAGGCGTTCCGGAGCTGGATGGACCGGGAGGTTTGGACCGAGCCAAGAACATCAGTGGGCCCACCCACGCAGCTGTCTCTCACTAAAATGGGCGCCCAGGATGACCCAGAGGCGTTCCTGGATTTATTTGAGAGGACGGCGGAGGCCAGTGGTTGGGATGAATAGCATTGGCCGCTGCGCCTAACCGGGGGAGGTGCAAATAGTGGCTCAGCAACTGCAGGTCCAGAACCACCTGGTGTATAAAGACTTGAAGAAGGCCATCCTCCAGCGGGTCAGCCTCTCCCCCTAATAACATCGCCAATGATTTAGGTCGCTGGATCTGGGGGAAAGTGGCCGGCCCTTCGTATTGGCACAACAGCTCCGGGACGCATGCCGCAAATGGCTGATGGCTGAGGGAAGTGACGCGGAAAAGATTATCGACCTGGTGGTGCTGGAACAATTCATAGCCCGACTGCCCACAAAGACAGTGCAATGGGTCCAGTGCCACCGTCCATCGTCGCTGGACTCGGCCATCCAGCTGCCCTGGGGTCGGCGGACCCCTCCCAACAGTTTCTCTCTCCACCCCTTCCCCTGTCTCTCTCTCTCTCCTCTAGGCCGGTTCTGATGCCACGTACCCATAGAGTGGAGGTGGCAGTTAGCCCACACCTCAGACATCCGCTAATTTTGGGGACAAATTGGCCAGGGTTTGGTTTATTATTGGGAACGTTATGTGCGGATGTGTTTTGAGAAAACAGCGAGAGTGGAAGGGGCCCGGTGGTGCAGGTGGGGGAATCTGAACCGGGACCTCTGGGGATGGCTGCAGGGGAAAAGAGCGCTGTTGTAAGGCTAAACCTTACAGAGCGCGATGATTTCCCCCTGGAGCAATCCCAGGATGAATCGCTGAAACACACGTTTGAACAGGACCAGTCCATCGACGGCCAGCCTGTCCACCCTGCACGGCCACTCTCCTATCCGTATTTTGCTGTTATAAAGTACAAGTTGTATTGAGTGACCCAAGACGCTCAGACAAAACAGGATACAACTCAATTATTAGTACCAAAAAAAGCCGCCGGGAAATGCTTTTTCAGGCGGCTCATTGTAATCCTATGGCTGGGCATTTAAGGATGACCACCACATTGAATTGTCTAATGACCCGATTTTTTGGGCCGGGCATTCACGAGAATGTGTGCAACTGGTCCGAAAGCGCCATTGCGCCCTCTTCCTCTCATGCAGGTCCCCTTCGAGAATTGGCATGGACCTCATCGGGCCATTAGAACGATCTGCACGGGGCCATCGATTTGCATTAGTCCTAGTGGATTATGCAACCCGATATCCTGAGGCAGTGGCGGTCCGCACCATTTCAGCGAAGAGCGTGGCGGACGCACTGTTTAGCCCCATCTCCCGAATGGATCACCTCTTGCCCTTGCAGCTCACTGACGTAGCCCAGTTGCAAAAATAATTTGCAGACGTGTTCTCGACCCTGCCCAGTCGAACGAACCTCATCCAGCACCATATTGAGACAGAGCCGGATGTTACCTGAGCATAAAAAGAAAATAGTTCAGAAAGAATTAGAGGCAATGCTGGACATGGGCGTAATAGAAGAATCCCACAGTGATTGGGCGAGCCCGATAGTTTTAGTTCCTAAAACGGACGGCTCAATTAGATTTTGTGTGGATTACCGCAAGGTGAATGCTGTGTCAAAATTTGACGCATATCCAATGCCTCAAGTTGACGAGCTGCTTGATCGACTAGGCACGGCTCGATTTTATTCGACATTGGATTTAACTAAAGGTTATTGGCAAATCCCCTTGATGCCATTATCCAAAGAAAAGACAGCCTTCACAATGCCGTTTGGATTGCACCAATTTGTTACACTTCCTTTCAGGTTGTTCGGGGCACCGGCCACCTTTCAGCGTCTCATGGACAGAATTCTAAGGCCGCATGCTGCATATGCCGTGGCTAACTTGGATGACATTGTCATCTATAGTAATGACTGGCAGCAGCATATGCAGCATTTGTGAGCTGTCCTGGGATCACTGAGAGGGGCTGGTCTGACGGGCAACCCGAAGAAGTGTGCAGTTGGGCGAGTGGAAGTCAGGTATCTGGGTTTCCACTTGGGCCATGGACGGGTGTGTCCCCAAATAAGTAAGACTGCAGCAGTTGCAACCTGTCTGAGACCCAAGACCAAAAAGGAGGTGAGGCAGTTCCTGGGGCTAGCGGGATACTATAGAAGGTTTGTACCTAATTATTCAGACCTCACTAGCCCGCTGACTGACCTCACTAAAAAAGAAGCACCAGATACCGTCCAGTGGACGGAGCCGTGCCAGCGAGCTTGGTTGTAGCTGACTTCCTCTCCAGAAATGGGGGCTGCAGGCCAGGGGTATGTGGCAGAGGGGGCGTGGCTTCAAGCAACTCTTTCCCACCCGTCCTTACTTTGTACTGTCATCCAGTACCTCGTTTGTCGCGGTGGCAGAGGTGGCCCGTTGCTGGAGAAATTGTATCCGCCGTCGTCTATTTGCATGTGTAGCATGACAAATAATTAACTGCACTTGAAGCTTTTGTAAAATTTGAAAATGAAACACCCAAAACTGTTTATGGTACCATAATGAAGATGAACTGTATTTTGATATGGGAAATTCTGGAGGGAACGTCGGACTGCGTGGCATGGGGACGTAATGACGTGTGCCATTAATTGATCTATGTTCTATAACATGTTACACTCTCCTCACGCAGCGGGCGACTCACTTTCCTCACTCATGTACAATATCATAATAAAATCTATACCCTTTTCAAATACTGTGATGGTGCAATAACAAACTACATTCAGTTTATCATTTTTGTGTTGAAAATGTCATTTATTCTGAACCAATATTACCATCAGTGTTCTGTAATTGATTCTCATGGCATTTTTTTTTTTTACCTAACCTTAGCAATTTCCCCCTAACCTGTAGGCTGTCATCTTTCATGTCAAATTCTTACATTTTATCAATACATTCAATTAGGGCTTTTACCAATCAAATTGAATTCTGTATCAAC